>JAQQTO010000041.1:12990000-14190000 GCA_029884595.1 Ormosia semicastrata
TTTTGAACTATCTTTACCATTGGAATGATGAAATTTACACTTGCACTTTTTCTAACTTAGTTGTGAAATTACTTAATAATATGTCTGCACTTTTTCTGATATATCTTGTGTATATCCCTTGATAAGACTATATCTTCCACAGCTTAATGTTGCTTACATTTTATGAATTTCCAGCATCACCTAAATTAGTTGTGTGTGGCCATCACCACCCACATGAAGTTGGTTTGGACCAGATATAATCAATTGCATCCATCCACATAATACTAATAAATATTAGACAAGAGAAAAAAATGAATGTTCATGCTCTCACACAAGTGTAGTCAAACTTAGGCAAAGCACTACCACTCACCACATGCTGGTAAACCCACATCTTATCACCATAAGCTATTCAAGATTATGTCTACCACAAATATTACCTTGGAACTTCTTAAAATATGTGTATGTAGTAGGTAACATTTCCACATCAATGCTCCACAAATACCATACCTGCCATGAGGGTTTTTTATCAAGCTACTCTTTTGTTGAGTTATTCCAAAATTGAGATCCCTCAAGGATTGTGGTTCTTTCTTGACTTTTAAAATTTTATGAAGTGAAAAAAAAAAAGAGAGAAAGGGTGGATCTGAGGTTGGGGGACTTAGCCCTGAATCTTTAGCACAGGCATTCTTCACTGTCGAATGACATGTGTGAACCTTAGTAGAATTGTTATACGTAGTAAAGTACTTGAGGTGTGTTGGAGCAAAAATGAGGATAAATTGAAAGAGAGGAGTGAAAATTAGCAATGCATCTAACATGCATGATGATTAGGTATATATTCCATCTTTGCTAGTTTTCACCTCTGTGGCTCTGCCAAGCACATAAATGATGTGGGCTAAGTCTAGATAGTAGATTCTATTTTCTTCTTCCTGAGCTTTCTCTCTATTTTATTTTTAAATATTTTTTGGCTTGTACTTGTGTAAGAAATTGCTACTATCTAATATTACTGTATGTTACATTGCAGTGCTCCAACAAAGATGTTTTGGGTGGATGGTGTGATTCAGGTAGCATATTCATAGCTGATGTTGTGAGTGAAATTGATAAAATGGTGTCTGTCCAGTAATCTTCCCATCTATGTAGATGTTTTTGTGGCTTCAATGTATGTAACCATAGTTGAGTCTCATGTTTGAAGGGAAAAAGAAAAATAGTGAATTTATTGTGTGAATAATTTTCATATGCAAAACACGCGATGATGCATTCCTAGCTTCAGATTACTGAATGCATTATTTTTGTGCACTGTTTCAATTATGTCATGTTCATTTAAGTTCCCATTATTTGATATTTTAATTATTGAAATATCAAGGCTAATTATATGGTTTACGAAGAAGGCCATTATTGTGATATACATGATCATATGATCATTCAATGAGCAGAGGTACTTTTGCTACCCGAGAATCTAAGCTTTTCTTGCCTTTCTCTTTTATGTTTGTACCTTGTTAAACTTTCAGCACCATGTCTTTATCATGATATAGATATTGTAACCGCATATCATGGAGGTTCTTTCTTTCTATTCTCTCTCTCTCTCTCGTAGAATATAGGTGATTCCTTTGGAAAAGGAAGCTTAAACTATTTTGGAGTTGCTATGGTCGGTGAGATTCCTTATTTCAGTCTCTTCTTTTTACTGTTCTTTGTTGTTTTTCTCCTGATGACCATAATTTAAGACTGAGCAGTGCAAATTGAAATCTCTGATTAATGCTTGTTTGGTCCCCTGACCTGTTGAGTGCTTCAACCCCTGGAATCCTTCAGAGGTCAAGGTCAAGGTCAAGGAGTTTGCTGCCATAGGGATGGTAAAATTGAATCATGCTTTCTTGTTGGGGGACAATAGGGATGACAAGGTCGTGGTTCTGTGTAGGAGACAAGGGCAAGAGAAGGGTCCCATTATTGAGACCCTCTATTTGAAAAGCAACTAACCAACTACCCATTGAAAACTGTCAGATTAATCAAACACCGCCTTATACAGGAACCTCCCCCACTTTTATCTCACGGCCAAAGAAATGGCATTAAACAATGGAGCTAACAACTCAGGTCTATTTGTTTAGATTTTAGTAAAAAAAAAAAAGGGGTTATGTATGAAAAGAGGGATGGAACTGCCATTTGATAATTACACTGTCCCAGGCTCCCAGCCATTGCTTTTCATTTTTTTTCTTTTTCCTTTTTTGATTATCCCAGCCAAATCCTAATTTAAGCAAACTTGAGCTAAATGAATCGACTTCCACATTGTCAAGCTTGATTTGTATAATTAAACTAATGTAATATTTTAAAACTCCATTTCCAAGCTTTAATATAAACTGAGTCCAACAATTTGCGAACGGTTTGGTTCATTTATAACCCTAATCAAAACAATGACCATTATTTATTTTTTCTCTATAAAAAAAAGAGATTTGTTATATTATCTTAAAATATTTTTTTAATAATCATCCTAATACTTAATAGAAAAAATATCAAATAGAAAAATAAATGTATTTAACGCTTTGAAAATATAAAACACATTTAATATTTTTTTATGTAGTAAGTAAGAATTATTAGAAAGATTGTTTAGGAGAGTTTAGAATTATTCAAAAGAAAAAGGTTAACATAATTGAATGTGATGAGGACAACATTGTCTTTTCATAAGAGAGCTTTGTTTGTGTTATGAAACTGAAATTGGACTTAACTCAGCAGTGATTTAATAGTTTGACATCGACTAAAGCATCGTGGAACACGTCCAATTCCAATGCAATTATCGCCCAATATATATTGAAAAGTTCAAATCTAAATTGCCCATCTCTATAGAGAAGGGATATTAACATGAATATAAGTTTTTTTTCTTTCTTTAAAAATATGATCGAGTCATATGCGTAGGTGCAGATAATGATGGATTCCTTCAAAATAAGATTTATATAAGAGTTTTGTTTTATTCTCTTAAATTTTTTTCTTAATAATTCTCTTAATATTAAATAAAAAAATATTTAATAAAAAAATCAATATATTTAATATCTTAAAAATATAAAAAATATTTAATTTTTTTTATTTAATAATTAAAAAATTAATAAAAAAATTGTGTAAGAAGATTTAAAATTATTTTTTATATAATTCTCTCCCGTATAGGAAAAATAAATAGAATATGAATTTATTTGATTTCTATAATAATTAACATTATGTTTCGATGATAGATAATAAAAAAATAAAAAAAATGAGAACAAAAATAATTTTTTTATTTGAGAGTTTTAAAATATATAAGAATAGAACGGACCACATGAAAAATCATTTCTTTTCTTTTCTCTTCTAATGCTCAATTTTTGTTCTTCCAAAATTAAGGTAAAATGTGAAAAATACATGAATAATAAAATTCTATTTTATTTTATTAATGAAACTTTTAAACATAAATAATAAAAATTATGTTTCATTTCTTTTTTTTTTTTTCACTTTATCTTTATCTATTCTGTTTTATTCTATTAATAAAAAAATATTCAAAGATAAGATAATATTTTGTTAATAACTATTAAGGGTATTTATTAAAAATTTAAAATAATTCTTTTAATAAAAAATATTTTTTAATTTTTAATATATTAAATACCTTATTTTCATCTAAATGTTTTTATTTTAACTTTTTTAATAAATGTTTCCAAAGTCCAATATTTAAATACTCTGGCTTGGAGAAGCAACTCTTGAGTTATTGAAACCGACGCATAGCCATAGAGGCACGGTTTTCAAACCTGATTGAAGCACATAAACAATATAATCCTTTTTGAGCATGCGTGCGTTAATTTTTTGTTAAAAAATGTGCATAAAAATTCTGTGTACAAAATAGTTTGATAAAACTAGTTGAAATTTTAAGTAAGCTCAAATAAATTTAAGAGTATTGCGATATTTTTTTAAAATATCTTCTTAATAATTATCTTTTATTATTTAATAAAAAATATTAAATAAAAAATTAAATATAATTAATATCTTAAAAATATAAAAAATATTTAATATTTTTTATTTAATAATTAAAAATATTATTAAGAAAATAAATTAAGAAAATTAATTAATTTTATAAATTTAAATATTATTACGACTTTTTTGGTGAAATATTTTTACGACTATACTATAAAAGAAATTTTATGTTTATTGGTATAATAATAATATTTTATCATAAATAATTTATATATCTCTTTTTATATTTTTTTAATATTTTTTTATTTTTTTATTTTATCACATTCATTCAAAATAAATATAAAAAATAATATATAAACATCAATTTTTTTTTTTCAATAGCATAAAAGAAAAAAAGGGAATACAGAAAAGCAACATGTGATGGAGAAAGTCAACTATGTCAATTCACAGTCTCGTGAAGTGCTCATGAGTTATTATTTTAGGAACAGTATATATATAGAGGATATATATAGTGAGAAAAGTTTTTATTGTGAGAAGAATAAATTTTAATTATATAATTATATATAGATGGTCAAGATTAAAAGTTACTTGAAGGTTATGTGATCACTTAAAAAAATTATATGTATTTATATTCTAATCTTGACCATTCATGAAAGATCTAATAATCATATATTCATTCCTCTCATCTTCATGATAAATACTACTCACTTGAAAGTAAAATCATATATATATATATATATATATTTTAAAAATTTGATATTCAAATGAGTGATTAAATATTTTATTAACTATTAATTATTTTTAAATATTTATTATGAATTTATTATTTAATAAATATTTAATAATTTATTTTAAATACTAAATTCATCAGCGTATTATAAAACTACCCTTTTAGGCATCTTTAACACTTATAAATATATTGCAATAAAGTTGTACAATCTGAATTAGAAACCGAGTTAACGAGTCAACAATTTGATTATAATTTAAGTGGTTAAATTAAAAAATTTAGATAAATAATAAATATTTTTTAAAATACTATATAAAAATATATCACATTAAAAAAGTATTAATATTGTAATTAATCTAACAAAGATAATAATCTAGCTTTCAATATTTTAAAATTGAATTTGTTAAATAATAATATAAATTAAAAAATTGATAATATTATTTAATATAAATATGTAGTCTAATGACAAAATGTATTTTATTAAAAAAGTTTTTAAGGTATCAAGTTCAAATATTAAAAGTTATATTTTTAAAACATATTTTTTTTAAAAAAAAGGTAAAAACTCAATCTAACCCAGGTCGACCGACTTTGTGAGAAAACCTATTGTGGCTATCAACCGGACCGGTCTAGAGGGTTAGATCGACTGAGTTTGTGAGAAAACCAAGTTTGATTGGGTTTATGAGAAAACCCATTGTGACTACCAACTGAATCGATCCGAAGGCCGTGTCGCAAATTTTCTAGTCAGCCTAGCCGGACCCGTTTTGGTGCAACAACTATGTATTAGAATATAATTCTTCCAGTATGTTACATCACATATGTAGTCAAGGCCACATCATCATGCGTTAGAAAAAGGGAATTGATTTTATACCTAACTAGAATAGTACCCATGGGATTGCACAGAGTACTCTTTGTTTAAAATACTTCAATAATAATATATTTATCTAAAAATAAAACTAATTTAACACGCTAATTAATTTTAATAATCTAGTAATTAAAAAGACAAAGTAATTAGAAGCTTATACACCAATAACTGTAAAGATAATAGTATAAAAATAAAGATTTAATTTATATGCATTGTTAATGTAAAAATATTTTTACACGATTAACTAATTGTATATTTTTACAATATTAAAAATGTTTGACTCTTACATTAATCACTTCAAAAGTTACACATATAATCTTATATAATTGATTGATGGTGTAAAAAATTCTACATTAATAATGTATCAAAAGTAAAATCAAATAATAAAATATTTCAAATATACAACAAATATTTCAATTTAATTTTGATAATTTTTTAGTTTTTTATTAAATTATTAAATATTCATGAGTACCCATAGGTACCAGCCTTTCACGCAAGGATCATATATAAGTATTCGCAATGCATGACGGGGCAAGTACTACCCGCCCATGCCCTATTGACATTTCCATCTAAGAACATCTAAACATTGTATTGATTAAAATTAAAAGGAAGAATAAATTAGTAATATAGTCAATAAGATTTTTTATTCATCAATTTCTTAGCAAACTAAACTATCTTCATTGGATAGAATTTGTTGAAAACAAATTTAGAAGATGTTAAAATTTATTTTATTATTATGTTTTCTTTTGGTAAATTTTAAACTTTTATATTGAATTATTAAATATCCACAAATACTCATATGTTTCTACCTCTCTTGCGAGGATCATAAGC
This sequence comes from Ormosia semicastrata, assembly GCA_029884595.1. Lineage (NCBI taxonomy): Eukaryota > Viridiplantae > Streptophyta > Magnoliopsida > Fabales > Fabaceae > Ormosia > Ormosia semicastrata. The sequence goes on from JAQQTO010000041.1 coordinate 12,996,312, forward strand.
ACTACCTGCCCTGCCCACCTCGTTATTTGGGAATATGTAAACAGCATAGATAATAAAATAAAAATAAGAACATGATTAGCAATGTAGCCAATAATTTTTATTTATTTATAGAATTTTTAGTTGATGTTAAAATTTATTTCAATGTTAATTTTTTTGTCAAACCTAAATTTTATATTAAATTATTAAATATCTGTGAATGCCTATGGGTATCCGTCTTTCCTATAGAGATCATAAATGGATATCTTTAATTTTATAGGTTTCCTTAATGGAGATGAGGGAAACACTACTCATCTCACCTTATCCTGTTATTTAGAGATATATAAATAATATAGATAAAAAAATAATAAAAAAATAAATTTTTAACAAAAAAAACTATCTTCAGTAAATAAAATTTAATTTTAGCATCTTCATTAAATATTAAAATTTATTTCATTATTATATTTTTTGTGATTTTAAAATTTATTTTGAATTATTAAATATCCATAAATATTTATAGGTATCCACCTTCCTAATAAGAATCATAAATGGATATTACGATAAGATAGGAAGAAGTTCTATCCTACCCCACCCAATGACTACAATGTTGTTGATTAAAGAAAAGAGGAAAAGTGATTCGGCGGAAAATTTTTTTGTCATGTAATGACTCGGGTATACTAGGGGTTCCTTTTAATAGATACTAATAAAAGTAATCGATGTAAAAAAAAAAGCATAATTCTTTCCGTATATATCATATGTGCGCTTGTGACTAATTTAAGGGATAATGTTTGATGGTGGAACATCATGAGTATCTATTTTGCATTTTAGAATGACATATTGTTGTGTATAATCAAGCATGCATATCAAGCATTCAGGATTTTGTTTAGTTTGGTGGTTTGCCATCGATGATCCAAATAAGCATTTGAACAGGTTCTTGTAATTGTGTGATACTATCAAGTACAATGGGGAGACAAATGATATAATTCAATTGTGACTCTTTTCTTTTTCTCTTAGGGATAGAACAAGTTAATGATTAACATCACTACTAAGGGGTTCCATCACTACATGGGATCAGTTGACACAACAATTTCTAGTTAAGTATTTTTCTCATTTTAAATCTGCTAAGTTAAGGAATGACATATCTTCTTTTGTGCAGTTTGACATGGACACTCTTTATGAAGCTTGAGAGCATTTTTAAGAGTTGTTGAAGAGATGTTCACATCATGAATTTCTCGTATGACAACAGGTACAAACTTTTGACAATGGTTTGTCTCCTAGAAATCGTTCACTCATTATTGTTGATGCGGGAAGTATAATATGGAGGAAAACACCTACTGAGAGCTAAGCACTAATTGAAGAAATGGCACCGAACAATTATCAATGGCAAAATGAGCGTCAGGTTCTTAAGAAACAAGTAAGTGTACATGTTGTTGATTCCTTTACTGTTATTTTGAGTCAATTGGAAGCTTTGATAAAGAAGGTAGGGACTTTGATGATGACAAATAATACAGCCCCACCAATCATTTGTGAAGCATGTGGTGGACAAGATCATATAAGTGTAAACTATCAAGTTGGTAGTCCATTTGCCCCCGAACCTGAAGTAGCAAATTTTGTTGGTAATTCAAACTAGCAGCACTACAATCCATATACTAATACGTATAATCGCGGTTGGAGGGACCACCCTAATTTCAAATGAGAAAATTAACAGGGCTATCAGCAGAATCAGCAGAGAGCTTTGCAACCACCTCCAAGTTTTCAACCACCTGCAGAGAAGCCAAACTTTGAAGATTTGGTAATGAAGTACATGCAGAATTTAGATGTCAGAATGAAGAACATAGAGACTCAGATTAGCCAGTTAGCTATATTGATGACAGTAAGGGCACCAAGGAATTGCCTAGTGATAACTACATGGAATGCAGTTATTTGGACCTTATCCTCTGTGCTAAAATGAATGTTATTTCCTTGTTTAAATGCATATGTAGAGGGTTTTGTACTTATATTTGTCATATTCTGATTCTAAGCCTTTCTGATGTGTTATTGTGCAAAACTGTGCTTAAATGATTATGGATTAGGTATATTTATATATGTTACTGATTTGATGTTTTCTCTATGTTAGGAGGGGCTCCAGACAAGGTTAAATATGGAGCAAATGAGCTTAAAGAGGAAGAGAAGCAAAATCTGTCAATTCAGTAGGCAATGTCGCGGCGCAAGACAGAGCACGCCGCGGCGCAAAGAGCGTTTCAGGATTGCTGTACTTGGACCCGAGGCATGGGCGCCGCGGCGTAAGAAAGTAAACGTTGCGGCGGTAGTTAAACCAACCCATTGGGCGCCGCGGCGTAAGAAAGTAAACGTTGCGGCGGTAGTTAAACCAACCCATTGGGCGCCGCGGCGTGCATATGGGGACGCCGCGGCGCGAAGGCGGCTGCTGAGCCTATAAATAGATTTTATACGTTTTTTCTCACATGCTGTACAATCTTCTCTCCCATTCTCTCTGTTTTTCTGAGTTTTGGCCATTTGGCCATTTCTCTCTTTTTAGGTTTAGTTAGTTTAGGTTAGTTTAGGTTAGATAGTTTACCTAGATCTTCATGGATGGTGGATTGGAGTCAAGGAACAAAGGATTGAAGGAGGATTCAAGTTTCAGAGACAAATCAATGAGCTTCTTTCTCTCTTTTTCCTTTCTCTCTTCTCTTCCTTATCTATTGTATAGCTAAGCTTTGTTTAGGATACTTTGAATCCTTTTATTTATATTAATGATGTATTTTTCTCTGAGTTTGTGTGAATGTTTGATTATGGTTCAATCATTATCTATGTTTAATGTTTGTTCTTGGTTTGCCTCAATTACATGATCTTAATATTGGCAAATGAACTAGACATAGGGATTTGTTGATATGGATATGGTATGATTGATACATGTTCGGCAAGTTCAATTTGCTTGGATGAGCTGATTCACTAACTGGATAGGAATATACCTTTTAGCTATGTATAGTGTGTGATTAAGAATAGATCGTTCATGAGTGGAGATTGCACTGGCTCTCAAGGAAACTTAGTGAGTTAGGCAATTGAAACCAGGGTTGATTGACCTAGACATAAGCTTTTGACTAATGAAGATTCTCAAGCTAACCTAATCAATGCATTTGTGTTTATGAGGGGGATTGCATGTTGTTGATAGATGTAGGAGGTGAAGGAGGATTTCCTGAAACCTAACCGCTTTTATGTTTATTGCTTTTGTAGGTTAGATTAGTTTAGATTATTATTTTCCTATTTTTATGTCCTTGTCTAGAATTGATTAAGCTATTGGTTGGTATTTAGCATTATAATATAATAATATCCTCGTGGGAACGAACTTTTACTCTGTATCTGTATTACTTGTACGACCCGTGCACTTGCGGTTAGCAAAAAGGGCAACACGTTTGACCCTCAACACCTAGCATTATTAAGACTAATCCAAAAGAACAGGTCCAAGCAATTACCCTGAGAAGTGGTAAGAAACTTGGGGAGTCCTCCCAGAAGAAGGAAATGTCAGAATACAAAGATACTTTTGATGAGTTAGTGAATGTCTCAATTCAAGATAGCAGTACAGAAAGGGAGGTTGAGAAGATAGAACCAAAGTGGTAGAGAGAGAAGAACGATCGTGAGCAGCACACAGTATATGAATCGTCACCATTTGCCAAGATCACATTCCTTCAAAGGCTCAAGAACACTAAGCCAAATAATGAATTTGCTAAATTCTTAGAGATTTTCAAGAAATTGTAAATTAATATTCCGTTCGTTGAAGCCATCTCTCAAATGCCCAAGTATGCAAAATTCTTGAAGGAAATACTTATAAAGAAACACAAGCTTGAGGAATTTGAGATGGTATGTCTTAATGAGGAGTGTTCTGTCATTCTTTTGAAGAAGTTACCTCTGAAATTAAAAAATCCAAGGAGTTGTACTATTCCTTACTCTATTGGTAATTCTTACTTTGAGAAAACATTATGTGATTTAGGTGCTAGTATTAATTTGATGTCTTTATCTATTTTAAGAAATTAGGAATGCAGGAACTGAAGCCCACCAACATTTCACTACAGTTGGTTAATAGATCCATCACTTACCTGCATAGTGTGGTGGAGGATATTTTGGTGAAGGTGGATAAATTTATTTTCCCAGTTGATTTTGTGGTGTTGAATATGAAAAAGGACGTTGATATTCCTCTCATTCTTAGAAGACCGTTTTTGGCCACTTTAGGAGCTGTAATTGATGTATCTTGGGGTGAGTTCATTTTGAGAGTGGATGGAGATCATGTGACCATCAATGTCTTTAGGGAGATTAAATCTTCCCCAATGTCAAATCTTCATGTCCTTATCAATTTTGTTCAAGTTAAGAAGCAAGAAACCTTAGCTATCAAAGACCCCCATTATCATACAATGTTAATGTTGACCTTCTAGAAACTCAAGTTGCTGAAACAGATAAAGGTCCTCCTATGATCCATGCTCCTTTAAAAATTGGTCCTTCATCTGTTGATCAAGCTGAAAATGCTTTTGGAGACACCTCCAAGGTCATTGTCGAAGGGAGGAAGAACTGCTTTGAAAAAAAAAAGCATCTTCCTATTTCTCTTGCTTTAAGCCACCTTGATTTATCTAAAAAAAGACAACATAGAGCTAATGATGTTAACCAAGCGCTTCACAAGAGGCAACCTGTGTTTCTTTTTTATTTATCTTATTTTAATTGTCTTTATTATTTTTATTGTTTTGTTTTTATTTTAGATGCTACTCATGTGTTTTAGGATTTTTCAGATTCTGTTGCGACGCTGACTCTTGTGCTTATACTATGCTTGACATTGTAGCACTTGTCATCAGGTTATGTTACTCTTTTCTTTACCCATTGTATTTCTTTTTCTTCAACATTGAAGACAATGTTTATCTTAAGCGTGGGAGGTACTTTTACAATTTTTGTGAAATTTTTTTTTATGAACACATGAGTATTATTAGTAATTAAGTAAGAATTGTGTGTTGATGTCTTGATTTATTTTGAGCTAATAGAGATATGTTTTAAAGGAGATTCCATTGATCATGAACTGATAATGTATGAAGCAATCTTGTTCAATTAAGTAAAGTGAAATTTAGCATTTTAGTTAAAAATTAGTTATGTCTGCTTGCTTTTATTTTCTTTATCAACTTATCCATAAAGTGAGTTTTGAGTCTTAATATTTGGATTTTTCATAAATAAAATCATATTTTTTTCTAAAGTGAGTTTTCTCTTGATTGATGTGCGTTAGAACTTGCTTTGATATATTGTTGAGGCTTTCATGATTCACATGCAGACTTAAATATGATTAATGCAATTAAGCTTTTTTCTTTCTTGACTTTCAGAGTTGTATTAATAAAATAATCCCTTAATTGTCCCATTTGAGCTTGTAATTAATTTCTTTGAATACCCAATTAAATAATCATGTATTTTTTGGAGCATCTGATGTGTTGATTGAAAAGTTTTGAAAGGTTGTTTTTGTCTTCAAGGGTTAAAAAGAAAATGTAAAAAAAAATTAAAAAAAAAGAAAAAGGAAAAAATGGCAAAGTAAAATGAAGAAAAAGGAAAACGTTTGTTGGTAAAGAATAATGAGAATATTGGGTTGAAAATGAGAATTTGTTAAATTCTTGTGCATTATGCTTTATTTATCATCTTTTCAACCTGATTATGCTTTGTATTAGTTTATCCCTGAGCATTCTTTACCCTTCTTATCTTTTTCTACCTTCATTATACCTTTGGCCCCGTTACAATTAAAGGAAAATCTTTTTGATTTTTGTGCTGTATGAAAATTTGGAAGTTGAGATAAGATTGATAAGCAAGCCTATGATATTGTATTTTTCAAGAGAAATTTGAGTAATCTCTTTGTCCTTAAACACTTGAACGATAGAAAAATGAGCGACCTCAATTAGTTGATAAAGAGAACAGTTGCAAGCTACATTCAAGTCTCTAATTGTTTTAAGTGTTAAATGATCTTTCTTGATTGGATTTGATTACTGAACTTGAAATTTTTTAAATTGTGAAATTTTTCTTGATTCATGTTTCTGGATGTTGAGTTTGATCTTATTGTTGATTACTATTGTTTGCTTGAGGACAAGCAAAGCTCAAGTGTGAGAGAGTTGATGAACCATTAATATGTCATATTTTGACAGTTCAATTCTTTGATTTTTCATTTTTTTATATTTTTAATTGAACTTTTGTCGTAAGTTTGGTTATATTTTTAGTATTCTTTAATTGTGTTTTTACTATGTGTTGTGTGTGATTTGTTCAGGTAATTACACGTGGAGAAGACTAGACGTTCAAAGAAGTAAGGAAAAGAGAAAATTTCATCAGCGTCCAAAGCGTATCTAACAGTGTAACTTTAGTGTCCCAGCGCTCCTGAGCGCGCAAAAAGTAACAGCGTGTGTCCTGGTTTAAGTGACTCAGTGCCCAAGCACCCAGAAGCCAGCACCTAGGCGCTGGTCGCGTAATAGCAGACGTTCTTTTTTATAAATTAGAAAAGTTAAGTCAAATTCAACGGACTTTGCACAACACACAGAAAATCCCTAATTTTGATAGAGTAGTTTTGTAGCAACAGACCTTAGAGGACGACTTCGAAGGGAGGATTCGATTCTTAAAGGCTTAAAGATTAAATATCCATTTAAAAGAGTTTTGATTTCTCTTTCCCTTTAATTTTTTTCTTTCTTTGGGTTTTCTTTCCATGGGTTTGTATTGTGATATGGATTTGTTTATATTAAACATAAGTAGCTAAACCCATAGTTAGGGCTATGTGGGATCTTGTTTTCTTAATTATTTGGGTTTGATTTCTAATTTCATTAAGGTAATTTATTTTAAGGTCTATCATATTGTTTACATTTTTGCCATAACTTGATCACTTGTGACATGTTTTAATCTCTTGTTTGACCGGTGACCATCCGCATTTAATGAGTAAATCTATATGATAAGTTTAGGATTAAATTGGTGAATGACCAAATATCAAATTTTCTTACCAATGGAATTGAAAGGTATGTTAATTCATCTCTTGAATTGAAGCTTAATGCTTTCCTAATTACTTCAACTAAATGACCAAATATGTGATTTAATTTAGGAATAGAATATTGTTTCATCCATGACTATTGAGATTCAATAGCAGGTAAGAGAATATTGACAAATGAATTACTTTAAATCACAAATGAAAGAAAATCAGAGTCATTGAATTCAAGTGAACCTTGCACGCTAATCTCTCTTTCATTGATTATCTATTATTTGCTTGATTGTTCATTGTTTTCTTTACTTTTTTTTTAAATTTTATTTTAAATTTCTTCATACACTTTTGATTGTCTAGATAACAAAAATTTTTACGAATCTAGTAATTATCATTTATTCATCGTAAAATCGATAACTGAGACTTAAGTCTTATATTACATGACAGATAGAGTGTATTTACTCTTAGTGTATTTTATACTCAACATTTTCTTTATTTTTAAGGTACACTAATTTAATCATTAATTAAATTAATTAATATTTCATCTTTTTTTATATTTTATTTTCGTTTGTTGGTTTTATAAAAAAACCGCATATATACTTTATATTTTGGCAGAATAAAAAAAGTAAACTACTTTTTATTTATTTGGTTTCTGAAATTATACTAATTCGTTATTTTAGATTTTGATCCACTGAATATCTCATGTTTAAACTTTTATTCTTTATGATCTTTCATACAGATAAAAAATTAAAAAAAAAAACTAAAAACATGGGAGAAAGATGATGATATTCTTAAAAAGACCTTGAAGAAAGAGTTGTGATCGAGGGGATAGAGGATTGTTCACTTGTTATTAAAGTTTAAGGTTCAATTTTCCGTCAAACTGTCCAATGGCGTTCAAATTGGCACCCTAATAAATTATAATTTATAATAATTAATTATTAATTAATAATATAATTAACGTAATATACCCTACTTATATATATACTTTAAGTTTATGTCAAAATCTCTCTTGCTTTATGTATCTATTTGGTGAGCTAACGGAGTCTGCTCCTCTCGTCGTTTAACATTAAACTGTAGTATTGTGCTTATAAATGTTGTGTTCAATCAATGGTACCATCCCTCCCTCCTTACATATTTCTTGTGTGTGTGCATATATATATTAAGTTTGAATTTTTGAAGTCATTCAAAATTGGTTTGAGAATATCGTTATAGTATAATTATTTTTCAAAAAAAAGGATGCCATTATAATTTAATTACTCAATATTAATTTTTTTTACTAAAACATAGAAATCTCATTAACCTCACATGGCCAGCAAGAAAGCATACGTATAACGACATATAGTTCAGTTATTATTCTTATTGAGGATTAATGTTACATAAACAATATTTAAAAAAAGATTGCTTATATAATATTGTATTGCCCTTCTGATGCGCAGAGAAATACAACGAATCCGAAAGGAACTATAGTCAAATAGGAATATTCTCGTTATTATTATTATTTTGTTTAACGCTTGAGTATATGAGGAGGACAAATATAGCTTAATTTGTGAAATGAAGCTCAAAGGATCACATTCAATAATAATTGTACGGATCAGCCCGCCGGTTATCTGGAGAAACTCGCGACATTAGTTTTAAGTTGTAGATTATTTTTCTCATTGATACGGTTAAATTCGGATTGATTCGGGTGATGAGCCTGGTTGACACAGGTTGATTTTTTTATTTTATAGAAATTAAATAAAAATATAATTTTTAATATTTAAACACTACACTTAAATTTTTTTATTATAAAGTGCATTTTATTATTAAATTATATATACTTTCATTAAATATTATTATTAATTTCTTAATTTATTATATAACTAATAATTTATTATCACTATTTTTTAATTTTTTTCATATTATATTTTTTGTTTAATATTTTTTAATATAATATACTTTATATTAAGTAATTTTTATATAAATATTTTTTAAAAATATTTATTTCTTTATTAAATTTTTTGATTCAATTAATTGACCTACAATTAAATCATTAATCCAATAACTCAACTTTTTAATCAAATCAACTTTTAATTTAAGTTATACAACTATGCATCCAATCTTAAGAAGCATAAACCAATAACAATTGAACTACAAATACAATAATTTTAAAAATATAAATTACAAAAAAGTTTACCATATACTTTAAAATAATAGTTAAACTCACACATCAGCTATATTTTCCATGTGTTCCACACATATTTTTTATTCAAAAATTAAAATAAAAAAGGAAACGTTGTGATCTATTATAATAAAAGGATCATTATATACTCTTTTAAGAATATATATATTATTAATATTTTTTAAAGATATTAAATTTAGTAAAAAATAAAAAATATAAATATGATAAATAATATTTAAAAAATATAAAAAATATATATATATATTATTAATAAAAATATCATAATAAAATAAAATACGGACATAATAAAATATTTTATTTAACACTACAATATCAAAATATTATCCTACCAAAAAAATATTTGAAAATATTATTTGCTTTCTTATGCGTACTATTCCTATTCAAATACGTCACAACACATCCATCAGTAAGCAATACTAGAATAATAATAAGAAGGGGTAATTTCGTCATGCAATCAGGCATAAGAACATCACACGTCACCGTTTTCTTTTTCTAGAAACCACAGAACATTATGAACAGACCAAGTCTTTCCTGCATCTTATTCATGCGCGCCACCGTAGACTCGGTTACACCCTCCACGAGTACGACCAATAGCCCCACCACTCAAGAGAATTCGTCTGAGCCACTGACATTTCTCCACGTGACCCACTCCACATCAGTTCCACGTGTGAGCCGTGCATCAAAGTTCCCCAACTTCTGAACACACAGTCCCGTCACTGTTAAATTGCCCCCATCAAGGGGTGTACAGGGGTGACAACCAATAGTGTCTTTGTCCCTAAATCAACGGCTCACATCTCATCCCCACTGTTTATTGAGATCTATTCCGCTTCGCTCCAAATTGAAAGATTCTTAAGTGTACAGTATGTTCAAAAGCAAAGAATATTTTCACAGGCACCGTATTTTGAAAGAGTTATGATACATTCATATACTTACGAAACTATAGATTTTGAATCGTTAAAATATATATTTTTAGTGTGTTTTAGAGAGGAAAATATAAGTAATATTTACTCATAAAAAAATAACCAAGTTTTCATAATATAAGTTGTTGATCCCAAGGATCACTCTCCTCAAAATCTAGGTTCTTGTCACCGCATCCGTGGAAAAATAATATTCTTATATTATTTTTTTTATAAAAAATAAAACAGTAATTTAAAAAATAATATAAAAAATAATGTTAAAAATAATAATAAGATGTGAGGTGCATGTTCGAAGCTTGCTATTCACGCAACCTTAATTTTCAGCGATCACCGAGGATTAAAAAATGAAATCTTGTTTACTGCCAATTATGGAATAGCTTTTAAGATTTTTAATTTTTTTTTAATAAAACGCGGTCCAATTATTCCCCATATAACCCCTCTCTCCCTTCCCGTTAGGTTCCATGCTTCACTTCACACCCATTTCTTCCACTCCCTTGTCTGATTTTCTCTCCAAGTTTCTGACTTTCTACTAGATTCTGAATCCATTGCCCAATTCCTTCGTGGGTTTGAAACCAAATTGGGTTTTTATTTCTGGGTTTTGCCAATTTGAAGTGCTGGATCTTCCAATTCGGATTGGAATTTTGGGTTCCTGGGGAGTTCAAATCCACATTCTGGGAAATGGGTCTGTGAAATCTTGTTGGGTTTTCAAATTGGAGAGAAAATCTCAAAATTTTTTTATTCAATTTTGGATTTTGGCAACTGGGTCTGTGAAATTGTGGGGGAAAGAGTCAAGATACTGTGATATATAGAGAGAGAAGATTCTGTGATCTTGTGTCTATGTCAGTGAGAATGCCTGCTACAACAGAATATCAAGGTTCTGTTCTGAGTCTCCGTGGTGATAAGGTCCACTCCATGGAAGGTTCAAGCTTTGAGCTTGAGCTTGATTCCTTTCAGAAACAGGTCACTGACCGGTTTCATGAGCTATCATCAGTTGGCAATGATGATTTGCTTTCACTCTCATGGCTCAGCAAGCTCCTTGATTCCTTCCTCTGTTGCCAAGAGGAATTCAGGATCATTCTCCACAACCACGGGGCACAAGTGTTCAAACCCCCCTTGGATCGCTTGGTAACTGACTTTTTTGAACGGAGTGTGAAGGCCTTGGATGTGTGTAACGCGATCCGCGATGGGATTGAGCAGATTACGCAATGGCAGAAGCTGTTGGAGATTGTTCTTTGTGCATTGGATCACAAGAAGAGTCTTGGTGAGAGTCAATTTCGTCGTGCCAAGAAGGCACTTGTTGATTTGGCCATTGGAATGCTTGATGATAAGGATTCCAATGCTTCCATAGCACATAGGAACCGATCCTTCGGTCGAAACAATGTTAGTAGGGATCATCATAATCATAATAATAACCATCAACATAGATCATTGGGTCATTTTCGATCACTTTCTTGGAGTGTTTCGCGAAATTGGTCTGCTGCCAAGCAGCTCCAAGCAATTGGGAACAACTTGTACCCTCCTAAGGCCAATGATCTTGTGGCTTCTAATGGCCTTGCACTGCCTGTTTATACAATGAGTTCCATTCTGTTGTTTGTAATGTGGGCTCTTGTGGCTGCAATTCCATGCCAGGACCGTGGATTACATGTACATTTTTCAGTTCCAAGGCAGTTTTCTTGGGCTGCTCCGATGCTCTTGCTCCACGAGCGAATCATGGAGGAGTCCAAGAAGCGGGAGAGGAAGAATTCTTGTGGTTTGTTGAAAGAGATTCAACAGATTGAGAAATGTGCTAGGGTGATGAATGAATTGGCTGATTCTGTGCAGTTTCCATTGACGGGGGAGAAGGGAGAGGAGGCTAGGCAGAGAGTGCAGGATCTTTCACATGTTTGTGAAGCCTTGAAAGATGGATTAGACCCTTTAGAACGCCAAGTGAGGGAGATGTTCCATAGAATTGTGCGTGGCCGAATGGAGGGGCTTGACTCTCTTGGCAGGCCAAACTATGCTTAGTAAAACCATCATTTGTTTGTTGATGATGAAAATTAGAAGTTGAGATAATAGCCTGATTTTGCTTCCATAGACAACTAAAAATTTGTGAAGGAAAAGATGAATAGGAGGATAACCAAAGAAGAAGAAAGAAGAGGAAGAAAGTGAAGGCTGGTCATTTGAATTGAGGATCATGGCAACAATGTGGTAAGGGGGAGGATTCTTGTATCTATAAACCATATAAAATGTATAGAATTTTAGGATATTTGAAGTGGACCTTTGTGGCCTATGCACTATGTTGTTTGTTTTTCTCCCCTGTTGTTTTTTTGTCTTGTGATGGCGCTTATTGTATAATCAATTGTCTCTGTAACTTGCTGCATCCTCATTGTAGCTGATTTTGTTCATGAGTATGTATTAGATACATTTTCCTTTGTGGCTCTTATGCTTACAAATGTATTTCGAAGAGCAGAGTGTTGTAAACTCTTGTGAAGCTTTGTGCTTTTGGGATTGTTTAATTTTCACTAAGCTATATGGACTAACTGTAGGAAGGTTAATCAAATTTCTGAGGAAGTTCTGTCTGTATTATACAGCTTTTGTTTTTCTCTAGTTTCATTTATGGACTTAATTCTGAACAACATTGGCCATAGTCAAGTATTTTCTTCTGTTCTAACCCTACAATTTTTGTGAGAAAATATGTTCTTATAAAGATTTTGCTATAGGCTGTAGCATTTGGGCCTAAAATTTAAATGCCCTTAATCTAATTGATATTAAGTATTGAACCAATAATTTACTCCCTTAAGCTAATTCGTTCTCATATACTCTGCAGACAGTGGAAAATCACAATTGGAAATCTAACAAAATTTTCATTTATTTCTTGGTCTTATTTGGACATTTGTTCCCTTGTCAAGATTCGCTATTTTATGTTTAGATGTGAAAATATTACCGCTACTGCGCAGGGTTATGGATGAATCTGTTATGAGTTTGAGTTTCCAGTCAAGTTATTAAAGTGATTTGACTTTGACTTGGTCTATTGCCATCCACAATTGAATTTCTTGGTGAGGTGACACTAGTTCCCAGATCTGGTCAAGGGATAACTTATTACCACAAGTCACATATTCTTGATAGGAAAAATATCATCTTATTTTATTTTTTTAATATTATTTTTAACACCTAATTAATGATGTATAAATTCGTAATTAATTATATATATTAGTTGGTTAATGAGTAAATCTATAATTTAGGATTTGAAGTTTAAATTTACTCATTAACTAATTAATACACGTGATTAATTATGAATTTATACATCATTAACTAAGTATTAAAAATTGTGTTAAAAAAATGGTGTAAGAATATTGGAGTTGTTCTTGATAACATATATAGGATTTGTCTTTTTGGGTAATATTGCAATTGTTTTGCAAGATATTGTGGTGCTCTCAAACTCCATAATTAGTATATCAATTTTTTATATTTCTAAGATGTGGTGATAAATAAAATAATGAGTGGTAATTTAAATTATTTATGTGATAATTTTTTTATTATATATAGTGAGTTAAAATTAAAATTTATTAGATTTATTATAAAAATTATTATTTATTTTAAAAATATTCACCACTTAATAAGATATATTTTTTAATATAAATCAAAGATGTGGTGATCAATGAAGTCATAAGTGATAATTTTTATTACTTATGTGTTTATTTTTTTATTCTTTTCAACTTAGTCTAATTTGAGTTCATCATATCTAATATAAAAATTATTATTTATTTTAGAAGCATTTATTACATCTTATAAGTATCAAAAATAATTTTAAAAATAGGTATTAAAAGTAAATGTACAAAAATATTTTTGATTTTTCACACTAAAGTGATAAAGTAGAAGTCCACTACAGTCCGTCATTTTACAATAATTTTGAAGAAAAGGAAACTTTATTTTTATCTATTAAAATATAAGTGTTAGCTTTTTTATATTAAATTTTTTATCATCAATTTAATCTCTTAATTTAGTTTTTTAAGGATTTTTTATATTAATTTAATTTTTAATTATATAAAGTATTATTAATTTGATTGCTCAATCATGTAAAATGTTATTAAATTAACTTCTATATTAAGGTTTTTTACACTGATATTTCTTCGTACAAAAAAAAAAAAATCTGATGAGATTTTATATAATTGAAAAAAATTGAAGATAAAAAATTTTTGGACTAAAATATCATGCTTATATCTTTAGAAGATAAAAAAATGAGTTTAGTGGTTAAATTAAGTTTCAATTCTTTTAAATAAAATTGCACAAATCTTGACAAATGTTACTTGAATTATGAAGTCAAAATCATTATAACTTTAGAATGTTTGTAATTTTTTTTTTAATTTTAGAATATTTGTAATTTTCTTTGAAATTATTGTAACTTTATTTAAAAGAATTGTAATTTATTTAAAATTATGTAAAATGACATACGGTGTGTTATTTTTGCAATGAAACACCATAGTAAACTCTGATTAAGTAAAGTAAAATATAGATTATCAACACAAGAAATCATTATATACTTTGAATAAATGTAAAAAATTAAATTTATATAGAATATTATACAATAAAATTTAAACAAAATCTAGGCAAATCTTTAAAAATATCACTATCTGAGAATCTAAATATTTCTTCCTGCGTTATTGGGAGGCCACGGTAATTTGTAGTAATCTCAATCTTTCTATCTTTATCTCTTTGGCTTCATGTTCACGTGCTGTGTCTGGAACTTGTGCATAGGTTTAGAACAATGGTTGATTTCAGCTCCTCGACCAAACTAAAGAAAAGGGCCTAACTCTGGATCAGCTAGAATAAAGAGAAAAAGCCCTACTAGTTAAAGGACTGCAAAGGACTAAAGCTAAAGGTATGCCTAATTTCCCTTCCGCTAGCAGTTGATCAATGAAACAATATAGTTATTAAACTAATTTTTTTTACCTAGAACATCCTATTCCCAACTATTAGATATGTTATATTCCCATGCTGTTGTTTTCTGTAACCTATTATTAATAATAAAGTAATTCAGCCTAAAAATAAAACCTGAACTGCTGAACACCAGTTACTATTACAAAAAAAAAAATCCTCCAAAATATATACTTTTGCCACCATATATGATATAACCCTTCGTAAATAAATCCACTTGATATAAATTGATTTGACAAAATAAAATTTGATTTAAACTGGACAAATTTGAATAAAAATTATCAAAAGAAGACCAAACAAGAAATCGAGATTGGGGGTATCCATCAAGAGATAGAAGAAATTAAGATCATCTGCAATTATTTTAAAACTGCATTAGATCCAGTCCCTTAAATGTGTTTTATTATATGATAACTTTCATTTCTTGTACCAAAAAAATAAAAAATATTTTTTTTTTTAAACTGCAGCTCAATAAATTGGTGCATTTTATTTTATTAAAAACGGATTGAATGGGTAGTCTAATATTTTTTTTTGAAGCTCATATTAATTATGTGATTCATCATGGATTTGAGAGTCATCATAGTTATTGTTATTGAGCTTGAGCCTAATTGTGGGTGTGCTGGATTACGATGTAGGTCAAGTAGTTTATCTGTGATTGATGGACTAAGTTATTGATATATTATATAAAGAACATGATTCCTACTCCACTCTTAGACTAAGTTACTCAACGAAGTGACAATTATAAAAAGATTAAGGGTTAGAGTGGTAGATTGTTCTGACATATATAATTGTATACGCACTTTTGCAAAAATAAATTGGTGAGATCGTTTCTTGTTAATATATCTTTAAGAGGTACGCAATTTATCAATATTAACGTAATTTATTATTTTTATGGTGATATTCTAATTCCTAGTGTAGAATATGTGAAACCTTACAAGATCATCTACAATTTTTAAAAAAACTATACACAATCTCAATCATGAAAAATGTTTTATGCTATAGTAAAAAAAAAATTGTAAACATAATTCAATAAATATAAACCTTTGGATTGAGAACTACACTTCATACAGTTTCTTTTAGAACATGTTCCCATTCCCAACTCCATTCTTGGACTAAGTTATTCAACGAAGTGACAGTTGTAAAAGACTAAGGGTTAGAGTGATAGATTGTTTTGACATATACAATTGTATATACGCTTTCACTCTCACGGCTCAGGAAGCTCCTTGATTCCTTCCTCTGTTGCCAAGAGGAATTCAGGATCATTCTCCACAACCACAGGGCACAAGTGTTCAAATCCTTGTGCAAAGGACTAAAGCTCAATGTATGCCCAATTTCCATTCCGCTAGCAGTTGATCAATGAAACAATATAGTTATTAAACTAATTTTTTGTACCTAGAACATTCTATTCCCAACTGTTAGATATGTTATATTCCCATGCTGTTGTTTTCTGTAACCTATTATTAATAATAAAGTAATTCAGCCTAAAAATAAAACCTGAACAGCTGAACACCAGTTACTATTACAAAAAAAAAATCCTCCAAAATATATACTTTTGCCACCATATATGATATAACCCTTCGTAAATAAATCCACTTGATATAAACTGATTTTACAAAATAAAATTTGATTTAAACTGGACAAATTTGAATAAAAATAATTAAAAGAAGACCAAACAAGAAAACGAGACTGGGGGTACCCATCAAGAGATAGAGGAAATTAAGATCATCTGCAATTATTTTAAAACTGCATTAGATCCTGTCCCTTAAATGTGTTTTATTATATGATAACTTTCATTTCTTGTACCAAAAAAATAAAAAATAATTTTTTTTTAAACTGCAGCTCAATAAATTGGTGCATTTTATTTTATTAAAAACAGATTGAATGGATAGTCTAATATATATTTTTTTGAAACCCATATTAATTATGTAATCTATTATGGATTTGAGAGTCATTATGATTATTTTTATTGGACTTGAGCCTAATTGTGGGTGTGCTGGATTGCGTTGTAGGTCGGGTAACTTGTCTGTAATAGATGAACTAAGTTACTGATATATTATATAAAGGACAAGATCTATACTCAACTCTTGAACTAAGTTACTTAACGAAGTGACAATTATAAAAAGACTAAGGGTTAGAGTGGTAGACTATTCTGACATATACAATTGTATACGCGTTTCTATAAAAATAAATCGATGAGATCACTTCTTGTTAATATATCTTCAGGATGTACACGATTTATCAATATTAACATAATTTATTATTTTTATGGTGGTATTCTAATTCCTATTAAAGATTATGTGAAACCTTACAAGATCATCTACAATTTTTAAAAAACTATACACAATCTCAATCATGAAAAATGTTTTATTCTATAGTAAAAAAAAATTGTAAACATAACTCAATAAATATAAACCATTGGATTGAGAATTACACTTCATGCAGTTTCTTTTAGAACTGCAGAGGATGCAGTTCCCTATTCCCTATTGTTATTTGTTAAAAGTTTTCACATTTAAGCCTTATTTGGATTAGGGATGAGATTGATGGAAGGGAAAATGACGTGCTAACGTTCATTTCAATATTTTGATATATATATATATTTTAATTGCAAAACTTGGTTTTGTTTGTGATTTATTTGGAGAAGACAAGAGCACATAGAGTTAAGTGAGCTGTCAAGTTCTAAGGATAATAAAAGATAAGGATGAATTATTTTGCGAGACATATCCCAGAATATCTGCTCATGAAGATGGAATCTTGAAAACTATACACAAAAGTTGGATTCTACATCCATAAGGGTAGCTAAAGTACTTAGCAAACTTAAACTGAGCGGTTGACTGGTTCTGCAATACTAAGGGTTTGAGTCCACGAGAAAGTACTTGTGGAAAAGAGTAATCGAGAATTAGCCTCACATCTAGAGTATAGGAAAATCTCATAAGCAAAATAAAAAAGATTCTATGCTTGATAGACAAGAAACTTTGAAATCTTTTGGATTCAAAGTTTTAATGGGTAAATCATGTATTGAAACTCTGCATTGTCATGGGGTATTGGGGTTTTGACCTGTCTAATACCAGTTATGTCATTTGGACACAAAAAAACATAAAAAATATTATACTGAACTCTTTCAAGCCCCATTTAGTTAAGGTTGCTTGCTCATATCTCCTCTCTGTCCAAAATTAGATTTAGGATATGAAACGTAGATGAATTTTGTTAAAATGCAGGTAAGTAAAACCTTGCACCGTTGTGGACTTGTGGTTGTTGATAGTAACTTTTGCATAACTTTGATTATTTTATGTGAGAGTCAAAATAGTAAAGTTAAGATCCCATTATTTTTTTCCCTCTCTAGGCTGTAGCCACCAAATCGTGGATTATAATTGTTGAAGTAAAAGAATCGGAAGATTGATTGAGCTAGCTCTTGAGAAGCGAAATTGACATGTTCTGCCATCATACTGAATTCAAGGATTTGGCTATGTGACTCTGCAGCATCCGTTTTGTTCCATTCTGGCTTTGCCCATTTCCATTTACTACCCAATAATGGGAAACACATCAACTGGTTTCTTCATTAGTCTCTCTTATTGCTGGTGTTATAGGCTTCAGGACCTCAATTACTGGGTTGCACAACCTTTGCTCACATCCACAATAATAGGACACCATATGAATGATTTGGGCACTACTCTTGTATGGGAATTAGGAACTCAATGGCAAGTATGAGTGTCCAGGCAGAACAAAAAGGTAACTATCCCAACATCCAAGTATTTTTTTAGGCGATGGTTTACAGGAAAAGTTTTAAATGCTCCTAAAACTTTGAGGAGCAGGAGCATGGATGCTCGTAAAATAATGGTCATTGATTTATACTTATGATGCACGGATATGAATACGGGTATTAAATATGATACAGGTATAGTATGAGAATATGACTTTTGTTAAAAAATTAAATTAACATTTATTAAGTATTCGAATATCTAATACGAATATGGGTATACATCCGACATGAATATGACAAATATTATAAAGTATCCGTGCTTCATAAATTTATACACTTTAATAGTCAATAACTCAGATTAAAGACTAGTGACCTGTATAATAGGTTAACTTTATCAAAATTTTAAAATTAACCCAAATTCATAAAAATTAACCTGCAACCTTCTCTTTTTCTTCCAACCTCTCCCTCGCTGTCGCTGACAACAGATTCTCCGATCCCATCCTTCCGTCGCTCTTCGCTGTCTCTGGCCTCCGCTTCCTCAACCTCTCTAACAATGGCTTCAACGGCACCTTCCCTTCCGACCTCTCCCTCCTCAAGGACCTTCAAGTCCTCGACCTCTACAACAATATCATGACCGGAGCGCTTCCTCTCACCGTTACCGAGATGTTGAACCTCCGCCATTTGCAATTTTGCATCTTGGAGGTAACTTCTTCTCCGGCCAAATCCCGCCAGAGTACGGACGCTGGGAACACCTCCAGTACCTAGCGGTTTCCGGTAACGAGCTCGACGAAACTATCCCACCAGAGATTGGAAACCTAACCAGCCACCAATGATTATGACAAGCCAAAATATTATACAGAAGACAACACCAAGTCAGGTCCAGATTTTGCCTTTTTGTGGTGGAGGCAACAAAAAATGGCGATGTTTCCTATGGTGTTCATGGTGTGGCAGCCGACGTTCAAGAAGATGGTTAGGTGGTGGTAGCATCGGAGAGCTATGAGGCTTAGGGAAGTACAGGAGGCTCATGCTGGTTGATCTTTCTTCTAACAAGTTAATTTTTTTTATGATGCTTAAAAAAAGTATTAAGTCAATGATAAATACCAGCTACAATGGATAAAATGAGTAGAGCATCCATAGTCAAAATCTTGTTAGGAGCATTGTAAAGGACTCCAAGTTTACACTGCAGTGATACTTAAAAGTTATTACCAAAGGAGATTAGTGGCAGCTAAAATCGAACATAAGCCTTTCAACTGAAGTGTTTAAATCATTACTAGCTAAACTAATCCTTGTTGATCCAAGTATTTTAAAGCTACTAGATAGCTGCTCCTCAGGGTAAAGTCCCCATTTCTAGTGTAGAACTGATGAGTTGATCAATTTTGGGGGACAATATATATATATAATTGATCAATTTTGAGGGATAGAATACATATATTCAAGTTTTACACTGATATAAATTAATCCATCTTTATATTATATATGAGATTGTTAACCTCCATACTTTCTTTCACGTGGAGGTTAACATCCGCCACAATTTCATTTGTACAAAAAACCCATTATACTCCCTCTTAAAACAATTTCTCATGCACCCGCCATGTGATCTTCCTCTATGGTTGTTTCACACGTGTTACTACTGAGGAGTACCTACCCGTATAGGAGATGGATTAAAATCAAATAATACAAACTCCAAATTGGGCATAACGACATATAGCTAAGCACCCAACGTGTGAGGCTATACAAGAAATAGGAAAAAACAATTTGTAAGGCCATGGAAGCCCATACTGCCCAAAATTAAGAACAACAATTTGTAGAGCTCTACAAGAAATAGTATTTTAGAGTTCTACGTCTCTTCCCAAAAATTAAATCCAAAAAGCCTTTATATATTAGGCCGTAGCATCGCCATCAACAGCTCGGTCGACAACACCCTTTTCCACAGAAGCTTTGATATATTGCTCTCTGCACATTGAAACCACACTATAAGGTTCGATAAAACGCCTCTTGCTGTCTCTCAACCTCTAACTGCTAGTTACATATATTTATTTATCAAGTTGTAACGTCCATTTAATGAATAATCTATATATCTAAACATCTTTACCTCACTTGTCTTTCTAAAGCCCTCTCTCCTTGTAAGAAAACAGATATATAAGACTAAATCAAGAAATCTGGAACCCACTTGTTAGTGCTAAAACTTATGGATCAATTAATCTCATAATTATGACATATCCAAAATATATAATGAATTATCTTAAAATGATATTGATGAGCTTATCATGATTGAAACTTTGAAAGCGATTTTGATAAAAGAGATATGTTATTCTTATTTTATAAAAGTTGTTAACATGTCAGTATTAATGAAATTACGCATTAAAATAATTAGAAATATGAATCTCTTTTTGTATATATAAAATAATTAAAATGAATTAAACTTACCTATTATAATAAGTTTATATATAAGATTTATAACCAAAACTCACATATGAGTAATACTTAACAACAAACTAAATAATAATATTAATTATAATTTAAGTTAAACAAAATATTTTAATAATGTTGACATCTAATTAATTTAGATTTTATAAAATTATAATATGATTTATGATAATTTATATAAAAAAATTCTAACAGGTAAATGTAACGTGAAGAACTATAGTTGTGGTTGGACTTCGAATATGTACAAAATCACAAAAAACCACAATAACATCCACTACACTTCATTCAACAAATTGTTGGACTATTGAAAATACACCCATTTATAGAAGTGATTTTAGAGCACATAATATCAACGTATGGAATTGACAATAAGAGGAAAACAAAGGAACAAGTCAAGTGTGCAATTAAATTGGATAGAACAAAATGACATTTCACCCGCGTCTTTAGATTGTTTTAAGAGGGAGTAAAATGAGTCTTTTGTCCAAATGAAAATGTGAAAGATTCTAATTTCCACGTGAAGATGCGGTGGTTAACCATCTCCTTTTTTTTTTAAAACTCTTATATTCTTACATCAAATAGTACATATATTCATTTTCATATTTTATCTAATACTATTTATTATACATATTTTTTTCTATCACTTTTTTTCATTTAATCACATCTATCAAAAATAATATAAATAATAATACACTCTTTTTTAAAGGTATAAGAGTATCTTTTCCATTTGTTTGTGTGGTGGGGACAGAATATTTGTTGTGACTTCCTTGGTTGGAACAAAGGTGGAGTTGTGGATACGTTCACCGAATCACCATTGGGCTACATGCCCATAACCCTACATTTTTATGAAGGTGGAGATGTGCCTGCAAATGTATTGGGATTGCACAAGTGCAGTAGGTCCTTGTTGGGCCTTTTGTTCAAGTCTAGGCAACCCAAAATTTAAGTGATGAACATAGATGGCCAGCAAGTCAGCAACAAAAACTCAAATTTTCTTATGTGCATATAACCAAAAAAAAAAAAATTCTTATGTACATATAATATGCATAAAACAAGAGCATCTATGTTCATCACATAAATCTTATCTATATACTATTAAAGTCTTTTAAATGACCAAGTAGTTGAAAGTTGCATTCTTACCTCCTCCACTTTGATTGAAAACCTATTTCAATGGACGTGTTTGTGATAAAAACTATTATTAGATCTCCATCTAACAAGTTAACCTTTAGGAGAGTTGGTCTTGACAATTATTAATACAAACTTGGATTGGATTACCTTCCTCTCCCCACCACTGTTGGGGATAAAACACAGCAACAACAAATATAATGATAGCAAAATAAAACAGAAGCAGTAACAAGCACAAGACACCAAGATTTTAACGTGGAAAACCCGTTCAATGCAAAGGGTAAAAACCACGGGACTTGACAGTCCATCAGGTAAGCAAACACTATGTTTAAGAGTTGTTTACAATCACCCAAGTTTCAGCCATCAACAATTACAAAAACCCAACAACATGAACAAACAACAAAGCTTGACATATAGGAAGAGAAAAGATGATAACTCTTCCAAAATCGAGCAACAGCTGCGCAACAACTTCTTTCAGAATTTGGAGAGTCCTTTCAACAATCCCACCATTCAAATTGATGAACTGAATGTCCTGAACTTGCTGGCCAAATTTCAGCCTAATCGGACTATGGATGACATTCCGATCGTCAATTTGATCAAAGCTGAGCAATACCAGAAATGACAGCAAGGGTGCTGCATTTTCCCTCTCTAACCTCTCTCTCTCTTTTTTAAACTCTCACTCTCTCAATCCTTCAAAATCTACTTAAGTAAGAATAACAAATGGGCTTGCACAAAATTTGGACCTTTTCTCCATGTAGGAAGGGAACCCATCCCAACAGCCATAACCCTTGAGTTGCACCTATTAAGGGAAAAAAGAAATAAGAAAAACCATAAATAGGAGTTGAGCAATGATAATTTCAACTCAGTATTGTTACATAAAACAACATAGAATTGTTGGTGAGCCTTATATCTTGTGAAATGTTTCACCTGTAATTTGAACTTAAGACAAAGCCTAGACAGATACATAACACTTACTAAAAGAACAAAGATAGTAGTAGCTTTAAGTAGCATCCCCATGCAGTCAAGTACAGATAAACAAGCTGCCACATCCAAATGCTCTTCTCCACACAATTTGCTTGAGTTCAAAATTGATATGTAATATGAACTTCTGTTGAATATTTTTGGTTGATTTTATGTATGAGTCATGACATGATATGGTATGACAAGAATTTGGGCTTTGGATGGATAAAGTTTTTTTTTTTTGTTATGTCTTGTGGAGGCTTTTGTTAGGAGTCAACTCAAACACGTCTTATGCTGGCCTTGACAACGGTGAACCCAATCAAATGTGTTTTCTTCAGCAACTTCAATTCTCTTTCACTTTGAGTATTACTTTGTACTGCCAGCAAAACAAACAAAATCTCTAAGCACACTACATAAGATTTTCTTCACAGTAAATATGGAAAACCAGATTTTTGTGAACACAAATTTACCTTTTTCTAGTTCTTCTACGGCGAACAAAGATAACTATTAGAGAGACAAGAAAGGCTGACCCTGCTATGACCAAAGGAACAAATAGCTTCTTTGACCTTTTTGTGTCATCCTTTTTCCCTCCACTTGCTTCGTCTTTACCTTCGTTTTGCTCCTCTAATACTTGGGAGTCTTTCTCACGGGCTGCATCTCCTTGTTCATTGGCCTTTTCTTCTTCAATTTCGTGTATTCCATGGCTTTCTTCCTGATCTTTGTTTACGCATTGTTGATTTGTAGGGGACTCTGGTTGTGCAGTTTCTATGTGTTCAACTTCTTGGTCAGTTTTACTTTTGGTTGACTCTTGAACATCTACTTTAGAGTCCTTCTTCTTTGATTCTTGATTTCCAACTTCATGACCTGCATCCATTTTGTCTTTTTCTTCAACTTCAAATTGTTGAGTGGATGATGAGCTTGAAAATTTTGATGATTTAGCCACTTTATCTGCTACTGCTTCTGATGCTGTAGTGCCTTCTATGGAATGAATTGATTTTTTTCCCTCCCGCACTTGCGGTAAACTCTCTACCTTTGAACCATCTTCTTTTATACTAAACTTGTCTAATTCATTTGGCTCTTTGCTCAACATTTCTATAGATGGAGATGGCTTTGTTTGTGCCTTATCAATCTCACCTTTTGGTTCAACATCACCTTTTGCTTTTGAATGTGTAGTTGTAGCTTGTGCATGTCCTTTTTCTTTAGAATGGGTTGCTTCTAGTGCATGAATGGGCCTTTCTCCCTCCTTTTCTTGTTGTACTCCCTCTATCTTTGGAATTTCATGTTCCATGCTTGGCCATGATAATTCACGAGGCTCTTTTCTTTGGGTTTCCACAGGCAGAGGTGACATCTCTTCTGTCTGTGATTTTTCAGTTCCTTTGTTTGGAGTTATTTCAATCATTGTTGGAGGTTCCATCTCCATTTTAGAAGTGACTTTATCTGATTCTCTTTGATTTTCTCTCTCTCGAGGTGCAAGCATTTTTTCTACAACCTGTTTGAATCCAATATCCTTTTCAAACTCTGGAGCTATTTCCTTCATTTTAGGCTTCATATCTTCTGCAGTTTGAGTTATTTTTACCCTCTCTCTTTCGAGTATCTGTTTGGAAGCCTCTTTAGTTTCTTCACTTTTTGCAACCTTTGGCCCTTCCCTTATCTCAAGAACTATTTCTGCTTTATGTTCTCGTTTGGGGCCCTTGATTTCCTCTTGATTTATTTCTTGAAACCTGCACTCACCAAGTGCTTCTTCTTGCCCATCAACCTTTTGTTTTTCTTCTAAGCATTGATTTACAAGAATCTGTGGCTGCAAAGTTTCCAATTTTTCATTTTCTACAGGTGCCATCCACTCATTTGACTCTTGGAAGTCTATGTTAGTGTTTTTCTTTGGTGATTCTTTGGATGCTTCATGTGCTTCAACAACATTTTCTGATTTTCTGTTTTCTTCATCTATGCATTGTTGAGTTAATGATGGTCTTTGCAATTTTGATGGTTTGGCACCTTGATATGCTACAATTTTTGGTGCTTTAATGTCTTTCTGGTGTAGCTCTTCAATCTCATTCTTTGGTCCCGCTTCTTTAAGTCCCGTATTTGTTACACTTGGAAGTGAAGATATTGCTTCCTGAGGTTCTGCATCTTTCTCAACAACTTTTGATTTTCTATCATGCCCATTCTCTTGTGTCATTTCCATTGACTCTGCAATGCATTTGGCTTTATCCACTTTTTCAATTTCAGCTTTTCTAAGTTCTTCCTTTATCCTGGGCTTCTCATCATTAACTTTTTGAGCTGTTATGTGTTTCTCTCTTTCAAGAGTTGCTTCCAAGTCTCTTTTGGTTTCCATCCTTCCAGCTATTGGGCCTGCATCTGCTACATATTCTTCTTTGGGCATCTCCTTTCCTATAGTCTCTACTATTCCAACTCTTTTGCCAACATCTCTTTGCACATCTTGTTGATCTCTACCATCAATTTTATTCTTAGAATCCTCAGTTTCCTCTTGCATTGTCTCCCCCACTTTTTGTCCTTTGTGAAATTCATCTTTTCTAGTGACTTGTTCTCCTTTCTTTTGGTGTTCTTTTAGAGGAATTTCTGGCTTCAAAGTTTCTGCTTGTTTGGATTCTTGGATTTCCTTCATTTCAATTGCATTTTGCAAATATTTAGTAGGATCTTCCTTTTGTGATTCTGGGGATGTTTCATATTTTGCTTTGCAACCTTCATATAGTTTACCTTCTTCTTCAACTTCAGATTGTTGAGTTGATGGAAACCTTGGTGCTGGTAATGGTTTAGCCACTTGATCTTCAATAGTTGCGACTACTTTAGTGCTTTCTATGTTATAAGTGCATTGTTCTCCTTCTCCTACTTCTTTTGCTCTCTTTGGCTTTAGAATATCTTGGTTCTCTCTTTCATTTTTTGATTCATGAGTTTCCTTGCTTTTAATTTTTGGAGGCAGCAGCTCTGTCTTCTGTGTCTTATCCTTTGCACTGCCTTGTTCAACCTCCTTAAATCCCATACTTACTACTTTTGGACATGTAGTTGGGCCTTTCGTAGATTGAAATTCTCTTTCAGGAGTATCTATGTCTAATGCTTCTGGATGTTTTTCCACTAGTACTTCTTGCAATGTCTGGGTAATTCTTTCAGTCTCTGAATCTTGAAATTTTTCCTTTGTTGTAGACTCAACAACTTTTGTTTCCTCAGTCTTTGTTTTGGCCACCTCTTCTTTGACCTCCTCTTCTGCTTTTTCTATCTTTTTATCCTTTGGTCTATCTCTTTTCTTAGCTAGTGAGTCTACTATTTGCATAGGAAACTCTCTTGTTGTTGTGCTTGCTTCAAATCTTCCTTTACTCATCTCTTCTTGCAAACATTGTTGATCTTTTTCCTTACTTCGAATCTTTGACTCCTTTGTTTCTTTCCATGTTGTCTCCCTAGTTATATCTTTCCTCAAACCTCCATTTATTTCAGCTTGTATCTTTTCATGTTTCTCTCCTTTTACTTTCTTCACAAATTGTTCAATTTCTGCACCTTCTTCTTTGACATCTTCAGCTTCCCCCACCTTTTCCTCACTCTTTTGCTTGGCCAACTCTTCTTTGACCTCTTTTGCTTTTTCAATCTTTGTATCTTTTAGTCCCTTTCTTTTATTACCTAGTAAATCTGCCATTTTCATAGGAAACTCTTCTTTTGCAGCCTTGCTTACTTCAAGTCTTCCTTTACTCACCTCTTCTTGTAAACATTGTTGATCTTTTTCCTTAATTTGAATCTTAGGATCCTCTATTTCTTTCTGAGTTTTCTCTCTTGTTATGTCTTTCCTGAAACCTCCTTTTGCTTCAACTTGTATCTTTTCATATTTCTCTCCACTTACTTTCTTCACAGACTCTTCAATTTTTGCATCCTTTTCTTTGACATCTTCAGTTTCCCCCATATCGGGAAACTTTAGTCTTTTGCTTCCATCAAATCCTTTATTATCAACATTCTCTTGCCCACTTAGTTGAGCACTAGACTTAAGTTTTGGCTCTCTAATTTCTTTTTCAATTCTGGCCCTAGTTGTGTCTTCCTCAAAAACCTCATTTGCTTCAACATGCATCTTTGTAGATCCCTCTCCTTTCAATTTCACTGTACCATATTTAATTTTATCATGCTCATCTTGGGCCATTGCCTCCACCACTTGCTTGGGTAGCTTTTCTTGTACAGTCCCCAACACTTCAAATACTCCTTTGACAATATTGTCTGATACATATGGTTCATCTCTGGCCTTTCTTTCAATTTTAGGTTCCTCAGTTTCCTTTTGTAAGGTCTCAATTATTGTGCTTTTCTCAATAACCCTGCTTGCTTCCTCAGTTCTCTTCTTGGATTCTTCTCCTTCCACCTTCTCCATTGAACTTTCAGTTTCAGCCATTGCTTCTTTTATCACCTCTTTTGGTTCTTCCATCTTTTCAACCTTGAATCCTTTACTTCCATCAAGCAACTCTTCCCCTACCTGCTTGGGCAACTTTTCAGTTATACCATTTGATACTTCAAATCTTCTTTTAACAATATTCTCCTGTATAATTTGTTGATCTTTATCCTTAGTTCCATTATTAGGCTTTTCAATTTCTTCTTGTCTTGTCTCTTTTGTTATGTCCTTCTCAATAAGCTTCTTTGCTTCCATATGCATCCTTCTGGGTTTTTCACCTTCCCCCTTCTCCACAAAACATTCAATCTCTTTGCCCTTTCTTTTGACCATTGCTTCTTTGGCCTCTTTAACGTCTTGCATCTTTGAAACATTCAACTCTTCTCCTTCCTCAAGTGTAGCTTTTGGTAACTGCTTAGGAAACTCTTCCCTTACAGTTATCATTGCTTCAAATCCTTCCTTACCAGCCCTTTCTCTCATACATTCTTGATCTCCATCCTCAGTTTCAATCTTAGGCTTTTCGATGTCCTTTTGGTTGATCTCTCCAAATATGTTTTTTCGAATAGCCTTATTGGCTTCAACAGGTATCCTTTTAGATTCCCCTCCGTCCATCTTCCCTTCAACATTTTCAGTTTTCTCTATTTGTTGAATTCTAGACTCTTTAGATTCTTCTTGGCTTATACCACCAATGTTGCTTGGAATATGATCAGCTACATTTTGATCTTGTTCTAATGTCTTCATTGCTTCATATCCTGCTTTCCCAGCCTTTTCTCTCACACTTTCTCCATCTCCATCCTCAATTCCCAACTTAGATTCTTCTATTTCTTTTTGGGTCATCTCTCCAATTGTGTTCTCATTGGCATCATCAAGCTTCTTGTCAGATACCATTTTTTCCTTCTCCACAATACTTCCATTGTCCTCCATTTCTTGAACCTCAAACTCTTTATCTTGGCTTGTATCTCCAATGTTTTGTGGGAAACCTGTACCTACATTTTGCTCTATTTCTGATGTCTTCACTGCTTCATATGCTGCCTTGCCAACCTTTTCTTTCACACTTTCTACCTTTCCATCCTCAATCCCCAACTTAGATTCTTCTATTTCTTTTTGGATTGTGACTCCAATTATGTCCCCATTGACATCATCAAGCATCTTGTCAGATACTCCTCCTTCCTTCTTCTCAACACTTTCTCTGTCCTCCATCTTTTGAACACCAGACTCTTTATCTTGGCTTGTATCTCCAAATTTCTGTGGGATACATACACCAACATTTTGCTCTAGTTCTGATGTCTTCATGACTTCATATCCTTCCTTGCCAACCTTTTCGTTCACTCTTTCTCCATTTCCATCCTCAATTCCCAACTTAGATTCTTCTATTTCTTTTTGTATTGTCTCTCCAATTATTTCCCTATTGACATCATCAAGCATCTTGTCAGATATTCCTCCTTCCTTTGTCTCCACAGCACTTCCACTGTCCTCCATTTTTTGAACCTCCGACTCTTTATCTTGGCTTGGATCTCCAATTTTTTGTGGGATGCTTGCACCTACATTTTGATCTAGTTCTGATGTTTTCATTACTTCATATCCTTCCTTGCCAACCTTCTGTCTCACACTTTCTCCATTTCCATCCTTAATTTCCCTCTTAGATTCTTCTATTTCCTTTTGAAACGTCTCTCTAATTATGTTCCCATTGGCATCATCTAGCATTTTGTCAGATACAACTCTTTCCTTCTCCTCTACTACACTTTCACTATCCTCCATTTCTTGAATCTCAGACTCTTTATCATGGCTTGTATCTCCAATGTTCTGTGGGATACGTGTACCTACATTTTGCTGTAAATCTGATGTCTTCATTGCTTCATATTCTACCTTGCCAACCTTTTCTCTCACACTTTCTCCATTTCCATCCTTAATTCTCAACTTAGATTCTTCTATTTCTTTCTTGTTGGTGTCTCCAATTATGTCCTCATTGGCATCATCAAGCACCTTGTCAAATACCCCTCCTTCCTTCTTCTCAACAATTTCACTGTCCTCCATTTTTTGAACCACAGACTCTTTATCTGGGCTTGTATCTCCAATTTTTCCAATTTTCTGTGAGATACATACACCAACTTTTTGCTCTAGTTCTGATGTCTTCATGACTTCATAACCTTCCTTGCCAACCTTTTCTCTCACTCTTTCTCCATTTCGATCTTCACTTCCCAACTTAGATTCTTCTATTTCTTTTTGTATTGCCTCACCAATTATTTCCCTATTGGCATCATGAAGCATCTTGTTAGATATCCCTCCTTCCTTCTTCTCCATGACACTTTCCTCCTTTTTTTGAATCTTTGACTCTTTATCTTGGCTTGTATCTCCAATTTTTTGTGGGATGCTTGCACCTACATTTTGCTCTAGTTCTGATTCCTTCTTTACTTCATATCCTTCATTGCCAACCTTCTGTCTCGCACTTCCTCCATTTCCATCCTTAATTTCCCACTTAGATTCTTCTATTTCCTTTTGAAATGTCTCTCCAATTATTTTCCCATTGGCATCATCTAGCATTTTGTCAGATACAACTGTTTTCTTCTTCTGCGCAGCACTTTCACTGTCCTCCATTTTTTGAACCTCAGACTCTTTACCTTGGCTTGTATCTCCAGTTTTTTGTGGGATGCTTGCACCTACATTTTGCTCTAAATGTGATGTCTTCATTGCTTCATATCCTTCCTTTCCAACCATCTGTCTCACACTTTCTCCATTTCCGTCCTTAATTTCCAACTTAGATTCTTCTATTTCTTTTTGAAATGTCTCTCCAATTATGTCGCCATTGGCATCATCAAGCATCTTTTCAGATAACCCTCCTTCCTTCTTCTCCATGACACTTCCACTGACCTCCATTTCTTGAACTTCTGACTCTTTAGATCCTTTTTGGCTTGTCTCTCCAACACTTTTAAGAATGTGATCAGCTTCACTTTTCTCTAGTTCTGATCTCCCTCTATCAGATTCTTCTTCCTTGACCTCTTCAATCCTAGCCCCACAAATTCCTTTTACCAATTTTGGCATGACAATCTTCAATATCCATTCCTCTTCATCATACTTTGCTTTGATCTGATCCAAAATCACCCCATCAGGAAATTTGAAAATCTTATTGAACCCTGTAATTTCAACCTCTTTCTTTAACATTACCCATCCCACTAAAAACATTTCCTGAATTGGCTTCTCTCCACTAATTGATATCTTACTACCATCTTCACTAATCTTGATGTCAATGTTATTCCTCTTATAACCTCTGTTTTCGTATACTTGCCATGGTATATTACATAAACGATGGAAAGACAGAAGACCAAAAAACAAAAATGAAAAAAAAGACAAAGGAATCAGTTATATAAGAATGAGAGGGGTAGACTGACCTTTAAGATGGGCAGTGAGGATGAACATGGTGTTTGTTTCTCTAGACTGGAAAACTGGTCCTGCTTTATCCTTGGCTAACCCATAGTCAGAGATGCAAGTAATGTCATCTCTAGTTTTAGTGATTTTGAGTCCCAATTCCAGCTCCATCTTTGTTGCTGCTAATATTTTCTTACTAGAACAAGGATTAAAAAATGGTTCAAAAGGGTAAAAGGTTAAATCTTTCAAATGAGTAATAGCACAGGCACATGATGAGTAGATATGAGGCTTCTATCATTGTCTCAATATGATTGTGTGGTTTTAGCAAATGGGAAAAGTATATATTCTTTACTTCCACATACAATGCTTGTGCGGGGTGTCGGCTGCAAAATGGATGCTGCTTAAACAGTTTGTATTTGTTCTTTCTTGGCGGGAAGCTAGCAGTTCCTTTTAAAATACTAAAAACTTATAATCATCCAAGGCCTAGTGCCTTCACATGGCATGCTTTGAAGCTAAACTGATTAAAGCCATGCCATTTACTTTTGTTGAATAAAGCCAAAGCATATCAGGTGAGTTTCATGATTATTGTCTTGCACGTCAGCTTCTTATTTGATTAGATTCTCTTTTCTGGCTTAATGATGCTTTGAGTGGAAGCCACTTTTTGCTATTCTTCAATGAATTGACCAAAAATTATAGAGCTCAAACTTATAGTAAAACAAAGAAAACCAGGAAAAAAAAATCTAAATTCCAACATGAGTATAAAGTGCTGCTAGTGTCAATTACTTAAAGTTGATCCTCCATTTAAGATCTTAAATAATGCTTTAGATATGTGATTACTTTTCTCTCATAAACCTAGTTTCGAACATGGGTCACATTATCATTTTGAAATTTTTTTAGAAGTATATGCTAAAAAAATGTAAAAAATGTATGTTAAATATTGAATTTTACCTTTGGTTAATAAAAGAGTATTCCAAGCAACAGTAAATTAAAAGATTTCATAAATTGGGTTTGGGTTCAGTTTCAGAACATATATAAGGTATTAAGGATATATAGAATTTCACCAGATAAATATGCCTCTACATTCTGTAGTCAGGATTCACTTAACCTGTACTAATGTATATAGTCTATTGCCATGTTTATTAACCATGATGATTGTCAAAGTGGATTCTCTCCATCTGCTTCAAAGATAATCATTTCATTTATTCCCCTATTCTTCTGATTTTCTAATGGTACAAACCAGAAATTTCGTAAAGTAAAATATCATAGTTATTTTATGTTAAGAAAAGAAGGACTAGTTTTAGTATAATTTTAGATAAGTTAAAAGGAAAGAAACAGGATACATTTACTTTCATCTACCTTACTCCATTTTTCTATGAAATACCAACATACATTTTCTTTATCATTATCCTGTTTTGCTGGTGAGTGGTGATGGTATCTACTCATTATTGTGTCTCATAAATCTTCATTTCCTTTTCATCATTTTAACTCTAACATAAGGCAGAAGCTAGCTAGACATGGTTATTTGTATATTGAAGACAATTTAAAGTGGACTACCAAGAAAACAGTTCCTAACACCATGAAAAAAGACAATTTTTCAACATGAAAGAGAGAGTAGAGGTGGAAGTCTCTTAATTTATGGAACACATAATTTTGTGATACTGTAAGCAACTCCTGATGAGGAGTCCAAGAAGCTTTCTGTGGACTGTTTCAATGAATGGTACCACCAATGGAGTTATAGAAGAGAAGCTTGTCTTCCTCCTTTTTCCATTTAATAAGTAATCTGTGTTGCTAAAAAAGCTGATTGATCTCTTGGTGAACAAATGTGGTTCTTCCAATCTATAATTTGAATATTGAGTTAAGCTTCAAGCAACATATACTTTTTTTGTTTCCCGCTGATAGTTGGAGCGAAGGAAAATAAATAGATCAAAGGGAGACCGCTCCCAACCTCATTTTCTCCATACACGAGCCAGGAATCAAACTCCTGACCACATGCTTAAGATGCCCAAGCCCATTACTACTTGGACAAACGCTATGTTGGTGTCTGCAAGATAGACTAAAATATTGTAATTTATGTTTTTTGGAAATATAGTTGTAGGTACTAGTATTTTGTTACTAAAAAAATACCGAAAATAGGAAGAATAAAGAACTAACAAGAGAAATCAACTAGACCAAAAGGAAGGATTAGAATAGGTATACCATGAATCATGCTAAGCACTGTCTTTAAGGGTTTATCTCTGGCTAACTTGGAGCAATGCTCGGTGGAATGGCCTCGACGGATAACCTTCCAGGATTAGACGTGGGTCCTCAAAAACTTGTTTGCACAAAGATCCTGATACTTTAAGCAGTAACACCTCCCGTTCTAACACCAAAAGACGCAACAGAGAAGTGGGTAAGTCTATGGTGTGTACAGTAGCAAGAAGGAGAAGAAGATGATGAATAGTAGCAATGGAGAGAAGAGAGCGTGGAGAGTAAGCTGAAAAAGTGTAATTTGATAAGCAAGTGTTTCAGATAGTGGAGCAAAATAAATAGATCAAGGCAGTTTACTAAGTAAGCAGCTCAACGGATTTATCTCAACGGTCTAAAGAGATATTTTTGTATCCAAGTGGGCTAGCAAAAGATAAGCCTAAAGTAAAATCAAACCAAACACACACATCCCAAGTGGACTGGCAAAAGATAAATCTAAAGAAAAACCAAACCAAGCACACGCGCAAGGACGGGATGAGGCATGCGTGTGTGTGTATTAAGGTAAGCCCAAGTTCACACATCTATCTCAATACCATAAGGTATATATTGAAGGACATAATCCATATATACTTTAAGAGTCTATCTTACTCAATGTGAGACCTAGTCTTTACACAAAATACACACAAAAATACTCTTAAGTTTAAAATATTCTCAAGACCCAAGTATACCAATGTTGATATCTTAATTGTACGATGAGATATTAATCATCTAAAAACTTTCTAACTTTTTTCCCAGTAAAATAATGCTAATTCAGTGCCCCACCCTTGATTAGTGTATTTGGTAGGGCTGCTTTCTTTGTTTCCCTTCTTCTCTTTGGCTAATGAATAATGATGAACCTTGAGTATTGTACTAATATTTCATGCCAACTTAAATGTACCATGCCTTAGTATCTGTGGATATATATGATATTCTTCATACGTAGAAGCAGAAAACTACATCTTTAATGAACTTAAATTCATTTACTTCTCACTCTAATGTTGTGCATTACAAGAAATATAAGAGATACAAGAAGACCCCCCTATCATCAAAGGAGGACAAGGCTTCCATGGTTTTTGCAATTTGAAAACAGAAGATTTATCTCTTCCCCCAAACTAACAGCAGACGGATGTATCAGGAGTTCCTTGATTTTGGCCTAGCAAAAGAGGATAAACAAGTGCTTTCTGAAGCCCAAAAATTGTGATTTGCTTGAGGACCAGGAAAGCACATAATTGGGATCAACTTTTAATCCGTGATATATGGTGCCTTATGTCATAAGTTGATTGGCTTTCTTTTGTATATGTCCTTTGAAATCTTTTTAAGTTCTGCCCATTCATTAGCTACTGAGATTGTAAAACATTATGAATAACGTTTGGTGCAAATTATATCAAGAAGCACATCACCTCATATCTATATGAGATATGAGATGGCACAATCAAAGTGTGTATATGCAAAAAAACATGGTGAGATAAGTTAAAATCATACAGTAAAAATTATGTAAATATAAAGTGATATGTAGATGAATGTGTAGGTAATATTATTCAAACATTATTATTGCAGAGGTTGATTTTTCCAATTCTTGAAAGGCAAATGTACTTGATTTTAGACTATCTGCTACCGCAGTAGCAAGTGTTTAATTTTCCCTTAGATTCTAAAAAATAAAGTTTAAAAAAGGTAGATACTATAATATATTCCTTAATTTACCCCACATGAGCTAAATTAATATTGAATATATTGTTGTATATACCTTTTGATTTTATTTTGGTAAATTATATTGATCATTTGAAATTTCCTGATTTATTCAATTGTACGATTAAATTAGTCCTTAAATCATTTAAATTTATTTTATGTCAATTTTTAAAGGTGATAACAAACGGACTAACATGAAAATGAATTTGCATAATTTAAGAACTAAATCGTACATTTTATTAAAAATCAGGAATTAAATTGTGAGTAAGGTACATTTTTAATAACTAATATGCCATTTTACTCTCAGTTATGCATTAAAAATACATGGTTTAGTACAAGGCATGGCTTATTAAAAATTTAAAAATAGTTTAAAATCACAATGTGCCAGAAAAAGTTTAGAATGTTTTTAAAAATAAAAGGCTAAAAAGAAAGACACTGCAAGGGTATCCATTAATTACATGCATACAAGCTTTTTTTTTAATTTTTCAAAGTATATTCCACCCAATAAATAAGAAATTACTCTCTTAAGGTATTTTTTGAAGTTTAAGTATGAATTTTTTTAAATATTATTATTTTTATACATATAATCCTTAAAAGATTTTTGTTATATCTTCTTAAAATATTTTCTTAATAATCTTCATAATATTTAATAAAAAAATATTAAATAAAAAATTAAATGCAACAAATATTTTGAAAACATAAAAAATATTCAATATTTTTTAATTTAATAATTAAGAAAATTATTAAGAAGATGAGTTAGGATAATTAATCATTTTCCATCCTAAAAGTCTACAAATATTTGACTAACAAATATGCTACTAGTCTACCTAAAATTTAGAAAATATTATATTATATGGGTTACGTAACCCATACGCTATGAAACACGGACACACTATTTTTGAGAGATGTTCATGTATCGGCCACATATCAAACATGTGTCCGTATATGATACATGAGAACACACGTACGACACATGTATCTTACGTATCCTAATATATTCGATTAAAAAGATTAATATT
The DNA here is from genome assembly GCA_029884595.1 of Ormosia semicastrata. NCBI lineage: Eukaryota > Viridiplantae > Streptophyta > Magnoliopsida > Fabales > Fabaceae > Ormosia > Ormosia semicastrata. The sequence goes on from JAQQTO010000041.1 coordinate 13,032,125, forward strand.
TTTATTTTTTTGACACGTTTGACACCTCTCAAACACACTGGCAAACACGCGTCAGACACATTTGAACATTTAGGATACGACTAACATTTCAATTAATATATATTTTTAAAAAAATTAGAAATGATATATAGAAATGATATTGATATATATTAAGATATTATAAATATTCAAATTTATAGAAATATATTAATGAATTATGAATTTTTTTTAAATTTTATAATTATATATACACATAAATCAAGTTCTTTAATTTATATATATATATATATATATCTATGTATCAGTATCTTATATATTTTAAATTTGATATATTCTATATCATATCAGTATCGTGTCTCATATCTATCGTATCTATATTTTGTCTTCATAGCTATATGTAATCATTTTGATAAATATTAACATATTTATTATTCATGTAATGAGCACAAATATCAATAATTTGAGAGGTAAACTATACTGTTAATTTTTTCCGTTTTAAAAAATTTACCTACATCAATTAAAAACTTTGTTTCGCATATTGTGATTATGAATATGAACTAATGAAAAATTTATCTGTCACACCAAAAAGAAAGACAGATTTTTTTTTCGTAAGAAAACCCTACCATATAATTAAAAAATTACTAAATAAAAATAGGAATTTCCTTAATATCAATTAGAATATTGGATAGATAATAGGGGAGAGAATAACAAGAATTAAACAGACAACAATTTAAAAAAATTAAAATATTATAATTATCATTAATTAAATCAAGATTTTAAATAAATAGTCGAGAGTGTAAACTTCTCTCTCCGCAATCATAGCATCGAAAGCTAGAGATTGATCTTATCATCTTATAGTTAAATCAATAATCATCAAGGTTTCCCGCGTGAGAAGTTGGGAACAGTGCTTTGCAAAAAGCATGACCACTGGCTAGATGCTAATGTGTAAGTGCGAGTCCCCATCAGTAGGTGACCAGTTTAATTTAGTACCCCGAGTCCCCACCACGAACAACGCACTAGAGAAATTCTTGTTTTGGCATGAATGCATGGTAAGTGAAATGGAGAAGAGAGAAGAGTAATTAATATATAAAAGGATAATTTTGTCCATAAAAAAATTTCAACTGAAATAATTATGAAGAATAATTAAAAATTATAATTTCAAGAAGACAAAAAATTAAAAATGAGTTTAATTATCAATTTGTGAAATCTTAACATGTGCCAATAATATTTTTTAAGATTTTATTTAAAACACTTGTTATTAAAATAAGAAATTAAATAAAAATAAATATTTAATGTATTAAAATTAAAAAAAATTTTTATTTAAAATTATTTATTTTAATATTTTTAATAAGTATTCAAGTACTTGTTAACAAAATTTAACTTTTTATTATAACTACTTAAATTATTATTTAACATATATAAAATTATAAAACTTATGATAAAAAAGAATGCAATGATCTTGTATCTTACTTGAAGCACTTCATCCCTAATAATTTTTAATGCTTACATTTCATCAGCCATATAATTACAAAACTAATGACAAAATAATAGAATTTTGCACAGCCAATACATTGTTAACAGATTCTTATTTTGCTTATCCTAATACACATCATATGAAATAAAAATTAGAATGATAAATATGAAAAGGAAAGAGAACTCGAGTAAAATTAACTTGAGATTGGCTTTGGAAAAAGAAAAGGCAAGAGCACTCGAGTAAACTCAACCTCTGGTCAAGTGTTGAAACGCCACATCAAGTTTCACACCTAACTTTCCATATATATAGCCTAACTGTCCTTTAACTGCTAGGTTAAATATGCAGACCACCAAGAAAGACTTGCGGTTGACAGTGATCTTAATTCTGCAGCATTAATTAGTTATTTTATTTTATTTTATTTTATTTTATATTTTAACCAAATAATGTAAAAAATCTCTTTGTGGTCTAACCTTAAAATCTAACTACACATCATATATTTATATCTATCACTAAACTTTTAAAAATAATTAATAATTTTTATTTGAGTAATTCTATTAACAAAATTGAAAGTAAACCTATAGGTGTTCGAAAATCTTTTTTATTAATTTAGTCTTTCAATTATGTAAAATGTCATCCAATGAATTTTTCTTTGTCGAACTAAAATGAAGGAGTGTAAGGGAGCCTTAAAATAAGAACTAATTTAATTTGATGACATTAGTTTTATATGATTAAAGAATTAATCTGATGACATTTTATATTATTAAGGGATTAAATTAATTTAAAAAATCTTTGAAAATTTTAAGTGATGACATTTTGCATTATTAAAGGATTAAATTAATGACAAAATAATCTTTTAAGAATCAAAATGATGACGCTTGTATTTTTAGAGATTAAAATAGGAGTTTTGCATATTCCATTTTCTTTTTTATATTTTATTATTGGTTGTATGAGTATGAGGTGTATAGGTAAGATTTGATACTAGGTTCTTACTTCTTACAATTTTACAAGAGAATTTACCAACTAAATTAGCTATCAGCTTCTACTCAACATAGATCTATTTGGTCCACAAATCACAAGATTTCAAAATCTTACATTTCGTAATGCAAGTTAGTAATTTAACAACAATCTGAACTTTTATCAAGAGATGTAAAATCTGATATGCTTTAAATAGGAAATCATATTTTACCAAAAAAGAATCATATTAGGGAGCGAGAAAAAAAATATTCATGAAAAAGTTTCTAATTCATACTAAAGCAGTGATCTTACCTAATCATAATTTTTTTTTTGAGACAAGCATTTTAGTTTATTCACTTTATTGTTTAAACTTTTGCTTTTGGTAGCTCCTTACAATGCATATCATAAAGCGTATTTCACTTTAAATTAGATTTGGACATGACTTGCTCTTTCACTATACATGCTAGCAAGAGCTCAATTAGGTACCCACCTTATTATTTATGAAAGAATGTTAACAACACATTGTTTTAGATATTTTTTAATATTTATTTTATTATTAATTTAAAATCAAATATTATTAATATTCTTTTTTTAATAATTATTTTAAATATTTGAGAGAAATTAATAATAAAATAAATATTTAAAAATCAAAAAATTATATTATTAATATTTCTCTTATCCAAAAGGTCAAAAGTGGCTATAATGAATGTAAATTATAATGTAGTACTATATCTTTGCTTGAAAACAAAGAACGAAAAATGTTTTAGCGATCAAGGATCTATTTTTCTGTCCCTAACTTCCTATTGTAATTAGAATGTTAATGTTAATTACAATATTTGCATTTTTTAATTATATATATCACTTAGCTTAAATGATGAAAGGGATAACATAATTGACTAAGAGCTTGGGGAGCGAAATTTTCGTAAATTCGTTTCCCAACAGTTTTTTTTTTCTTTACAAATTAAGTTGTTGGACGGTGAAGATGAGATGTTTGGGGGATTCGGCTTCTCTCTAGTAGGAAGCTGTCCAACATTTGATCCAAATCGTTTATTTTTTATTTAATGATCAATAATAATTTTTTACATTTTAATATTAAATATATTTTTTAATATTAAATTAATAAAAAACAAATGATCCAGATCTTACAATAAAGACAGCTCCCTACTGAACAGAAGCCATGTTTGGGTAATTTGTAACAATAATCATCAACTTTTATTTGTAAAAAAAAAATTGTTGGAACTCAATCAAAAATTTGAACATTTTTTTAAAAATTATTGAGATTATTTTTAATAATGATATATAAATATCATTTTATTATTAATTAAATAATTTTTTAATTCAATCAAATAATTTTTTAATTATTCTATATTTATTTTAATAATTTAATATATAAAAATAATTTTTTATATTATTTAAATAAAACAAATTAGATTAAAATTATTTTTTAATTAATATATTTAATCATAAAACTTTTTTTTATAATCGATTATAACAAAAAATTTAATAATAATTAATTATTAAAATAATTTAATTTTTATAATTATCTCAAATACACACTAATTCTTTAACACAAATGCTGCCTAGCATAAACTGATTAGTAAGATAAAGTAATCTCAAATTACTTTACAATATTATTATTGAAATATTCAACATAGCACAAATTACATATACAAATATATGAAGCAACACCAGAGAATTAAACACACTCCAAACTCACTCAAAGGTTATTCAAAGTCACCCTGCTGATTGCACATAGTAAACTAGAAGAAAAAGATACAGATAAATAAGCCGAAAGCATTATAAGAGACTAAAATAAAACGGGTGGTGATGCTTCTGAGCTTGATTAATTATATATAGCATGTTCAGCCGAACAGATGGTGGTGCTTCTTTCCATGAGCTTCCTCATCTTCCTTCTTTGCTTCCTTTTTATCATGATGTTCATGGAAGGCAAAACCACCGGCTCCGACAGCGGCTACCGCCGCAATCTCCTCTTCTATCTTGTGCTTGTGAGCATGTTCTGGGTCTTTCTTGGCCTTGTGCTTCTCATGCTGTCATAAAACAATTGCAGCAAAGGAAATCAACTTCTTCTTCTTTTTTTTACTTTTTGAACCGTCACGAATGACTGAAAAATCTCTATGCCCAGAAGTTTACAAATTACAATGACAAGTATATGAGGTTGTATTTATAGTTATACAAGTAGAGTGCAATAATAGTGGAGCTTTCTCTCCTTTACGGTGCCTTCCCTCTCTTTAGCTCCTTTGGGTTTTCTCATGACGGTCATCGTTAATATTGATGACAACTCTCTCCATTTTTTTTCTTGTTTTTTATTTTATTTTTTACGAATAAATTTTTTAAAAATGCCTTTTATTATAATAGATCTAAAATTTTTAATCTTAATTTTTCAGATTGGTCACATACCTTAATATACAGAATAGTAAGACTTTCATATATATATATATATATATAATGAGCAAAATTACAAAACATGAAAATGCAACGGAACAAATAAGGCTTTGACGCAAGAAAGAAACTTTTTTTAGAGTAAGATTAAGAGATTTTAAGTTAAATAAGGAAGTCGAATCGAACATTTTATTTCATCTTTTTACTCTTCTTTAATTTTTTTTGTTAGGATTTAATGGAAATTATAGTGTTTTTTCTTATAAAATTTCTTTCTTATTTTTTTTTTAACTTGTAGAAAGAAATCTTGGACAAATGTCTATTACTTAATATATCTTGAAAATTTGACTTTTTTCTTCATTCTTAATAATGAATTTTCTCTATCTTTAAGAGAGAAAAAAAGTAGAGTGCAATAATACTATCTAACACGACTTTCGTATCAATTATTGACAATTAAAGTATCACAATATTCAAGTGATAGAGTATATATGTGGGCCACTTAAAAGGAGACAAATTGAAATTATTGGTGCACAGCATTCAGGATTAGATCTTATGCAAAACACACTTGATAAGATTTTTTGTGCAATGAATTAAAATTAAAATAATTAAAAAATACAAAAATTAATATACAAAGATATTAAAAATTAGGCAATTGGCACTAGCCCTAGTCAGTGATGATGTCAGATTGAATTCTCTACGAAGCCACTTATATTCCCTTCCCTTACCTAGGTGTTTGTGTTTGCACTTCAAGTATATAAAAAAAATTACAAAAAAAAAAGCAAAAATTATCTCACAAAAATAATGTATATAAAATTAGGATATACCATAGTGATAGTGCATAATACTATTGAGCAAAGATGATTACCAAGGCATAAGCACCAGCAGCTGCAGTACCAAGCTCGCCAAGGTGCTCAAGATGCTTGTGGTGCTTCTCCTCTTTCTTGTAGTCAACCTCATCAGCATACCCAGTCTCTACAGGCTTATCCTCCTCATCCTTGTGGTGGTGGAAGAGATGGTGGTGGTGCTTCTCCTCAGCCATAGTGGTTGCAAGGGATTACTTGAGGGATATAGATAACTCAGATAAGAATCAAAGAAGAAACTGTATGTGGAAATGGGTTTGTGGTGGTATGGGAGAGTGGGAAGGACTGGTCACCTATTTATAATTTGATGATCATGTAAACCATGTGTTATTGGTTGGTTACATTGTACCTTTCTTGGTAGGCCACCATAAATGATTTTGTGGAAGATTAAAAAATTTGGATACCCTGTATATAAATTTTTTTTATATAGATATAATACTATATTTTTATACATATTTATATAAAAATAAGACTCATTCATAATTTATTAAAAATAATTATTAAAACTTATTTTGACTCAATAATTATATAAGTGTGTATAAAATTAATATGTTATATCTATGTGTAATAAAAAATTTCTCACCCCTATATCGTTTATGATTTTTCATATTTATTTGATTTTTTAACTCTGAATTAATATTATTTACATAAATTAAAATTAATTTTGATATTTTTATATAAATAATGTATATATATATATATTTTATATTTTATTTAATATTATTTATTATACTTATTTTTTATTATTTTTTCTTATCAACCATAAATTTTTAAAAATATATATATAATACTTACACATTTAAACAAAGTGTAGAATCATCTTTTTTTAATCAAAATTTACTGATCTATTATTTAATTCAGTCACCAAATATCTCAAGGATACTGTACAGATGGCAAAAATCTCCACAGGGGTGGGCCGGTGTATGGGAGACTTTTTGACATTTTGTCCCTGTTTGACAAGTGGGGTGGGAGCGGGATCATGATTTGTGTCAGTGTCCATGTGCCAAAGTTATCATAAGGGTAAATATTTAAGGATAAGGTTATTTAAAGTAAGTATTTTTAAAGTTGGTAATTAAGGGTAAAGAAATTTTTGTATAAATTTAGTATATTAAAGTTAGATATGTTAAATTAATTATAATATTAATTGATAGATAATTTTAATATAGTTAATTAATGGATAATTTTAATTAAATTTATTAATTAATATTATAATTAGTCTAATATATCTAATTTGGATGCTTAAATTTTATGCAATAATTTTTTTAAAAATATGTATTTATCATTGATTTAATAAAATATATAAAACTCTTAATTTACTAGATGACCTAAATGTAGATATTATCTTACTTGCTCAATTAAAAAATAAATTTTTAAATTGATCCTTAGGCACGTATGTAAAGATTTTGAATATTAATTTAATTTTTCATAATCTAAATTAAACATCAATTTATGAGTTAAATTGATGTTTAGAGATACATTAAAGAATTAAATTGATGTTTATTTTAAATATTGAGAGAATAAATTAATGTCCAAATTTTTTTAAAAACTGACTTGCTGTTCCATGTATCTTTAAATTAAGAATGAACCAATTTGAGAATAATAAACCCAACATTAATAGTGAAAGAGAACAAAAAAATATAACTTTTAATGAAATCCAAAATTTTAACTATTGAATTTAATTATTAATTTTAAAATAATATATAATTAAAAATAGTCTCATAAAATGTTCAGTAAAAGTGTAGTTTTTAATATTTTAATACAATTATTAAATAATTGTATAAAAAAATATATAAAAGATGTAGAGATTAGGAATTTCTATATATATAAACTACTAAGCCTCTAACTTATTTTTCCTTTGAATATATGCTGGAGCAGAAGCTTTATAGCCATTTTCCCTTTAGACAGATTACATGCATTGAAAATATTTTCATTAAAAGTTTATTAAATTATTCATCAAACAGTGAGATTTGTGTTCTTATAAATGTTCAAATGGGCTATAAGTTTTAATTTAATTATCTGTGGGTACATGTGAGCATGTGGTTCGCTTTCCCATTGGAGACCAGGCCAGGGATGAATACAATGCAAAGAAGAAAAATAAAATTGTGACCGAAATTTGTGACATAATTTTTTCCATTCCAATTGTGATGGAATTTGCAACTAGTTTTTGTCGCAAATAATTTTTTTTTCAAGAATTTTCAAAAATAAATCTAACATAGCCACAGATGTCGGCAATATATTTTTTGTTGCTACTTCAGTCGCTACTCAAGAATAATTATCTCAATGACCGCTAACAATATTATTATTTCGCTAAATATTAAATCAACAAAATTATCTTATGCTACTCCTTCTAAATTAAACTTTTTTTATTTATCTTTACATAATTACATTTAAGATTTTATTTAGTCACACAGTAACATGACATTTGCAAATTTCTTTTACACTTCTTAATTATAATAATAATTTGAATGGTTATTGCTTGTTATTCAATGACTAATTACTCTTATAAAATGGTTAATTGTTCATTGAGTTAAATCTAATATGAGCATAATTTTGATGAATTATTAGTATAAGATATTTTTAGATTATCATTTAATTTTGTGTTGACACATTATTTAATAAATTTGACTATGTTAACAAATTAATGTGTGGTGTCAAATTTATTAAATAATGTGGTACACATTATTGGATGTAATTGTAAAATTATTTTTATCCTGATAGTACATCAAAATTAGATTTATTGAATATATTTCCTCTCTAAATAAATGTTTTGCGATCATTCATAATAATTTAAACTTTTTATATCTTTAAGATTAAATATGTATTCAGCTTTAAAAAAGATTAAATATGTATTATTAAGGATTCTTGAGATTAATTTTTCCTTTATTTTTTTTATATACGGGTGAAAGATTCAGTTATGAGGATGAGATTGATGATTGTGTCAAGAACAAAAAAATTTAAAAAGATGAATGACTATATATCCTGAGTTTTTTTTAAGAATTAAACATTTTTTGAATTTTTAGAAATTAAATACTTTACACTTTTTATTTAATTCTTACTATCTTAAATAATTAAGAATAATGTAAGAGAATTTATTTAAAAAATATAACATTACTCATATTATTGATGTGTGGGGACAAAATAGATAATATTATTGGCAGTGATAGCTACCCATTTGAATTTAAAGGCAGTTGAAGTAGAGCTGACAAAATGAGGTTGATGGACCGACCCGAATAATATGACAAAATGTGTGGATTGAGCTAGTAAAACATGAATTAGTTTAGCCTGATTTGGTCCATTTCGAAATTAGGTCGAATCCGCTCGTTGATCTAAAATTTAATTTATTTTTTATTTTAATAACCTATTAGGGAAAATATTCCTATAAAGTGAACAAGTAATAGTAAGTTTATCCGTAGATCATTTACTGAGTTTAAATCTTTATGTACTTTATCAAATCAAGAGTAAATTCACTCTTACTTACTCACTTAGACAAACTCACTTTAGATGCAAACTTACTTTAGAGGAGTCTTATCCCATCTAGGAGCATACCACCATTTTTTGTTTGAGAAATTAAAACTCAATTGACAATTAGATTATCTCTTTAATTTATTTGTCATTGTTCCAAAATTAAGTTATTCAAAATTCTTATTTTTCATTGATTCAATTTTTAAAATAATTAAATTTATTAATTTTTTTTTAAAAAAAGAGTTGGCGGGCTAGTGAGTTAGTCCGCCACCGATAATAAATTGGACTAAACTAACAAAATAATAATCCAAAACATAGCCCAAAGTAACCTAATTCAAAATTGGCCCAATCCGAAGTGGTTTGACTTGAACCATTTTGACAACTGTTAGTTGAAGAACTCTGGGTTAATCTTGACATAACATCAAAGGATATTCCACTGCAAGAGTTTAGAACTTTTTTTTTGCCTTTTTAAGAGAAAAAAAATCTTCCTTTTTAAGAAAATTAATAAGTATAGTATGTAGAAATACACCTTGTCTAGATTTAATATCATTTATCATATATATATATATATATATATATATATATATAGTAAAAACGTATAATTATTAAATTAAAATTATATGAGAATTTATATAAAAATATATATATACATGAGAATTTGAAGGCAATATCAAATGTTTATCCCCTAAATTAACTTTAAGATTATAAATAACAAGAAGGATTTTGTGGTTAAACACTCCACCACATGTTTTTGAACCTTTGATATCTACTTTTTTTTAGATATGTGGTTGGCTCAAGTTATTATCATGTCAAAAGTTATAGCTATTAGTCAGGACACACCAATATGTTGGGTTATCAAGTACTTTTGATATATACTCATGCACTTTATCAAACACCTTTGATATACATATATACGCATTCTGCCAAATACGCACATACGAGTTTTAAAATAATTGTTAGACTCCCATAAATCTAATAATCTGATACTACTTGTAAGATCAATTGTTTATTAGTTATTACTAAGTCAAAAACTATAACTATTAGTTTGTGCGTAATTTTATTTTTTTATTGTGATAGTATATAACCCCGTGTCTATAACATGTTATAGGCGAGCATGAGGAGTTTCGTAGTACACACGTAATGCATCGAAGACTGAGTTGTTAAGTACCTTTGATGCAAAACTTATAGGCACATAAGTCTTAAAGTAATTGTTAAATTCTCATAAATCCAACATATATGATAAATATCAACAGGCTTTAAAAAATTAAAAATGAAATTATATTGTGAGGTTAGAGCTAAAGCGCATTCTACGAATTTCTCGAGTTTCAAATTCCTACGATGCAAGTGCAACCATATCCGCTGAACTAATGCAGCTATTAATCACCTAACTGCTAGTAGCAATCAAGTATAATGTTTAATACTTTTGTTAAGAAAGAAATGACCATGGAGGAATCACCAATCCCATTTCTTTCTAAAGAAATGACGACTCCTCATCCTATAGAACGAGGTATGTAATGGAATCACTATTTTATGTTTTCCACTTTTCCTTTCTAACAAACACGTTTCATTTGGGCTTTTTTTTTTTCTAACAAACATGAAAATGTTAATTACTTGAAATAAAGCATGGAATGGAATAATTATTCTACATATCAAACATATCATAAGTCAACTTTTTTTCGGTAAAAATGTCAATCAAACCGTTAAAAAATCTGACTAAATTGATGGATATTTTAATTAATTATCAAAATTAACAGAGGTAGAAACACTCCAAGAACCAATGGATAATTCGTATATCTCGAATTCAGTTATCCAGATCTTGTGGGTTCGACTCCAACGTTGCCAGTGCCAAATTTCTTGGCCTTGAATACATCAATTAAACTCTTAGCCCACTCCTAATTGCTTGTCCAACATACTCTCTACCTATGAAGAAGAAGCCCACATCCACATGCTCCCTACCAAAAGTGTTTGATCATTTTCGTGAAAGAGGATTAGGAATTTAGGAGATTGAGGATAATGTTAGGTATCAACTTGTGTTGGGCGAGGTTGCAGATGACATGGCCTCATTCCTCATGCATGTTATTGTAAGGGTCCACATTCGCCTATAATTTCTTTTCGAGAAAGATAAGTGAAATTTATTAGCAAACGAAGCATGTAAAAAGTGGATTTGGAGGGGAAAAAAAGAAACAAAAGTGATGATCATTAATGAAAAAATTGAGTAAATTCTATCAAATTCATAATTTTTTATACTTTTGCTTGTATTTATAAACATTTAAACCGTTAATTTTTTTTTTCATCAATTATCAACATTGCACTTTACTCTCCACAATGTTTAAGTTTCGAGAACTTCAAAGCACACTCAAATACAATGGGTAGTAACTAGTAAGTAATCTGTGACCTTTAGCAAGGGGAGTACAAAATTTTGAGTTTTAGTTGTCACTTGTGGGAAGGGTCTAAACCTTGCCCAAAGAGTAATCTCACACCTAGCCTAGGAAACCCGAAAAGAAAAACGAAAAAAATAAAATCAATGGGTAGTAAACCAAAAACAGTTAAACAAAAATCTCAAAGAATAGTCATCCAAGCACAAAACCTAAGCCATTGCGCCTAAAAATAAGATGTCGTTTCCATGGTTGGAGTACAAGCTATCTCCCCTGCATATTATCCTATCAAGCTTCCATTTATCTTTTAATCAATCTTCCTATTTTCTAGTAGCCTTGGTGTGTTGAACCACTACTTCAGAAATCACAAGCCTGTGCAACATTCTATTTTTTCGCTTTACCCACATCCTTGATTTAGTTCCTTTTCTTTACGCCAATATCATTCTTTTGGGTGTTTCGATCTGAGGCAGCTTGGAATTGAAAGGTTGAATTCCTTAAAGAAATGAAGAGTAGAATAAAAGTATTCTCCACAAGTCTCCTTTATCACAAAGTTCTTTTGGTCACTGCTTTCAATGGTGTTTTAAAAACTATATGGCTAAGTCCTCCATTTGTGCTCACTATGATGCTGTAAATGAGCCGTACGTCTAACGCTTCTCCGATTCTTTTCCCAAACCCAAACAAACCCCTACTGATAAAAATCCATATCAACTTCATCTTGACATTTTAACCACCATCAGGTATCAACCTAAAAAGATGAAAAGTCCGAATTCGTGTTCACACTCAGATATTTCACAAGGTTTCATACATGATCTCTCAAAATTCTTCATGAAAATACTATACGAAATTCTCTTCATGATCTAGAATATTTCGAACATGACAAGCCAAATGGGAATGGTGTCCATAACATATACTAGCCAATAATCCTCCATATGCTAAGCAGTGTACACCGAGCTGAAAAATGTGTGCTCTTGCATGATCAGTGTAAGCTTGTTCTTCACTAATACGGATGCTGCTATTCTCAGATTCATGACAGTAACACATGTCAGTTTCGTTAACATGAGCCCCAACATCCAGTGTACTGGAATTCTTGGTAGACATTAGCCAGCTGAAATCGATAGGATCTTTACATAATCTCAAAAAATGGCAACCATAGACAAGGAAACTCCAAACCTTCTGTGTAATATCTGAGACACAATGAAGAAACTCGTTTGATACATTCTCAAAATCTGCACTTTTAATTTGACCATTTGATATACAGGCTCTAAATCTATCCATTAAAGAACACTTAGAGCATTTGAACTTCGTGACAGAAGAAAGGTTTGAAACAACCACACCCAATTTAACAAACTTACTCCATCTTGAACTTCTGGTAAGAGATAACAAAGACTCGCCAGCACTCGTCCAAAAATTTGCAACGGATGCAATCAGTGAGGATTCAGAATTGAAGAGATGATGAGCCGCACCAGCAAGTAACAAAGAATATGCAGCACTGGTCCTGCTCATGTCATAAGCTTCTAACTGGTTTAGATCTATTTCAGAATGTACAGACAAGAAATCACAAGCACGAACTTTATATGCTGAAGCCAGTGTTGTATAGGCATTTAGAGAGAGGTAATGTAGGGGATGCAGCATGAATTTAGAACGTGATTTTCCTTCAATGCCTTCTAACTGCTCGTTTAAACCTTGCTCAAGCATCTTCTCAAGCTTCTCACAACAAGACTCAGGATCACCAACAGAAAGGTACTCTGATATAACATCGTCAATGTACCCAGTCAGTCGTCTTTCTGCCATGTCTTTGAAGAACTTGTAATTGGAACAGGAAGCAGACGAATAATGACTGAAAGCAGAAATTTCCTGAATAATAAATTGCCCATGATGTTAGAACTAGTCCAATAATAATATCAGTAAGTTGTTCCACTTCCCAGTGTTTCACAATAGGAATATTTACTAGAAAATTGCGGATTATGATGAGCACATCCAAGGCAAAGAAAACCTTCGGTTTGGTGACTTCCACAAAAACTTTGGGAAGGCTGATCTAACTATAATAGAATATCAATTTCAAAGTCTTACTTGCAATGCATGATCCGCGTATGTGAAGGGCAGAGCACTACATCGTTTGCAACAACAAATAAACTGATACTTGGACCATAGCTCCAATTGTCGCATTGCCTAGAAGCGCAAAATGCAAATTGAAATTATTACAACCAAAAGCTTAATAACTAATCAATAAAGAAGTGAAGGACCTCGATGAAGAGCTGAGAAAAAGGAGGAGGAAGACAAAATCCAAAAGAGCAAGAGTAAATTTCATGAGGAAAAAGTAAAATACAATTTCAACTAATTTATGAGGAATATGTTTTACATTTATGACTTACCAGATAAATTTTCTTTTAAATGACAATTTCCTAAGTTCCTATATTGTAGCATATAATAAATATAACAATGAAAGTATATGAAGGAGAGAAGTCATCAAATAGATAATATATGCCACCCAGGGAAGGGATAGATTTTACATTTAATGGTAAATATTGCTTTTAAAGAAATATTTTCTCCAAGATGATATTATACAATGGAGAGAGATAAATACAATAAAGTATTCAGTAAAAAAATATATGCAGTGGTTTATCGGTACTTGGCATGAAGATATCATAAAATTTTATTATATGTCAACAATTGAGACAAGCTATAGCAAGCCCATGACCAAAGAAATTGTAACTCATCCATAAGAGCAGAGATGGCAGAACCAATAGATTAATAACTAGCAAAACCCGTCGTTAACTTCTGAAATATAACATAAAATTATCATTGCTAAATAGTAGCATCATTAATTCTTTCCAAACCCTAAACACATGATTCAAGCCATACTTGCGTTAAGCTATGGAGGCAAAGCTAACAAAAATGATGTAGGACAAAGCAGTCAAACCACAGCTTCATTTTTCACAGTCATTGCTGCAACCTAAGAAGCATGGACATTGATAAATACACAGGACAGGACACAACGTGCACATTTACACTGGCACAACAAAATTAAGTGTCCCATTAACTCATTAAGATTTGAAGTGTCCCACCGCGTATGACAGGAATGTGAGTGTCCAAGTCTTAACACAAAAACGGCTCCTCTTTTAAATTTGAAGTGTTCATATCCATAAGTGCATCATAAATTGTTACCATCCATCAAATTGATAGTTAAATACATTACATTCCTGAACTTAATAATTGGAAATACATTGCCTTGAACTCAACAACACATTGGCCAACAATTATGCATGAAAAAAAAAACAAAAAAAATTGAAGCATACCTTATGCTGCAAGAGGTCAGTATATGCGACAGTAACCTCCTCACCCTTCTTTATTCTCTTGATACTCCTCACAATCAATCTTGGACCATAGCCCTGCTCCCCTTCTTTTACATACAAAAATTAAAGATAAATAAATAAAAACCTAAGCATATTATGATATAGTCCTAAGTCCTAACCAACAATTGATTAACAAATGTAATGCTAAAATTAATATATATATAAATGAACACCTTTTGCAAATTCACTACTGGTACAACAAACCCCATTATCTATCTGCACAAAAAAAAAAAAGTCTCATCTCAACAAAGAGCAGAAGCAAAAGATAGCAGAAAAATCTCATAACGTAGTAGATAAAGTACTGCTTCTGGTTCTTGAGAATTGCGAGTGAAGGGAGCTATAAGAAGCCTTGATTCCGTAGAATTCGAAGAAGAAGAAGAAAGGGTGAAGCGATAGGAGGCATTGGGGGAACAACTGTGGTTGATCCAAGAGAAGGTTGGGTCGAAAACCGCGATCCCGAGGGTGCGCCCTTCCTTATCCTGCACCTCCACGGCGTTCGTTAGCACCGTGCACAAGGCAACTGTCGCTTCCTCCAAAACGGCGTCGTTGGATTCCGTGTCGCCGCGCTGCTTGGCTATCGCGGTGGCCATGGCTTCGGCGCCGACCCTGATGCGCTTGAAGACTTCGTCGTTTTGACACGTCAGCTTGTGGCGGTTGGAGAGCAACCCGGCGACCCGACCCGAGAGGGTTGGGCGGCGGGAGTGGAGGAGGCGGAGGGCGGCGCGGAGGTCGGGGGAGGAGTGGAAGGGAAGGAGGTGGAGCTCGGCGGAGCAGGAGAGGAGGGGGGAGTGGGCGGCGGAGCAGGGAGGGGAACAGTAGAAGAGGGAAATGGGAGGGGAAGGGAGGAGAGAGAAACATGAAGAGCAATGAGTGTGGAGATGTGAGTTGTGGAGAGAGTAAGAGAGAGGGGTTAGTGGTGGGGTTATGTCTCTGCCTATTTCTACCTCTTCCATGCTTCTCATCTTCATCTCCATCTCCGTTTCCGTTCACTTACACACAGCCAGGCATCCTCTAGGGGATCATTCCAGACATTGATATTGTCAACGAAAATGAATGTTAGACACTCTTTTTTTTTTGAATGATAATTCTACATCATCTAAATCAATTATTCGAATAATTTTATTAATTATTAAATAAAAATATTAAATAAGATGTAGGCAAAGAAATCAATAAAATCATAACTTGATCAATATCTTCAACTGTAATTTCAGCTACTTGTACATTAGTGATCATCTAATTGAAGTCGTCAATATTATCTCAAATTAATTTTTCTCTTAAAAGTTTAAATGTGTACAATCATTTCTTCTGATAAAGTTTATTTGACAAAGTTTTTATATAATATTTTTCTTTCAAAACTTTTTAGAATTCATCTGTAATCTTCTCGTTCATAATCTCTTGCAGCACATTGTCTGTCAGGCTCAGTTGTATTGTGTTACGTGCTTTGATCATTATCTTCTCCTTTTTATCAGAAGACAATATTTCCGGTAACTTGCCCTCGCCTTCCAACACCTTTGACAGGCCTTGTCGGTCTAGCAATACCTGTAGCTTCGGCTTCCATAAACTGAAATCGTTGGATCCATCGAACTTCCACATTAAATTTTGTCATTGACATTTTTTATCTAAATTTTAATCAAGTGGTTCTGATACTACTTGTTAGAAAATTAGAATTGGATACACCCCAAGTGTCTTAAATATTTTATGGATGTGAATGGAAGCACACTCAGATCCTCGAAAAGGAATCAATAATATAGTAAAGCACGAATAGTACTTTTATAATGGAACCAACTAGTCAATATTATTTGTACCAACAAATAGATCAAGAACTACATACCAAATTGTAACGTGAAAAACTCCCTTGTACACTAAAAAAAAAATCACAGGACAAAATTTAAAAAATATTTCACAATATCAAAGATAATTACAATATCATATATACACTATCACACAAGAAGTATAAAATATAGTGTTTCCTAGTGAAATCCTCTCCTACTATAATTTGCAGTATTACATAGATTATAGAATAAATCCAAAAATCATTAGTATATACTCACATACTACACTCTTAAAATTTTCTCATTTTCTCTACTTTTATGCTCACTCTTAGAAGCTTGTATTCTTGCTTTTGCTTGTTTGATGCTTCTACTAATGAAGCAATGATTCTCTATTTATAGAGAACCATTCAAGCCTTGCATTTATTGTCACCTTACTTGCCAACCATGCACCGAATTTCATCTGTCATCTACCAAAAAAGGCTCTAAAGGAGGAAAAGAAAATTTTCTCCTTTTATTAACTTTGAGATACAAGCCACCGAATAACAATAGTATAGGGTGAAGTTGATATTGAAAAAAACTTTTTAGGAGTTGGAGTCTCTTATTAAGCAAGTTTACCCAGAATTGTTATATGAGGAAAGCAATTTTGGGGTTATGTCTGTGCCTATTTCTACGTTCCATGCTTCTCATCTTCATCTCCATTTGCATTTCCATCTCCATCTCCGTTTTCATTTCTTTTTTGGTTCACTTACACACAGCCAGGCATCCTCTAGGGGAACAATTCCATTGATATTGTCCACGAAAATCAATATTAGACACTATTTTTTTTAGAATAATTCTACTTATTCTAATAATTTTCTTAATTATTAAATAAAAATATTAAATATTATTTTATATTCTTAAAATATTAAGTGTATTTATTTTTTATTTAATATTTATTTAAAGTATTAACAGAATTGTTAAGAGAATGATTTAGAAATATATAATAAAATTTCATTTTTTAGAATAACTAATTTTTTAAATAATTAAATGAAAAAAATATTTAATGTTTTATATTTTTGAAATATTAGATACATTTATTTTTTATTTAATATTTTTTATTTAAATATTAAGAAAATTATTGAAAAGATGATTTAAGAGAATATAACAAAATCTTTTTTTATTTTATATGTCACAATTTTTTATTTAGAAAAAAAAGCAGGGAGAATATGTATTAGAAAGTATTTTTTTTATTTTATTAAAAAATGATATATGAATACCATTGTTGTATTATGTTTGGGGTGGGTTTATCGATATATGGTTTTTTTTTTTGTTGAAAAGGGTTATTGATACTCTATTCATGCCAATAATCCTTCCCCTTGAGCCAGCTAGTGGTCCTTAATTTGAAGCTCAATTAGAAAGGTCATGGGTCTTGAACAAAAAGCCCATCTCGAAACACAGCCAACTGTTTCGTTCAATTCCATACATCCGAACACATAGTGAGGCGTTGACAAAAAGAAAAAAAGAAAAGTAAAACTAGGCTATTGGCACGAATAATCCTCCATATACTATGTAGTGTACATCGAGTTGAAAGTACTCTTGACTCTTCCATGGTTAGTGTAACCTTCCCATTCACAAATACAGATGCAACCCTCAAAATCACAAGTAATTCAGTAAGTGCATGTTGTTAAAATTAGCCCAATCAGCCCAAACAAGAAGAGATGCAAACAGGTCAGCCCAGCTAATATTTAAATTAAATAAGGAAAAAATATCAACTCATATGATTAATATAAACTGGCAAGCTTAAACAGATGTCTCATTTAAATAACGGTTTAATAAGTTTAATAGCAAAATGACACATATTTTTAACAACTTCAAACATGAAAGTCAATTATTACATTACATAGTTCAAACCTAAACATAGAAAGTATCAACTTTTAAACAAGTCATAAAAGTAGATGCTTCACTCGCATAAAATAGAGCCCCGATTTGACATCCCAGCAACATCTACTGTTCTGGAATTCTTGGTAGCGACATTAGGCAGCTGAAATTGATAGGATATTTACATGGTCTCACTAGCACGAACTTTATATGGTGAAGCCAGTGCACTGCAAGCATTCAGAGAGATATGATGTAAGGGATGCAACATGGATGTACAATGTGATTTTCATTCAATGCCTTCTAGCTGCTCATTTAGACCAAGTATAAGCATATTCTGAAGCTTCTCACAAGAAGACTCAGGATCTCCAACAAAAAGGTACTTTGATATAACATCATCAATAATCTTACTCAGTTTTCTAACTATCATGTCTATGAAGAACTTGTAATAGGAACATGAACCAGATGAAACACGACTGACAGCATAAATTTTTTGAATATTAAATTGCCCACGATGTTAAGGAATGTCCAATAAATACTTAAATAGCAATAACTTTTCCCACTCCCTAGTATTTCACAATAGGAACATCTATTAGGAAAATTATGGATTAAAACACAAGGATTAAAAGCAACGAAAACCTTAATTAGACGCTTCCACAAAGGCACAAAATCCTAGGAAAGGGCTGATCTAACTATGTTAGAATGCCAAGTTTCGTTGTACGCAAAAAATAAATAAAATAACAAATAGAGCCTTACGTACTTGCAATGCTTGATCCACGTATGTGAAGGGCAAATCACTACACCGTTTGCAACAACAGATAAATCGATACCTTGACCATAGCTCCAATTCTTGTAGTGCCTAGAAACGCAAAATACAATTTGTAATGATTACAACCAAAAGCTTAATAATTACTAGTAGATCTTCTTAGGATTAGAGGGAGTTATTGCCACCCCCAAAATCTTTGAAACTTCCATGTAACTGCTCGAAAATATTACACATACTTTCTCATATACATTATAAAAATATCATATTGCCTCCTCAAAATTCTTTTTTAAGAGCCGCCATTGAAAATAACTTATCATTAAAAAAGTGAAGAAAAAATACTAAGTACCTGCAATGCTATGCAAAGCTTGTAAAAATTAGAAAAATGATATCATTCTAGGAAGAGAAGTCATCAGACAGAAAAAATATGCCACCCGGGGAGGGGGTAGGTTTTACATTCAAAGGTAATTACTGGTTTTTAAGACTGCTTTTTCAGGCATTTGCATCCTAACGTGCCAGTTTTTAAAATTAGTTTCTAAATGGTGCTACCTTTAAAAGAAATTCTCATTTTCTCACCATAATGTAGCTTTTGCATTAACTTTTTCTTTGTCAGAGGATTATTATTAAATTTTTTGTTTTTATTTTTATTAATTTGGTATATTTTTAATTCAAAATTTAGAAAAAAATCTGTATTATCTTCAAAATTTTATTTTAGAAAAATTTAAGTTTAACTTTAAATTTTAAATTTAAAAATATTAAGATAATTAACTTTAAACCAGAAAATATTAAGATTAACTTCACATTTAATAGATTAACTTTAAATATTAACAAAGCAGAATAGCCCGTTTCCTATTTAGGATATTTTTCCTTGTTAATAAAAATATTGACAAATCTGTATAAAAACAGAATTTTTTGTTTTTTGTTATTTTTTGCAAATCTAAAGTACCGTACGCATCCCCAAAGACATCGTGCATGGACCACGTGAAGCCGTTAACTGTCAATTCCTAGTTTTGTCTTTTATATGTATATTTAATTTAATTTAATTTAATATCCTGTATTATATATTTATAAGCCTATGCGTAATGAGTTTTTTAATTAGTAAACTCAACTAAATACATTTTATTTATTAAAAATGATTATAAAATTTGAAGATTTATCCAAATATATTTTTATTGTTTTCATTTTAAAAAAATTGTTTCCAACTTTACAAATCAAACATATTTCTTTTTTAACCTTTTAAAATATTTATTATCAAAATAACTAATTATATGATTAGTTTGTCTTAATCCATCATTAGTAATTGTATATAAATCAGATTCAGCAGAACTTATAAACAGATTGATTCATTCAGTTTAGTTTTGATATTTCTGAAAAATAAAAACTGACAACGAAAATAAAGAAACAAATTTTAAACCCAAACGAACCAAAATATATGACTATCTTTATCCTTTCTTTTTATTTCACAACCTTTTCTATTTCTTTTAAAATTATGAATCTTTCTTCTGCTGGAATCCAGCAGCATGATCAAGTAGAAAGTTTTTGACTTCCTTCTGAAATTAAATCGGTTGAAGGGATCTGGCTGCTGCTGCAACAAGCCATGATTATATTTCATGGCCAAATAAAAAAGAATAAAATGGTGTAACCCAAAAGCAGAAAAAAAACAAAACAAAAGCATAAAATGACAAAGCCCTAAACAATGCTCAAAAGAAAAAAGGATCCATTTTGTCTATCAACCGTTACTCCACTTAGAACAAACAATAAAGCAGAGAAAATAACTATATATGGATAAGGAAAAGGAGCTAATACGAAAAAAACCTAAACTTACATTCTCAAGATGTTGGTTTTTGGTTGATTCTACAGCTCCAATACTACCGCAGCAAAGCCCACCATCATCAATCTGCAAAACAAAATTCCCAGCTCAACAAGTGGATCTCAGTTCATCCAATACATACAAAAAGAAGTGAATGTGAAAGAAAAAGATAGTACACAAAGTACTTTTCTTTCTCGAGAGGGGTGAGTGAACAGAGGTATGTGAAAATTCGCCGCCCCAGAAGGCCAAGGTGGCGACTTGGGCGGCGAAGAGAGCGTGGGGTCAAAAAGGGTCATCCCCAGGGACATGGTGCAACCACGGTTATCCTGGCTCATTAGAGCCACTGTTGCATCCTCTAAAACGGGGTCGTCTTGTTTCCGGCCACCGCACCCCATCTCTGTCGTGGTGGCCAGGGGTCGAGGGACCACCCTGATCCCGTCGGAAACATGCTCATCGGAGGAGCGATATTGGCCCATCATCGGTATCGGTTTGTGTCGGTTGACGAGCAACCCTGCCATCAGACCCAAGCTGAAGGTGGGGCTGCGGAGGAAGCGGCGGAGGAGGCGGTGGTCAGCCGAGGAATGAGTGGAACAGTTGAAGAAGGAGGGGGCATGAGGGGGAGTGATTAGCGGGAAAAGGAAGGTATAAGGGAGGGAAGAGAAACACGCAGAGGAGGAGTGAGAGTGAAGAAGATGGGTATGGTTGAGAGAGAAAGAGAGAGGAGCGAGAATGGGAGTGGCGGGAGGAGGGAGGTGGTGCTGGGTGGAGTTGATAATCGGAGATTTAGCGGCAGAAGAAAACGACGGTGAAAGGAAGATGATAGAGAAACAAGCAGATGGAGTAGGGAGAGTGGAGAAGATAATGGCGGAGACAGATAATCATTTATAGGAAAGAGCGGATTGGATGGTTATTTTCTTTTTCTTATTATCATCGTCCTTCTTGGGTGCTGGATCTTTCTTTGGTGGCTCTTGCTTGTGCCCCAGGCTTTTGCTAATGTTCTCCGGCTTGCTGCTCATTGCAGCGGAGTAAGGAGGCGGAGGCAGAGGTGGAGGTTCACGGCGGAGGAGAAGTGGGAAGCGCAGTCATAAGAGGTTGTTGGTAGTGAAGAGCGACTTTGTGAATGAAACAAGTGGTGATGAAAGATGGGAGAAATTTTTACTTAAATCGTGAGCACTTAGTTGGGTGTACTAAGTTAATTATGATTGAATATTTTTATGAATAATTATGTTACATAATTAATTTTATAAAAATAAAAAAAATATTAAATTTTAATTGATCTGGTATATCCAATTATGGTACCAATAGTTCAGGTAAAAATTTCTACAAAGATGGAATGAGCTTTCTAAAGAGCAAGTTAGGCTTTTTATTTTTTTTGGGCTGTTTGGCCTCACGGCCTAGGGAGGCCCCACCCCTGAGTGGAGAAGGAAGAAGCGAGCGGGATGGCAGAGTGAGAAAATCGCGGTAGGCCCCATAACAGGATTAGGAGGAGATGGTCCAGATTATTCTTGTGCTGGACGCGACCCGAGTAATTTACGCTAAGACTTATCAGATCTTAAAAATTGTTAAAATATTCGAATTTATGTTTTTAAATAAGTTTTAAATTTTTTTAAGACATTATTCAAATTAAAGATTTCATCAAAACTTACAGTAGTTTGTCAAATAAAAACTAAGAGAAAAAAGAGTACGGATATTACTGAGACATAATATCTACAATTGGATTAAAAAAGTGTAAGCTTAAGATAACTTTGCTAAGAAAAAATTACTTGAATAAAGAACAGTGTGAATACAAATACAGACGAATCTAAAGATATTAAGCATAACAAGTATCCAAAATAATAATAATAATAATTACGCAAAGTGGAACCAACCTCGACGCGTGAGTGTTCCCAGCTAAAACCTTGTGGTGGAGGGTGCTGCCTGCAGCATGAATGATAATTACGCAAACGCTTAAAAGTTGTGCGAGAAAGCAGCATGGGGTCGGTAACCTTCCAAAAAAGTTAGTCGTGGCTCATAGGTGATCCCTGCATGTTACCTTTGAAAGGAAAATGTTCATTAAATATTATTTTTTCCTACATTACTATGTACCCTATTTATTTGGATAAAAAAAAGAGAGTTTGTTAATTAGGAATTAATATGTTTTTTTTTATCTAAATCAATTATTCTAATAATTTTCTTAATTATTAAATAAAAATATTAAATATTATTTTATATTATTAAGATATTAAGTGTAATTATTTTTTATTTAATAATTATTTAAAATATTAAATAAATTATTAATAGAATGATTTTATATTAAATAAAATATTAAATAAATTATTTTATATTCTTAACTCTTCAATTTGATCACTTTAGATTATGATTAATGAAAGATAATCTATACCACTAATCTTCACATGTTTGGAGAGGAAGCATGTGGGGGAAGAAACTAGAAAGTATGCTGGGTCTGTGAGATCAGGATGATGTTCAGACCCGGACCTGTTCATTGGAATCATTCAAGCTGAGTAATGTATCAGGAATCATTTTCACTTGCCACATGTATAGAATCATGCAATTGCAACTGGTCAATCATTATATATTTATGTTCCTTCAAATATAGTTTGATAATAAATTAAAGTTCTATATATAGTTATATAATCGTGAGTATATAACAGGAAAAAAAAAACTAAACTAACATTCTCAAGATGTTGGTTTTTGATTGATTCTACAGCTCCAAAACTACCACAGCAAAGCCCACCATCATCAATCTGCAAAACAAAATTCCCAGCTCAACAAGTCGATCTCAGTTCATCCAACTCATACAATAAGAACTGAAAGATAAATTATATAATTTTTTTAAAAAAAGGTAACCTGTCCCAAAAAAAAAAAAACAAAGATTTGGAATCGCTGGTCAAAGGGTATAGAGAAATAAAAGGTTTAGTTTCTCTTAGCCTGAAAAGTTTAAAAAATTTTGTTCATTGTTCACTGTATCCTGTTTGTAATGGCTTTTTCATTTGCTAATTAAGAGAATACGCGTGAAAGGCCAATAATAATAATAATACTAATACTAAAGCAAGAGGCTAAACAATTTAAAAATTAAATTATTTAAAAAGTTGTTACGAAGAAATACAATTAATTAATCCCTTCTTAATTTTAATGTATCTAACCAGTTACACAATTGGAGTCGTCTTTTTTAAATTCTTCCCACTTCTACATCTATCCATATATGGTATTGTTCTTGAAAACAATATACGATTTTCAAAAGTCAAAATATGGAGTGTAACGGTATACTTTTTCTTTGTAGTAATTTATTGATATTTGTTTTGAGTGGAAATGGAATATAAAGAAGGGCCACAAAGGCACATGGTGGCTCTAAAATTCATAACGGGGGTTGAAAAGAAATAGTTGTTGGGTGAAATTAAGAGCGTAACTAGGTAGTTTAGTTTGATTTTTGAAGTAAAATAAATTTGAATTAATTAAAATTAATTAGTTTAATTTGGTTTGATTTTTGTATTTTTTAATAGTCAAATTCAAATCAAATCAAATCAAACATCTATGAATTAGTTTAGTTTAGGTGATCGGGTTGATTTTTTTTAATACAAAATTTAACTAAATAATTAATTTTTCATAACAAAAAAGAAATACATAATAAACCTATGAAAAAAAATTTAAAAATAGAATCAAATTTATTGATTTGAACATTAATAATTATTCCATATTTTAGAATGTGTATTAAAAAGTTCATAAAGAGGAAATAAAGAAACATATTGATATTTGTATTAAGAAATTATATTTGAATAAGTTAAAAAATTATTTAAGAGATATTTAACTTGGCAAGTTGTATACTACTACTATTCAATTAAGAGAAAGTTGTGAAACTACTAACTTGGAGGTATGTATGTAACCAATTAAACTCCTAAGGACATGAGTGTAACTAATGGAGACTTGATTAGTTGAACTTTAAATCAACAATCTAGCGAATCCAAAGTCTCCAACCTTTGTACTAATATTTTCATCTAAGAGAATGTTGTTAGGCTTCAAATTATAATGCACAATAGGAACTTCACTATTATTGTGCAGGTAATTCAATGCACAAGCAGCATCAATATTTATATTCAGTCTCTCCATAAGGTTTAACTCATTTTCATTTGCATACATTCTTTTCCCCTTAATCCAATCTTTAAAGCTCCTATTACTTAAGTACTCATAAATTAGAGTTAGAAATTCATTGTTTTTACATACAATATTAGAGCATTTAAAGTCAATCATCGTTTTCAAGCTTCCAAGTTTAGATGATGTTGTTGTTATTACTTTCACTTTTCTGTTCTTTATGTATAATAGCAAGCAAATTGTCAGACATAGTATTAGTGTTACCACTGTGACTATGATGATGTAATGTCTGACATGCCTTCTTCCATGGTCATGAGGCTCACTTGCAAAATACAAGTAAAATTTTTTATTGCCTTCTAAATGAACAACAAAAAGATTTTTTAAAACTCCACCATTAGGAATGGTTCCTTCTAAATCATTATAGGAGAAGTTCAAAAGTTGAATGACATGTAGATTTTGAAGTTCAATAGAAATGGATTCAGAGAGTTGGTTAAAGGAAAGATCCAAAGTTTTCAAACCTCTTACCTCTCCAAGAGTTT
The DNA here is from genome assembly GCA_029884595.1 of Ormosia semicastrata. NCBI lineage: Eukaryota > Viridiplantae > Streptophyta > Magnoliopsida > Fabales > Fabaceae > Ormosia > Ormosia semicastrata. The sequence continues at coordinate 13,057,803 of JAQQTO010000041.1, forward strand.
TTGAAATAGCACTTGATAATATATTCTTGGCTAGAACTGCAGTATCAATGAGCAGAGTTGAATATTTTGACAGAGGGATTTTCTAGCATTCTGTGTTGAATAAAAATTATATTTTAAGAGTTAAAAACTGAAAAAATATTACAAAAAATAAAAAAAAATAAGTAGTGACTAAAAAATATTGTATCATAATTTTTTTAAAAATAAAATATATAAATATATAATTTAATTTGATTCGATTTTGTTCAATTTTAAAATTTTAAATTTAAGAATTGAATCATTTAAATTTTAATTAATTTAAATTTTATTTGAATTAATTAATATATATAAGTTAAATTAAATTAATTTAATTAGTTTGATTTGAATTGATGAGATTGATCATTATCCGAATTAATTAACATTCTTAGGTAAAATATCATGCATGCATCAACCTTGGTTGGCGCACTGGTGGGGTTGTGTACGGTTCACTGCTGAGAATCTCAGTGTCAGATGAGACGAGAAAGAATTGAATTGGGAGGGTAGAGGACAAGACGAAATAAACGAAAGGCGTTTCGGCGATAGGAACTAAGCTAGCAAGGTGAAGGTGGTACATCGTATACTAATAACAAAAAAATAATTTATCCTTATTTTATTTTATTTATTTACTTTAATATAATAAAATATCAACAAAAAATAATAATAAAATTGGATAGAAGGAAGAAAAATAATAATAAAAAGGAACTCAAGTCCAAATTATTTTCCGTTGTCACCCTGACCAACCTTCAAATTCGTGAGAAGTGAGCATGAAAAGTAATGCGACGGAGTCAAACCTTCAATTTGCAGGGTACCACATCTGGGAAAGGCGCGTTGGTGGACGTGTACGAAATTTTTTTGATTATACATAATTATACCATATATTTTTTATATATATTTATAAAAAATTTTAAAAAAATATTTTTTATAATAAATAAATTTAAATTTTATTTTTTTTAATTTTTTATAAATATATATAAAAATAACGTAATATAATTATGTGTAAATAAAAATCTCATCATCTGCACATAGAAGATCAGATTCACAACGCAGAGCAGCAGTAGCAGCAGCACATGTGACGGGATGTGCGTCGTGGCTGTTAATGAAATGTCTGATTGCGCAGATAGGCGTGGGGCCCAAACGAGCTGATTCTTATTTAAAAAATGATAGTCTTATATTTTTTATAAATATATTATTATTCACATTTTTTTTAAAAATTATGATTAAGTAAAATAATAATAACAAAATAAATATAATAAATAATATTAAAAAAATATATGTATTATTAATAATAAAAATATCAGTTATTATTTTACTAAAGCAGCGAAGGTTCATTTGCCTGGTATGGCAAATGAGAGCTCTATTTCATTCTGGCATGTGAACTACTGGTACTTGGAGTAATTTTTTGATTTTGGTTTATATGTCTAATCTAATGCATTACAGTTGTGTCAAGTTTTACTGTTCAAAAGCAATCAAATAATTCTTTCAAATATATATGTTTGTTATTGGATAATTTTTTGAAAGTATAGTTTTCCTAATTATAAGGCATATGCATATTCTTATTATTAAATAATTATTTTCTTAATTGTTAAGAACTTTTGGTATATAGTTATAGGTTAAGTTTAATAATAATATTAAAAAATCTTGAAAAATGAGATTTTTTTAGCACTTTCCATTCTTTAAAAATTAAATTGTGATAGTAGGTTATATTTGATTTTCATTTTGGGTAATTAACCTCACTGGGCTTTCGGGGGAGACTTTAGCACTGGGGTTGGACCTATAGATCCTTAGTAAGGAGGCTTGGAAAGGAAGGAGACAGAGAAGTGAATGTTCTAATTTAATGGGGGAGAGGGGGTTGAAATCCCTTATGAAGAATTTGCAAGCATATATTTCTTTGGGATGAAGTCTATAAGGCCAAACTGATGTCATCAGAGAGACAAAGGGGGCCATTGATTGCGTTCAGCAGACAAGAAATCAAATCAAATTAATGTCTTTGCACAGAAATCAGGTTCATGTTGGAAGTACTCTATCCGTTTCTAAATAATACTACACCCATTAATCTCCTTTAATTCACTTTTTAAAAATGATTTTATTTTAAATTATCTAATACTTTTAGAGAATTAAAAATATTTTTATTATTTATTTTCAATTTTATCCTTATTAATTATTATCATCACTAATACATTAAAAAAATTTATCAAAAAATTAATATTTGATAAAATTATCCTTAACTTCCTCTTAACAAAAATATTTTATGTATTAATGATCATAACAATTAATATGAATAAAATAAATAATAAATATTTTTTTAATTCTTTAAAAGTTACATATAATTAAAAACCAAATAACTTTTAAAAAGTGGCAATTAAAATGAAAGGGGGAGTAGTTAGGAAGAATTTGCATCAGCTTTTCTTGTACCCATTTTCCTCCACCCATGAGTGAAAACGTAGTTGTCCTTCATTGTAAGTTGACCTTATATCGAAGAAACAAAGACAAAATGTTAAATACTTTGGAAAAGTGTAACTGGCTATCAATGGATACATTAAAAAAAAAATCAATATAAAAAAATAAAAAATTCGTTAGTTCCCTTTTTTTATTTATGGCACATTGATCCATTTATTCCTTTGCTTAGGATTCAAAATTTTCATGTTTGCAATATATATAGACTCTTTTGCAGTACAAAACACGATAAATATATACGTACATGATTCTTTACTTTCATTGTTGTTCATCTGATTTAATCCAAAAAAAAAATGTTGTTCATCTGATAGTTGGATTTAGAACTTAAATGAGATTTAAGACGGCCACTCTTGATGTTCAACTAAGTTTACTTTGTAATACAATAATACAATAATGACAAACATATGAATAAATTTATCCCAGAAAAACAAGAAATAATACAATCGTACTTTCCCTTTTCAAAAAAGGAATGTAGAACATATTTAGTACCAATTTAGTTGAGAAAGATTCATTACCATTAAGGGATACTGATTAATGGATAGAAAAAAAGTCATTAAGGTTAGAATGATTATATATATATATATGTAATTATTTATCAAAAATGAAGTTTTTATATCATTTTATTCTAATATTATTTTTTATATTTTTTTAGGTGGATGTGATTAAGTAAAAAATAAATATAATAAATAATATTAAATAAATATAAAAAATATATATATATACCATTTATGATAAAAATATAATTGATGATTATTTACTTCTACCTTTTCGAACGTAATTTAGAAACGGTGTAGTATTATTTAGAAACGGATAGAGTACTTCCAACATGAACCTGATTTCTGTGCAAAGACATTAATTTGATTTGATTTCTTGTCTGCTGAACGCAATCAATGTTGCCCCTTGATTTCCTGACATTTTGTTCGGCTACTTTGAAGTATACTTGACTATTTTGAGCTGACCATTTTTTTATGGAAAATATTTGTTTAGACTGTGTAAATCTTTTTTAAGAAATATAATTAGATAAGAGAAAATGATAAAAAAGTATGTATAATAAATAATATTAAATAAAATGTGAAATATATATAATATATATATATATATATATATATTATTTAATATAAAAATATAATAATTATTTTTTATTTATATTTTGGTGTATTCGTTTTTTTTTTACAAAAGCATTATTTTATTGAAAGTGCAAAAAAATGAGGTGTTGAGTTTGCGTCAAGGATAAAATTAAAATAAAATTTCTTAGGTATTTGTAATATTATTTTTTAATAAAAATATAATATGTCTTAAATTTTAGTTATTCAATCATTATTTTTAAAATTTTTATTAATAAATTATAAAAAATATACATATATCATATTTTTATTAAAAAATAACACAACAAAAACTTAAAGAATTTTAACAAAATTTTGTCCTTGTACCAAAGCAAGTATTTCTCCTCATTTTCTGCTATGGGAAGGGCCCTGTTAAAATACATAGGATGATTGGGTGGTTGGGTCACTGTCTCTACAATTTAAGCTCCTTTTCTTCTTTCTTCTATTCCCCCCCCCCCCCCCCCCTATCAAGTATCAAAGCATAAGTGAACGTTATATATATATATATATTTGGTGCTTTAATTAAGTGAACGCTATATTTGAATGAAGCATAAATGCTCCTATTATCCTGATATTCAAGACCATACAATATTGACATAATTTTCACATCAAATTAAATAAATCAAATAGATATGCCACGAAATTGGGAACACTTTTTTCATGTTCTAACTTTGTTCTGACTATAATTTCAAACCCGAAATTCTCGTAAAATAATGGGTTCACTTGCACTCCGTTTATGGTGACCCTGACATGAACAAGTTACATTTAGCACCACACTATAATGAGGTGTTGGCTTTATTTGGCTTTTTGTTCTGCTACTTTGAAGAATACTTGGCTATATTGAACTGACCATTTTTTTTATTTATATTTTTGTGTGTTGGCATTATTTCATTGGTAGTGCTAAAAAACAAGATGTTGGGTTTGTGCCCAAGCAAGTATTTCTCATGTAATGAGCAAATGATGATTCAAATCACTCGGCTTGGCCGTACCAGCAATCAATGCAGGAATAAGAATGTGAAGGGAAATACGATAGGAGCGCTACTTGGAAACTAGAGTGAGAAAATCACGAATTATACGCTAGGCCAGAATAGGATTAGGAGTAATGCTAACGAATATAAAGAGCAGAGTTGGATACCCACCAAATGATTGTGCTTATAAGTTCAAAGGAAAATACTGACCTGCGCTACTAGTCCACATGAAATTCCTTCATCATAGCATCTCTGAGATGTACATATACCAAAAGCATGTATAACATATCTCTGCCATTTCATTAATTACTTTTAAAACCAACCAATATATACTTCTTTTCTAAACCTATTTTTTGGGGATACAATTAGGCTATATACAAAATTACCATAATCAACTTTTTAATCTTTTAACATGTTCATTTTTGTTTTCAAAAACATGATTAGCATTAGATGTTGATGAAATTGAAAGCTTAACAAAACCATATTAACAACAGAAAAAGTTGATCCATTAGATTCTAATGATGATGAACCTTCATCTCTTTCTTAGTACTGACAACCTTGAAGAGAAGCACATCTCCTTGTGTGTACTACAAACAATTACTGTATGCTACTGTTTTAGTTTGTGAGGTAACTCACAATTCACAAGTTTCCTCCTGGTGGACCCTCCTTCAAGGTTTATAACTCCTTTTAGGGTTGGGTCACAGTCCCTACAATTTAAGCTCCTTTTCTTCATTTTTCTATCCCCCCCCCCCCCCATCAACCTGTTTTGTTTTGCTTCCCAATTTTTTATGCGCTACAATTTAACTTTCCATTTTTCTGATCTCATATTTTACACCCAGAATTAGCATTCAAACCCTCATCTTGTCTTCTCTCTTCTTGTATGTTCTGACAAATGGCTAATGAGTTTGTGCAAATAGGAAAAAAGAACAATTAATTCATCAAAACAAGATAAAAAAACAATGAAAGAAGAAAAAAAAAAAAAGATCACTGACAACATTTGAAGAGTAACAAAACTGAAAAGGAAAAGAAAATGACAACCCCCTATTAATCGTTTGTCCCATTTACATGAGGGAGAGAGAAATTAGGGGGAAAAGGAAGGTAAGGGAGGGAAGAGAAAGGAGCAGAGGAGGAGTGAGAGTGAAGGAGATGGGTATGGTTGAGAGAGAATCATTTCTCTGTAGTAGTGTAGGAAAGAGCGGATTGGATGGTTATTTGCTTTTTCTTATTATCATCGTCCTTCTTGGATGGTGGTGGTGGATCTTTCTTTGGTGGGTCTTGGTTGTCCCCCAGGCTTTTGCTAATGTTCCCCGGCTTGCTGCCCATTGCGGCTGAGCAAGGTGGCGGTTCAGGGCGGGGGAGAAGTGGGAAGCGCAGGCAGAAGAGGTTGTTGGTGGTGAAAGAGAAATAAGAGGGGTGCTACTGGAAAGAACGTGAAGGAAAATACGATAGGAGCGCTACTTATAGAAAGAGAGAGAGAGAGAGAGAGAGAGAGAGAAAAAAATGGAATAAAAAAGAGAGAGAGAGAGAAAAAAAATTATGAAAAAATTAGAGAGCTCTGAAATGAGAGAAATCCTTATCCAATAAAGGGAATCAATGAAGTTTAATGCTGCTTACAGGGGGCGGAAATGAGAGAATTCCTTATCCAGAGTTAATGCAGTACAATATAGTGCAAAGGATTAAACTACCCTCAAGCATACTAAAAATATACTTTGTGGACTACTCTTAACACGTTTTAACTTTTAACAGCCAACTGTCCATCATCCCTTTTCTTTTATGAGAAAGTCTTAGTTAGATATGTTTATCTTTATTCTATCATTTTGTATGTGTTTAAATTATTATTTAATATGGATAATGATATATTTAAAGTTATGCACATTTTTAAATACTTTCCATAATTTTAATTATGTTAAATAATAATTTAAATATTTATAATAGGGTTTATTTACCCAAAAATTACTGGGTATTGTTATGAGTATATTGCTGGCTTCCAGCTTGAACCACCTGCAAGAATTCGTGGAGGCCGAGAGAGAGTGAAGGTGGCAGGTTGGAAATGTTTGGAAATTAGTTTCATTCCATATTTGGAAATGTTTTAAAGGATTATTACACTTGCACAGAAAAAAGTCTCTGCGGACCTGATTTACATGCAGTGCAGTGACTCCACCATAAAGCAAGCGACCTGGGTGGGACCAACCAATAGTGAAGGCAAAGGAAAAATTGAATAGAAGCTACCAACCGATTGTGATTTGAAATATCATAAACCATAAGAGAAAGAATAATGATATTTGTATACTAAAATTCTACACTTTTTATATTACTCTTTTTTTAGATAAAAATAAATAAAACACATATTCCAATAAGCAATTTTTTTTATTTTTTTACTCAAACAAGTAAAATATCATTACTAATGGAATGTTTAGATGGGATCAGAATCTTTTGCAATTTTTCTTTAACCGCAAAGAATCTCAACCATTAAAAACAATATATTTTGTTATAAAATATTGAAGAAAGTAGGCTTTAATGAAAGCCAACCATTGGATCATCAGTTGCACATGTTGCAATTCTTTTTGAAACTTTAGGCGATCTAGTTTCGCGTAGATGGAGGATTTTGAAAGAAAATAATTTTTATTTTATTTTTAAATTAAGATAATTATAAAATTATAAAAAATGATTAAAGAAGAATTAAAAATTTATATGATTATCTTTTATTTTATTTTCTTATTTTTAAAGAACTTCAAATATAAAAAATATTTATTTAAAATAAAAAATAAACTCTCTCTTTCTTTTCCCCTGCACACTCCAACTCTAAGCTATGACTTTTGTAAATATATTCACATAACTGAATTCCAACAGGATTTTAATTAATTAAAAAGATTAGTTCTTCTAGAAATATTAAGTATTTAATAATGTAAAATAAGGAACTATTTCATTGCACAAAATATGATTTTAAAAAAAGAGAAAGAAAATATTTGATTGTGTAACCCATAAAAGGTTAGCCAACAAAATAAGTTTCCATAATCTATTCTCTTCAAGTTTCTTAGATAAGGAAAAACTAAAACACAAAAACAAAACAAAAGCAAAAAACTCATGTTGGTTAAAAGTTTTTTCCCCCTTCAATGGTAAAAGCACAAGCATGAAGCTTAATCTGAAATGGTCATGACATTAATCCAGTAGCAATATTAGCAATATTAACATAAAGTTTACTGTCGTTGTTTGACCCTTGTACTTCAAATGTTTGGTAATCAATATATTCCATAGAATATATTCGAATTGAGAATGATAAGATTTTGACATAACTATATACCATACTTTTTGTTTCTTTTACACTTCGAGAATGTTCATAATTGCCATCTACCCGGAGTCGGTTTCTCAAACCAAGGTTTGTGCGACGACTTTTTGTTCATTAAATATTATTTTTTCTTGCATTACTATATACCTTATTTATTTGGATAAAAAAAAAGAGAGTTTGTTAATTAGAAAATGTGTGTTTTTTATTTTATTGTTTAAAAAATAATATAAAAAAATGTAAGAAAAACAATATGTGAATATTATTATTGCATTTGAAAATGTCTATTGATTCCTGTCCTTCCCAATAGCCTTAGGACATGGATGAATTTAAGGGAGACAAGCAATTACTATAATCTCTCTGTTTTTATATAAATTTTTAACATGTCAAGAAAAATAGTTTATACTATTAGAAAAATTATTATTTTTAATTATAAAAATTGTTAAAAATAGGTTTAGAAATAAGATTGAAAATAAATTTTTAATTGAATATTTAGTCACTCTTATTAAAAAAATATTAACAAATTTGACAATTTTTTCTTCGCAAGAGAGGAGGAGGGAGTGGCGGTGAAGCAGGGAGAGGAACAGTAGACGAGGGAAATGGGAGGGGAAGGGAGGAGAGAGAAACATGAAGAGCAGTGAGTGTGGAGATGTGAGTTGTGGAGAGAGAAAGAGAGAGGTTTAGTGGTGGGGTTATGTCTGTGCCTATTTCTACGTCTTCCATGCTTCTCATCTCCATTTACATTTCCTTTTCCGTTTCCATTTCTTTTTTCGTTCACTTACACAGCCAGGCATCCTTCCAGACATTGATATTGTTCACGAAAATGAATGTTAGATACTATTTTTTAAATAATAATTCTACATCATCTAAATCAACTATTCTAATAATTTTTTTAATTATTAAATAAAAAAATTAAATATTATTTTATATTCTTAAAATATTAAGTATATTTATATTTATTTAATATTTATTTAAAATATTAAATAAATTATTAATAGAATGATTTAAGAATATATAACAATTTTTTTTTAGAATAATTTTAATTTTTTCTAATTATTCTTCTTAATAATTCTCTTAATTATTAAATAAAAAATAATTAATATTTTTTATATTTTTAAAGCATTAGATGTATTTTTTTATTTAATATTTTTTATTTAAATATTAAGAAGATGATTTAAGATAATATAACAAAATTATTTTCTTTATCTTATATGTTACAATTTTTTATTTACAAAAAAAGCAGGGAGAATATGTATTAGAAAATATATATTTTTATTTTATTAAAAAAATGATATATGAATATCATTGTTGTATTATGTTTGGGGTGGGGTTATCGATATGTGTTCTTTTCGGTGGAAAGGGTTATCGATACTCTATTCATGCCAATAATTCTTCCCCTTGCGACAGCTAGTGGTCCTAAATTTGAAGCTTAATTAGAAAGGTCATGGGTCTTGACCAAAAGGCCCATCTCAAAACACAGCCAATTGTTCCTTTCAATTCCATACATCCAAACACATAGTGAGGCGTTGACAAAAAGAAAAAGAAAAACAAAACACATAGTATATATTTGAATTAGTTGTGAAAATTTAATTATTTTAATAATTAATTATAAAATAATGATTATTATTATAATCAATTATAATAAAATTAATTTTATGATTAAATATATTAGTTAAAAAAAATTTTAAAATAATATATTTCATTAAGATAGTATAAAAAAATCACTTTAATTTATGTATTAAATTATCAAAAGAGATGTAAAATTATTAAAAATATTTAATTAAGAATAAAATAATATTTATATTTTAATTTTTTAAAATAATCTATGATTTATAATCAAAAGTTTTAAATTTTAACATTATAAAAAAACTGTTATAATACATTAAATTTTGTAAAAAGTTAAAGTAGAAATTACTAAATATGATTAAAATAGTAAAAAAAAAATTTAAACAAAAAGCTATTTTGATAGGGAATGAATCTCTACTAAACATGCTTATAATGAAGCTATTGGCACGAATAATCCTCCGTATACTATGTAGAGTACACTAAGCTGAAATTGTTAAAATATTTACACCGTGAGACTTATCAGGTCTTAGAAATTATTAAAATATTTGAATTTATGATTTTAAATAAGTTTTAAAATTTTTTTGGACATTATTCAAGTTAAAGATTTCATCAAAATTTACAGCAGTTTGTCAAATAAAAACTAAGAGAAAAAGAATATAGATATTACTGACATAAGATCTACAATTGGATTCAAAAAAATATAAACTTAAGATAATTTTGTCAAGAAAAAATAATTTTTATATTCTTATATCAAATAATATAATACTTATTTTTATATTTCATCTAATATCATTTATTATATATATATTTTTTATTATTTTTTTCATTCAATCATTATATTTTTAAAAAAATATGAATAATATTTACACTTTATTTAAAAGTATAAAAGTAACATTTTCTAAGAAAAAATTACTTGAATAAAGGAGAGAGTGAATACAAATGTAATCTAAAGACATTAAGCATAACAAGTATCCAAAATAATAATAATAAAAATTACGCAAAGTGGGACCAACCTCCACGTGAGTGTTCCCAAAACCCGATTGTTGTGGTGGAGGGTGCTGCCTGCAACATGAATGATAATTACGTAAATGCATGCAATGCAGTGAATGCGCCACAAAGCAAAGCGATCTTGGTGGGACCAACCAATTATGATTTGAACAATCATAAGTAATAAGGAAAAGAGTAATGATTTTTGTATATTAAAATTTTTACATTATTTTTATATCAATCTTTTTTAGATAAAAATAAATAAAACACATATTCCAATAAGATATCTTTCTATTTTTTTTACTCAAACAAGTAAAATATTATTACCCTAACGATATGTTTAGATGGAATCAGAATCCTCTACAATTTTTCTTTAACCGCAAAGAATCTCAATCATTAAAAATAAGACATTTTGTTATAAATGTTGAAGAAAATAGGCTTTAATGAAAGCCAACCATTGGATCATCAAGTACACATGCTGTAGTTCTTTTTGAAACTTCAGGCAATCTAGTTCCATTTAGATGGAGGGTTTTAGTAGAAAAAAAAATAAAAGATATATTTTTTATTTTAAATTAAGATAATAATAAATATTTATAAAAAATGATTAAATAAAAATTATAAAATTATATGATCATTTTTTATTTTTATTTTTTATATTTTAAAAACTTTAAATATAAAAATATTTATTTAAAATAAAAAATAAACTCTATTTATTTTCCCACCATAACCCCAACTCCCAAACACATATTAAGGGAAAGGAAGTGCCACTCTTTAGGTCGTGAAGAAGAGCGACCAGGGGGGCCCAATACTGCTGTGTTGATTCATAAGTCGGCAAGTGGGCGACATTGTGAATGAAACAAGTGGAGATCAAAGATGGAATGGGCCTTCTAAAGAGCAAGCTAGGCTTTAAAGAGTGTTGTTATTAAGGGTGTATCCAATACCCCAGATTGTGGATTCTACAAGCCCAAAAGAAGTTAACTCTGGGCGGGACACCCCAACCCCATCTACTGGCATGCAGGCTATGGAGGTGGATGTTGCCCCTAAAACTCAATTACAAGTGAAATTTGTGGACCTGGTGAGTCTACCTAAGCCTCCTGAAATTGGATCATTCAACCTATTGGAGACTTTGAACTCTTAATTTTGTCTGCCTCCAAAAAAAATTATTTTTATTTTTATTTTATTTATTTATTTACTTTATGTTAATAAAAATATCAACAAAAAATAATAATAAAATTGGGTAAAAGGAAGAAAAATTAAAAAAGGAGTTCAAGCCCAAATATTTTTCCGTTATTACCCTACATTACCTAACTTTCAAACTCGTGACCAAAATAAATAGGGTTTCGTGCTCCTCATCACACGTTTAAGTTTAACAAGATTATGTTTCATTACACAATATGAGTAGAAAAATGATAATCATGCATTTTTTTCACATGCACATATCTCACATTTGCTTATATAATATAATTAATTATAGTATAAGTATACAAAAAGAAAGGTCTAATATTAATTAAATGATAACAATTGTATAGCTATCACGTAATGTATGATTGTGTATAAATGTGCATATGTAATATTGCTGTTAAGAGTATTAGCCGATAGGCTACAAGCTTATAATTTGCAATCATTGCTGAGCTTGAATGATCTTTCCCTCATCACCCTACTCATGATCTCGATTTGCTTTGGACTCCTTTTTCTAGTTAGCACATTGACGCTGGAAGGTGGATACAGTGATCATAAGTCTGCCTATAACCATGAGCTTCAAAAAGCTTCGATAGGAGATGAATTTCTGATACTTTGATCTAATTTTAGCTGGGTGTGTGATATTTAGGCTCATTATGGTGACTTGGGCCAGAACATGTAAGTGTTTTGAATTATTAAATTCTAAGGGTAAGTTATCAAATTGACTAGTGAGCTAAGGTTTAAGTGCTTAACTATTTTTTGTTTGGTTTGGTTTTTTTAAGCTAAGTTAGTTTTTTTTTTTTTTTTAGTGTAGACATGTTTTTCTTCAAAGTAATGATAATACAAAATTTAAAAAGTACAAAAAAAGAGTTAACATGATAAAGCAGTCAAATATTATCGGTCAGGAGAGTAACTTATATATATATATATATATATATATATATATATCTAGAAATTCCATTTGTCATTTTTGAAAGAAAGAATAAAAATCCAAAAATACCAAAAAATTATTTGATAAATAAAAATGATAAAAAATGAAAAACAAAAAACAACTTTTTGAGTCATCATTTTTAATTTTGCTCAATAATATGATTTTCTGTTTAGTTTTAGAGTGTTGTGACTTAAATGATTAATGAAAAACAGAAAACCTAAGTCCTAACTGTTCAAGGAAGTTGTTTCTTAACAAAAAAAAAACTTTTTATAATTATAACCAACCACCCCCTAAATACTTTTGTTTCTTTTTCTTTTATGAATAATTATAATACTTTAAAAGGGGTAAAGCAAATATGTTGACAGTTAAGTCTAATGTACACTATGCATCTACTATTACACAGAAAGTCAGGGAAGAACTTAAGAAAAGCAGTCACTAGTATATGTTGAATTGAAGCTACAAAAGGGGAAACATTGGTAAATCATTAATCAATATAATAGAGTTATGAGAAACAATCCCAATATACGCACTCTATGTTTTTTTCCCTAAACAAGAGTGGTGTAAAGTAAAGTGTGAAAAAATGGTTTGAAATTTTTTCCCCTAATAACCATCTTTCTTCATACATATCAATTTATTTAAAGTTGTATAGAAATTAGTTATTGTATTATAGAAGTTATTCTTATATTTTGAAATGAACTTAATGTGCATTGCACGAGTACAATTCTAGTTTTATATATATATAGAAGAAGAAGAAATTTTTTTTCTCATTAAAGATAATTATGTCATTCACATTAATTAGATTTTATTCTATATTATATCCTACACACTAAACTGTTGAATTGTTTTTTATTTTATATTATATCGCATCGTATTAATCTGTGAAATTAAAATAATATGTTCATTTCAATTTATCAATTCACATTCTTATTCCTAATCTTATTCCATGAAATTTCATTATTTGCACTAAATGTAACTTTAGTATATTACAAGTATACTAGTGGAATTAAGGATAAAAATATTATTTTACGGTTATAAATGATTGATTAGTGATTTTATTAATCAATTTTAAATTTATTGTGCTTAATTAGATTTATATGCAGTAATTTTTCAAAATATAAAGAGTGTCTATGTCAGTATTAAAGAAATTTTGTCTAGTTTTTAAAAATAGGGAAGGTATATAAAAAATCAAGTAAATAAAGGGGAAGTTGAAGTATTTTACTCAATATTGTTTTTTTCTAAATGGGCTGATTTTGGGTTTTCTTACTTTATGGGTTGAGGCTTGCTCTTCTGATATTAGCTTGTTATGGAATGAATTGAAAAATGCTGAGCTTGTTTGTATTTAAAAAAAAAAAGATGAAAAGAACAAAAACAAATCTGTTCTGTTTTTGTTGGACTTGGGTCATTAAGCATCAGTTAAGTTTATGGTTTGGTTCTTCTTGTTAATGGGCTAAGCTAAGTTATCTTCATTTAATGGGTTAGATTTTTAAGAGTATTTTGTTAAGTATGGTAAAAAAAAAAAAAAAAAAAAGAAAAAGAAAATAAGGAAGATATCTAAAAATTCAAAAATATTAAAAAGACAAAAGAAGAAGAAGAAATTGTGAGTTGTTTCGAGTCTATAAAGCATAGACACACCATTTTGGTGTTGTGTCGCATGTCAGATATGTGCCAAACAATAACGTTTGACACGCGTCCAATTTAGAAAATATTATTTTTGGCTTTGACATGGTTATGATATTTTGAGTTATTGATTTTTTTCTTAAATTTTTAAATATATATATATATATATATATATATATATATATCTATATATATATGTCATATTTGATCTTATAATTTTTAAAATTTGACATGTCTTTATGTTCGTATTGCATGTCACTGTCTGTGCTTTATAGTTTTGAATAGAATTTGATTTATCTTTGTCACTTTGTTGATTTATTCACTTTAGTCTCTTGACTATAGTACCAACTAGCATGCTACTTTTGTTTAAATTAGTCCATTGTTAAACTAATATTTTAAATATTTTACTATCTTTTTAATTAAGGTTAACTAATTTATAATTATTTTATAAAGAATTATATACCTTTGAATTCTCTATTATATCAGAGGATATGTAGGAATGCAAGTAAAGTCAAACGTAAATTTTTTGCAATTTAGTGTTTGATCCTTTTTATTGTCCATTAATTTGTAAATATTTTTATTCATATTTTCCCTTTATTTTAACTTAAAATAAGTATTGAATTTTCCTAATTGTTGATTACATGTTTATTTACACTTGCCATTGGACCAGTTTATTTTATGGGGTAAGTTAAATATGTTTTGACTATTATAATTCGCACAATTAGCATTCAATCTCCACATTTTTCTTTGACTCTCATATTTGGCTTGCTTTTTGCATACTAATTTTAAACTTTGAGGACTTCTCAATTTTTTCCACATCAATTAAAATTAGTGACGAATTCTCCTTTGATTTTCTTGCTTTTAAATTTCAGTTGTCTCCTATCACGATCCTGTCGTGACAAAGCTTAAACATGGTTAACTTGGGTGAGTCAAATAACACCACTTTAACGCAATCCACTCAGTTGAGGCAACGTGCAATTTTTGTGTAAGATTAATTGGGGTAAACAGTGTTGCACTGGACACACTCAGAAATGATACAAGCACATAAAAATATTTCATATAACATTCAGATTCAACAAACAAATGATTGAGATTATTTGGGGTAGTTTTTAAAACTGGTTGAGAAAATCTTAACTACTTATTTGTTGAAGAATATGTCTACTCACACACCTTTTTTTATATCATTTATATATCGATGATTTACGTATAAATAATTAATGATTGATATATATTATGTGGTAATGTTTTTTTTTTTGTAATAATTATGTTAGATTAATATCTTAAGTCATCACATAATATACATTAATCACTAATTATTTTCATATTAATAACTAATTATTTGCATATCAATTTATGTCCTTAGTCACCATATAATACATGTTAGTCACTAATTATTTACACATAAATTATCAAGTGTGTTAGTAGTATACAAATAGCACAACTGTTTGTTGAATGTGACACTTATGAGATTTTTATTTTAGTATTGTGATTAGGTAATGTCTAGGTCAGTTTGCACACCTCAATTAATTTACTTTTTTGGTATAATAAAAAATAAGTTATCTACACTAAGATTATAAAATTCACAAAAATATTTCTTATTACTTATCCATAAAAAATTAGCATAACTTAGATTCAAACATATTGCCTTATATTTTCTCACACATTACATGCTGATCCGTGAATAGTCTAACTCCTTGCGATTTGAGATATTATCATATACACGTATCATTTATGGAACACTATTCACTTTAATAATCTCTTGCCAACCATAAGGAAACCTTAGCCGCAATTGGAATAAAAACTGTAAAGGGAAATATTAATAAGTCACATCTAAAGAAATATTTTAAACTCAATAAGTCTTGTCAAATCAAAATTTTATTTCTGAGAACTATAAAAGTAACATATATTATAAAACACATAGTGATTTATATTTCAACAAAAATTAAACTCTAAGGTGCGGTCTCCTTGAAGAAGTTCATGACTCTAATCATCTGATCATAGAGCTCCAAACAACCATAACAAAAGTACATGACATTTTGTAAAAAAAGAAAGAAAGTACATGACAGTTTTACACAATCAAACATACAAAACCTAGCTAGTCACAATGAAAAATGTATCCTTTAGCTTCAAGCCTATTCCCCAGAGAAACTTGCCTCGCCCAAGGATATATTTAACAAGTTCAAATATTGATCACAGGAGGACGGAGTCGTCCATTGGCTGAAAATTAAGAAAAGACGAAGTGTGAATCTCCAAAACTAGGTGAATGAAATGAAAAACTGGTTAATTAGCTGCTCAACATAAAAATTGAAATTCTTTACAAATTATATTCTAAGGAAGAATAATAACGATACAGTACATTCTTAAAAATTTTAAAAATATATGAATTATAATTATGTAGCTCTTCAAAATTATCAAGTACATCATATAAAAAAATCACAATTAGCCTATAAGAATAATATTTGATATGGTAATAATGGGCATCAATATAGATTTTTCCAAAGTTAAACTATCAAGTATATATCGAGCGTCAATTGTTTTTTTTTTTTTTTTAGTTTTTTGGAGTCATGGAACTTTTCTTCCTATTATTCGAAGGTACTTGTCCAAGGTCAAGCCCCATCGGAACAATAAAATATTATGTATATAAATACTAGGTGCACCCAATCATTCTAACATGTAATCATAGGAGCATATATTGGCACTCTTATTGCCCATTGCTACTTTTTTTTAATTTTTTAATATCCTTTATTAAATATATAGTTGAATTTAATATATTTACTAATTAATAAAGGATATTTTTAAAAAATGATAAAAAACTAATTAGACAGAAATGTTAATAGACAAATAGGAGTGACAAATAGACATTCTCTCCCTTAATTTAATAATTTTTAATTTATCCTATACTTCTAATAAAAAAATCATTTTATCAGAAAATAATTAACTGATTATATGATTAAAATTTAGTTGTATAAAAAATGTTTCAAGACTCAGTTTAAAAAATTCTGATGTCTTCCAATCATAGTTAAGCTCACAGAGTTACTCTATCATTTATTAAACTGTTTATAAATTAAGATTCTATACTCAACATATTCAAGATCATGGAACAATATAACATTATGTAAGCTCAGCTTCTAATTAATAATTGTTAGTAACTAGTAAGTGAAGAAGAATAGTACGAAACTTTGGATATATGTAGCGAATGAAAAGGTGGTTTTATTTGAATATATAATTAAGTTATAAATTGTTTTAAAGAAAAAGCGCACGGTATTATGCTGTTTTCTGTATATATGTACATAAACTAAGGTTTATGACTGCTATCTATGTAAAAACCAAAAGCAAGTTTATGTGGGATAGCTAATTAAAACTATTACCAGTTAGCCTTTGAGCCACCTCTTGTATTTGACGACTTTCACTGCTATCATGACATAAATTCTGTCAGTTAAATTGTTCAAGAACCTGAAATATGCATGTCGCCAAGAACGGTTGACTACGATCGAGCCAAAGATCCCCCAAAAGCCGATAGCAAACCCAAATGGCATGCTCATGTAAAATCCATGAGTGAAAATCAAATATTCATCTTCATGAGAATTAACTTTTGGTTGTTGCGGTGGCTCCACTTTTGTACACATTTTCTCAAGTGGCTTTCCACAAAGATCAAGATTATCTTCGTAACTTGAAACATTGAAACTCTGTAATTGTGTGCCAGTTGGAATCTCTCCAGATAGATGATTATGTGACAAATCTAACATAGTGAGCCGATGAATTTCAACAAGACTATAAGGAATTGATCCAAAAAATTGGTTTCTTGACAAATCAAGAAATTCCAACAATGTTAGCCTTCCAATGTTTGAAGGAATTTCTCCTGTCAAATTATTTCTTGATAAATTCAATGAAATCAATCCAAATAAATTCCCTATTTCTAGAGGAATTTCTTCTGATAATTGATTGCTTGAGAGATCAATACCTTTTAGAAGTAACTCATTCTTGTTCTTGAATGTATGCTCTGTACCTTTCCACATAAGCAATGTATTTAAATAATAAGAATTGCCAAAACGCATTCCACCAGTTTGATTGACAACATACGAATATCCATTTGTATTTATTGAGATATTCGTTTCAGTCATTGCAGTAAAATTCTTGAAGCATTTGGGAATTCGTCCATGTAGATGGTTCAATGAGAGATCAAAGAGACGAATGCTTGTTAGATAACAAAGAGATAATGGTAAAGTTCCAGAGAAGTGATTCCTTCGTAAGCTTAATATTTGCAACTTCGGTAATCTATTCCCGATCCAAGAAGGGATAGATCCTAATAATCTATTTTCTCCTGCATCTAGCACGACTAAGTTTGTGCAACTCCTCAAGGAGAAAGGGATCTCCTCAGTTAAGTTATTATTTCTCAATATCAATGCTTGCAGTTCAAAAAGAAGTCCCATTGAGGTAGGAATTTTTCCTGAAAAATTATTGTAACTCAAATCCAGATAGGCTAATGACTTGAAATGGCTCCAACAATCAGGAATTTTTCCAGATAATCGATTCTTTGAAAGGTCTAGTTGGCCTAATGTTCCAACAGTACCATTAGCACATAAAAACCAAAGAAAATCTGAAAATTTATTATTGGACAAATCAAGAGATAAACCACCTCGTAGAAATAGTGGAATTGGGCCTTCAAATTGATTTGATGCCAGACTTATAAAATAGTAACAATTCCTTCGTGGTAAATTTGGAATTGTACCCATGAGATTATTGTCTGAAACATTTATGTTCCCCGCCACTGGTAAAGCTAATTTAGCCCAAAACCACTCAGGAACAATATCCGAAATTTCAGCATTGGAAATATCAAGAGTGTCGAAGTTATTTTGTGTTTGCAACCATTTGGGAAAAGCTGGACCTAGCTTGCAAGATCTCAATGCTATGAAAGATAATTGAAAAGATGGGATCCAATTTTGGCTAAATGTCAAAGCCAATGAGTTGTCAGATAAGTCCAAGGACCTTAACATTGGCATATTTGCAAAATGGGAGTCAGTGAGCTCACCTTCCAAAGAGTTCGAATTCAATTCCAAAGCTTCAAGCTGAGATGGAAATCGAAAATCTGCATATATCTTTCCAGTTAGTCTATTTTCAGAAAGATATAATCCTCTTAAAGATGGGAATATTGAGAGGTCAGGCAAAGTGCCGTAGATATAATTTCTTTCCAGATCCAAATATTTCAATGAGTATCGTGCACACCCAGACAAGTGATGAATTATCACTGCAAGCTCTTCACTCAAATTATTATGGTACAGATCCAAATAGGCCAAGGTACATGTTTTCCCAAACGATTTTGGAATCCCACCTTCTAAAGAGTTTGAGCTGATTGATAAATCCTCCAATTGATATGGCAATCTGATGCCTTCAGGTATCTTTCCATTTAACTGATTTCCCGAAAGATCTAATCTTTCTAAAGATGGGAATATTGAAAGGTTAGATAATGTGCCAGTGATTTGATTATAGCTCAGATCCAATTCTTGTAAAGAGTATATAGCACAGCCAGCAGAGAAATCATGAAGAATTGTTGGGAGGTCTTCAATCAAATTGTTAAACCGAAAGATTAAGGAACGCAAGGTGCATATATTCATGAAGGATTTCAGAACCCGGCCTTTGAGTTTAGTGAAGGAGAGGTCAAGCCGCTCTAGAGAAATCATTGTTGTGCCAAAATGATTTGATGGGGGACCCTCCAAGAGGTTATCACTAAGGTCGAGCTCAGCAAGGTTGGAGCTGATGTTTGACACCCACTCGAATATCATGGATGAGGTGAAGTAGTTTAGGGAGAGATCAAAGACAGAAAGGGAAGTAGAAAAATTGAATTTGGAAGAAGTCAACGAAAGGAGAAATTTATCTGAAAGGCTACAATAAGATAGCCGTAGTTCTCTTAGTTTTGGTAGCTTAGCAATCATTTGCAGCCAATTATGAGAATTGTTAAGATTATGTAACCCACTCAAGTCAAGATGGGTCAAAGAAGTAAGATTAGACAGCCACTGACCTCTAGCGTGATTCCCGTCATCAATTTTGAGAGCACCACCAAATCCAAGAACAAGATACTGCAAATTTGAAAGCTCCCGAAGTTGGGTTGGTATAGTTCCTTCAAAAGAGGTGCCACTGAGATCAAGATACTGCAACTTCGAGAGGTTTCCAAGTTGATGAGGGATTGAACCCTCCAACAGGTAATTCAAGCTAAGATCTAAGTATTGCAAGTGTAAAAGAGACCCAAATTGAGTTGGGATTTTTCCAGAAAAATAAGAACGAGACAGATCAAGGTATCTCAAGTTTCTCAGAGAGCCAAAGGATTCTGGGATATGGCTGTCTTCAAAACGATTGAAACTGAGGTTCAAATACCTTAAATGCTGCAACTCCATCAATGAGTAATTGTGAATCTTACCACTCAAAAATGGATTTTCATCGGGGTCAGCGTGAAGGTCGAGCATTTGTATATGGCCAGTTAGGTTGCTACAGCCAACTCCCTTCCATTCACAACATTCGCGCTTGTGCTCTTCACTCCCCCACGATGACAACAAGCCAAAGTCATCAACCAGGCCAGCCTTGAAGTGCAGGAGAGCTTGCCTCTCCCTCTCTATGCACCTAACCTCTTTTGCACAAACAAGGTCCACAAGTAACAGCAAACACACCATAAATATGGCTTGCACGAATTTGAGATAAAGTGGATTCATCATTATACTCATGACAATTGATGAAACCAACAACGAAGATTGAGAATGATAAAGTTTTGCTCTGCCAGTGGCTATATATATTTGCAGATTGATAATGGAAGACATCTTTAATACGAGAGGGTCCACTCCAATAGATCTGACGCATTTTCTTACATCATTTACGTACAGATACCGAAATGTTATTACTACATCGAAATTTCTACACCTTCCTTTTACACATTCTCTTTATGAGTTCCCATGAAAGGAAGGGAAAAGTTTACTCTCACGTCTTTTTTTGCATACTATTTATATACTGATAATTTACGTGTAAATAATCGATACTTGTTATATATTATGTGATTCACATATTTTTTTGCATATTATTTATACACTGATGATTCACGTATAAATAATTAACATTTGTCATATATTATGTAATGACTTATGTGGTAACTTTTTTATGCAACAATTATGATAGATTAATGTCACCAATCATCACATAATAGACACCAACAACCAATTATTTGTAATTTAATCATCAATTATATTTATGTCAATTAAGTTTTTAGTCACCACATAATACACATCAATTATCAATTATTTACACATAAATTACTAAGTGTATAAATGATGTGCAAAATAAGGTGTGCAAATAGCATTATTGAAAAAGAAAGATGTAAAATGGTGGTGTAAATTTTTTGATACAAGAATAACATTCTTGATATAGATATCCTACTAATTAAAGCTTTATTTTACATGGAAAGTGCTACAACTTAAAAGATGTATTATGTTTCCTTTCAAAATAGATATGAAACTCTCATGACCAACTACAAAGGAACTAACAAAAGGCACCTTAAAAATTGAAAACAAAAACACCTATCGAAGGGATAACAAAAACACTCATAAAAGGAATAACAAAGTCACAAGATCTGTCATTGAGAGAAGCAGATTTGAACAATCAAACTTAAGATATATCATATTTGAGTAAATTATTAGAAAAACACACAAAAATAAAAGAAAAAGATATAGTGGGGCTGTCACTAGTGAAAGAGGACGACAGTCTCCCGCTCCAACATTCTCACGAAATGGAGACTCAGAACAAGAGAAAGATAGAGAGAAAATGAGGCTAAGGTTTTAGGTTCATATAGACTTAGGCCAATTACATAATTAATTATACTAAATTATAGTAATTAATTATTAATTAACTATAGTAAATATATAATAATTAATAATATGAATGAATTAATATACTTAACTTGATTGCTCTAAATTTAAGCAAGATTTCTTAGAGAGAGTGTATCTTGATAGGTCATACAAAGAAACTTTTATACGCCAACTACTTTTTCTCATCTAAATATGGAAACCTATTCCCTATTTATGAATATCAAATTTGATATTATCTATTGGGAGTAAGAGAAAGAGAGTGATATAATTAGACCAAGGTTTTTAAAATTAAACAAGAGATTGAACTGGCAAGACATTCAAGTCTTGATTCGATTGAATCAACTAGTTTAATTTATGGTTAAACTGTAATTAAACCATAATTGAACCAGATAATGTTCGAACCAGAGACATAAGCAGTTCATAGTCCAACTAATTCAATTGGCTGGTCTAGTATAGTTTTTAAAACATTAAATAGAATAGCATTGGTAGAACAAAATGGTCATGAGTGAAAAATTCAAAATAGGCATACTTTTCAATTTGATAAGTCTCACAAAAATATAAAATTAGAAACAAAAGTGAACTTGCTGATGCTTATAACATGGGTGCAAGTTTCATAAACCTAGACTGACTTATGGGTAGCTCAATTTTATCATACATTAAAACTCCATTAATTCCAATAATGTGTTGTGAAAGAGACTTAAAAGACTTTGGGAAATAAAAGAGTAAAGTCAAGTTGGCAAAAAAAGGATATGTGAATGGATAAGTACATATGTGATATCTTGAGGACCATTACACTATAGTGACACTTTGGAGTTTAGAGGACCAAAACAAAGACTTAGAAAATCTTCAGTCAACAGTTACATAAAACAATGGATGACTACTTTTGAAAACTGATATACACAGAGAAAGTTCTATGCACCGATTACTTTTCTTTTTTCTTTCTCATCTAAATATGAAAACATGTTCACTCTTTATGGATATTAAACTAATTATTGAAATTTGAGTGCTCTAAATTTAAGCAAAAATTTCTTAGAAAGAGTGTACCTTACTTGATAGGTCATACATAGAAACTTTTATGCGTCAACTACCTTTTTTCATCTAAATGCGAAAACCTATTCCCTATTTATGAATATCAAATTTGATATATTACATTAGGAAGAAAAGAAAGAAATTGATATATTTAGATGAATGTTTTAAAAATCGAACCAGAAATAGCACCACTGAGGCCTTCAAGTCTTGATTCGATTGGTTCAACTAATTTAATTTGTGGTTGAACCATGAATGAACCATGGTTAAATTGGATAATTTTTTAATCGGAGGCTTAGGCGGTTCACGGTTTGACTTATTCAATCGACCGGTCAGGTGTGATTTTTAAAACATTGATTTAGACCATAAAAATAGAATGATAGTAGTAAAACAAAGTGGCCATGAGAGAAAATTTTCAAAATACACATTTTTCTATTTGATAAGTCTCACCAAAAATATAAATATAGAAACAAAAGTGAACTTGTCGTTGCTTATAACATGGGTGCAACTTTTGTAAACCTACACTGACTTATGATAGCTCAATTTTATCATAAATTAAAACTTCACTAATTTCAATAATTTTTCGTAAGAGAGACTTCAATGACTTTGTGGAATAAAAGTGTAAAGTCAAACTGGAAAAAAAAAGGTTATGTAAATGGATAAGTACATATGTGATATCTCGAGGACCACTACACTATAGTGACACTTTGGAGTTTAGAGGACCAAAACAAAGACTTAGAAAAGTCTCTAGTTAACAATTACATAAAATAATGGATGACTACTATTAAAAAATAATGATATATAGAGAAAGTTCTTTGCACTAATTACTTTTCTTTTCTCTTTCTCATCTAAATATGAAAACCCGTTCACTCTTTGTGAGTATTAAACTAATTATTGAAATTTGAGTGCTCTAAATTTAAGCAAAAATTTATTGGAAAGAGTGTAGCTTACTTGATAGGTCATACATAGAAACTTTTATGTGGAAACTACTTTTTCTCATCTAAATATGAAAACCTATTTCCTATTTATGAATATCAAATGTGGTATACTTTGTTAGGAAGAAGATAAAGAAAGTGATATATTTAGATCAATATTTTAAAAATCGAATCGGAGATATAACCGATGAGACCTTTGGGTCTTGGTTCGATTAATTCAACTAGTTTAATTTGTGGTTGAAATATGATTGAATCATAACTAACCAAATAAGTTTTGAATCAGAGACTTAGGCTATTCATGATCTAGTGCAATTTTTAAAACATTGATTTAGACCATAAAAATAGAATGGTAATACGTAGTAGAACAAAATGGTCACGAGAGAAAATTTCAAAATAAGCATACTTTTCTATTTGATAAGTCTCACCAAAAATATAAATTTAGAAACAAAAGTGAACTTACTATTGCTTAAAACATGCGGTGCAAGTTTTGTAGACCTAGAATGACTTATGGGTAACACAATTTTATCATAAATGAAAACTCCATTAATTTCAATAATGTGTCGTAAGAGAGACTTCAATGACTTTGAGGATAAAAATCTAAAGTCAAGTTGGCAAAAAAGGAATGTGTGAATGTATAAGTACATGCATAATATCTTGAGGACCACTACACTATAGTGACACTTTGGAGTTTAATGGACCAAAACAAAGACTTAGAAAAGTCTCTAGTTAACAATTACATAAAATAAAGGATGACTACTATTGTAAAATGATATACAGAGAAAGTTCTTTGCACCAATTATTTTTCTTTTCTATTTATCATCTAAATATGAAAACCTGTTTACTCTTTATGGATATTAAACTAATTATTGAAATGTGAGTGCTCTAAATTTAAGCAAAAATTTCTTGGAAAGAGTGTAGCTTACTTGATAGGTCATACATAGAAACTTTTATGCGGAAACTACCTTTTCTCATCTAAATAGGAAAACCTATTTCCTATTTATGAATATTAAATTTGATATACTTTGTTAGTAAGAAGATAAAGAAAGTGATATATTTAGATCAATGTTTTAAAAATCGAACCGGAGATATAACCGGTGAGACCTTTGGGTCTTGGTTCGATTAATTCAACTAGCTTAATTTGTGGTTAAATTATGATTGAATCATAGTTTAACCAGATACATTTTGAATCACAGACTTAGGCGATTCACGGTCCAGTCTAATTTTTAAAACATTGATTTAGACCATAAAAGTAGAATGGTAGTAGTAGAACAAAATGGTCATGAGAGAAAAATTCAAAATAAGCATACTTTTCAATTTGATAAGTCTCACCAAAAATATAAATTTAGAAACAAAGTGAATTTGCTGTTGCTTATAACATGGGGTGCAAGTTTTGTAAACCTAGAGTGACTTATGGGTAACACAATTTTATCATAAATGAAAACTCCATTAATTTCAATAATGTGTCGTAAGAGAGACTTCAAAGGCTTTGAGGATAAAAATCTAAAGTCAAGTTGGCAAAAAAGGGTTGTGTGAATGTATAAGTACATGTATAATATCTTGGGGACCACTACACTATAGTGACACTTTGGAGTTTAGAGGACCAAAACAAAGACTTAGAAAAGTCTCTAGTTAACAATTACATAAAATAATAGATGACTACTATTGAAAAATGATATACACAGAAAGTTCTTTGCACCCATTACTTTTCTTTTCTCTTTCTCATCTAAATATGAAAACCCGTTCACTCTTTATGGATATTAAACTAATTATTAAAATTTGAGTGCTCTAAATTTAAGCAAAAATTTATTGGAAAGAGTGTAGCTTACTTGATAGGTCATACATAGAAACTTTTATGTAGAAACTACTTTTTCTCATCTAAATATACTTTTTTAGGAAGAAGAGAAAGAAAGTGATATATTTAGATCAATGTTTCAGAAATTGAATTGGAGATATAACTGGTGAGACCTTTGGGTCTTGGTTCGATTAATTCAACTAGTTTAATTTGTGGTTGAATTATGATTGAATCATAGTTTAACCAGATAAATTTTGAATCAGAGACTTAGGCGATTCACGGTCCGATGTAATTTTTAAAACATTGATTTAGACTATAAAAATAGAATGGTAGTAGTAGAACAAAATGGTCACGAGAGAAAAATTCAAAATAAGCATACTTTTCTATTTGCTAAGTCTCACCAAAAATATAAATTTACAAACAAAAGTGATCTTGCTAATGCTTATAACATGGGGTGCAAGTTTTGTAAACCTCGAGTGACTTACGGATAACACAATTTTATCATAAATGAAAACTCCATTAATTTCAATAATGTGTCGTAAGAGAGACTTCAAAGGCTTTGAGGATAAAAATCTAAAGTCAAGTTGGCAAAAAAAGGTTGTGTGAATTTATAAGTACATGTATAATATCTTGAGGACCACTACACTATAGTGACACTTTGGAGTTTAGAGGACCAAAACAAAGACTTCGAAAAGTCTCTAGTTAACAATTACATAAAATAATGGATGACTACTATTGAAAAATGATATACAGAGAAAGTTCTTTGCACCCATTACTTTTCTTTTCTCTTTCTCATCTAAATATGGAAACCTATTCACTCTTTATGGATATTAACTAATTATTAAAATTTGAGTGCTCAAAATTTAAGCAAAAATTTCTTGGAAAGAGTGTAGCTTACTTGATAGGTCATACATAGAAACCTTTATGTAGAAACTACTTTTTCTCATCTAAATATACTTTGTTAGGAAGAAGAGAAAGAAACTGATATATTTAGATCAATGTTTCAGAAATTGAACTTGAACTGGAGATATAACTGGTGAGACCTTTGGGTCTTGGTTCGATTAATTCAACTAGTTTAATTTGTGGTTGAATTATGATTGAATCATAGTTTAACCAGATAAATTTTAAATCAAAGACTTAGGCGATTCACGGTCCGGTGCAATTTTTAAAACATTGATTTATACCATAAAAATAGAATGGTAGTAGTAGAACAAAATGGTCACGAGAGAAAAATTCAAAATAAGCATACTTTTCTATTTGATAAGTCTCACCAAAAATATAAATTTAGAAACAAAAGTGATCTTGCTATTGCTTATAACATGGGGTGCAAGTTTTGTAAACCTAGGGTGACTTATGGATAACACAATTTTATTATAAATGAAAACTCCATTAATTTCAATAATGTATCGTAAGAGAGACTTCAAAGGCTTTGAGGATAAAAATCTAAAGTCAAGTTGGCAAAAAAGGGTCGTGTGAATTTATAAGTACATGTATAATATCTTGAGGACCACTACACTATAGTGACACTTTGGAGTTTAGAGGACCGAAACAAAGACTTCGAAAAGTCTCTAGTTAATAATTACATAAAATAATGGATGACTACTATTGAAAAATGATATACAGAGAAAGTTCTTTGCACCAATTACTTTTATTTTCTCTTTCTCATCTAAATATGAAAACCCGTTCACTCTTTATGGATATTAAAATAATTATTGAAATTTGAGTGCTCTAAATTTAACCAAAAATTTCTTGGGAAGAGTGTAGCTTACTTCATAGGTCATACATAAAAACTTTTATACGGAAACTACTTTTTCTCATCTAAATATGAAAACCTATTTCTTATTTATGAATATCGAATTTGATATACTTTGTTAGGAAGAAGAGAAAGAAAGTGATATATTTAGATCAATGTTTTAAAAATTGAACCGGAGATATAACCGGTGAGACCTTTGGGTCTTGGTTCGATTAAGTCAACTAGTTTAATTTGTGGTTGAATTATGATTGAATCATAGTTTAACTAGATAAATTTTGAATCAGAGACTTAGGCGATTCACAGTCCGGTACAATTTTTAAAACAATGATTTAGACCATAAAAATAGAATGGTAGTAGTAGAACAAAATGGTCACGAGAGAAAAATTCAAAATAAGCATACTTTTCTATTTGATAAGTCTCCCCAAAATATAAATTTGAAACAAAAGTGAACTTGCATCTACTTATAACATGGGGTGCAAGTTTTGTAAACCTAGACTAACTTATGGGTAACACAATTTTATCATAAATGAAAATTCCATTAATTTCAATAATGTGTCATAAAAGAGACTTCAAAGGCCTTGAGGATAAAAATTTGAAGTCAAGTTAGCAAAAAAGGGTTATGTGAATGTATAAGTACATGTATATTATCTTGAGGACCACTACACTATAATGACACTTTGGAGTTTAGAGGACCCAAACAAAGACTTAGAAAAGTCTCTAGTTAACAATTACATAAAATAATGGATGACTACTATTGAAAAATGTATACAGAGAAAGTTCTTTGCACCAATTACTTTTCTTTTCTCTTTCTCATCTAAACATGAAAACCCGTTCACTCTTTATGGATATTAAACTAATTATTGAAATTTAAGTGCTCTAAATTTAAGCAAAAATTTCTTGGAAAGAGTGTAGCTTGCTTGATAGGTTATATATAGAAACTTTTATGCAGAAACTACTTTTTCTCATCTAAATATGAAAACCTATTTCCTATTTATGAATATCAAATTTGATATACTTTGTTAGGAAGAAGAGAAAGAAAGTGATATATTTAGATCAATGTTTTAGAAATCGAACTGGAGATATAACTAGTGAGACCTTTGGGTCTTGGTTCGATTAATTCAACTAGTTTAATTTGTGGTTGAATTATGATTGAATCATAGTTTAACCAGATAAATTTTGAATCAGAGACTTAGGCAATTCACGATCCGGTGCAATTTTTAAAACATTGATTTAGACCATAAAAATAGAATGGTAGTAGTAGAATAAAATGGTCACGAGAGAAAAATTCAAAGTAAGCATACTTTTCTATTTGATAAGTCTCACCAAAAATATAAATTTAGAAACAAAAGTGAACTTGTTGTTGCTTATAACATAGGGTGCAAGTTTTGTAAACCTAGAGTGACTTATGGGTAACACAATTTTATCATAAATGAAAACTCCATTAATTTCAATAATGTGTTGTAAGAGAGACTCCAATGACTTTGAGGATAAAAATCTAAAGTCAAGTTGGCAAAAAAAGACTGTGTGAATGTATAATAGTACATGTATAATATCTTGAGGACCACTACTTTACAGTGACACTTTGGAGTTTGGAGGACCAAAACAAAGAATTAGAAAAGTCCTCACTAAACAATTACAAAGAAAAATGGACAAGTACTATTGAAACCTGATATATATAGAGAAAGTTCTATGCACCAATTATTTTTCTTTTCTCTTTCTCACATAAATACGAAAACTTGTTCACTATATATGGATATTAAACTAATTATTTAAATTTGAGTGCTCTAAATTTAAGCAAAAATTTCTCAAAAATAGTGTATCTTACTTGATAGATCATATAAAGAAACTTTTATGCAGCAAATACTTTTTCTCGTCTAAATAGGAAAACCTATTTCGTATTTATGAATATCAAATTTGATATACTTCATTGGGAAGAAGAGAAAGAAAGTGATATATTTATATCAATGTTTTAAAAATCAAATTAGAGATAGAACTAAGGAGACCTTCAAGTCTTGTTTCGATTAGTTCAACCAGTTTAATTTGTAGTTGAACTATGGTTGAATCAGATAATATTCGAACTGAAGACATAGGCAGTTTATAGTCTAACTGATTCAATAGCCTAGTTCGGTCCAAAACTTTTGATATTTGCCATGTGGCTATATAATTAATTTAGGCAAAGTGTAAATATTTCCCTAATAATTGATTGAAGTCCACCTCACAACTATCATAGTTTTGAGAACTGGACCAAACTATGCCGAGAACCAGTCACCCTCTCGATTCAACTATCATGCAAAAATTGACCAAGTCAAAAATCGGTCTTACCCGAGACGGGTTCAAAGAGTTGAATGGTTCAAACTTTATAATATCATATATAATATATATATATATATATAAGTATAAATATTTCCCTGTGATAATTGATTAGAGTCCACCTCACAACGACCACCCTCTCAATTCGGCTATCATGCAAAAACTAGTCTTACTCGAGGCCAGTTCAAAGAGTTGAATGGCTCATCTAAATAGCAAAATCTATTCCCTATTTATGAATATCAAATTTGATATACATCATTGGGAAGAAAAGAAAGAAAGTAATATATTTATATCAATATTTTAAAAATCAAACTAGAGATAGAATTGAGGAGACCTTCAAGTCTTGCTTCGATTGGTTCAACCAGTTTAATTTGTAGTTGAATTATAGTTGAATCAGATAATATTGAACTAAAGGCATAGGCAGTTTATAGTCTGACTGATTCAATCACCTAGTTTGGTCCAAAACTTTTGATATTTGCCATGTGGCTATATAATTAATTTAGGCAAAGTGTAAATATTTTCCTAATAATTGATTGGAGTCCACCTCACAACTATCATAGTTTTGAGAATTAGACCAGACTGTGCCGGGAACTAGCCACCTTCTCGATTCGACTATCATGCAAAAATTGACCAAGTCAAAAATCTGTCTTACTCGATACGGGTTTAAAGAGTTGAATGGTTCAAACTTTATATATATATATATAGTGAGAGAAATTTTTATTGTGAGAAAATGAGATGAATAAATTTTGATCATACAATTATATATAAATAATCGGGATTAAAAATTACTTAAAAATCATATAATCATATATTAATATTCTAATCTTATATATATATATATAAAAATTATATATATATAATATATATCTAATATATATATATATATATATAATCCATATCAGGTGAGAATACTATACTATTGTGAGAGATGAGAGGGCTCAACACCAACCATCATATCAAAATTAATGGTGTAAATTAAAAGTTCATTAAAAAAGTCACTTGAGGTTATTTCAGTAAAAATCACTTTCTTCCTCTTCCTCATCCTGTTACACTCTCCAACTAACTTTTTATTTTCCCCTCCAAAAGCTGTCAACTCTTCATCCTAATCTTTTCCTCCCAAATCAACTCTTCGTTTTGCCTTATCTTCCATTTTCTTTGATTTGCATTTGGGCCACCATAAATGAGCTAGCTTGCCAATACGTATTGGGGAGGGAATCAAGTAGATGAAGTCCTGTCTAACTTAAACATGTTTGGATAATCTAATTCGCCTCATGGTCAACTATGATCCTTCGACTCTTTTTTTTTTTGAGCTATCTTGCTGCTAATTATGTTGGTATTAGTATATCTCTTTTTGTATCATTTTATAGTTTTCTGTAGAGATGGCAAAACGGTCAACCCGCCCCGCCCTGTCTTCAACCCGCCAAAATGTGGGGCGGGGCGAGTTGGCCCATTTTGGGAAATGAGTTGGAAGAGCCAATTTACCCCGTTTTAGGATAGGTTGGCGAGTTGGCGGGTTGACTCACATAAAAGAGAAAATGAAAAAAAAGGTAGGCGAGTTAGCGGGTCAACCCGCCTAACCCACTTAAAAAAAAAAAAAAATGTATAAAAATTTAAAAAAATCCACAAAAATTTAAAAAATAAAAAATTATAATTTATAAAGACTAAAAAAACAAAGAAACAAAATAAAATTAGTATCATACCCATAAAAATACTACAAATACAAATAAAAAGACTCATTTATAATACTTTTAAAAAAACTCAACCAAACGGGCTAACCCGCCCAGTTTAACCCGCGGGTTATACGGATTGAAAAATAAAAGTGGGTTGAAAACTTGAACCTAACCCACCAAAAAATGACGGGTTAGCAGGTTAACCCTACGGGTTAAACCCGTTTTGCCACCTCTAGTTTTCTGGCATTTAACCCTTCATGTAACAAAAATCATAATTTAAAAGTCTTAGGAAAACGTTCAATTGCGATGAGCAAGAAAATTTTTGTTTGTTTTAAATCTTTTCAATTTCTTCATTTTCCATATATTGACCCATTGGAATATATTGTTTCTGGTTCTGCATTGCCAGGAAAGAAGTTATGGAAATTGGCAAAAGCATTTCACGAGGCCCCTAACATCCTGACATTTGTTTTAAAGGTATTTCAGGTATTACATAGCTCTTCTAATGTTGTTCTGTTGCTTTGTAGTTCCATAAATTATTTACACTTAAAAAGATACTATACTCGAACTTTTCTGTCTGAGACACAATTCCTCAGGAAGCTTGAATTTGTTGTTTGTTATGTGAGTTGCTGTGAATAATTGCTTGGTTACGCTGCAACCATGTAAGCATGTACCCTTTACTAATTAAGTCATAAGTGTTGAAAGAGAAACTTGTTCATATTCTAAGATCAAGAACATAGTAAGGCCCATATGTCTTACGTGTACAGTTTAAATCGAAGCCGCACAAAAGTATATTATTTTTTTCTCGTCCTTAAAGGCATTGGAAAATATTAATAAGGTTTGGAAAGTTGAAGTGAGAAGAGAAAGGAAAATAGGCCCACCAATCAAATGCATGTTGGCACCCAAAAATACTTATTTTTTTACTGCCGAGGTTGCTATATTTCTATTGCTTTTGGCCATGATTCTATTTCTTCTCTATCTTCACACAATTTATGCTTACTTTAGTTCATCTACACTGCAAAAATATTTCAATAAGTGCTTATGGCACTGGATAGTCCCATCCAAAGAGTTAAATAAGCTTGAGTAACCATTTTATTTTTCGCAAGCTATTTGATTATATTCAGGGTAAGAACAACTACAAGCAAAAAATTAAGATGATAGCACTTGTGATCACTGAAGTCTCACCTAGTGATGGACCCTTCTGTAAGTCCTCATTTGTTGTTAGCTTCTTTGTGCCAAAAGAGAACCAAGCAAACCCCCTCCTGCAAAGGGTCTCCATGTCCAAAGATGGAAAATTATGTACGCAGCAGTTAGACAGTTTGGTGGATTTATGAGTGATTCAAATGCTGGGGAGGAAGCTGCTGCCTTGCAGGCTAGTATTGTTGGCACTGAGTGGTCTTCTGCCATTGAGAACAGCCACAGAGCTAGCCATGCTTCTATTTACACTATGGCACAGTACAATGCCCCTTTTGAATATGATAATAAGGTGAATGAGATATGGTTCTTGTTTGGTATTGAAAATCAAGTGCATGTAGATAGCATGTGTGCTTTCAATAAGAAAGTAATAAGCAGGGCGCAACCTTAGGTGTTAGGACATGTTGAATTGATAAATAAGTGTTTCACATTTTGCTAAAGCAATGCTTTCGGATTCACTAACTTCTTGGATCATCATTGCTAGTTTCAAGGTAATTTTAACCATTTTTAGTTGGCTACATTTAAAACTTTTCATTATGAATTGATATGACTGTTGAAAAGAGCATGTGGTAGATATCTCATAGAATACTGAGTTTTTGTTTGGAAAGAAAAGATTTGATAGGTCTGCAATCAAATGCAAAAAGATTGCGTACATTGGAATGCATAGCCAATATCATGTACTGGTGCCTTCTGTGTGTGAATGGCGTTCAGATAAACTTGGGTTTTGATTGCTGTCATTTACTTTTTATAAAATTTAGCACAAATAGCATCAATTTAGAAAACGAGACTTAACCAAAGTTGTGCATAAAAAGCTGAAGATGTTTGAAGGATTATGTCAAACGAGCATTAAAACATCAAATTTTGTACTTATGCTACTGGTTAGAATGAGTAACAAATTTCTTGCCCATCCTCCACTTACAATATAGATGAGCCAGTTTAGCTATACTATCACAACTACGTAGATTTTCATTTTTTTTAATGATAAATTCATTAAAATTAAGGTATTCTTTAGATTAATAAAGGAGCATATTTATATTACCGTATAACTTAATGAGATTCAATGGGTTACACTATTTCTAAAAACGAAAATGTGTTACAATATTACCACAAATGATTATGAAAGTAAACCCAATTTATTTCTATTTGAACATGTCTGAATCATGTGCAATGAGCCCGGTAAGCAATTTACTTACTATAACTTGTACTTGCGGCAGTGTAAAAGAGATCTCAAATTTCATGAAGTGGAACACATTGTTATCGGATGAGAGAAAAACTTTCATGGATTAATAGATAACCAAGGAGCATTGCTGTCATCTTTACAGTTATCAATAAAAGTAAAAATAAAAACATATCTGTGCTTAAAAGAGCTATATGCCTCAATTAGCTAAGTATTGAAAACTTTGAGGCATAGTATCTACTCCATCTAAATAATCCTCTATTCAATCAATTAGGATTCCTAAAGGACTAGAGTTCAAACTGACTAGAAGTCCGGATACCACAAATGGGGTTACTCTCATAATATACATACATGCCACAGTTATCATTTGATGGAGGTTCAATTGAAGAATAGTTGACCTTTTTGGACTCATTGATTCTCTGTACTCTTTCAAGAGAATGGTTAGACAAGTAGAAGTCTAACATATGACCCTTCTCAGGGAAGAACCTATAAGTGGCCTATTGTTTGAAAACTTCCTGTAGCAAATAGAGTTTGTGGAGTTTTCTATTATGTAATTGAAGATAGATGAAATTGAATCGGTATTGCACGAATCACCATAATCTACAGTACTGAAGGAGTCCTTAGTACTCTCAATTGTGAAAGATGCCTCATCTGAGCTTGTGAAAAAGGACCAATCACTTAATGTGGCATTTGAAAACTCTCTGCTAATGTTTTCAACAAAAATTTGTGTTACTTGTAGGACATTTCTGATGGTGCTTCTAACAAAGCCATCAGAGGTGTCCATGAGGTGAGTAGCAATTTCTGGTCTGGTATCAGTTAAATGTTTTGAGACAACAAATTGACTGCTATGTCCTGATTTAGAAGGCTTCTGAATTTCTATTGGGTAGTGCTTTGAAGAGTCAGAAACTTGTTGCCTCATAGCTTTACCAGTATGTGCTACTCGTGGGTGGGGACTAGACCTATGAAAGATTGAACAGTTAAAAAGGAAGCATATATAAGCATGCAATATTATAAAGATAAACTGACATCAATATGGATCTAATATGAGGAGATCTATAAAAAAATAGGTCAAAGTTGAATAAAAAAACTATTTATCCCTCTATCAAACACAATAACAGAATGCTGAAATATGATCAATTGTGTCTCAGATAAAAAAGTTCAAGTATAGTATCTTTTTAAGTGTAAATAATTTATGGAACTACAAAGCAATAGAACAACATTAGAAGAACTATGTGATACTTGAAATACTTTTTAAAACAATTGTCAGGATGTTAGGGGCCTCGTGAAACGCTTTTGCTAATTTCCATAACTTCCTTCCTGACAATGCAGAACCAGAAACAAGATATTCCAATAGGTCAATTTATGGAAATTGAAGAAATTCAAAAAAATTTAAACAAACAAAAATTTTCTTGCTCATCGCAATTGAACGTTTTCCAAAGACTTTTAAATTATGGTTTTTGTTACATGAAGGGATAAATGCTAGAAAACTATAAAATGATACAAAAAGAGATATACTAATACCAACATAATTAGCAGCAAGAGCTCAAAAAAAAAAAAAGAGCCGAAGAATCATAGTTGGCTATGAGACGAATTAGATTATCCAAACTTGTTTAAGTTAGACAAGACTTCATCTACTTGATTCCCTCCCTAATACGTATTGGCAAGCTAGCTCATTTATGGTGGCCCAAATGCAAATCAAAGAAAATGGAAGATAAGGCAGAAGGAAGAGTTGATTTGGGAGGAATAGATTAGGATGAAGAGTTGATAGCTTTTGGGAGGCAAAAACGAAAAGTTGGAAGGAGAGTGTAACAGGAAGAAGAGGAAGAAAGTGACTTTTACATAAATCACCTCACGCGATTTTCTTAATGAGCTTTTAATCTACATCATTAATTTTGATCTAATGATTAGTATTGAGTTCTCTCATCTCTCACAATAGCATAGTGCTCTCACTTGATATATATATAGGTAAAGCAAAAACAGCACTGTTTTAAGCCCTTTAAACTAAAAAAAGGGGGCAACCAATGGACCTTATGTTAGCCAATGGCCCACGTACAAAAAAGAGCTATGTTGGTGGCCAATGTGGGAATTGAGTGGGTAGTGCCATATGCACTTTTATTTTTCATATGTTATATACTTGAACCCTTTGTTAACTCTCCAATGTGGGACACGATAGTAATGGGAATAGAACAAAAAATATATGTAGCATTTCTAGTAACCAATCATTTGACTTTGCTTGGAACTCTTTAAATTTGGAGATACGTTAATATTATTATTATTCTAAATTTTCAGTATTTTGAATGAATATCCTTAATGAACCAACTATTATAATATTTTTTCTTTCATTTCTTTGTTAGTTTTTATTTATTTTAATTAATATATATACATAGAAAAATAAAATTGTATATTTAATTATGTCTTGATTCGAGTACAGTTTAATTATTGAATTTTGAATTAGTCTCTTGACCGATTCAATGATTGATTCAGTTTTTAAAACATTAAAAATTGTAGACATCGGCCAATCCACCTCTTCAGAGCCAAATGAACCCTTAGCTTTGTACAATGACAACTTGTCGGCAAACACGCCCCACAGTGTAAAATCCCTCTTCATGCATGTGTAGTTGCGCTTTAGCCACAACAATGGTTGCTGGGTGCAGCTATGGCTGCGTTCAGGGGGCAAACCCATGTTCATGGTGGGGGGATGGCTGCACTCACATGAAGAAAAGCTTTTTCTATACTTTTAAGTTGCGTTTAGTATACCTGATAGTATAAGATAAGATAGTAAAAGATAATAGAATAAGGTATAATAGTATAGATAAATTGATAAAATCTTATACTATCAAATATTTGGAACACATAATATAAATAATTTTATAGTATATGTAACTATCTACTCTGATTATATTATCCTTCACCTTCTCAGCACTATAGAACACAAACCACCATAATCATTGCACAACCTCCATAACCACCACCTCACTTCACTTTCATCATCAACCTCAATACCACCATATTCAATAACTCATAATCACTCCACCATTTCCATCTTCACCCAAATAATCATGTAGCCCACCATATCTTCCATCAACAAACACCATAGCTTATCTTCACCAACACCATCCTAGCACTAAAACCACCGTGAAACACTTCTACTTTCAACCCACCACCATTACAACCATTTCTTAACCCATAACCAACACCATAAACCACACCTAACCCCACCACCATTTTAACTATAACAACACCACGCAACTCTCCTTCACCATCTTCATCACCTTGTTCCACTAACCACAATCTCCATGACCACCACACCCAAATGACTGTGAAGCTCCATACCTCAAAACCACTACCCAAACCGTAACCACTACCAAAACCCCGTACGCAGAGCCCCCATCTTCTGCTGTGAAACGTCGCAGCCATCGTTGCTCAACATCGTGCCACCACCCTACAAAACGCAAATCAGGACCATCACCACATGAACCTGGCTCCAATTCTATTTCCTGAAGCCGTCCTCCATGCACCAAACCAGAGTCGCACCTCCATCCGTGAACCAAAACCACCACCAGATCCGTGAAGCAGCAGCCGCACCACTCCGCTACCAAACACGGGATAGCACCATCGAACCAGGAAGGACCACTGTGTCAGCGTGCCAGATCCTCAGCCACTGTGCACCACCGCGATGCACCCCTATTCTGAGCCCGTCGTCTATATCTGTCGCAAAAATAGAGCCTTTCCTCATCTCTGGTGGTAGTAGGTTGAGGTTTTCGGGTCAGATCTGCACTTCGGATAGGTGGCGCAGGGAAGGCTCAGTTTATGGTGGTCAGAGTTCCGACGGCTAGTTGTGGCTTGGTGGTTTTGGGTGTTTGGGTTCCAGTGGGATACAGTGGTATGAATCTCTGATAGGTAGGGGAGAGGGTTCTAGGTGTTTTGAGTGATAGAGATGAAGATGAGAGATAGAGTTGTAATAATTATCCTATCAGGTCTTATCATGGGGTATGAGAGAGGATAAAGTTATCCTATAAGAATAGGATAAAAATGATTGACCGGATTTGGCTATCCTATCATGTGTCAACACCAAACACATACTAATATTTGAAAGTATAAGTTTATACTATCATATCTTCTTTATATGATGCACCAAACGTACCCTTAATAAAATCTACAGTAATAAAATTATTTTAAAATTAAATATTTATAATGTTTGCACTCCAAACAAATATTGCTAATTAGTTTCGCCCTTGGTTGCGTCGTTCAAGTTTGCACATCACGGGCGGTGACATTCCAGCAAACAGAGAGGAAGCTCTCATGGTTTTCTTTTCCAAATTTAAAGGATTCATGTCCAAAAACAAGCACCCACAACACCAGACGATTCTCTCAATTTTTTTTTCTCTCGAGTAGTCAATTGTAAGAGAGAGAAAGAAACAAAAAAATTATTAATGAAACTCAGTTAAAACTTGTAAATTTTTTTTTATAATTTTATATCTTTCTTTCTCTTATAATTAACTATTTAAGAAAAAAATTAAAAAAATCCTGATTCCATGACACCTCATGAATAAAAGGATAATAATATTTGCACATCATTTTTATTATACTATTTTTACCCTACTTCTTTTTAAAGTAATAAAATAAGATAAACTCACTTCTTAATGCAAATTTTCTATCTTTCTTTTTTCCCAAAGAAGTACAAATGTAAGAGAAGGTACAAAAGCATAGTGTGTCAAAATCTTTTTCCTGATTCAAAAGAGAGAGAAAACACTCATTTCATATTTGTATCTATCTATTTATCTTAAAACTCACAAGAGAAGGCCTTGCCATGGCGACAATTTTCGTTGCTTCTATGATAAGGGGACCGGAAAAGGCGTGGTGAGGGGGTGGTTTTATTGTGGACCCTGCATTATGGATTTTTGACTTTACGTATTAAGTTAAGTTTTGAATTTTTAACTTTGACAAATGGGAAGCAAAGCACAATTAGCATCCTTTTGCAAGTACTATTTTATACAATTTCTTTTATTTATAGGGATTAATTTACTAAATGACATCTTTAAAGGATATATGTTAACCAAGTTCCGGGTATTAATCTTGGTCCAAGTTAAATGAACATTTCATTTTTGGCAAATTGGAAGCAAAAATACAATTTAGGACTCTTTCATAAATACTATTTTATACAATTTCTTCTATTTATAAGGATTAATTTACAAAGTGACATCTTTAAAAGATATTTGTTGACCAAATTCCAGTATTAATTTTCTACCATTAATCCATTTTTTTACATAACCGTTGATCCTAAACACACTACCATGATCGTCCTTCAATGGCTCGGCCTTCAACGAACTCGTGGTGAGGGTGCCCCTTTAAGTCTAATCGATCTTTCTCCCAACAAGAAGAATTTAATTAACCAATTCTTTCACTCCAGATTGGAGCTCCTCCACCCTAAACCTTTTTATGAGATAATGGTTTTCGCTTTTCCCTTCCCTACTTTGGAAGATGGAAATCGCTGGTTGGGTTGATCCAACCACTAATTTCAAAATACTTATCAGATCATACAGAATCACACAATTTACAATATGGCATTCTGCAACTTATATTGAAAGATTAAATTCTGAAAGTCTCAAGTGAAAATGACATATTACACATGAAAACACGAATTTCAAGCATAGAGAGGAACATGATTAATAAATTACATATCCTAATAAAATTCTAAATAATGATACATGATAATAGAGTACACATTTATAAGAGACAGATGTATATTTCTTAAAGACAGCTTATTATAATGATGAATTCACATCACAAAAGCACGAAAAAGATATCGTACACAATTTGTGAATACGAAGAACAAGATTTTTCTTCTCCTTTCTATCTAAATGTTATTTGAAGGAGTAGTGAATGAATAACCAATTAATCAAAGGTCATTATTACGAAAAAAAACATACATATTTATAATGGGAGAGGAGAAGTGGAGAAGCAACCTAACCTTTTATAAAGATATGTCTTGGTTCCATCCTGTTGGAGAATATCTCATTCTTTTCATCATGCGTTTACATAAATACTAATAATTAGAAGAAAAAAAAATATCAAATAAATCATACACAAAGTTTAATATGATTCGACCTAACATGCTTATATTTACAAATAAGAATAGTCTACTATCAACACAAGATTAGAAGATAATGTTTGTGGGTACTCTCAATCTCTTCTATCCTACAACTCCTCACTATTATTCATACATCTTTATTAGACTTCTCAATCTTCATACAATTTCTCATAACTCTACCAAGGAAATGTATCTAGTGAAAGAAGTATTTATTATAAGAGATGAGGTGAACAAATCTTTACCATTTGATCTTACATGCATAAATGGTCAAAATTAGAACATCAATGTATGTGACCTTTTTAAGTGGTCACATAATCTTTAAGTAACTTTTAATCTTAATCATCTATATATGATTTGTATGGTCAAGATTTACTCCTCTCACATTCTCATAATAAAAACTCATCTCACTAGATATTCTCCTATTCCACCAATTTCTCAATACAAGTATTTATAGTCAATAAATAATTTACATGACAATCAACATATATATTCATCACTCTATCTTTATCAAGATAAGGATTATCCTTAATTATCAAGATAAGACTTTCTTAATTTCTTATTTTAAAACAAATATCTCACATATCTATTCATTATCTCTATTAATTACAATTTAAAATTCAAATTTACATATAAAATAAAAA
Organism: Ormosia semicastrata; assembly: GCA_029884595.1. Lineage (NCBI taxonomy): Eukaryota > Viridiplantae > Streptophyta > Magnoliopsida > Fabales > Fabaceae > Ormosia > Ormosia semicastrata. The sequence goes on from JAQQTO010000041.1 coordinate 13,098,336, forward strand.
AGTTATCAATACTTATAAAAAATAAAAATTTAGGTCAATTTCAACACATCATTGTTCGAAGACAATAGACCCTACTCATGATATTGACCCTAATATGATCCAAACATACTATCATATTCAGCCCAAACCCATAATCTAATAATATGCAATTTTTCAATTTATTTGATCACAATATAATAATATAGATTCCAAAATACATCAAATTACTGTTTAACCAATTTTCACAAACAAAATTAATCAATAGAAGTGCAACTTTTACAAAAATTATAACAAAACACATCTTTGACGACGCTAACAAATTTGTTGAAATGAAACTGAGAAGATAGAATTGGAGTAATAAAAAATTAAATTATTTGTACGTACCTAATAATTAATATTGAAATAAAAAAATTGAAGCATTAATACAAATCATGCACTCACAATTTGCTATCGTTTTTTATTTTTTATTTTTGTTAGAGGCATAGAAGTTTGAACCCATAGCCTTTTACAAACTATCTAATTTTTTTGCCACTAACTCATTCGTAATAACGTAATTAGCTTTTATTTTTATCGGAATAATGTTAAATACACACATTATTTTTCCGTTTGTAATTTTAATCATCATCTTATTATTATTATTATTATTATTATTATTATTATTATTATTATTATTATTATTATTATTATTATTATTCTGCTACCTCATTGTGAAATAATGTGATTATAGAGAATGTTTATCAAGTATTTTTTTTTTTTCTACGGTAACATCAAAGAAGGGATAAACACGAGAGAGATTATTTTAATTATGATTTTCATAATAATATTTTTGATCATCCATACTTTTCACTCATATAAGCAAGTGGAAACTAATTTTCATTGATTTCAGTTTTTCATAATCTCTACCAAACAATAAGAAAGGAAAATGAAAATATTTTTATACCATTTACCCCCAAAAATAAATTATACCACCTAATTTATGTTAACTTTTACATTTTTTACCTTTACTGCCAACCATATATAGATTTAAGTTTCACAAATCATCAGTTTAATTAGTTAAAGATATGATAAAACGTATTCCTGTGAACACATTCACGAGTGCACAATCATGTGAAATTTCTAAGAAACATTGGTTTTTACAGTTTACATACATTTCTTATTGCTACCAACATTAAATAAAGAATTTATGTGTTATGATTTTAGTCTCGTTATTCGTTTAATTAAAATACGTTAAATTTTATACAACTTACTCACAAACTCATTTTATATATCGTGAAAATGCTATAATTTCATACATAATAATTTGATATATCTCTCACATTAACATATAGTGTAAATATAGTATGTAAATTTTGATGTACATAAAATATTTCCCTTATGATTTATTGTAATGCAATTTAAGCAGTACCATATACGGCCCCAAAGCTCCAACAAGAAGTGGACAAATTAGAAACCAACAAACAAAAAGGTACAAACCATGTCTATGTCGTTAAAAATTTAAAATATCTTCTTGATTACTCTGTGGTTAGGTGACTCTATTGTATTTAAAATAAAATGGATAAAGGGCCTCGGTTTAATTTGACTTAATGATTGTTATCCTTGATTGGCACTTGTAGTTTCGTTAACGATTAATATGATGATAAATTGATAACATCCAATTTAGAGGCTGCCGATGACAATCTATGAATGTATTAATTGTTGAATAAAAAATAATTAGTTTCAACTTTCAATACTTGATTTTAGAGTTGATGCCCAAACTCAGTTGCCTATAGTTTTGCTCCCTTATGGCTCTATCACTGATTGGATTTGGGTGGCAAATGTTTCCTTGTCACGAATAGTTGCAGTTCTCAAGCATCAAAGCAAAATTTAAAGAAATAAGCAGAATGAATTACGCTTCTTGATGTACCCATTATCATGAATGGCGTAAAGGATGCTGCGCCGATAGTTTGAGGTATGCAATATTCTGATGTGTCCAAAAATACAATGAATATTCCGAGATATACTTCTTCGAAGAGTACATGTGAAGCTTCAAACTTTGACATTATTCTTAGCCACAGATAACCCCGTCGAGATATATTTGCGGGCCACAGACTGCATTTATGTAACTCCAAAGGAAATACTAAAATCAGAATTAATGATAAGACACACCTAAACAAGTCCATTATGCAAGTCATGAATGAAGTTTTTCGATTGCACATTTTATTATAAACAATTTAGTCATTTGAAGGTGTTAGTTGGCTAAACTAATTTAGATTTTAAAACTCTTCTAATTTTAAAAAATAAAATAAAATCTAGACTTTTTTGTGTGAGTATATATATGTGCCACTGCTTTTTAAGGGCTCCCACCATTCTAAAGAGGGAATCAAGTGGTTGAGCATAGAAAAATGAATAGCTCTTGCATTTATGTGATTTTATCTTTGTTCCTTCTGTTGTCTCTGGGAAATTTTGAGCTAGTATGTGGTGCAGATCCTACTGGTGGCTTCACCCTTGTCCCATTGACACAAGCAAATTTTGAGTTGCAGAAGCCACATGACATACCACTCGACCAAAGGTACAGCTTCAAAGATGGCGTCCATCGATTATGGGTCTATGCTGATGACAAGCCTCATGATCCTAACAGCCACACTCAGCCACGCACAGAAATTCGCATAAAGGTACTCTTCTCCTCCTTTGATTGACATATAACTTATACTCATTTCATTTCAAAATGTGTTGTTTACAGTTTTTGTATAAGTATTAAGAAAGCTATTAAATAATCTCAATTTTAAAGAAATATAATTGTATTTGATTAAACCATCCTCTATAATAAAACATTCACTTCGTTATTGCTTTCTCCCATTTCATTTAATGTAGATAACAAGAGACAATAACAAAATTGAAAAAAAAAATAAACAAATACATTCTTGGTTTCTCAGCGTATCTCCATCCGATAGGTAAGAGACTAATCTTTCAAGATACTGTCAGATACCTAAGCGGTGACTCCTCTCAACGGTGTTATTTTCAAATACATGAAATTTGGGATCGAACCCTTGACTACATACTTAAGGGACTCGAATTTCTTCCAATCGGACCAACACATTGGTATTCTTGGTTTTCCAAAGTAACAAATATAATGAAACAAGATTTATTCTCAAAAACGATAAATACTATGAAACAGATGGAGTATTATATAGTACAAAAACCTCTCTTTAATATTTGGTGTTTTCCTCATAGTTGTATAACCCAGACCGACCCAATTGGTCGAACCAGGAAACTTGTAACCTGACCTTTTGGTTGGTTTGATTCATACTGATCAAGACAGATTTTCTCATCGACTTGGTCAAAATTGGTTCAAACCCAAACGACCAGCGCATCTCACCTAGACTAGTCTGACCTAGCTTTGTTTTTAAATAAAACTTAAAAAAGGTTACTTGTGAAGTTTGAAGTTGGTACATGAATGACCTTTGTAATAAAATTCATTATGCCATTAAACCACACATAAGTATCTTTTTCACATTATATAACCCAGTGATTTAGTCTTTTGACCAAATCGATCTTCAATTTGGGTTATATAACTATATATGATTTTCCTATAATGTGTAAATTTTATTTTAAAAAGTAAAAAGTTATCGTGTGTGTACTTGTTGGATGTTGCTAACTTGCTATATGGCATTTTAGCTTTGTTTTTTTTTTTTACTTTCTAAAAATTGATACTTTGATGGATTGTGAAATGATACGCGTATGTGCACTCTATCGTATAATAATAGAGAACTTGAGTCTTAGTTGTCAATCTCACAAGTAATAAGAGGTAATTATTAGATTCACTAAATTCTTGATTATTTAGACAATCGTAAGTGTAAGAAGAAACTCAAAATAAAATCAAATAACAAATAAAGAAGAATGATGGACAATTAAAACAATATAGAGATAAATAAGTTAGAGGGAAATTAGGACACAACATTCATTTGAATTCAATTAACCATATTTTTATTCATTTATGATGTAAGGTAATTCTCTTGCCAATATTATCTTAACTGCTATTAAATCCCAATGGTCATGGATTAACAATATTCTATTCCTAAATTATTCATCTATTTGGTCATTTAATTGAATTAATTACGAATGCATTAAGTCTCAATTCAAGAGATGAACTAACATAATCGTCAATTCAATTAGTATAATAAATTGATATTTAGTCATTCATCAATTTAATCGTAAGTTTATTATATAGGTCCACTCATTGATTGCGGATGGTCACAAGGCAAATAATGAATTAAAGCATGTCAAAATGAATCAAGTCTTGATAAGAATTCAAACAATAGAATAAACCTAATTGAAATTACCTTAATCAAATTTAAATTGAAAATCAATTAATTAGGAAAACAAGATCTCCTATAACCTTAGCTATGGGATTAGTTACTCATGTTCAATAACAAACTCAAATCACAATACAAATTCATGGATAGAAAAACTTGAAGAAAGAGAAAAAACTAGAGGGAAGAGAAACCAAAACCCCTTTAATGAAGATTATGATCTTCAAGCCTTCAAGAATTTTGTCTTCTCTTCGTTGTCATGGTGGACTGTGCCCACCTAAAAATTATTTTTCCTTTCAAATCATTTTGATAATTTTTATTTAAACATGTCGTATGCAGTGTTTACTAAATATTTTTATTTAATATAAAAGTTGATAGTTAATTTTTATTAACTAATTTTAAAATATAATAAATTAATACATTATATAAAAACAAAAATATTATAAATTATATTCAATATTATATCATTTTTTAAGTTAATAAATAGACTTAATAACTAAAGTTTATTTCTTCATTAAAATCACATTTCATTATTCTCTTTCTTTTTTAATGTGAGTATTTATTATTCTCTCTCATCATTTAATTAGATGATTTAGAACTATTAGATTAAAATGAATTTAATGATAAGAGATTGAGTATAAGTCTTTTTACTTACACTAGGTATATATGGATCCCCTCCCTATAAATATATATATATACACTTCAAGCTTTTACATATAAGAATCAATTGTTAGTAGAACTATACATTCAATTGAGAACATTAAAATTAACAATAAATATAATTAATTTTAAATTATTTATTTAATATTTCGTTTTGGTCCCTATATATATATATATACTTCAAACTTTTACACATAAGAATCAATTGTTAGTAGAACTATACATTCAATTGAGAACATTAAAATTAACAATAAATATAATTAATTTTAAATTATTTATTTTTTAATCCGTCCCTATTAATCATTTTAACCATTCATACAGGGGCTTGACTACCAATCTGGGGTTTGGCAATTTGAAGGCTATGGTTTTGTGCCAAATGGAACATCTGGTGCTACAGTAGCACAGATCCACGGTGCAACGTATGGTGCTAGCACAATAATACTAAGAATATACTATAATGGAGATATGAGGTATTACAGCAGAGATTTGGTGGCTGAGAATCTTTACGATAAGTGGTTCAGACTTAATATCATCCATGATGTGAATGGAGGAACGGTGACTGTGTTCATTGATGGAGAAAATAAGTTTCAGGCCAAGGGTCGAGGGCCAGGTGACTTCTACTTCAAGTGTGGGGTTTATGCTGCACCTGCAAATATAAGCTATTACATGGAATCAAGATGGAGAAATATCAAAATATATAAAAAGTGATAACCCTTAGTACTTCAAAGTAACGCCAGCAGGTATATATAATATCTAGTAACTATATTTACACTACATATATATTTTGTACCGATTTACGATATTTTCTTATGATTTCGTTTATTAATATATATAATCGAAGTTTCTTGTAATACTGCTAGTCACTTGAATTGCAATGAGAATCATATACTTTTTTACCTCATGTATAGTTTGAAGTTGAGTTTATGAGATAGGTACAAGCTATAAATTAATTCCTGAAATAGTATAAAATAAATAGTAATATATAATAAGTCGTATTCTCCGATCATGACTTACATGAAGATTCACTTGAATTGCAATGAGAATCATATACTTTTTTACTTCATATGTATAGTTTGAAGTTGAGTTTATGAAATAGGTACAAGTTAGAAATTAATTATTGAAATTGACAAAATAAACAGTATTATATAATCAATAGCATTTTTCAACCACAACTTATATGTAGATTTTTTTTTATTTTAAAAGAAGTCATTGCTCTCAATCACAACTTACTTCCTAGTCTTTTTTTTATTATATTTAAAGTGAAATCGTGCTTCAAATGCATGACTTCTCAAATTTTATTTTATTTTTTTTGGCATTTTGACAAAAGAACCATGACTTCTTGTATTTTTTTTTTTTTTTTACAATTTGGTACATAAATATCATCACTCTGTCGCCACAAGCCCACAACTTGTGTGTGTATAATAAGTGGTGTCGTCAGGAGCACACCATTTATAGAAAAGTATATTTAACATCATTAATATATAAATAGTTTAAAATTAACCGTATAATGTTAGTAACATAGTCAGATATAAAGGTTGTGTTCCTAAGATGACACCACCCGTTACACACACAGGAAGTTGTGGGTTTGTGGTGTTGGAACCATGATATTTATGTATCAAATTGTTTTTTTTTTAAAGAAACACACACACACACATAAAAGAAATCGTAGTTCTTATGTCAAAATGTTAAAAAATAATAATAAAATAGCGTAATTCGTTTATGGAAACTACATCTTCACTTAAATATAATGAAAAGGTAAGTCATGATTGAGAGACACAACTTTCTTTAAAATAAAATAAAAACTACATGTAAATTGTGGTTGAAGAATACGACTTACTATATAATATTGTTCATTTTACACCATTTTAAAAATTAATTTTTGACTTACACGTGTTGGATAAATTCAACTTTAAATTACACCTATGAGGTAAAAAAGTCGAGAATCATACTATGAGAAGGGCATAGTGTGTATTAGAGTAAACTTCCGGATTTCTAGTAGAAAGAAAGAGAAAGAAAGAAAGAAAAAACGAAATAGGGTATCTCCTTTGTCAACCTATTGGCAAAACTGTTAGTTGGGAATTAATTTAAACTATATTGGACTAATACTAGCATTGGTAAATTTTTAGGTAGGCATTTTATTCAACAGTTAACCTCTGTAAAGATATTTTTAAGAAATAGGTGCATTTCTAAATTTCAATGTAGCTCACACAACCTTAAATATAATTAATGCTAATTGAAATGCTTAACCTAAAAGTTTCTCTTCTAGTATACAAAATCTGACTGTTGCACTTCAATTTTGAGACTTCCAACCGAGTGAATGACTGCAAGAAAGAATTCCAGTAGCATTACCAAATTTAGTTATGTACGTTATGGACTGTCACTAAATATGCATGAGAAAAATCTTGAACTGATCTTGATCCAAATTGGCTAGCAAGCCATTAGAATTGTTAGCATGGGAAGGATTATTAGGTTAACATTGTTATTATTTCATAATTATAACTACACATTCATGATCATGTTCTTGGCATTGTGTTTTTGGATAAAATTTTATGGTTAGAGGTGGTTGTCGTATCGTAGAGTTAGGACAGGCTTTCAGGATTAATAATCGTTTAAAAAGGTACATATCTTTAACTTACCAACAATTCAATAATGAACTCTGCAGGGTTCAAACCCTGACCAATTTAACAGATGTAATTTGCCCTTACTAGTTGTGCTAACTATTGTTAGCATAGTTAGCACTTGACAATCTATGTTTAACTCTTCAAATGAAGGAATTTAATATAACAAGTTATTCAAGACTACTGCAAAGGATTTGTGTGGTCCTCCACCACTGGAGATGGAGTTGACAGTGGTAGCTCAGGAGGTAGATGGCAGTGAAATGCATCAACTGCAGGAGTAACACCATCTTCATTCTCAATCAACTTAACAATTTCCATTGCTCGAGATTTCACCTGCAGATTTTACATTCCATTCAATCTGAAGATTGTGTTGACTATAATATGACTTTCTTTGTAAACCACACGTATTGCATTATGGTTATAAAAATCAAAAGCCACAGGGTGAAAACAAACAAACAGGCCTGAATTGAATGAGCAAGCCCTTTGATAACTACAAATTGTTAGGTTTGACCTAAATTTCATTAAAATCTTGTATTGATAGTTTCTTATTATATTGAAGATATGTAAAGATATAATATATTTGTGAGAGATTTGAACGATATGTGAGATTTGTTTTAAGTTGGAAATTAAGAATGTGATAAGAATTGCTTGGAGAAAAAGTAGAATTGTTTGGAGAGCAAGGATGCTGGGAATGAGAACGAATATAAGAGATATTGCTTTGTAAGGCTACAGGCTATATTTGTTTTGATAGTAGACTTGACTATTCTCATTCTTATAGGCGTAGAAACCTATTGTTTCTTACAAATTATCTAAAAATTTCACCATTAAGTGCAAGTTTGGCTCAACTTTTTTTACTGTTGAAATAATTTTTTTTTTGAAAAAAAAAACCGTTTCAATAGTATTATAACATGTTTGACAAAATTAGTTTCAATTTTTATACGAAACTTAATGCATTATAAAAGCTTTTTTGCATAATGTTGAAGATTGAAACTTATGATTCTAACTTATAAATTATTTTTTATACTTTGAGATGTAAATACTATTTTGTCTTCAATCAAATAAATTTTTTAATCATTCTATACCTAGCTATTTTAGTAATTTAATGCATAAAAGTGATTTTTTTTTATACTATCTAAACAAAATGGATTAGCTTAAAATCGTTTTTCAACTAATATATCCAAACATAAAACTGATTCAATTATAATCGATTATAACAAAAGACTTTTATACAATAATCAATTATTGAAATAATCAAATTTTTACAGTTATTTCAAACGCACACTAAATTATCTGGCTTAAGGTGTTTTCATTTCTAATGTAATAAAAAAAAAAGAGATAAACACTAGAGAGATTATTTTCATAACAATCGTTTTTTTTTATCTATTACCATAGTTAAAGTACGATTAGAGACTGGTTAGTATTAGTTAACGACAAGTTGAGTTAATTTTCTTTCATATAGAATTAGTTGAGTTAGTTTGTTGATTCAACAGTTAATTACAAGTTAATTACTTTTTCTATATAAACCACATTATTGATTTATTGTAGGCACATTTAATCATTTAATAAATTTTAGTTTCTCTCACATTTTTTCTCTCTTAATTTTCTTTGACTCTTGCCATGGTTCTCAACATTAGTATCTTTGTTTTTCACTCGTACAAGCAAGAGGAAATTAATTATCAATCAATTCAGTTTTTCATTATCTCTACCAAACAATAAGAACGGAAAATAAAAATATTTTTATATGCTTTATGTTAACTTTTACATTTTCTACCTTTCCTGCCAACCATTTATAGATTTAGGCTTTACAAATCATCATCAGTTATTCAGTTTAGTTAAGCATATGATAGTAGGTATTCCTTTGAACACATCCACGGGTGCACAATCATGTGACATTGTTATCAAACATTGGCATTTACAGTTTAAACACATTTTTTATTAGAAAAATGTTACACAACCAGAATTTTTGACAGAATGAGTTGGTATACTTTTTTACATCTAGATGGATCAGTAGTTCTTGACACTTCATTCCATCCAAGAACCACTTTCAATCTAATTGCATTCTTTCAAAATTTTGACTAATTTTTTCCAACTATGTAACGTTACTCTTCTTATTGCTACCTGCATTAAATAAAAGAATTTGTTATGTGTTTCTTTCTTTCTTTTTTCTTTTCAAAATATAAAAACAATCTTTATAATACACAAGAGTCGGGAAGTCTCTAGCTAAGTAAGCGGGGCTCCCTAGCACTGCTCTTAAAATAAAATGAATAAAGGGTCTCGGCTTTATTTGACTTAATCATTGTTATTCTTTTTTTTTTTTTTTCCCATTACTTAATGATTGATGATTGCACTTGATTGGCACTTGTAGCAATTTAACGATTAATATGATGATCATAACATCCAATTTAGAGGGTGTGCCGATGAGAATCTATCAGTGTATTGTTGAATGCAAAGTAATTTCAACTTTCAATACCTGTTTTTAGTGGTGATGCCCAAACTCAATTGCCTATTGAGTTTGGCTCTCTTATGGTTCCATCATTGATTGGAATAGTTGCAGTTCCCAAGCATCAAAGCAAAATTTAAAGAAATAAGCAGATTAAAATCATGAATGGCATAAAGGATACTGCACCGATAGTTTTAATGTATGCTATAAACTGATGTGTCCAAAACTACAACGAATATTCCGAGATATACTTCTCCACTATTTGCGGGCCACAAACTGCATTTTATGTAATTCCAAAGGAAATACTAAAATAAGAAGGTAATGATGCTACACACCTAAACAAGTCGATTATGCAAGACATGAATGAAGTTATTTCATGGCTTATTTTATTATAAATAACTTAGTCATTTGAAGGAGTTAGTTGGCTCAACTAATAGATTTTAAAGCTCATATATATATATATATATAAAATCTAAACTTTTGAGGGTGACTATATATATCTGCCACTGCTTCTTAAGGGCTCCCACCATTCTAAAGAGGGAATCAAGTGGCTGAGCAATTGACCATAGAAAATGAATAGCTCTTACATTTATGTGATTCTATTTTTGTTCCTTCTGTTTTCTTTGGAAAGCTTTGAGCAAGTATGTGGTGCAGATCCTACTGATGGCTTCACCCCTGTCCCATTGACACAAGCAAATTTTGAGCTGCAGAAGCCATATGACATACCACTCGACCAAAGGTACAGCTATAAAGATGGCGTTCATCGATTATGGGTCTATGCTGATGACAAGCCTCATGATCCTAACAGCCACACACAGCCACGCACAGAAATTCGCATAAAGGTACTCTTCTCCTCCTTTGATTCACATATAATTTGTAAGCAAAAAGTATACTTGTATTCACTAACTTTATTTTAGTTTTCAAATTCGTATTCTAATTTTTGTTTCAAATTTATATTCTAAGTTTTAAAAGTTAAACAACTCTTTCCTTAAGCCTAACTCCATTAACACCATTAAAGGAATATGCTTACCTAGCTCCTACGTGGCTTTCACGACGTCATACTCTCATCAGTGGGGGATGGAATGCAAATGACAATGTTTTAGGGCTTGTTGGATGTTGAAAAAAAATTAAAGACAAAGGGATCAAGAATCACACCCACACTGAACAATTAGGAGGGTCCTTTTGTAAATTCTTAAGCTCTTTGATGATGCGTTTCAATGCCATAGCTAAACTTCAAAAAGAAAAAACCACAAACAAAAAAAAGCTTAGGAATGCAGCGTAGAAACCAGAGACCATAAATACCCCCAAAATAATGCTTACCATCAATAGATTGTGAGACCCAAAAATCGAATAACACAATTGAACCCAGAAAAACTTGAACTTGATTTAATATTGACAGAAGAGGCACCAATGAGCACAGAGAAAGCGAGAAAGAGAAAATTAGCCAGGGTCTAAACCGTAGATTTAGAACAAAGGCTTCAAAGACAAAGAAACTGCAAGAGAGAGAAAGAGCATAAAAAGAAAAAGAGAGTTGAAATTTGAGATTCAGAAAAGGAATGGGGAAGAAATTGAGATAATAATTTTATTGGCTTGTCTATATGTGGAAGAAAAGAGGAGAAAAAAAGAGAAAGGATATGCAATGGAAAGAAGAAGCAAGAGAAATAGGAACCTTAACTTTCAAAAGGGGATGAAGATGTTCACACATGGCAATGGCCAATTTCTCAATCTTACATGTGCATTTGTCATGTCATATGCACCATACATATTTTGCTAAGTCAAATAAAATGTAAGTTATTTTTTTACCATGTAAGATAAAGTAATAAGGGAGTTAAATTGTAGGAAGATAGAGTTAGAATCAAGGAAAACATTGTTTAACTTTTAAAACTTAGGGGACGAATTTGAAAATTAAAATAAAGTTAGAAGATAAAAATATATTTTTTGCTTAAGTTATATTATATAGTGCAAAAACCTATCTGTAATGTTTGGTGTTTTCCTATAATGCGTAAATTTTAGGTTAAACTAAACAATTAATTCTTATAGATTCACCTGTTTTAGAATTTGGTCCCTTTTTTTCATTATTAGTCCCTATAGTTTTAGTCATTTGGATTTTGGTTTTTTAGAGACTAATATCTTAATAATTTAAAACTATAATGACTAATTTGTAATGAAAAACAGGAGCCAAAAATTTAATAAGTAAAAATTATATGGACTAAAATTTTAATAAATAAAAAATATAAGGACCGTTACCTTAATAATCTGTAATTAATAATCAAAATCTGAAAAAAAAATATAGAAACATATATACAAAAATAATAATAAGGACCACAATACAAATTAAGTAAAAGTATAGGAATTAATTGTAAAGTTTAACCTAAACTTTACTTTAAAAAGTAAAAAGTTATTTTACTTGTACTTATATGTGTGGTGAATTATGCGTAAATTTTAATTTTAAAAGAAAAAAGTTATTGTGCTTGTAATTATTGATGCTGCTACAGTATCCTAATTCTGTCTTTTTAGGTACCGATATTCTTAATAAATTGTAATATTTATTAGTTGTTAGTTTTAATTATATGTAACAACCAATACATGCTTTAAAACGGATCATAGAAATGATCATACTCTCTCTCTCTCTCTCTCTCTCTCTCTCTCTCTCTATATATATATATAGTAATTCTCGAAGTTATCATATTATTGCTTGCACTTTACATAGAAGCATTGATCATTGTAACCTTTTATGCAGGGGCTTGACTACAACTCTGGGGTTTGGCAATTTGAAGGCTATGGTTTTGTGCCAAATGGAACATCTGGTGCTACAGTTGCACAGATCCATGGTGCATCGCATGGTGCTACCACACTGATACTAAGAATATACAATGGAGATATGAGGTATTACAGTAGAGATTTGGTGGCTGAGAATCTTTACGATAAGTGGTTCAGACTTAATATCATCCATGATGTGAATGGAGGAACGGTGACTGTGTTCATTGATGGAGAAAAAAAGTTTCAGGCAAATGATCATGGGCCAGGAGACTTGTACTTCAAGTGTGGGGTTTACGCTGCACCCGCTAATATAAGCTACTACATGGAATCAAGGTGGAGAGATATCAAAATATATAAAAAATGAAGTAGAGCCAGCATGTATAATTCCTAGAAAGTAGAAACAATATTTATATTATATATATCTCTGCTGATTTGATATATTCATAGTACTCTGGGAAGGGCAAAGCGTGTATTAGTTAACTCCCGAATTTCCAGTAGAAAGAAAGAGAAAAAGGAAACCATATAGGATATCTCTTGCAAAACTATAGTTGGGAGTCAAGTTAGGCTATATTGGACCGATACTAGCACAATAATAATGTGTATAAGACTATTTTAAAGTGAACTTATATGTAATATAAGTAAGTAAGAGTGTATTTATTTTTGAATTATTAGTGAATTAAAATTTTAATACAAGTTAGATTAAATTCAGAATAGAAACACTCTTAGTTACTCACTCTATACACAAACTCAATTTAGAAAAAAAAATTCAATGATATGTGCACATTATTTTTTTTAATACCATGCTTGCACTGTATTTTTTAAAAAGTAATAAAACAAAAAATAGCACAGATTCTAGCATATACTCGCTCTAGTGTAAAATTTATGATGTGCAAATATTATTATTTATAGAAGTAATGATATTTTGCACATTATTTTTTTATATTATTATTCTTACACAATTTCTTTTTTAGGTAATAAAACAAAAAAACTCACATTTCAACATCTTTCCTTGCTATCTTTTATTTCTCAAACAAGTAAAGTAACACTATGATGTAAGAAAAATGATGGGCAAATATTATTTCTCTACTGAATATGCATGAGATAATCATGAACTGATATTTTGATCCAAATTGGCTAGCAAGCCATTAGAATTGTTGACATTAGAAAGATTACTAGGTTAAACAGCTACTTATTTCATAATTATAACTGCGTTCATGATCATGTTGTTGACATTAGAAAGATTACTAGGTTAAATAGCTACTTATTTCATAATTATAACTGCGTTCGTGATCATGTTGCTGGCAATCTGTGTTTAACTTTTCAAATGAAGGAATTGAATATAACAAGTCATTCAAGACCAGAGATTGGAGGTAGATGTCTCAAAACGGTTATGAAATTTGGGTAACATAATTTTGGGCTAATGAAAAATAAATTAGGAAATTAGACTAATTGTCAATTAAGTTTTAATTTTTTTAAAAAATAATAATACATTCTTAGATAATAATTTATTAAATTAAAAATTAAATTAACTTTCACACCAACGGATTAGCTTAACTCGAAGAAAGGCGCTTAATTTCGAATCTAAAATTGGGTTAGATCGAAGTAAAATAAGTTCAAACTTGACTTTTATTAAGTCAACTCATATTTCTTTCGAAATATTAGAATCAGCCCATTTACATCTCTAACTGGAGGAGAGGGAAGATGATTGGCTTCTCCCTGACAGGGAGGAAAAACTAAGCCAACAACTAGTTCACACTATGTAATATGGAGAATTTTAAGCAGTGCTATTAATTAACAAAAAAAAAAGAAAAAAAAAGACATTGAAAGCTGAAATGACAGGCGTAGAGGTTTCCAAATGGGCTTGTAATATTATAAATATTATGTTCAATTGTATGGTAAATCACCCCATCATAGTTTAGACATTTATTTTTTTTGTCATTGTTCAAACATTAATATCAGGGATTTGGATCTCCTATAGTTTTGTGCATAGGTGAAGTTAAAGAGAGAAAGGAGAATGGACTTCATATGCCATCAATGACCTTGCGTTGCCGTCGTACCTGCGCTATCGTTGCTTCCTTATGCTTGACAGTGATGGTTTCTAATGAATTAGGGATTAAGAAATGTTAACCTAGTGTCAAACCCAGGTAGAAGAGTTTAGAAACCGACTCCGGATCTGCCATCCAGCCGCAACCTCCGCACCGCATCGCCGGAGCCGCTTACACCATCGCGTCGTTCAGGCCGCGCAAGCCCATCGTCATCAGCATCGGATCTGCAATTCGCGAGCCTTGCTGTTTCTCAACCCGGAACCTGCGACTCAACCATCGCGCCCCTATCTTTGAACGAGGATCCCCCGCCTGAGCCGAGCCATGCCTCTTCTGTGCTCTCCCCTGCGAACGAGCCAGCGTCCTCACTGCGCCTTCACTATGCCTGCAGTGAACTTCTTGTTACCATCGCCTCTGCATCATCCAGATCTAGATCGGGTCACCATCTCCTCCCAGTTTTCAGATCGCGCCATCAACAGCATCTCTTCCCAACCTCAACGCACAGCCAGATCGCGCCCTAATGCAACAGATTTGTCATTGTCTGTCGTGCGTTTCTACCCAAATGGAACCTTCTCTTCTGCCCGCTCCCAGGTCACTACGTGAACATTGATGAAAGCACAAGAAAAAGGATTTGCTTGGACGTGGCCAAAATCCTAATGAGAACAACGACTCCAGATCTTATCAATAGAGTGGTTAGAGTGGATATCAATGGAAACATCTTTCCTATTAAACTTGTTGAGGAGGTTTTCAGTGATAATGTGTACAAAACTTCTGGCATGAATGTAGTTGGACATAGAATGGAAGTAAGCTCTGATGAAGAAAGCTTCTCAACAAACTCAAATTCCCAGTTTGGGCAGTCGGTGGAGGATTTTCTCGATCATGAAGGTTCTCTGAATTTGGATCAAGGCATTAATAATGATTCTTTGGTTTTAGATTCTGAGGAGGAAGGGGTTAATGGAGTATTGATAGGAAAAGCCACTCAAAATGATTTAAATACCCAAGAGGGACTATCTGATAACTCCTCTAGCGGCACTACCAGTTTGCCAGTAGTCCTACGACGGCCTCTTATTAATCAATCAACACATACGCAGCCAGATCAGAATGAAAAAGACATCTCTATGGGTTTCTCCATCTTCGATTCTGATATACAGCGATGTAATTTGAATATTTTGTCAAAGAATGAGGGTATGGTAGCAGAGAATATTTAAGTCTTGGCCAAGGAATTGGGAGTGTATGGCTCAAGAGAAGATGGTGAATATGTCAAGATTTTACAGTAAATGGAGGTTAGGGATGTTTGGAGAAGGTACAGAGGGATCTGCAGAAGGTTCCATTATGAGAGCTGTTATCTATAATGTGAGGGGGCTTGGCAGCCGGATTAAGAAGAGTAATATTCGGAGGCTTATTGTTGCGGGACAGTTCGATATAAGTCTGTTTCAAGAAACAAAGGTGAATGTAGTTGATGATAGGGTGGTTGAAGGTTTGTGGGGTCGATCTAATTGCCAGTGGGTATATAGTCCAGTTTCTGGACTTTCAGGTGGGCTCCTCTCTATCTGGAAGTCTGATATTATGAAATTATTATTCTCCTTCTCTGGTGAAGGGTTCTTAGGAGTGTGTAGGGAATGAAGTCAAAGTGGTAAGAGATGTTTCTTTGTCAATGTGTATTTTCCATGTTCGTTGTCTAGTAAAAAGAAATTGTGGAGGGAATTGCTGATGTCTAAAAGGGGTTTTGGCGGTGATCTATGGTGTGTAGCTGGGGAGTTTAATGCTGTGAAATGTAGAGATGAAAGAAGAGGTTTGAGTCAACAGGAAAATATCAGGGAGTAGGAAGAATTCCAACAGTTTATGGAGGACATGGCTTTGGTTGATGTTCTGATGCGAGGGAAGAAGTTCAATTGGTTCAGAGCTGATGGGTCTGCTATGAGTAGGTTTGATCGTTTTTTATTATCAGAAGATTTGATTGATCTTTGGAAAATAACATCTCAGTGGGTTGAAAAGAAGGATATCTCTGATCATTGCCCGGTAGTCTTGAAGAGTGGTTGTTCTAACTGGGGTCCTAAGCCTTTTCGTTTTAACAAATGTTGGATGAGGCATCGTGATTTTGTTCAGTTTGTTACTAGCTGTTGGAGAGAGTTTGAGGTAGATGGCTGGAAAATATACCCTTTCAAGGAAAAACTGAAGCTCTTGAAGGAGAGGCTTAAAAGGTGGAACAAAGAGGTGTTTAGTTTTCTGGACTTGAAAGTAGATCAGTTGGTAGATGAAATGAACCTACTGGATGATAAGGCAGTTTTTGGTGATTTGTTTCCTTTAGATGTTGTGCAAAGAAGGCAACTCTCAGTAGATTTGTGGCACCATCTAAGTCTTAAAGAGAGCCTTGTCTTTCAGAAAGCTAGAATTAGATGGCTAAAGGAAGGGGATGCAAACTCAACTTTCTTTCACTCATGTCTTCGTTCTCGATGGAACATTAATCGAATTATGGCTCTTAAGTCAGGGGATTGGTGGATTGAGGGGCTTGAAGAGATAAAAGTAGAGGTTGCAGATCACTTTCAGAGGGTTTACTCAGACCATGATATGAATCACCCAGTGTTGGATGATATTATTTTTAAGAAAGTTTCTTATAAAGATAATAATGTTCTTTCTGCTCCCTTTTCTATTGATGAGATCAAAGAGGCAGTGTAGAGCTGTGATGGCAACAAGAATCCTAGGACAGATGGTTTTAACTTCAACTTTTTCAAAAATTGTTGGGACATCATAAAGATGGAGGTATGTGAAATGGTTGAGGAATTCTATTTTAATGCAAAGCTCCCTAAGGGTGTCACTTCTTCGTTTATTGCTTTGGTGCCTAAGATTGAAAATCCCCATCGTTTGTCTGAGTTTAGACCCATCTCTCTCATTGGTAGTATCTATAAAATTATCTCAAAATTGCTGGCTTTGAGACTAAAAAGGGTGTTAGGGGCTATTATTTCTACATGTCAGATTGCTTTTCTCCCCAAAAGGTAAATTTTAGATGGTGTGCTAGTTTTAAATGAGTTGGTTGATTTGGTAAAGAGATCTAAGAAAGAGTGCTTTATATTAAAGGTCGACTTTGAAAAGGCATATGATTCAGTGAGTTGGTGTTTCCTAGACTATATGATGGGTAGAATGAGTTTCTGTGCTAAATGGAGGGAGTGGATTAGAGCGTGTATTTTTTCAAGTTCAATTTCTGTGTTAGTGAATGGTAGCGCGTCCCATGAAGTTCCTTTGAATAAAGGCCTATGACAAGGAGATCCGCTTGCACCTTTTCTCTTTCTGAAGGGCTATGTGGTTTAATAGGAAGAGTGGTAGAATTAGGAAAATTCTCAGGTTTTCAGGTTGGAGAAGAGGCTAATATTTCTTTATTGCAATACTCTAATGATACAGTTTTGGTGGGAAAGGCAACTTGGGAGAATCTGTAGACGTTAAAAACTGTTCTTAGAAGCTTCGAATTAGCATCAGGCTTAAAGGTCAACTTTCATAAGAGTAACTTATTCGGCATCAATGTGGAGGATAGCTTCATGTCAGCAGCTTCAAATTTTCTCCTTTGTCTTACTGGAAGCTTTCCTTTTAAGTTTCTTGGTTTGCCAATCGGTGCTAACCCGAGAAAAGCTGCTACTTGGCTCCCAGTTATTGACTCTATGAAGAGGAGATTGGTTTCGTGGAAGGGTAAGCAATTATTTATGGGTGGTCGAATTGTTCTGGTAAATTTTGTTTTATCAAGCTTGCCTTTATATTTTCTGTCTTTTTTCAAAGCTCCAAAGAAAGTCTTAAATACTTTGATTGGGATTCAAAGAGCTTTCTTGTGGTCTGGTTCTGATGACTCTCAGAAAATAGCTTGGGTGAATTGGGATAAAGTGTGTCAACCAAAGAATTGTAGGGGGCTAGGGATTAAAAACCTAGAATTATTTAACCTTAGCCTTTTGGCTAAGTGGAAGTTGTGATTTTTGGTGGATTCTGATGCTGTTTGGTATAAACTTTTGTCTCATTAATATGGATCTCTGGACTAGGTAACTGTGACCTCAAAGGGGCACCGAAATACTTCTTCTATTTGGTGGAGGGATCTTTGCTCTATTGAAAGAGTCTCTTGTGCTCCTCCTCTTTAGTTTTCCTTTGCAGTGGCTAGAAAGGTTAAGAATGGGGAAAACATAAAATTCTGGCATGATTCTTGAATTGACAATTCTAGTCTTAAGGACACTTTCCCTAGATTATATGAAATTTCTTCTGACAAGAATGCTTGCATTGCTCATATGGGTGAGTGGCTTAATGAGGTGTGGTGTTGGAAATGGAGGTGGAGGCAGAATTTGTTTTTGTGGGAAGAAGACCTTCTATCTGAATTATCTTTTTTGTTAAATTCAGTAAGTTTATGCAAGGAGGAGCAAGATGAGTGAATTTGAAAAGAAGACAGTTCTAGGATCTTTTCCGTTAAATCTGCTTATTCTTTTCTACAAATACAACTGAATCTTGGGGCTTCTAATAGTTTGGATGTTGTCGTGTTTAAGCATTTCTAGAAGTGTCATGTCTCCTTGAAAATGTTAGCTTTTTCATGGCGTGTATTGATTAATAGACTGTCTACCCGCCTAAACTTACTTCGGAGAGGGGTCACAAATGAGCAACAGGCACTACAACAAAATTGGCCTATTACCACATTTTTTTAAGTTACACTTTAAAAATGGAGTCTTAAGTCTTAATAAAGAACACTTTTATAAGAGTAGACTTTTCTAATAAGTTTTGGCAACCATTTTTAGCAACACTTGAAAAGTGTACCCTTAAAATTTACAGGGTACACTTTTTAAGCGTTACTTATCATACTATATTTAGGCACAGTTATTCTGATCAAATACTACACTTAAGAAATGTTGCCCATTTAACTATCAAATACCACATTTAATAAGCGTTACCCTTTTTACAATCAAATGCAACCCAGTCAAATGCGTGCTCTAAACTAAATCTAATAGGTGCCAAACCTTTCCCACAATTTTTTCACTAAAAATATTTGGCTAATCCTTTCTTCTTCAGAACACCACTTTCTTAATCAGAATATTTCCCTCATCGTTAACGACTCCCTCACCACCACCACTTTCCTCTCTCCATTAACGACTCCCTACACCACTCCTTCGTCACTTTTTGTCCTTCGTCTCCTCTATTCCGTTCTCTCCATTAGGGTTTGCTGCATTTCATTGCTCTGTTGCTTCGTTTTGTTGCTCCATTGCTGCATTTTGTTGCTCTGTTGCCAAATACAGGTGCCTTTTGTTCCTTTGTGCATTTTGTGCATTTTATTTCATTCATTATTGTTGTTGTGGTATAATGGGTAACCAATTTGTGTTGTTTGTTTCATGCTTAGCAATCTTGAAATCAGTGAAGGAGAGCGAATCGAGTCCTGTTTTGCTTCAAACTCCAGGTATGTTTCGAACTCCATGTTTTGCTTCTGTTATGCTTGATTTGAACTCGATGTTCTGTTCCTTAATCCATGCTTATGTTCTGTCCTGTTGCTGAGTTAGGTTGGTTCTGCTTTTGTGAAAATAGGTTATAATTATCTATGATTCAATTCTATTGTATAGATCTGGTCACCTAAAAGTAGTATAGGTGCTTTGGTTGGCATTATTATAGGTGCTGAATAAATAGGTGCTTTGGTAGGTTATAATTATCTATGGAAGGGGGTTTGGAGAGGAGTGGGGAGGAGACGGAGAGAGAAAGGAAGAGGAAAAGGAAGAGGGAGAGGGTTGCCATGGAGAGGATGAGGAGGAAGGTGGATCACGAGTAGTGTGGTTATAATTTTTTTTACTGCCTTTTTGGGACTGATAGTAGTGTGGTTGTTTTGTTATGGTTACTTCATTATGGACAATCAGTGAGTTGAGAAACGGTTCACGGAGGGGTCTTTTTTTTTTTCGGGAATGGAGGCTGAGAAATTTGTCTCACTCACTCAAGATCACGAGCACTGGTTCAGAGAGAGTACACAGGTTGGTGGTATTGGGTATGGAAAATAAGGGTATTGATGTGTCAAGGATGGGGTGGTAGATTTTCAATTAAGGCATAAAAATGAGGCTTAGTAGCATGATTTTAGATCTTCAACTCCATGTTTGGCATTTTGGGTTCTTGATCTTTATCTGTGGTTTTATAGTCTCTTCCTCCTTCGTTCTCCTCTGTTTTTAGATTGTTTAAATCCTTATTATAAATGCTTGACAATAGAAGATTGATAGAGAGAATAGAGGTGGCTTGTTTTAGCTTTCGGGGTACCAAAATCTGTTGTTAGATATAAAATTGAATGGTTTAATTCATTTTTCACTTCAATTTCAGATTTGAAATCCATTTTTATGTGAATGAATGGAAAGAAACAAGGTGCAGATATTTAGCCTTTTAGGTCACAAAAAACTGGGACTCCAGCTGCTCCATGTCCTAAATGTTGTGTTTTGCCAATGGTAAGACATGATCCTTTCATTCAATTAATCTTCTCATAGGGATTAGCTTTGCAATTTTTAACATTACCATCTTCAATGATTTCAGGTAATCAATCCCATTCATTCAATTTATATATTATTAATCCAACGTGTAGGAATTTGTGAGCATTGATACTCACTCTTTATTTGTGAGTATTAAATTAAGACAGCGCCGTGACCAAGTTAATTGGCATCCTTTGTGACTAATCAAAGAAGAAAGGCACATACTTAGAAACTTAACTATCACCAAAATGGCTTCAGATTGAAACATAGATAGTGAATGGGTCTAAACTTGTTAGTAGTCTTGCCACAGTGAATTGTGAATTGTGAATGATGGTTGGCGTATTTGTGAATTGTGAAAGGTAGATTTTAACTACCTCTTTTGTCTAGAACTCTTGTGGCGCAACCAGATGCCAAAATGCATGATAGAAACTGTATGCTTTGTGTAGCAGAATGAAGCTGATAATAGTTCATACAGGTCAAAACGAAAAATCTAGGCACTATAATACTAATAGCTACTGTTTACATATCCCGCACACCCAGCCCTCGCCTCGCCTCGTATTGCATATATTCTTGATGAATTCTATTAGACCAGATATTATATATGTTAATTAAGGACTATCTACACACTAACATACATGATCATCAAACTGCATTAATTTGCGTACGTGCTTAAATATTTGAAAGGAAAATATATGTTTCCATTCATTTTGTTAACTCGATTCATTTTTCACTTCAACGTTTAGCTTATAGTGCATTTCACACTTAGTATATTACTTTTACATTCTTATTTTTACTTAATTCAATGTGTCATCCTTTTTTGTTAACTCAATTTGCTCTCATACTTATTTTCATGTCTTCCTTTAGATTAAGTAAAACTTATTACTTTTAATTTCTTGTCCAAAGTAATTTTTACATTCAATCTACTACAAGATTACCTCTTGAGACTGAATATCAGCTTTAAGTTCCTCCACCTCCATGCCTTCTTTCTTCTCCTCTTCCCCTTCTTCTATTACCCATCATGTTACCTTAACTTCAGTGTCTTATCAACTTCCTATATTGTGAGAACATTTCAGTAAAATACAACTAGAAATATCACAATAAAAAGAAGAACTATTTTTAAGTTGGGTATGAGGCTCCTGATTATACCTCATAAATTTCTTTTCCAAAACAGTCCTATGAGATCTACATCCAAATGCATGCAGAATTTGTGATCAGATTTGCAATATAATCTTTTATATATTTCTGGTTACTTACATGAAAATATATTTTTGAATATATTTTGTCTCATTGTCATGGCCACAAGAAATAGTCATTATCCCCTACCTTTTCTATTTATCTCTTTAGAGTTGTTACATAACTTGAACCAACTGCCCTCCATATTGGTTGTTTACTCTTGAACTTATGTTAACTTAATCTTCTTCAACTCTGTTCACATCAGCTTCCTTGTCTTGTCTTTTCCACCAAAAGTTTTATGCAATTTGTTTCTTTCACATAGAGGTTGGTGATTTTGGTATTCTGATAAGATCTGGTTTCAGCATACCAAAAGCTCACTTCTTCAATTTTCTATCAGCACTTGTGGCACTTGCAGGAACTGCATTGGTGAGTGTTGTCTTCATTCAATGTGAAAATAGGTTATAATTATCTATGATTCAATTCTATTGTACAGATCTGGTCACCTAAAAGTAGTATAGGTGCTTTGGTTGGCAATTTGGCATTATTATAGGTGCTGAATAAATAGGTGCTTTGGTAGGTAACTAGAAGTTACAAAAATCAGTAGTTCTGAGCCATACATCAATATTAAATAGTAACATGCTTCCATGCTACAGGTTTTTATTGTTGCTCTCTCTTTTGGTTGAATTGCTTTTAAAGGCATATACTCTGATTACCTGCATATAGGAATATCCATGAAACACTTCATAAACAATAGTTGTAAACAATATTTACATAACTCTTACAAACATATCTCCATTACTTTGAAACTTTGAATTTTCAATAGTAAACAATCATAACAGAAGTTAGAAGAGACCCACAGTAAAACTAAAATCAACACAAGATATAAAATTCCACGTTCATATACAATTCCAGACCACAGATATCAAATTATACCTGGTACATGCGTAGTCCTGAGGGTTGGCACTGCCAGCTTCTGTAGAGTCATTTTCTCCATTGGCAACAAAGATTCCACTACCAGTGATCTCCTTCATTTTATACTCTGAACAAGGCTTTCTGGAAATTTCATAGCTAGATAATTTCAGATGCCATAAAATAAATGCACAAAGCAAATTGATATAATTATATAAGATATATTAGTACGAAAAGGTATTCAAAAATTGATTTTGAATTCATATCCTACTCATTTGGAATCACTTATTGAAGTACTAGTAAAGAAAATAGATATAGGCTATCGCACATGACACTGAAAAGCATAAAGTAACAAATAAATGAGGAAAGTGAATTTCACAAGTTTTTTTTTTGTTAGGACACATTATGGATTAAAATATTGTTTACAGAATTGGTGACTGGAAGAGCATAATTAAGTAAACAATTCAATCTATTTATTGTTACTAAATTAAAGTGGTATCAATTTGAAAATAGAGACTCATAATTTCAAATTAGAATTCCTTAATTCGCACGTTCTGTTTTCTTACCTTAGATGAGTCATGTTCTGTTTTCTTGTCAATTGTAATTGCAATATTCAATTCTTATTGATTTGTATTTGCTTCTATTCTTATTGATTTGTATTTGCTGCCTTTATTTTTTTCAATATAAAGAATGTACTAAGGAGGAGCTCTTAAGAAGAAGGTGTTTGACCCTAAACAAGGGTTGAAGTCCTATAAAGAATAAAGGCTTTGATTTTGAATTATAGGCACGATCAAGTACTGAATTGCTTAGGCAATTTGAAATTAAGAGAGAACAATTTGCAATAGAGCTACTTAATATATTTGATGTTCATGAAGAGAGCTTAACTAAGATGATTTCTCATACATTGTGAATTATAAATATATATATATATATTTATTTATTTTGATTAAGTACTTTAGATTATGATTATGGTGACAATTCTAGTACTTTGAATTATTTGATTAATATTTTGATCAATGTGTTATTGTGGATACTTGGTTAATACTTTGAGTAATGTGTTAAATGTTAAAATCAGTTTTTATTATTGTATGAAATTTTATACTATATTAATTTGTGTATATTCTAAAATTAAAATTTCATAAAAATAATATATAATATAAATGGCATTAAAAATATTAAACAAATGAAGCATTTTTAAAGTTTTATCAAATTTAATTAGAAGGCATGTAATATAATATAAGATACAAATGATAAAAAAAAAACAACAACATAAGAGAATGTTTGTAAAGTGATGCCTTAAGTGAAATACATAAGGGAATACTTTGCAAGCATATCTATAGGGTTGAATATAGTTTATAGGGTTTGCCATAAGGGAACGCTTTACAAGCGTACCCATAGGATTTGACATAAAGAAACGTTTTATAAGCGTACTCATAAGGTTTGACATAAAGGAACGTTTTGCAAGCATACCCATAGAGTTTGACATAAGGGAACGTTTAACAAGTGTACTCATAGAATTTGACATAAGACAACGCTTTATAAGCGTACTCATAGAGTAAAGAAGAAAAGCGTTGCCTTTGATTTCGGAAAAGCGTAACCTTAGATAATAGGCTACCCTTGAATAGGTCACCCCTCTAAAAGCATTGCATTAGGGCCAAAAAGTGTAGCCTTTATCAAAGGCTACCCTTTAGTGCATTTTAGTCTTTAGAGTACACTTTTGAAGGGTTACCATAGGCCTATTTTGTTGTAGTGAGGGGGTCTCTTGTGTTTTCTGTTTCTTACAAGATGAAGACTCTGATCATTTGTTCTTTTATTGCCCGATGTCTTATCAGCTTTGGTCTAATATTTATGCTTGGTTGGGCTTCTCTATTGTCTTACCGTATGGTGGTCAAGCTCATTTCTTTCAACATGTTAGCTGCTTAAGAGTTAAGCAATTTAGGAATTTTCGTCATATTTTCTGGCATGCTGTTACGTGATCTATCTGATTGATGTGTAATAAGATTTTGTTTAAAGATGGTTCTTTTGACTTGATTGGTGTCTTGGACCTTGTTAAAATTAGATCTTAGTCCTAGTTTATGACAAGGGTGAAGAGTTCTCATTGTACTTTTTCATACTGGTGTATGTGTCCCACAGAATGTATTAGGACTTATTGTTAGTTTTACTTTTAGTTGGACTTCTATATACGGATTAGAGTACCCCTTGTACTCTTCTTAATATATCTTTGCTTATAAAAAAAAGAGAGAAAGGAGAATACGTGGGACTCGCAATGGGTCTCACATACTTTTTTTTTTCTAACTGCACCACTCCTTTTTCTTTCTAACTACACTACGTGGGATCCAGTGCCAAGATTACTAACGTGTGATCGTGTATATGAACATATTCCTTATCTTTCAAAATATTTGGCGTTTTAGATCATGAATTCTGTTTTATTTTATTTATTACTTTAGAAAATAAAGAAAATATTAATTTCTCTTTAATTTTATCTTTGTCTTTTGGTATCTCTGTTAAAAGCTCATTTAGATGTATTTTTCATTTTTAACATATTTGAATGAAGTTTTTAAAAGAAGAAAAGCACAAATTATGCTTTTTTAAGATGAATTTTGATATTTCTCAAAAAAGATATTTTTATAACATAAAAACATTGTTCAAATATTAAAAAAAAATACTTATCTAATATTACATCTAAACATAAAATAATTTTTATTTTTAAAAGACCTTTTTAAAAAATATCACATAAAAAATTATTATTTTAAAAACTCATTCAAACAAGCACTAAATGGAATGAGAGAATATTAATGAAGTGATATTTGCACACCAAAATCATTACATTATATTTACACTTTACTTGTTTGGAAAATAAAAGGTAAAGAACATTAGTTAGAATGCGTATTTTTTATGTTTTATTATCTAGAAGGGAAATTATATAAAATTGGTATAAGAAAGATAGTGTAAAAATATCATTACCGACGTAAAATATACACCTTGAATATGTATGATTAGTCAAACCCTCACAAAAAGACTTGACTGAAATGAATGGAATACTAAGCAAAATACTATGCTACCATTCTAAAAAAATGGAAGGCTCATATAAAATTATGTAATTAATAAAAGAAAAAAATATACTTAATACAAAAAACCTATACACCACCACACGGCATACAGCACTACTTTGCAAGTTGGAGAAAATACCACTGCAAAGGATTTGTGTGGTCCTCCTCCACTGGAGATATAGTTGGCAGTGGTAGCTCAGGAGGCAGATGGCCGTGAAATGCATCAACTGCAGCAGTAACACTGTCTTCATTCTCACACTAGCTAAGCATAATTATGGGTGTTCTCTTGGTTATCATAGATTTGACTCTTTATCATCTTTTTCTTCTATTGCCTTCATGACCGATTGTAGTGGTGTCCACTTTTAAGGTCTTGTAGTGTGTTAGTTGGGGCTTTTGCCCCGCTAATTAATAATAATAATAATAATAATAATAATAATAATAATAACAATAATAATAATAATAATAATAATTAAAAAAGAGATTATTTTAATTATGATTTTTTTCATAACAATATTTTTTTTTATCATTTTTACTTTTCACTCATACAAGCATGAGGAAATTAATTCTCAATCATTTCAGTTTTTCATAATATCTACCAAACAATAAGGACTGAAAGTAAAAAAGAAGAAGAAGAAATATATCACTTTATGTTACCTTTTCTACCTTTCCTTGCCAACCATATATAGATTTAGGCTTCACAAATCATCATCAGTTTAGTTAAGCACATTATAGTAGGTATTCATGTGAACACATTCACCGGTGCACTGTGCACAAATATGTGAAAATAAATATTGGCTTTACAGTTTACACACATTTCTTAATGCTACCTTCATTAAACGAAAGAATTAGTTATGTATTATTTGATTTATTGCAATGCATACAATTTAAGCAGTACCATATACGGCTCCAAAGCTCCTGCAAGAAGTGGACAAATGAAAAACCAACCAACAAAAAGGTAGAAATTAACCATGTCTATGACGTTGAAAATTTAAAATATATGATTGATTACTCTACGGTTAGGTGACTCCATTGTATTTAAAATAAATGGACTTAGGGTCTCGGTTTAATTTGACCTAAATTTGAACACCTTTTTTTTGGGGGGGGGGGGGGGGGGGGAACTCTAGATAATCATTTGTTTAATTTCAGTTAATGATTGTTATTTCGGCACTTGTAGTTTTTTTAACGATTAATATGATGATAACATCCGATTTAGAAGGTGCTGATTAGATATGAGAATCTATTGGTGTATTGTTGAATACAAAGTAATTAGTTTCAATATTAAGGTTGATGCCCAAACTCATTTGTCTATTGAGTTTGGCTCTCTTATGGCTCTATCACTGACAGGATTTGGGTGGCAAAACTTTTCCTTGTGATGAATAGTTGCCGTTCCCAAACATCAAAACAAAATTTAAAGAAATTACCAGCAAATGAAGGAGAAAACTTAAATTCATTTCTTTATATCTATTACATTTATTTTATTAATCAAGTTATGATATATGTTCATTAATGTTTTCTCTCATATTTTTTTTTAAAAAAAAATACACACATGTCATAACTTAATTGATAAAATAATTGTAATAGACATAAAGAAATAGACTTAAGTTCAATCCACAAAATGAAGTACATTTCTCTTGCTGTACTAATTATCATGAATGGAATAAAGAATATGCTCTGCACTGATAGTTTAAGGTATGCAATATTCTGATGTGTCCAAAACTACAATGAATATTCCAAGTTATACTTCTTCAAAGGGACATGTGAACCTTTAAACTTTGACATTAGTCCCAGCCTCAGATAACCCCGTCAAGGTGACGAACGACGATGGATTTTGAGGCACTTCTCCCATATTTGCTGGCCACAAACTGCATTCATGTAACTCCAAAGGAAATTAATACTAAAATAAGAAGGTAATGATTGTCAGTGTCAGCTACACTAAAATAATTAAAACAAGTTGATTATGCACATTTTATTATAAACAATTTAGTGATTTGAAGGTGTTAGTTGGCTCAAATGCTCAACTATAATTAGATTTTAAAACTGTTCTAAATTTAAAAAACAATTAAAAATCTAGAATTTTTGGTTGACTATATATTTCTATCACTGCTTCTATAAGGGCTCCCACCATTCTAGAGAGGGAATCAAGTGGCTAAGCATAGAAAAATGAATAGCTCTTACATTTATGTGATTCTATCTTTGTTCCTTTTGTTTTCTCTGGAAAACTTTGAGCTAGTATGTGGTGCAGATCTTACTGATGGCTTCACCCCAGTCCCATTGACACAAGCAAATTTTGAGCTGCAGAAGCCATATGACATACCACTCGACCAAAGGTACAGCTATAAAGATGGCGTTCATCGATTATGGGTCTATGCTGATGACAAGCCTCATGATCCTAACAGCCATACTCAACCACGCTCAGAAATTCGCGTAAAGGTACTCTTATCCTCCTTTGATTCACATATAATTTATATTTTATACTATACAGTGCAAAAACTTCTCTTTAATGTTTGGTGTTTTTCCTATTATTATGTGTAAATTTTAGTCCTGTAAGTAGAATCCTTTTCAACGCCGTCCCTCCCGTCTGTTATCATTATTATAACACCATATGTTGGAATTATAATATGGTGAAGTGTAAGGATTAAATTAAAAATAAGGGTTAGGATTAAAAAATATATATAGGTTAAAATGTATTTGTGATTCTTATATGTGACACTTGTATTTTTAATTTATTCTCTATAGTTTACAATAATTTGATCCCTACACTCAGTGCTAAATGAGACAAGCTTCAACTTTATGGATTCGACCATGGTTTTAAATTATAGTCCGTAATTGTAATTGCGGTCGTAATATTACAATTTTAGTAGTCTCAGTAACCGCATCGCAAACGTAATTACGATCGCATCGACCACATTTTTTCATAATTATCCACAATATTATGATTTTAGTAATTTTTACAATTGCAACCACAATTTAAAACTATAGATTCGATATTAAAAGTACATGAATAACTCGATTAATATATATATATATATAATGTGGGTAGAAATTATTACAATTAATAAGAAAATTAAAGTGGTAGGATTGCTAAAAGGATTTATAAAAGATTAACATTAAGTATATACAATTATCAATGGACTTTATCTCCATGCACAAAAGAAGAAGATCATTTCATTGTGAAAATATGTTGAATATTTTCAAGTATTAAAACTTATTTTGAAATTTCTTTTGTAATGGTGGAAGGTTATAGATTTTCATCATTTTATGTAATAAATTATGAAAAATAATGGTCTTTATTTCTATTTTTAATTCATCTTCTACTATAAGAATGTTTACTAATTATTAGTTTAATAAATTTAAAAAAATAAAACAATACTTTAAAGAGAAATTTGATAAAAAAAATAAAAATAATCAAGTCATAAACTAGTTAAACGAGTTGAACCTAAACTTTCATATTTTTAAATAAGTCGAATTCAAGTTTTAAATTTAACTCATTTAAATAAATAAGTCAATCTTAAACAACTTATTTTTTTCACAAGTTAAACATAAATTTCAAGTGCTCAACTTAACTAGACTCATTTACACCTTTCCTTGTATGCAGGGGCTTAACTACCACTCTGGGGTTTGGCAATTTGAAGGCTATGGTTTTATGCCAAATGGAACATCTGGTGCTACAGTAGCTCAGATCCATGGTGCAGCGCATGTTGCTACCACACTGATACTAGGAATATACAATGGAGATATGAGGTATTACAGTAGAGATTTGGTGGCTGAGAATATTTGCGATAAGTGGTTCAAACTTAATATCATCCATGATGTGAATGGAGGAACGGTGAGTGTGTTCATTGATGGAGAGAAAAAGTTCCAGGCAAAGGATCGAGGGCCAGGAGACCTGTACTTCAAGTGTGGGGTTTATGCTGCACGTGCTAATATAAGCTACTACATGGAATCAAGGTGGAGAGATATCAAAATATATAAAAAATAGAGCCAGCATGTGTAACTCCTATGAACTATATTTATCCTATATTTGAACTAATTTAAGATGTTTTCTTTTGATTTCGTCTATTACTATAATCAAAGTTTCTAGTAGTACTACTAGTCACTTGAATTGCAATGAGAATCAAACTCTGGGAAGGACAAATTGTGTATTAGAGTAAACATCCGGATTTCTAGTAGAAAGAAAGAAAAAGAAAATGATTTTAGGATATTTCCTCTCCTGACCTATTGGCAAAACTTTAGTTGGGAGTTAATTTAGGCTATAGTGGACTCATACTGCATTGATAAATCATTAGGTAAACATTCCACTCAACAGTTGACGTATGTAAAGACAAATTTTAAAAATAATTACATTTTTAAATTTAATATAACTTATATTTTATACATGTTTAATGTTAAATGAAGTGTCTAAGGTATGCTTACTTACGAATTTCACCTCTAGTATCCAAAATCTGATACCACTGCACTTCAATTTTGAGACTTCCAACCGAACGAAATGAGTGCAAGAAAGAATTCCAATAGCACTACCAAATCTAGCTCTTATACGTACGTTATGGACTGTCACTAAATATGCATGAGAATAATCATGAACTGATCTTGATCCAAATTGGCTAGCAAGCCATTAGAATTGTTGGCATCAGAAAGATTATTATTAGGTTAACATAGCAACTTATTTCATAATTGTAACTGCAGTCATGATCACGTTCATGGCAATAGGGGTGTCCGGTAAGTTGGTTGAACTTATGAATTCGTGAGCTTTGACCCAACTTAACGCACAAAATACAGGTTAAGTTGGGTCTGTGGATTGGGTTTAGTTGAGTTAGAAATCACTTCAACCTATAACATACGAGTTAGGTAACAAATTTGAAAAATGTCGACCCATGCAAATTCAACTTACCCAAGTTTTTTTTTTTTAAAGTCATTTAGTCATAGTGATCATTTTAGGTTACTTTTGCTCGTGTCTTTTTTGTAGGACAAATTAAGTTTACATGTACACATTGTGGTCACATTGAAAATGTAACAAAAAAAAATTAAAGATTAAAAACTCATGAAGCATTTAATAGACCATTGTGATGAAAATCAAATGCATCGCTTAAATGATAAAAAATATCCTGAAAAAATTGAGAATGAAATAAATGATTATGTCAATTCATATGCTATGTGATGATATTGACTTTAATTAATTAATATAGTTTGTTGTTTATAATTTTTAAGATATGTTAATTTATTTTAGTTTATTTTAAACTTATATTAACTTAATAAGACTTGTTAAATATATTTAGGTTATTTAGACTTATTTTATTTGCATACAATTAATTGTGTAGCTTTTTTTAATTTATTTAAAACATATATTATTTTTAATTAAAACATGCTATGCATAACGATTTTTTATTTTATATATAGACATTTATTTTTAACAAAAAATAAATTAATACTTATTACATCAACAAATTTAACCCAACTCAACCCATTAATTAAATAAACAGGTCAAATCTTAAAATTCCAAAACCTACCCTATAAACACCCCTACCTGCCAATGTATGTTTAACTTTCTAAATGAAGGAATATAATATAACAAGTTATTCAAATACAGCGATTGGAGGAAAGGAAAGATGGTTGGTATCTTCCCTGACAGGGAGGAAACACTAGAAGCCAAATAGTTAATACTAAAGAGTCGTTTGACATGTCGTATTAGATATAATAGGATAAACTAATACTGATATATTATGATTTTATTAGTTATTTAGTATAAATATTGTATTGTATAAATTTATCCATTAAACTCTTCTTATATATTAAAATAATAGATAATTTAATCAAGTCATGAAGAAAAGAATTAAACTTCATAAAATTTTGATGTATAAATTTTTATAAAGACTTTTTCATTACAATTCTAAATACCTCAATATTCCTAACTCTTACGTATTAGATTTTATACTATCAGGTCTTATACTATCAAGCCTTATACTATTAAGTCTAATACTATCAAATTTTATTCTATCATTCGTACCAAACAGACCCTAAGTAATATGGAAATTTTTAAGGAATGCTGATAATTATAAATAAATAAAAAAAGACTTTAAAAGTTGAACTGCAGGCTTAGGTTTCCAAATGGGCTTGTAATAGTATAATAATTATAATCAATGATATAGCAAATCACCCTAACATAGTTTAGACAATTATTTTTTTGTCAAAGTTTAAACATCAATTACATGTTTGGATGAAATTAATTTTAAAAAAATACTTATTTTCCTAAAACTCAAATTATTTTAAATACAACATAAATTAATCCAAATATAATTAAAAGTTTGGATCTCCTACTCTATTGCAGACGTGCAGTTAGAGAGAATGGAGAATAGATGGCACCCACAGTGGGTCCACATGCTCTCTTTCTGTTTTGTAACTGCACTCCTGCAGTCTGCAGGGATCCCATCCCAAGATTAGGAACGTGTGATTCATATATATGAAACATAGAAGATAAATTAATAGTAGAGAGATGAGACAACAGATAATTTGAGCCTGCGGCTACATAAAATTCTTGCATGATATCATTATATAACAAATACGAACACAAACAGAAGCAAAGTATATGGAGCAGCATCAGCTACATTATGACTGATATAAACCAGCTCTTTTCATAACAAGAGCCCTGAACTTTGTTAACCTATCACAAAAGACATAACCTCCTATACAAAAGGTTGGGGAAACGGGAAATATGCATCTTGAATATGTATTATTAGTCAAACCCTCACAAAAGAGACTTGACTGAAATGAATGGAATATTGAGCAAAATACTATGCTACCATTCTAAAAAAATGGAAGGCTCCTACGAAATATAATTGTATAATGAATAAAAGAAAAGAATATACTTGATGCAAAAAAAAAAAAAAAAAATCTACACACCACCGCAAGGCACACAGCAACACCTTGCAAGTTGGAGAAAAAACCACTGCAACCACTGCAAAGGATTTGGGTGGTCCTCCTCCACTAGAGATGGAGTTGACAGTGGTAGCTCAGAAGGTAGATGGCGATGAAATGCATCAACTGCAGCAGTAATACCATCTTCATTCTCAATCAACTTAGCAATTTCCATTGCTCGAGATTTCACCTGAAGATTTTATATCCCATCAAATATGAAGATTGTGTTCACTATAATATGACTTTGTAAACCACAAGTATTACATTATGGTTATAAATATCAGAAGCCACAGATGGAAGAAAAAAATAAAGGCCTGAATTGAATGAGGAAGGCTTCCGATAATTACAAATTACATATCCTTTAATTTATTGTCCATGCTTCCCCCACTAAGATAAGTTACACTAATAAATGCTCTTCCAGCTTGCCTCAATTCATTATCAAGTCTAATAATTTTGATATGTGCAATTACATTCAACAAAATATGAAGAAGTTTCTGCACAGACAAGAGAAGGTATATCCACTGTATGTCAGCATCAATTTTGGCCAACTATATTATCAAGTTCTAAAATCACATCAGCGGGAAGACATTAATTGAAAAGGCATATTAAAGGGGGGCGGGGGGGAGGAGTGCATTTCACTTATAAATGAATTTTGCCATACTTAAATTCAATGCTTATTCACATATTTTGGGATTGGCAGGGACGCATATTGTATAGAACTTGAAGTTACCTCTGGCTGGAGCATGAATTTTATGGCATTTGATAAATGCTGAAGACTGAGCTGAGATATTGGAATTGGGGCTGGTCCCAGCCCTTTCTGATATATTCTATCTCCCCAAAAGAACTGATCTCCAAAGAATGGAACGATGGTTGTCGGACACTGTAAGTTATGGTATTGACATTAGAAAAAAAAATAGACTAAATTTTATTTTTATAACCACCAGATATATGCAACTAAAATTAGTCATCAGTAATCAACGAGGTGTAAATCCTGAGACATTAATACAGATCCTTGGATTGAGGAAAAGAAAATTTTTTCTTGTATGACACTATAGAACATTACCCCAGCTTTTAGTCCTGTAGCCGTGGTTCCAGCACCACCATGATGCACCTGCATTTTTGTGCCAAAATATCTTCAGTTATGTGATCAGATATGTGAGTGCACATTCCACACCAACCCCCCCTTGCCCTTCTTTCTCTTTGCTTTCTGTGGGAAGAATTTTGAACAGCTAGAGTGTGGGTCTTGCTATTAGGAAAGAATTATAGCAGAAGTATTAAATTATAAATCAAAAGTAAATCCATATGGCACACTTTCTCTTTCTCTCTCTACTTTCCCACACTTTCTCTTATTTTCTCACTCTTTCTCAGCACCTCTGAATTCTAAAACTCTAAAGCATTTTCTTTCTTTCCCAAGTAACCCACAAGAAAACATAAATTGGAACTCACCACAGCAGAACATTGAGGAAACAACCAGTCATGAGGGCATTCCTCTAGAAGGAAGACATTGTCAGGAACATCTGCCACTGCATAATGGAAAACATAGTTCAAGTTAAATTAATAATTATCTAAACACATGGAACAAAATGTATCCTTTTGATTTCTCAATGCATATCATAAGATATGATTTGGACAGGCTTATCAACTCTTATTAAGACCATCAGAGTACAGAACATTCAACATAATAGTTCTCACTCAAGTTATTAATGGCAAAAAGTTTCAGGCAGCCTTCATTGCTGCATACGTCGTCGCCGGCCGCCGTCTCCGCCGCTGCTGTCGCCGGAAAATTTTTTTCTGGTGAGTTTTCCGGCGAAACCGCCACTGCCAGAATCGCCGTCAGCCGATCTACAAGGCCCACAAAGTCACGTCCCCAACGCACTTCACATGCGCCTTCACGTGCGCGTTCACCAGTGCTGCATTTCCGGCGCGTGCAGCCCACGCGCAGCCTTTCCGGCCACCGTTTTCGACGCCGGTCACCCAGACTTGGTCGCCGGCCTCTTCTCTTCCTGTTTCCGGGGCTATTTTGCTATAACTCTGGCTTATTTTGTGGCTATTTGAAAGCCCGTGCTCCTCCTCCGTTCTCGAGCAAGTTGCTGTCGTTTCTACCATTTCTGCATAATGTCTGAAGATAAGTCAGCTTCTATTCTTAGTCCCAACGATCTACAGGTGCTGCAAGGTTCATACCGTCTTGATGGGCGCAACTACCCTCAGGGGACGAAAGAAGCTGAGTCATATAGAAGGGGACCCTCCAGCCAAAACAGACCCAAAATATGAAGCCTGGGATGATGAAGACTCTCTTATCATGACCTGGTTATGGCATTCCATGACTCCGAAGATTAGCCGGAACTCTATGTTCTTCTCAACTGCTAAGGAGATCTGGGAGAACCTCAGTCAGACGTACTCTATGAAGAAGGATATTGCAGCATGTTATGAGATAGAAAATAAGATCTTTAATACCAAACAGGGGAGTCTTTCAGTGACAGATTATTATGGGACGTTGAATGGTTTGTGGATTGAGTTAGATCAGTATCAGAGTCTGAAAATGACATGCAATGCTGATTCTGTCACACTAACACAGTTCATTGAAAGGGTGAGAATCTTCAAATTCCTTTCTGGACTGAACTCTGAGTTTGATCCTATTAGGGTTCAGATTTTGGGCAAAGAAAAACTTCCCTCTCTCTCAGAAGTGTTCTACACAGTACGGGAGAAGAAACTCGGAGGAAGTGATGTTAGAGGGGCAGTGGTGTTGATGGTTCAGCCTTGGCTACCGGAAAGGGTCCTATAAAAGGATCATCCTATTCATCTAGAAAGCCTCCCACAAAATCTAACCGCGAAGATCGTTGGTGCAGCTATTGTAGGAGAACGGGTCATACCAAGGAGACATGTTATAAACTTCATGGAAGGGAGAAGGTCCTTGAGCGCATTGGAGGATTCAAAGGTACCCCACAGAGGCGTGCTAATCAAGCAACGTCTGACTCAGAAAGTGTGGTAGAAGATCCACCTATCCCACAAACTGAAAAGGAGGTTCCAGCTCTTAGCAAAGCAGAGTTGGAACGATTGCGGGCTCTTATGGACTCTCTTAGTAAGCCATCTAGCTCTTGTTCCCTAACCATGACTGGTAAGAGTTCTAGCTTCTTATCCTTTAATGCTTCTGGTACTGAGGATATCTGGATTATAGACTCTGGTGCGACTGATCATATGACACCTCATTCCTTTTATTTTTCATCCTATACCACTTTACCTGGTAACCAACACATCACTGTAGCTAATGGTTCTCATACCCCTGTCACCGGTTGTGGTAACACTCAACTTCAACCTTCCCTTCATTTAACAAATGTGCTTCATGTTCCCAAACTATCTAATAACCTCTTGTCCATTCATAAAATTACCCAAGACTTAAACTGTGCAGTGACATTTTTCCACTCCCATTGTGTTTTACAGGATCTTGCCACGGGGAGGACGATTGGAATTGCTAAAGAGCAGGGCGGGTTATACTACTTGCAGCATGAGGAAAATAAAAATTGTACCAAACAAAAGGCTCTCACTTCCAATCATCAGACAAGTTCAGAGTCTTGGTCATCCTCCCAAATATGGCTTCAGCATAGGCGTCTTGGTCATCCTCCGTTTAGTGTCCTTAAGTCTTTATTTCCCGTCTTGTTTACAAAAGTATCAGTCGAGTCCTTTCATTGTGATGTTTGTCAGTTTGCTAAACACCGTCGTACAACGTTTCTTCCCAGTAATAATAAAAGTTCTAAACCTTTTGATCTTGTTCATTCGGATGTATGGGGACCTGCATCGGTTTGCAATATTTCTGGTGCAAAGTGGTTTGTTTCTTTTATTGATGATTGTACTCGGGTTACCTGGATATTCCTCATGAAAGA
Source organism: Ormosia semicastrata (assembly GCA_029884595.1). Taxonomy (NCBI): domain Eukaryota; kingdom Viridiplantae; phylum Streptophyta; class Magnoliopsida; order Fabales; family Fabaceae; genus Ormosia; species Ormosia semicastrata. The sequence goes on from JAQQTO010000041.1 coordinate 13,135,492, forward strand.
TAAGTCTGAAGTTTTCCGACTGTTTGTAAACTTTTACCATATGGTTCTAACACAATTTGGGAACCTGATTAAAAGATTGCGTTCAGATAATGGGAGAGAGTATGTGAATGAAAACCTTTCCAAATTCCTCAAAGATAATGGTGTTGTTCATGAGTTAACCTGTGTGGACACCCCTCAACAGAATGGGGTTGCAGAGAGGAAAAATCGTCATCTCCTTGAGGTTACCAGAGCGTTACTCTTCCAAATGTCTGTTCCTAAGTCTTACAGGGGGGAAGCTGTTTTAACTGCCACTTACTTGATAAATAGGTTACCTACTCGGGTTCTAGATGGTGTTAGTCCTGTACAGCTCATGACCACATTCTATCCTTCTATTCCCATTTTGACTAACCTTCAGAGTCGTGCTTTGGATGTTCTGTCTTTGTCTATGTTCATAGTTCTCATCGGGGAAAGTTAGATCCTCGAGCTATCAAATGTATCTTCATAGGTTATGCCTCAAACAAAAAGGGGTACAAATGTTATCACCCTGAACGACGTCGTGTCTATATCTCTAAGGATGTCACTTTTCATGAAACAGAGTCTTTCTTCACTAGTTCTCAGCTTCAGGGGGAGAGTAGTCTAGAAGCTGAGTTCCTTGAGTTGTCTTCTTTTCCTTTGTTGCAGGATTCCACTCCTACGGAGGATGACAAAGACCCTGAATCAGCATCATTACCAGTGCAGAATAATGAGGACAGACGTTTTGGGATTTAATATCAACGAAGACGAAGACAAAAACCCGACCTGGTTGAACAGCAAATTCAATCGTCTGAACCGGAGGTAAGAACTCATACTCTTGATAATGACACCTTAAATGTTACCTCTTGTGAACCTAATTCAGATGATTTACCAATTGCCTTGAGAAAATGACAAAGATCTTGTGCCAAATATCCTATATCCCAATTTGTGTCTACTAAAAACCTTTCTATGCAGCACCAGAGTTTTATTTCAGCTATTGATTCTATCAGAATCCCTACATCAGTACAAGAAGCCTTAAAGGATGAGAACTGGGTTCGAGCCATGAATGAAGAAATGGGTGCTTTGAAAAAGAACAAGACTTAGGAGATTGTAGAGAGACCGAAGGACAAGAAGGCAGTGGGTTGTAGGTGGATATACACAGTTAAATATCAGTCTGATGATACATTGGATCGGTATAAGGCGAGGCTGGTTGCAAAGGGATACACCCAAACCTATGGGATTGATTATGAGGAGACATTTGCTCCAGTGGCAAAAATGAATACGGTAAGAATCATCCTCTCCTTGACAGCACACTTTGGTTGGGAGATGCATCAATTCGATGTTAAAAATGCTTTCCTACATGGAAGTTTGGAGGAGGAAGTATACATGGAGATTCCACCTGGATATGGTGCCATTAATGGTGGGAATAAGGTTTGCAGACTAAAAAAGGCATTGTATGGCCTCAAACAGTCTCCCCGTGCTTGGTTTGGAAGGTTCACTCAGGCTATGGTATCCTTGGGGTACAAACAAAGTCAAGGTGACCATACTCTCTTTATAAAACATTCTCAGGATAGCAAACTTACACTGCTTTTGGTATATGTAGATGATATGATTATTGCAGGCAATGATGAGCTTGAAAAACAGACTCTAAGGGAGAGGTTGACTGCTCAATTTGAGATGAAAGATCTCGGGAAGCTAAAATACTTCCTTGGGGTTGAGGTTGCCTATTCTAAGCAGGGCATCTTTATTTCTCAGAGGAAATATATCATTGATCTCCTCAGAGAGACTGGTAAGTTGGGCTATAAGACTACTCGAGTGCCCATAGAGCAAAATCACAGGATTGGGAGTGATGTGGAGAGCCCAAAGGTGGAGAAGGCACAATACCAAAGACTTGTGGGAAAACTCATCTATTTATCCCATACCAGGCCAGATATAGCTTATGCAGTTAATGTGGTTAGTTAGTTCATGCATGATCCAAGAGAAAGGCACTTGTAGGCAATAAATAGAATTATTCAGTACTTGAAGGCCTCTCCAAGGAAGGGACTGCTATTCAAAAAGGAAGGAAATTTATTCATGGAGGTATATACTGATGCTGACTATGCAGGGTCAATTGTTGATAAGAGATCCACCACAGGATATTGCATGTTCTTGGGTGGAAATCTGGTGACTTGAAGGAGTAAAAAGCAAAATGTGGTTGCAAGATCAAGTGCAGAAGCAGAATTTAGAGGTATGGCTCAAGGGATTTGTGAGTTGTTATGGATGAAGATTATTCTCGATGACCTCAAAATAAAATATGAAGCTCCTATGAGATTGTTCTGTGATAATAAGTCCGCCATCAACATTGCACACAACCCGGTTCAGCATGATCGGACAAAGCACATAGAGATAGATCGACATTTCATTAAGGAGAAATTGGACGGTGGTCTTATAGCCATCGAGTACGTCCCTTCAAGACTTCAGTTGGCGTGATATGTTCACCAAGGTACTTCCCACAGAGCAGTTTCAAGATCTTACTTGCAAGCTGGGAATGATAGATATACATTCACCAGCTTGAGGGGGAGTGTTACGTTACATAATTATTGTAATATATCCGTTACATAATTAAGTGTAATTAGGAGAGATTTATTTCATAATTAGGACAGTTATGATTAGTTATGATTTGTACAGTTTTAATCCCTTCATTTTCCTTAATTAGGAGATAGGTAGTCTATATATGATTGGAAATCATCCTCTGTAAAGATCAGATTAGAAATAACATTCAGATTCTTACTTTTCAAGTGATGATATTAAAGAAAATATTTTACAACCTGGTGGTGATAAGGAAGATTTGGCAGGCATGTCTTACATGTACACAACATATAGAAACATATTTGAGTGGGCTGACATTGTGGTATATCAATATGTGTTGAAATATTCAATCTCTAGGTTTTACTTACCAATTGGCTGTATGCTTTAGCCTTTAGGTGTTAGTTTCTTCCCTTCTTCCTTATAAATTATTACTTTAGGAAGCAAATTTTTATGGTATTACTATATTAGTATCCCTTTCTAAAGTAAAGAAGAATCCACATCAATTTGTAGGATAACTACATGTTATCTTAAAGGTCATCCCTAAAAAGAAAACTTTCAAACTCCAAAGAATAAAAAAGTATGACACAGCAGAATGAGAAAATCAATCAAATAACTATGTAGTGCAAATTGCTCTTCTATATTCATACATGCAAATTCATAAAAACATGGAAGAACTAATATTAACAAAGCAAAGAAAAGTAAATTGAAAGAAGAGGAAACCCTACCCTAGTATTAAACATAATGTATTTCTTTTTTTTTTGGGGGGCCAAAACATAATGTATTTCAGTCCTTCATTGACAGACATACTAACAAATGACAGAACATGAAACCGACAAGTAAATATAAGATCTTTAACAACAATGAGTAGTTGGAATAAAGGAAACAAAATAAAATTGAAGGAAAATACTTACGATTCCCTAGATTTCCCCAGCCACGGTCAATAATTCCCCGTTGTTCTGTATCCTTTAGTGCCTCCATTATAACATCAGTAGTTCTTTTAGGATCTTCAAGAGGCTAACAAGTGAAACAGTAAAAACACTATTTTAATTTAGAGGATTCCAAAAATTCATTTTAAAAAATTGATAAGCGTATAATGGCATAAAATGTCTAGTTCACTAGGTTTAGAGTATACCTGAAACTGTTAATCATGACAAGATAAATAATTTAGACTGATTCTATTACATAAATGCAAAGCCTCTATATAGATCAATATGCCAAGTCAGCCCATAGTACACAGACATAGATTATCCAAATTTAACAGGTAATGAATTTCGAGAATTTTGGATATTTTTTCCTTGGTTTCATTTCTTGTTCTACACCATTGATCAAAGACTATTTGATGAACAATAACTTGAGCAGCTATTCAGATGATGAAGTGAAATTAAACTTGTAGGACAATCTATACATGCAATTGAAAAAGACACCATAGTTGCATTTTCATGCACCAGACATGCCGGGCCTTTGAAGGCAAAAAAATAACCTATAAATCCTTGCATGCAAAATCACATCCATTGCTTTATTTGCTTGAAATAAAGGTCCCAAGAATGTAGTAAATATTAAAAACCTATAAGTGGTAGTAATCTCCTTAAAATCCAAAACACAAAAGTTAAAATTATAGAAAAAATTACTAACCACAGATTTGTCCATATAAAAGGACTAAGTTCAAGTAAAATTACATACCATGCTCCCAAACCCAAAATATAAAGGTTTTGGTCCTTTTTTAATCCATCGGACAAAATCTTCCCGTGGTTGATACTTTGATCCAAGGTTTAAGAAACAATAACCAACAACATCAACTAAAGGGCCCCAGTCTGCAAATTTGTTAAATGTCATTAGTCTTGGTAACACATTCCAGACGGTAAGCAAAACTTTCCTATCAAGCATTTCAAGACAGTTATTATTTACAAATAGTGATATTATCAACAGAAAATGCAAACTACACTAAATAAAATAATATGATTTAGAGTTGAGTGGAATATAATTTGAACCATAGCAGCTATAAAGTCCTTCTTGATAAAACTTTATACAATAATACGCTAAAATCCATCTAATTATTTCATTACAGCAGATAACTTCATATATTTACAATTCAAAGCAACTCCAAGTCAAATGTAACTGTGCAACTGAGGCTACTCTAGAAAGTAACAAATAATGAATTTATCTCACACTTCAATGACTTAAATGACAAAATAGTTATTCATTTAAAAGTACATAGAGGACAGCATCAGATTATGTAACTGTTTATTACATCTTTGTACATACCGCTTGGTTTTGGAACAACATGAGGACTCCACATATAGCTAGTTGGTAAATGAGATATCGATCCTCGGTACATACTGAAGTATGCAATAGGAGCAAGCTTCAATTTCCTTTTCCTGAAGTCATTAATAATTCCTCGTATTCCCCACCATATCAGTAGATCGACAATTATATAGGACAGCTGGATGCAGCAAGGAAAAAAATGAAACAGTTTACTGGTAAACTCAGATTATCAAATATTTACAAAATTATCATATTCAGATTGCAGAAAATTGTTTCAGCAAAGGAAATACCCAATAACCAGCTTGAGGAACACGTGCCAAAGGGTGCGAGAACTCATATGTTGGCCTGCCTATTGAAAAAAATATATGTAAGAAGTGACCTCAAAAAGAATTTAGAAAGAACTGTAAAAAGAGGATAAAAAATTAACAAAGAAATACAGCACTAAACTTTCTAGGCCATGTTTTAAATTCAGGGTTTATCCTACGGATTTGATGTGTTTTTATCTCAAGATATAATCAAACAAAAGTTTGCTTCTTAACCAGAGGATTCAAAAGTTATTAATGAAAAGTTGAAACTTCAAGGCAATGTTATCAAGTTAAAAAATAATTGTTTGTTAATATGAACAATGGAGTAGGACCAAACTACGAAGCCATTTGACTTACTAAAACCATATTATAATTTAACCAGCTGACAAAGTTGGGGGCAGTTTAACAAAGAGAAAGATGATACTTGAGAGGTCAATCTCTCGCCCCCCTCGGGCGGATCCTTTACCTCAAAATTGCAGGTTTGCTAAGGAGATGACTAAGAGTGTCTCTCTGATGTCTGTGAGAAAAACCGGTATGTTAATGCCCTTATCCTCAAATATTTACAAAACTAAAGATAGAAAGGATCACCATTTACAATCGAATTCCGTATTTGTTCTCTGAATCAAAGCAAAGCAACATCTTGTCAAGGGATCCATTCTGTGGTCCTTGAAAGATGATGCACTTTATTTAACAACTGAATAATGGGTAATTATTTGATAGGAAAATGTAGTGTTCATCTGAATATTTGAAACAGCAGTTATTCCTGGTTTTACTTCTTAAAAGATATCTGTACTGTTTTAAATTTTAATATTTCAAATCAAGAATTAGGAAGTAATCTATATCTTGTTATGAAACCTCTATGTTTCTTCCATATAAAAAGTGACATAATGTTAAAATTTCTCAATGGTTATAACAATTTAAACTCACGTCCAAGGCATTGTGAAGAAGATGTGAAGGGGCACCCCAAGGGCTTCAGCAACATGTGCATGTCCTGCAAGCCAGAACACAACATATAATTGTATCTACTTCATTCACAAAAATCATGCGCCAGACCAATTTACATAAAAAAAAATAGATATGCTCTTGTAAAATGAAAGGAACATTTTTTAAAAAACAATAGTGCAATTCAATAGCACTCTTATGAATTTGAGAAACAACTTTTAGAAAAGAATACCATTATTCTTCATGCTTTTAAAATGAAAGCCCCTGAATTTCATAATTTAATGTTGGCAGTCACTTTTGTGGCTTCAAGTTTGCAATTTTCCTTCTGAAGCACATGGTTAACACTTTCTGTTTAATATAAATTGAAGTACAATACATATGTAAAGCATATTAGAAAAAGAAAAAGAAAAGCTGACCAACTACATATTAACTGTCACATTTACCCTATTTCCCTCTTCTCTAATTTATTGTCAACTCTACTTCTCTTTATTTCTATTTATCTCTAACATGTATTATGTTATGAAGCATAAGAAAATATAACAGCAATAATTTTCCTGCTATGGATCATAATTTATCAATCAGTTTATTGCCAAACTGATCACTTGAAAGATCCTAATTTTGCTTTATTTTCTACCTAATAGTTAAAGCTCATGATCAAAGGAAATATAAGCTAAAGGCCAAATTAATGTTTATAACCATTGAAAATTACTCATGTCATTGCGTGCACATGTACAAGATGCTAATACACTTCAATCTGTCATAACTTACCAAGTAGCCAAGTGTGACTCAAACATCAGGGGGTCAATCATTTCAAAATGTTTGGTAAAAATAATGGCAACAATATATGATATTAATATGGTAATGCCATGAATATTGCTTAGCTCTATCATCAAGATAGCATAAGTTCAACAGGTACACACATCAAACAGAGGTAGTCTCACTCTCAAGGCTAATGACAGAACAATCAAATGTCATATTTGCAAAGAAGTGATATGATTAGCATATCACGCTAAAAGAACTATTAGCAATTAAACCTGAACAGATAAATGAATCATCATAAGCAAGGTATGAAATGAAGAAATACACAACACAATAATCTTTTAACCACTGACCATATGCAGTAGCATTGGCAATAATAGCCTGAGCTCTGAAAGGAACACTAGTTTCCAAATCAGGTGCTGTGCATGCTGGAAGAAGAGAATCAATAATGGCCTTCAGCTGCTTTCTTTGGATAGATATTTCAGTCGGACCAGATGGGATTAAACCTTTATTCCTCACCATATCTATTATTGAAATAACTCACTTAGTATATGTCAAGGACCAACTCTCCTAAAAGCTTAAACTGTTAGGTGAAGGCTCATGATTGGTTTTATATCTGACATGTCCCCTCATGCAACGATGGGGATAGCAAGGATCAAACTCTTGACCACTTAATCATAGAGGCTCTAATACCATGTCAAGAACCAACTATCCCAAAAGCTTAAACTTTTAGGAGAAGTCTCATGATTGGTTTATATCTAACAGTATATGAGTAAACATATACAACAAGCAAAAAGAAAAGAGGCATAAGATTAAAACAGACACATGATTATTTCAGTGAGTTTTCAAATAATGAGACTGAGCCAATACTAGAAGAGAGTCAAAACTAGAAATATCACTTATTGTGTGCATTATCTTGATAAACATTGTTGCCATGATTTTGTAGATGTTCAGATATTGGACAATGATAGAGAATGTAATAAGAATGATTTTGACATAATTTTAAAATATCTTACAACTTGACATTAAGGATTTCACATGACTACAAGAATCAATTGTATTTAGAGTAAGTAAGATTATAAGGCTTCAATAATTATGTATCAAGTGAGTATGTTTTCTTCTTGAATTAAACTTTTTTTCTTTCCTGTCCAAATTTCTCCTCCTTATCCTACACAGCAATTTGTTATTTAAGATGCCTGGCTTGTATTAGAAATCCTTGCTCCATGAATCTGTTTTAGGTCCATATGCAGTTCTGGGCTGGAAAGAAAAGCTAAAGTATTTTACCAATATACAATATTGAACCTAAATTTTAACGATTGAGCATCAAGACAATTCATTATGCAATAACAGCTTGAGGCAGAAAAGCAAGATCTTCTATACTGCTCCTGGAAAAGTCTTCAATAAAATTTTGAAGTTGGCCTTTACAGAAATCACTCTTAAGAGAAGTTAAGTTATTTGTGCACTGTTGGAATATCGTAAAAATATCTCAAAATATCTTTTTTGTATCTTGAAATATTTTAGAGTATCATAAATGATCTCGTAGGATTTATCTCTTATTTATTATATTTCATTATTTGTTTCCTTATTTAATTAGGACAGATTTATTCTTGTATTAGGACAAATTTATTTCCTATAATTTAGTTCTATTCTAGGCAAGTAGTTATTGACATAAGTTTATATAATGTAAATCATACATGTACAATTTATAAGATATAAGATACAAGCAATAACAATTTCTTCATAAGTCTTTTTCTATTCTCTCTTTCAACATGGTATCAGAGAGGTATCATCCACCCTGAAAGGTTTGCCTTTTCTTCTGACTTGAGTTCTATGGAACTCTTTTGTATATTCTCTCATGTTTGTTTCTCTCCAACTTTTTGCTTTTTTTTTGTTGATCAGTATTAAACTATTATGAAGAATAAATAATATTCAAAAATATTATATCTCTTTCAAGTTAGTATCAGAGCTTCCGATCTGGGAGTCTCTATTGTTGCCGTTGCAATCAGCCATCATTGTTGATCGAACCAGCCTTCATTGTTGGGTTTAGAGTCAGGATTCTAACAGCCTTCATTGCTGCCTTCACCTCAGAACCGGATCAGATAGGCGATTTGGGAGCCTATGTTGTTTCCGCTGCAATTAGCCTTCATTGTTAATTGGACCAGCCTTCATTGCTGGGTTTAGAACCAGCCTTCATTGCTGGGATTCTGGAAGCCTTCATTGCTGCCTTCAATCAGAGCCGAATCTGACTTTGAACACTAATAAAGGACCCTATTTGTGTTACTGAGTGATATAATACTCGACTCAGTGTTTTGGAGACCAGTTTGGAGGTCGAGGGGCCACTAAGGAGAAAGGTCAAAGACTCCAAAATAGGTCTCATTTGCTTGGGACGTGTGCCAAGGAGAAGCAAGGAGTTGTCTGCCAAGGACGTTGCCAAGGTTTTGTTATTCAGGAGGAGTACTCGTTTCCTATGTTCTTTGTTTTTCAGTTTATGCCTTTATGAGTTTTCTACTTGTAACAAGCTTAAGTTTGGCTGGCTCTCATTGAGGAGGAGAATGAGAATAAATCTATATCTACAATGCCAGTATTTGTCATGCCGTTCTTTTCCCACTAATGGATCATGCTAGTGGCGATTTTTTCTTCCCATCGACGATCGTTTCGGTGGTGACTTCTCTCCCACAGATGAATCATACTAGTGGTGATTTTTCTTCCCATCGATGATCATTCTGATGGTGACTTTTATTGGTTTTGACTCACACCAACCTCGACTTTGTTCCAGATGCACTAACATCGTCTCCATCTTCGTCCCAAAAGTAGTTGCCAGTCATCGTCTCCGTTTGTCCTGGTCACTATCACACTATCAAATTATTTAATTGTTGCAAGCTCAAGCTTAGGAAACTTTAGCTTGAGGAGGAGTGTTGGAATATCGTAAAAATATCTCAAAATATCTTTTTTGTATCTTGAAATATTTTAGAGTATCATAAATGATCTCGTAGGATTTATTTCTTATTTACTATATTTCATTATTTGTTTCCTTATTTAATTAGGACAGATTTATTCTTGTATTAGGACAAATTTATTTCCTATAATTTAGTTCTATTCTAGGCAAGTAGTTATTGACATAAGTCTATATAATGTAAATCATACATGTACAATTTATAAGATATAAGATACAAGCAATAACAATTTCTTCATAAGTCTTTTTCTATTCTCTCTTTCAACATGGTATCAGAGAGGTATCATCCACCCTGAAAGGTTTGCCTTTTCTTCTGACTTGAGTTCTATGGAACTCTTTTGTATATTCTCTCATGTTTGTTTCTCTCCAACTTTTTGCTTTTTTTTTGTTGATCAGTATTAAACTATTATGAAGAATAAATAATATTCAGAAATATTATATCTCTTTCAAGTTGCACCAAGAAGATATTAGTGCATTTTACCATGCTTCCTTAACACCAAATTGAATAGGTGAACCAAAGATAAGGAGCTAACAGAGGATCTATAGCCAAGTTAAGAACAAAGTATAGATTGAAATGAGAAGTATTAGATATTAATGGGAGTATTAAAAAGAAACCTCTTACATTCTGCCAAAACACGAGGATCACCACCCAAAGGATAGAAATCTACACCAGTGGACTTTACAAATGTGTCAAAATTAGCATGAGTTGCCAGCCGAATATGATGACCATACTCCTGTAAGTAAATATTTCATCATCTCTGATAATAAGAAAGTATGAATTCAGGAAAGCCAACAGTTGGGAATAGAATTCGTTAAAAGTAGTTGGGAAATCATGATTTTGCATCCTCTCAAGTAGGTCAGTAGTACAAATCTCATGACAGCTATCAGGTATATCTACAAGTTGCATCTCAACAATGTGAATATGAAAATAACTGAATTAAATACTTGCATAATATGCTATGCATTTTGTCAAAGTAACAGTTAGCCTACCGATATTTCATTGAAAGTAATGGAGAGATGACAAATCAAAGTCAATAAGTAATACTAATTGTTGAAAACTATGTAAATAGTGTCTAGATTCATTGTATAGGCTAACTAAATTATAACCAAATCATATAATTACAGTAATTAGGATTTTTGTGATCTTTGTATTTATTACGATAACTCTATATAATTCAGCCTCCGTTGTATAATTAAGACATATGCTTTCACAATCTCTATGTTTCTCTTTTCTCTATCTTAACATGGTATCAGAGCCTATCTTAGTTGGGCCACCTGCAAATTTTCAGTCCCACAAACTTCATGCTCCAAATGTCCAATCCTGGGCATGAGGGGTATGTATTAAATCCCACATTGGTTGAATATATGAGCAAAGAACCATTTATAATGCCTTGGGCAACCCTCCCCCCTAGAGCTAGCTTTTGGGATGGTGTTAGGCCTAGTTATTCTAATACAGTAATACACAAAATAGCCAGAAGTGGATCTTCTATTAGCAGGAGAGTCTGCCCAGTCAGTATCTGAATATCCTGGAAGAGTAAGAAACAAAATTTGGTTGCAAGATCGAGTGCCGAAATAGAATATTGAGATACATTGAGATAGATTGTCATTTTATTAGAGAGAAGATTCTATCTAGAGACATCACCACTAGTTTCGTCAATTCAAATAATCAACTGACGGATGTTTTCACTAAATCTTTGAAAGGTCCTCGAAAAAAGCTATATTTGTAACAAACTTAGTGCATATGACCTATATGCTTCAGCTTGAGGGGGAGTGTTGAAAACTATGTAAATAGTGTCTAGATTCATTGTATAGGCTAACCAAATCTTAACCAAAGCATATAATTATGATAAGTAATTAGGATTTTTGTGATCTTTGTATTTATTACAATAACTCTATATAATTCAACATCCGTTGTGTAATTGAGACACGGGGTTTCACAATTTCTATGCTTCTCTTTTCTCTATCTTAACACAAATAATAATAGCTAAATATACCCAGCCAAAGATAGGAGTAAAACAAATGCAATTGTAAAAGGACACAAGCTCAGAGGAAAAGCTTCAGATGGATGCAGGCATATGATGGTAATAAGAAGTTGATAAAGTTCTTAGGGAGGAAGGTAATAATCTACTAGCAATGAAAAAGACATGAGTCCAATGCCCTTGATCTCACAAGACCGAAGTGTCATTTACATGTATATATATGAGAGCAATCTCTTGCAAATTTACATTGCTTGCAGTAGATAAGGGGGCAGATATTAGGAAGAAGAGGAAAAGATAATAACTGTTTGTGGAATGTAAACAGTAAGTCCATGCACACAGAAAAGGAAGGAGAAAACCCAAGCCTTAGAACTACTATACGTCAAACACTACACATAACACTTGGATTTTCCTAACAATCCAAAAGCAAAATTGCTGGGTATTTTGTTAATAACAGTTTTCCATCAAACTGGAAGAGCATGCAGATCAATTTGAATAAGCCTAGAGATTCAACTTGGACTATTAAAACTAAGTAAAACTACAGAAGACCAGAACTAAGTCCTTCCCAAAAATAAGAAATCTTAGTTAGAACTTCAATCACGGGTGATTATAGCCAATGTCCATATGATAAAGCATAACAATACATCCAAGTTTAGCAAATAAAAGGAAACCTATAAATGGCATGATTTCCAGGAAAATGTTATCCCAAGTTCTCATTTGGGCCTCATATCAAAGTAAAATACATGTCAACAATTTTATTCAGTTTAAGTTTATATCCTTGATTTCTTGCAGTCCATACAGTGGAAACAAAAGGTAACCCTCTACCACAAGATATACAATAAAGCAATGACAAAAATCACAATTATTTGACATTTCAATTCTCTTGTGCACCAAATGAATTGAATGGAAATATTCAAACATGCCTTAAGTCTTTTTGCAATGGCCAGGAAAGGTTGTACATCGCCTCTAGTTCCAACCACAAGTATGGCAATTTGTAACTGTGGAACTGGTTTTTTTGAATCAGAAATAAAACTTCCGCTCACTTTTGACTCTTCAAAAGATTGGAGCTCTAGCAATTCTGACGCAACAGGTGCACTTTTAGCTAGATCAACTTCAACAGTCCCATCATTTTGTATCTTCACTAGGTTAACGATCAGTTTTTGCTAAGAAGCAACATAAGAAAGTTTTGTGATCAATCAAAAAGAATTTGGCAACTCTGATGCATAAATCACAAACGCAGACCACAATGTCAAGAAGAAAGCTACAAAGGCAAGTAACATATTTTTCAAATAAACCCAAAACAATTGAAGGACCAATAGACATAAAGGTTTTTCAGAAGTAGACAAGCTCTTAATACTTAATTGTGGGCAGAAAAGGGAAACAAGATGAAGACATTACATAATTTACAGATGTGCAGCCATGACGTATTAATATGGAGTAACAATATTTAACAAAATTACAAAACCATTGTATCTAGATACCAAATCACTGGAGAGGTAACATTATCCCCAATTAAAAGAACAAAAATATAAACAAAATGTAGAGTCAGCACCTCAACATGAATTATGAATATGTAGAATATATAAATGCACAAATAGCACTCTTCCAGATATGCATCTCTCAAACAATTTTAAACAGAACATACACACAAATATTAATAGCTGAGCATAACTTACTCAAATTAGAAAAAAAAATGCACAAGCACAAGTGTAAAAATTAAGACCATATGCATAATACAACACTTGTGTCTACCTTCTCACGCTCCGACAGCCTGTCCAATATTAGTTCACGCCTTGGAGACCCCAATTTCTTTGTCATTGATCTTGAAAACATAATCTCATGGTCAGCAATAAGCCCGTTCCTCTCAGTTCCAACAGGCTCTGTGATGAAATGGTCCAAACCTTCAAGAACAAAATTCAAAATTTTAGAACATATCAAATTAATCTTTCTAAAGAACAAGTTAGAATTAATCCTATAAAGAGTTAGCCAGCCATACGTAGGTAGAAATATTAGTTCAGCTGAAAGCAATATCAGAGGCTGACATGGACTGAAAACACCTTTATTAACCTACATTACAACAATTCTAATGCCTATTTCACAGTTATCAACTGCCTAATAGGAGTGATAAAAGAAACTTTGACTAGAGCTAATGAGCACTAACCTCTTCGTGATGAAGAACTAACTTCTGATGATTTCTGCCCCAAATTTTCTTCTGGAGACTTGTTGTCAACTGTCACCAACTCATCATCACCCATTTTCCTCAGATCTTTCTTTTGTTTGCTATCAAAACCTTCTAATAATTCTTTGGACAAGTATCCAATCCCATTACTGCCCATTCTCAGAATCTGCATTTTCAATTGTCAGTCATTCTTTAATTTGGCAAAATTCATAAACAACAAACAAACCCAGCAAACCAAACATGTAATACCTCATGAACACACCCAGATTCACCATATAGCTAAAAATAAGAAGAAGAAAAAAATCCAATCAGCAATCAAATCCTGCTAAGCCAACAAGTTCAGAAGGACTTCAACAACAGTTCCAGGGCATCTGAACACTTGCAACCTCCTTTTAACTTTTTCTCATATGCTCAATTTACCCATAAACACATGGTAAGTGGGCCTCCTCAAAAGACCAAAATAACACATAATAATTGAAAGCCTTTTGTAACGAATATGCTTGACCAACTAGCACAACCCACCAGTCATTCAAGCGCAAAGAACGTTTGGTGAGCATAAAGTTCAAATCTTTTTCCAACTCTAACGACCCAGCTCAAGTATCATGCTATAATAGTTCACGTTGAGCACAAGAACCAGTTCCAACCAAAAGCAGAGAAAACCCAAACAAGAGCAGTAGAAGGTGCCCACAAAAGCTTCACATCACAGAAAGAGGGTAGCACTCCAGAAATTAAGGGGAGATTGAAATACCATGGAGTCACAGAAAAGTGGACCAAAAAAATGGAAAAAAAAAATTGAATTTTTTTTTATGGGGTTGAGGTGGTGGTTGTTTTGGACAAGGAAGTTCTTTCATTGCGTGTCTGAATCATAACAACGATGTTGGATTACGAAACCCAATAGAATCCCAGTACCGTGTAACAAGATGTCAATTTTATGAATGTGACCTCTTTCATTCAGAGAGGGAAAAAGAAAAATTCCCAGGAAAAAGAATACGAGAGGCAAAATTTGAAATTTATTAGAGTTAGAAAATAGAAAATAGAAAATAGAAAATCTTTTATTGGATTAAGAAAAATCTCGGAAAGTTAACTTTCTGTAGTTGGAAGAAAAAGTAGTACTAAAAAGTAAGTTTAATGAAAAATAATAATGTTTTTAAACACTGATCGTTACATTATAAAAAATGATTTATTACTTTATAAAAATATTAAGATTTTTTTTTTGACAATGAGTTATTAAGATATTGATAAATTGTTTAATATGTAAAATATTAATGCTTTTTATATGCAAGTAAGAGTTTGTTTGAAAAAATAAAAATTATAGATTATGTTAATAATTAATTATTATTATAATTAATTATAATTGATTATTATTATGATTAATTATAATTAATTTATTTTTATATTTAGATGTATTAGTTATAAAGTGATTTTAAGTTAATATGATTTATTTAGATGATATAAAAAATAATTATTTTTATGTATTAAATTATTAAAATAAGTATAAAATGATTAAAAAATTTATTTAATTGAGGACAAAATAATATTTACATATCAAAGTATAAGAAATAATTTATAAATTAAAATCATAAGTTTTAATCTTTAGTTTATGATTATTAATTAAAAAAAATTATTTTGCATTGAATTTAATTTAAAAAAATTTTTAAAAAATAATTTTTTTATCTAAATATAATAATTATTTCACAAAATAATTTAATCTTTTAAAAATAACTAAATAAAAAAATTAATCTTTTTCAAAACATACTTTAAGTAGTATTTGAATAATTTAAGACACTGATTGTCCATTCTATTTCTTCAACAGTTGCTTTATTACATTACATATTATTTTACTATTAAAAATTATGGGCATGGGACATGACCTTGTGGGGTAATGTACAGCAAGAGACAGCTTCGTTGGCTAAAGTTCCAACATCCACGGCGGTCAAAGCCATAAATAGAAGGGGAAAGATGGTTGGTTTTGCGTTTTTTTTAAAAAAGAAACTCAGATGGTTCCTGAGTTTGATTAATTATTTGTCAAATTAATCTTTTTCCGGTACAGTTTTGTCAAATTAATTTAACATTTAATTAATCAATATATAAACAAAAATAGAATAAAAAGGTTGCAGAACATTTTTATTTTTTTAATTAAATTACTCATTCTACTATTTTATGCTAAATTCAATTTAAATTAATTCTTACAATTTAAAGTTGGTGAATCATGTTTTTATTATCTTCAAATAACGTAAACTGATCTTTACACAATCAATAAATTCAATTTTGATCTAATTTTAATAATTTTTTTAAATTATTGTTTAGTTATATAAAAAATATATTCTTCTAAAATAAATTTATCTTTAAAATAAATAAATAAATAAAAATTTAAATTATTTAATAAATTAATATCACAATACACTTTAAATTAAATTAAGAAAAAATACACTTTTATTTATTTCAAAGAAAATTTATAGGAACCTTTTTCAATTATGTATTACTAAATTACTAAAAAACTTAAATATCGTAACTACTATTTAAAAAATATTTTTTAATGATGGACCAACACTTTATTAAATAATAGTATAAAATATTTTATACTAAATCAAAGTTTGAACTCAAATTTTTATATGATAACGAGGATGGCTTGTGAATCAAAACAATAATACAATATAACAAAAATAATATATTTTTCAATGAAATTGTGAAAAAAAAAAAAGTGATGCGTCGTTTTACTATGGACATCTCACTTGTAAAAAGAACAATAATAATATTTTTATTACATTTTTTCACATTATTTTTAATATTATTTTTTATATTATTGATTACATCATTTTCTTTTTATTACTTTTTCTCTTAATTACAACCATAAAAAAAAGTAATAAAAAATATGATGATATAAATATTTTCCCAAAAAAAACTATCCGTATCGCTCGAAAAAATTAATCTCACATATGTTGAGATACTTAAAGAAAAAAAAAAGAGAGGAATTCTTTTTTTTTAAATTTATACCCGCTTGTAATGATGGCCACGAGTATCTCATGGTGCAAATTTATTTTAATGCATTCTGTATCTGCAGATTCTCGTGCCAATCCTTATGCTACGCAAGGTGTAATCATACTTCATGAGCAAGAAAAAGAAAGATAATGCACAACATGTTCAGCTTGTGTGGTTCAATAATCAATATATAATGTATGAATATCTTACGCATTCATTTTCTTCTGAAAATTAGGAGTATTTTTAATGCCATTTGTGCTTGGTTTCATTTATGTTTTACATTCAAAACTCAAAAGCCAGACAAGACAACTATTTTGACCAAAAAAAAGATGTAATGGAAGTAGGTTTTTACAAGAAGGATGCATGTACTTAAAGGATTTGAATATCTGTATCTCATGTATCTTATTAATTGTTAGATAATGTAATTTTAAATTTTGAAAATATACAGAAGTTAGAATGAAAAAAAAAAAAACTAGTCATAGACCAAGAATTAGTCGCATAGTTACTTTTCAAACTTCCATGAAAAACAGATCAATATCGAAGGAAATCGAAAATGGTCTATAACTATAAAGCATAAACACGAACATGAGACAAGATGTGAATATAAACACAAAAATATATTAAATTTAAAAAATTATAACAAAATTAAAGTTTATGGATATATATAATTGCAAAGTATAAAAAAATTTATAATTTTTTAATATCATTTTTATAAACTTAAAAATTTATAATATCGTAATATATGATATATATATCAATATTTATTAATTAATAAGTCTCTTTTAAAAAATATAAAATATAATTTTTATTAATATTTTTAAAAAATTTATTAAACTAATTTTTTTAATAAAATTAATCATATATAATAATATATATGCATCTAAAAAATTAATTAAAAAAATAGTAGTGTGAGAAAAGTTTTGATAACGACAAAATAAATGGTTTAGTATGAGCAGAGGAAAAAAAAGAAATAGATAAAAATAATGGTGTATAAAAAAATAAAACTTAAAAATCTTAAGTAACATTTGAAAAGATAAAATTTAAAATATTAATATATGAAAATAATAACTTGAAATCAATTAAGTGATTAAACTTGAGTGGATTATGAAACTTATTAATTAAACATTAGTTATAAAAATTATTTTTAAAAAATTATGAATAAATTATGTTTTAAATTGTGTCTAAACATATTGAATATGTTTAAATTATATTTAAAATATATCTAAATAAAAAAATAATACTTATTTTAATCAAACATATTTAAACAAATAAAACATATGTATCATATACATATTCTTATATATCTAATACAAACATATATCTAATATACAAACATATCTTAAAAATAACATGTACGTACTTATGAAGTCTATCACAACGTGTAGAAAGTGTGCCCCAAAAATAAAAGAGCATTAATAAATACTTCTTCAGCACAAACTATATTGCATAGTGATGTGACCATCTGTGAAATATAGACTGGTCAAAAGCATTCGTGCCATGACAATAATTATAACAGAAGGCACAACCGCAATCATACAACCTGGTTCACTTGTTCACTTAATTACAAATGGATTATTTATGCTGTAACCATCTACTTTATAGCATGATTAAGACCTCAATTATTCGAAACCATTTAGAGACTGGTCTTATCGCCAGGATTGCAATCACAGACATGACAATCCAAACTTTTCAACCAATAAATAAATATTAGCTAATAAAATCAACAAAACCATGTAGGTTTGAAGAAATATTTGTGAAATTTTGTATATATAATTATATAGATTAAATTAATTATCAATTGAATAATTGTATAAATTTTTATACCATATAATTATTTTATATTATAAATTATAATATATTAATTATTAATTTATTTATTTATTCATACAATTTATATAAATAAGATATATACAAATATTTCTCGTATACTTAAGAGAAACTTGAGTGGATCCAAAGGAGAATTTAATGCAATCTGCAAAAATTTAAGGCAGAAGCAACCAGAATAAAGGGACCTGACTATAATACATGGTTAGAGACTTGGACACGCTTACTAATCATTTTCAATCCTACCCCCTCAAAAGCATTATACAGTGACACATTGATATACAAATTCAATTATCATAAATTCATTTTCCAGGGTCATTAATCCACTTCCAAAAATTCATTTTTTTTTTATTTTCCACTAAATTAGGTTCAGTAAATATCTCCTCTCTCCTCTGTGTGAATTTCCTTCATATGTTACCTCAGCCTTTAACTTTACTTTGTCAGCAACAAAAATACATTTTTCTTGTAAATTTTGGACCCCTTATTTTCACTCTTGACACAGTAGTGTAAAGTCTAAACCAAAAAAAGAAGCTAGCAAAGACAATTGAATATTTAAACTTCACTGAAAAACCCATGATGTTACGAGGGAGAAAATGGGGAAGTGAAAATCCAAGTTTCTTGATGAATTGGGGTACCGGAAAGTCCCAATAGCGAATGGTTCGGTTGACTGAAGCATAAAACCCAAGAATCCCAGAAGCAAAAACCTCCAAGAATCCTTGGATTCTTGCGAATTGTTCCCTTTCTGTCTCTAAAACCAGAGGGATCCACCGTGGTTTGGATTCATGCAAGAAAAAAAAGAATGAATGGGTTGGACAGAGGAAGAATGAGAAAGTACCTGAGGAAGCACCACGGCGGCAGGAGAAGGTGGGTTGCTCCGGGGCAGAAGGTTCGAATGTTGAGAACTTTTGTTGCTCTATGAATGTCGAGAAATGAGAAGTTTGCAAATTTGCTTTTGTTTAATTTGCTTTTGTTAAATTATTCCTAGTGTGGGAAAATATTCATTGAGAAAATCAAAATATGGGTGGGAACATAACAAAATTTGGCGGGAATGTTAAAGATATATGAACCTGCCGGCATGAGATGGATTCAGGAAATTTAGACAATGTGGATAAAGATCTTACATTATTTTTGGACAAATATCACTTTTTATATAATGATTGTGATTAAGTGAAAAAAAATGATAAGAAAAAAGTGATATGATTAATGATATAAAAAATAGTATAAAAAGTGATATAAAAAAAAATGTAACAAGAAAATCATAGTTGGATAATATATAAGCATAAAAAAATTTAAATAAAAAATATATTAATACATAATAAGAAAAGATTAATTTATAATTATTTTTTAACATATAAATAATTTTTTATTATTAATATTATCAAATATTTTTTTATTTATGTATTTATAAATAATTTTGACATTTAATTATGTGAGATGCAATTTAAAAAAATATTATAAAAATTTTAATTTTTGTTATAATAAATTTAGTTACTTACATATTATATAAAAATAAAGTTAAAAATATAAAAAGATAGAAATATCAAATAATTATTATAAATAATAAAAAATTTCTTAAAGTGAATAGAAGTATTGTACTCACTGTTATAGAAGTGAATCTGTTCGTATCTGCTATCCTCCCCTAGTTCTTTAAAAAATTAAATAAAAATTAAAAAATTGGAAATGAGATTTTCAAAATTCATTTGGAAAATGGATCAAAATCCGCTCCCACACATGATCCTATCTTATGGTATCACATAATAAACGCTTGTAACTAGTTAAGTACAGTAGTCAAAACTAGTTAGTTAAACCTTTTATTACCTAGGCTATTAAGGTGAAGCTACAAAAGTTTTTTTTTTTTTAAATTATAAAGGTTTGCGGTTTAACAATTCAACCTTATTCTTTGCGGTTGGCATTAAAAAGTTAAAATATTTTATAAAAGAAATATTTTAAAATTATTAAAAAAAATATTGTACAGATTTTAATTCCCAAGTTAAATGAGTTAGCCTGCAAGTTGAGCCCGTTTAAAGTGTGTTTAGTTTGTGAAAATATCTCTTTTATTTTTAGTTTTCATTCTCATTTTTTCACTTTTCAAAAACATATTTTTTTTTTGTTATTTTTATTTTCAAGTAATTCATTTTTTTAAAAAAATATCATCTTATATTCTTAAAAAGAATATAAATACTATTTAGATATTATTTATATTCTTTTTAAAAAATATAATTAAATAAAAAAATATGTATAATAAATAATATTTAATAAAATATAAAAAGAAGTGTATAGTTAATAATATAAGAGTTGTTTTTAAAATAAAGGTCAAAATGTTGTTCTTTCAGCTCTTCCATCTCCACCTTCCTATGGCTAGAATTCTGAGAGTCATGGACGTGAATTAGGTCAAGGGGCCATGGAGCTCGAAGGAGGGCGACTTGTTGGATGATGGTGGTGGACGGCCAGGCGCAATGGTGGTTGACCATGGAGCTGGGGACGTGGTGGTTGGTGGAGGTTCAATCTGGTGTTGTGGGTTTGAGGTGCCGGCAAGGTGTGATGGTGGTTTTGATTGGGTGATGTGGGTGGTGGTGATCTTTGTTCGAAATTGCAGTGGGTAGGAGACAAAAGTTCTGCTTGGGTGGTTGACAAGGTGGCGTTGCAAGGAGTTGGGTATGGGTTGAACGCAAATAGAGTCAAGGGAAGACTGGGTGTTCTCTCTATTGTTCCTGTGTCTATGGTGAAAGTGATAAAGAGGTGAAATGAGAAAGAAAAACATTAAAAACGTTTTTTTTTTTTGTCTCATAGTTCAATTGGTAAAATTTAAGGAAATACAGGAAATGTAGGGGATTCAATTTCCTCTCAATACTAATTTCTTTTTCCTTTTGTTACAACTCATTTTATAAATTGTGACTGGTTAGGACCATGAATATTTCCCTAACCCCCGAAACTTTTAAATAAACCTTTAAACAGGAAATAGCTAAGCCAAACACAACTTTAACTTGTATATCAATATATTTACATCTTAATAATAATAATAATAATAATAATAATAATAATAAAATGAGTTAATCTATAAGTTATAACCTAACTCTAACTCGTCTAACCTGCGAGCCAAATAAATCTAACTTTAAAAAAAGATCGATATAAACATAATTATTATTGATTCGCTATCTTGTTTTAATCCTTAAGTTAAACATAACGGGGATGCTACATGTGAAGCATATGGTGGTGAAGCTTTTGGTGCTATTGTAAGGAATTAGAGGAGAGTTTATAGGCGCATTGGCTGGCAGGATTAAGCAATTTTTTTTTCTATATACCTTTCTTGAAGTTGCAGTAATCTTAGAAGATATTTCCATTTTGTATTGGATGTGCAGATAGAAGGGATACGCTAAAGAGAATCTTGATTGCAAGCGTTGCCAAGCAGGTGGCTGGATGGCACCAGTATGTGGGTTGCTGTTGCTCCATGCTCATCATGTGTTCTCTCTTAAGGCTGTGTTTGGAAGTTTGGAGGGAAAGGAATGGAAAGAATTTAAAGGGGAAGGAAGGGAAAGAAAATAAGAGGTTTATCTTCTCTTTGTTTGGGAGTGTAAAATATACGAGGGGAAGGAAATAAAGGGTTTAGTATATATTTTTACTATATTACCCTTTATTAAAAAAATAACATAATTAATAGTGTTTATTGTTTTTTACATTTTAGTCTTCTTGACAATAAATCCAAGCTGATATTTTTGCTGTGCTTGCATATTTCGTTCATCCTCATCAACGACAACAACACCCACCGGAGGAAATTCAAGTTGAAATTTTTTGCAATGCTATGCTTCTTCCTCTCATCCTTGTCGATGATGACAACACCCACCAAAGGAAGCAGCATCGATCTCAACTCCGTGAAGCCCGCACCACATCAACGTCTTGGGGAGAAAAGGGGACGACGGTGAGAGACACGGGGTCTAGGTCCACAGCCCATTTCACACACACCATGACCCATACGGAGACTGCTGGCCACGAATCTGTGCGGAGGATCTGGTACAATTGTGGTCTGGGTGGTTGCATTATGGTGACGTCCTTAAATTAAGATGGTTGCGCGTGGTGTCCCTCGTCTCACACGCCGCTTTTATTGTTTGAAGGATAAATAGGATATTTCATATAAAACCCCCCAATTTGGGGGAACTAAAATGGGAGGGTTTAGAGGGACTCTGAAAATCTCCCTTTCCCTTCCCTCTTATTCTCAAAATTCCCAAACAAAGACTTTTCATCTCTAAACTTTTCCTTCCCTTCCCTTTCCCTCCTAACTATAACTCCCAAACATACCCTAAGGGGTTGGAAACTGTTTTGGACACCGATGTTGGCTCAATAAATGCTGCCCATAAAACTAGCCATTTTCAGAAGTCTTTGATTGAAAAACTAGTGTAAGAGTAGGACGCACCTTCTCTTTGCTTATTCAATTCTCTGAGTACTTTCTGATTCTAATTAAATGGGTTATGCATTTCAATTTAGAGCTGACAAAATCCGTCAACTCGTTCTGACCCGTCTTGACCTGCTTCAACTCGCTAAAATGTGGGGTGGGGTGAGTTGACTCGCTTTAAAAAATGAGTTGGAAGAGTTAACTCACCATTCTTTAAGACGGGTTGGTAGGTTGACCCGCATAAAAGATAAAATGTTAAAAAATAGATGAGTATTGCTATTGGTCAACCGACTTAATCTTCCTAAAAAATAAAAAAAAATTATATAAAAAATTAATAAATACTATAAAAAAATAATAAATAATAATGATAAAAAATTACAAACTACATATCTAAAATATAATTTTTAAAATAGTCTAATTAAATATTCAAATATAAATTATAACATCAAAGAATTTTTTATTTATAATATTACTTATTATTTTTTAAAAAAAAAAGCTTCAACTCATATTAATTTATCATGGTGTTCCGTCTTTGACTACAGCTTAACCCGGGTTATCTGGGACTGCGAGTATATTATGGATTGAAAAAAAAAAAATATGGGTTCAATCAATGAACCCAATCCAGGAAAAAAATAACAGGTTGGTAACCCGACTATAGTTGTTAAGTAAACCTATTTTGGATGGATGAATTCGAAAACTCTACATTCCATATATTGGTGTTCTAAATAAAATTATAGTGCTCAACTTGAGCAACTTGAGAAATTCAAGTTATAGGCTCAAGTAAGTTTTGAATTTACATAAGATGATAATTGGATTGCAATTATTTAAACACTAATAATGTTTACACAGATTTTATTTTCACGAACTTTAAAATGAACTCATTTGGTCCATTAAAGAAAATTATAATAAGACTAGCATATGAAATATGTCATATCAGATACATTTCGATGCTTCTAGTTCGTATCTTTTCAATTAGTTTTGAAAATTTTATACTAATAAGATATACCACAGTAATAAAATAAATAATAATATTTTATTATGTTTATATTATTAAAACTAACTTATAAAATATTGATATTAATATTTTAATTTAAAATTTATATTTTATGTTAATATTATATTAATTTTATATATTATATTTCAGTTGTATCATATCTTATAATTTTTAAAATTTATCTATCCATATATCAGTATCATATTGTGCTCGTATCTTGTATCAATATATGAACTTCTTAAATTAAGATAGAGCTTATTAGCTCATCCTTCTCTCACAATCTCTTTTATTTTCAATCTCGAATTTAATATTTTATATGTGAGTGAGAGAGACTCTAAAGTTGAAATACTTAATTTTCAACTGTTAATTGTCATTGCTATCGTTCACATAAAAAACATAGTTATTGCCATGTTTATTTTTATGTAATTTCTTAGGATATATAACAAAAGAAAAATTTTAAATTAAAAAAATTATGAAGCTTTTCGGTATCTGCTGTTGTTTTAAGAGAGTTTTGTGTTATTAAAAATATACATATATTTTCGAACATATATAAGATTATATTAACACCAGTATGATGTACATAGTAATAAAAAATTAAAATTATAAATTATAAAAAATTTGAACTTTTTAATAGTAAAAATTTTAATTATATAATTATATAATAAGATACAAATAAATTCTTTTCATAAAAATTAATTATTAATAGAATTAAATTGTTTATAATAAATTAAAACTTTGAAATAAAAACTGAATTATGCAATAACATATTAATGAATTTTTTTATAAATAAAATATTAATAAAAATTCAAATTTTAAGTTATTTATAATAATATGGTAATGAATATTCAAATCTTAAATTCTTTATAATAATTTATTGTGCATGACACATGGTACTCCAAAAAAAATTATGACAAATGTTAAAATTTTAATGAGACATAAGTATTGCTATTGGTAAAATTTTATAAATCTAGTTCTATTTTTATATATTATATTGATTGATGATTAATTAATTTATAATTGTTTGACATAGAAGTTTTTCTATCAAAAGTTGAATAATAAAAATTAAAGCATAATATTATCACTAGAATTAGTTAGTAATACCTGGACTTCCAAAGGAGCTACTAATGTGTAGGATACATTATCTCTTTGACTAATAAATTAAAGAATGCCATTATAATTGGGTTTACTTTGAATTCTTAACGGTTAAGTTTCTAACATGGAGATTCGAGAAAAGGCTTGAAAATATTAATTTATCATGGTGTTCTTGTCTTTGACTACAGTTTTCTTCTTAGAATTTTCTTTCATCTGTGGCCTGCGAGTATATTATTTAAATATATACAATACGATCAATGATATAAGCAGGAAAGAAAAAATTAGTAAATGGCAGACACTATAGCTTTCTGTTAAGTAATATGTAAGTTTTTGGATGGATGAATTCGAAAACTGAGGAAACACACTTTCGTTGTTCTTATCCATGAAGCTTCGACGCATTAAATTGGTTAGACGTACCTACTGCTTATATGCTCCATTCTTATTTAAATTTTAGGTATTTAAATGGGTACATTAAATTAATTAAAATTTAATATTTTTATAAATCTTTGTATTATATAATTAATTTTACAAAAATTTATAAAAATATTAAATCTTAATTAATCTAATATACCTAATTTAAATGTCTAAAATTTAAGTAAAAATTTCCTCCTTCTTACATGTTCGCTCTGATAGCAGGGTGCATGCATACACCACTTTAATTAGTCCTTGATTTGATTGAAAAAATATATCAATGATTTGAAATAAAATAAACACTGATGACATGTAAAACAGGTAAAGTTAGGCAATATTGTAACATTAAACAGTAGATTCGTTCACCGTCCATCTCCGTATTGGAGCCGTAGGATTTAATGCCATGTCTTTGTTGCATAATTAGTTGAATTATGTGATTCAATCTCTAAACAGTGACCTTAACTTTGGAAATGGATATAGAGTTTTAGAAAAGTTGATCCAGATCGACGGGAATTCGCAAATGATGGATTTTTGGCAGGACAGAGGCACTTGTTGAAGAACACCAAGAGAAGAAGAAATGTGACAAAGTCACATGGTATACATATTCTTGTATGCTTATACACCCTTTTATACATATAGACTTATCATCAGATTTATATGCAAAAGAAAAAAAAATTAAAGAAAAAAAAATAAATCACATAAAATTCATTCATAAAAATTATCATATGTTCAAGATTGTGCTTGACACTGTTAAACCACACTACGGTTGATTGATGTACATGAGCTGTGAAAGCAAGTCTACTTGCGTCATCAGAGGTTGAGGCGGGCTAGACGGGCTCAATTTTGATACAGTGGAGAAAATATATACTAAATATAGGAATTGAATCTTCTCATATAAAAAAAACATAAATACAAATTTTATCATGTAAAAATTTATTATGATTAATTATAAAATTAATTAGTTATATTCAAAATAAATTGTGTTTTTATCTTTTTAATATGATTATTTAATATTATTCAAAAATATGAGAAGAGCTATATCTTACTTAAAATAAATTGGGAGATTAATCGGATTGATTCTCTAGAAATTAATAAAAATAAATAGAATATATAATAGTTAAATTTCGAAAATAATTACTATACTTAAATTTCAATTATCTTAAACATAATCAAAACATGATTAAGAATCTATAAAAGTTAGAAATTTAACGAAGTAAGAGCATAATAAGCAATCAAAGTGAACCGACCAGGACAAAAGTAAGTTGGGCCGAATTAGCTCCTTTTTTACCCTATGAGGTTTTGTTTTGAAGTGACTTGGGCCAGATTGGCTCATGAGCCGTGGCTTACTTTGACATCTATGTATATTAGGGAAATTCTACGGTATTTATCTTTTCTTTATGATGTGATACTCTAGGTAAATTATCAAATATTTATTGGTTATTAGTTATTTTTTAAATTTATTATAAAATTAATATTTAATGAATAATTAATAACTTATCCTAAATATCATAGTCATCAACTTACTATAAAAATTACTCATCTAATATACATAAGAAGAATATTTTTAACTTGTAAGGTGTTAGTCACAATAAAGTAGTAAATACTTATGTTTGTATGATAGGTAATGAGGGGAACAGAAAGAGAATAAGAAGAACAAAAATAATTTTTTTTATTTGAGAATTTTAAAATATATGAGAAGAGAACAGAATACATGAAGAACTATTTCTCTCCTCTTTTTTTTAAATGTCTAACTTTTGTTCTACTTAAAATTGAGGTGGAATGGAAGGAATACATGAGTAATAAAAATTTGTTCCGTTCAGTTAATGAAACTTCTAAACAAAAAGAATTAAAATTATATTCTATTCTATTCTATTTTTTTTTGTTCTATTTCCACCTATTCTATTTGTTCCATTAATAAAAAATATACAAATACTGAATAAGACTTTTGATATTTTGTAGGATGCTTTAGAGATTGGCTGAAGTTTCAAAAATAATAATAATAATATAAATAAATAAATAATTGGCTGAAGTTGATCATATAGATAAATAACTTAATTTATTATCAATCTAGCTATATGTTGAAGGGCGATTTTCTCGCTTTTATGTCACACGAATTTAAAGTCTTTATTTAACTTTTTCATATTTTAAGCGAATCTTTCTATTTAACTTTTTTCATATTTCAAACAGATTATCTAAACAGTTCATGTAACTTAATATTTACATAACTTAATATTTACATTCTAGTAAGTGCTTAAATATATCCAGCAAAAAGAGTCTAGTACTAAAAGAATTAATTGTAGTAGATATATGTAGCCAATCATAACAATTAATTTCAAATATTTCATGATTTTATAGATAAATTTTTTAATTAACTTTCATTAAAATTTATAACTAGTTTAATGATATAATTTTTATTCTTTAGAGATAAAATTGATCCTAAAATTTAAATGACTTTTAACGAGGCTAGAGTTGAATTTGGATTGAGATAAAAAAAAAATAGTAACTCTTTTATGTTTTCTTATTGTTGTCAATTTAATGTTAAATCAAAGAGACAACTTGCATTATCACTTTCACAAATTCTCTTTTTCTACGAGGACTTTTATTTGTCACTCTTTTTTGAGTTGCTATACTGAAATTATGAAGAAAAACAATCATATTTCAGATTTGACTCTCAAATAGGTTAACCTTAACCCATATTGAAATAGAAAAACACACTCCCCATCCTCTAAAAATAATTACTAATCGAATCATAATTTACACAGCCAATCTTAATGACACTGTACAAGGTTTCATACATATATGTACATGTCTACATTCCGAAGTGTTCAGTACATGATTTTGTCATTTCCTTAATAACCAAACCTCTTGCTCGGTTAATTGTCACAAGGCACAAGTACACATGCTCTTCAAGTTCTTCCACTTGTTTCCTAAACCCAGCATCACTTTTCTTAAGCTCCTTCACCATTTGCAAAGAGAATTTATCCTCTTTCCTGTCCAAACAGAACTGCACCATTGCCCTGTTATGTTCAATTTCATCATGAAGCCTAGCTACAAGTCTACTCATTGTATCAAAGTCTCTATTCAATATATAAGTTCCCTTGGCTGCTATGTCAAGCTGATCACAAACTTTACTAAGAAACCTACTTCTTGAAAACCTTAACCTTGGAAGCTTCCTCTTAAGACTCTTATATGGGAAGCTTAGAATTGCTGGCCCCATGACTAGTGCTGTTAAAGTATGTGCTGCTATAACTGTGGCTGTGATTGCTACTAAGCCACAAGCTGCTGTAATACACACTCCTGATGTCTTCTTCAAATACTTCATAAGCTTAATTTTCCTTCCCACCTTTATTCTCATTGATTTCAAATGGTGTAATACTAATGAGTGCTTATCACTAAGGAGCTTGAAGTCATGATTGTTAAGGTCTGAAAATGGGTTATTTGAGAACATGAATGAGTTGAGCTCAAGAATGATTAGTTTGAAATTTTCTGGAGAGTCATCATCCATAATGTTTAGTGCTCTTTGAAACTGGTAATTAGACTGGACTTGGTTGATGCATCTGAGAAGATGGCTGCAAATGTGTGAAGCCTCAGCACTGATGTCAAAGTAACTGAGCATAAGATTTTTGATTTCTGGTGACTTTGAAATGATTGTTGTATCAACAATGGAATGTATAGTTTCTTGGCCTGGTTCAAGGAGGATTTCTGAAAATTTATTCTGGTTGGAATAAATGGAAGGCTGGTTTGCAAGTAACTGAGCTTTGTTAAAGAAATCATCATAGGATTTTGTCCTTAATGCCCTGTGGTACTCCTCATGGAAGTTGATGCCTTTTTGGGCATCTGTAAGTTTCTTCACATCTGAAACCAGAAATATAATCTATCATTCAAATGTCAAATATAATGTATTGCAGAAGCTGATTTTTGAATTATTTGGTACTGAAGAAGACATGAAAAAACTACACAATCCAATGTACAAAGGTAGCCCGTTTAAGAACTTAATTCAATCAACATGAACATGTTTTAGACTTCCAACAAAGCAAAATTACAAGAATCACAAAGCTTGTAGACAGAGAAAATCGAAGCTTGACAAACAAAAATGACATAGAGCTTAGTTTACGTTCATTAATTTAAGATTACGTGAAGAAAAAGGATAACTTTTCAATTTTTGAGAAACAATGCCTAGCTTTTCCATTTAAGCTGTCAAATATTGATGTATTAATTTACTTTTAAAAATCCAGTCATCAAATATTTTTTTTGGGGTACAAAATTCAGTCATCATTTGCTTGCAGAGAGACTATGAATTACAAAAACGCAAATATTTTGGTCCAGAAAAGGCTATGTACTTCCGTTTCATGCTAGGAATTTGTATTGTTGTCCCAAATAATTAACCACATATCCTTTTCCTTAGCTAAAGCAGAAAAAAGACAGTAAAGCTTTTCAAAACTTTGTTTATATTTTAGTC
The DNA here is from genome assembly GCA_029884595.1 of Ormosia semicastrata. Taxonomy (NCBI): domain Eukaryota; kingdom Viridiplantae; phylum Streptophyta; class Magnoliopsida; order Fabales; family Fabaceae; genus Ormosia; species Ormosia semicastrata. The sequence continues at coordinate 13,165,573 of JAQQTO010000041.1, forward strand.
CATTAGCTCAAAATATAAACCATGCTTCCAGATACCAATCACATTAACTTAGATCTGCAAGAACTTCGAAGAAGTTCCAAATATATAATAGACAAATGAAAAAGCTGATGAAGTCACAAGAACGTACCTTGGCCGGGCTTACAAGCTCTTAATTTTGCCAACATGTTGATTGATCTTATGAACAAACTTAATTGATGTTGAAAAGCTAAGAAAGGGAAATAATAATTATATATATGAACAAACTTGGTTCTCAATCACTTAGGAGAGAGGCCTATATATGATATATCATGCAGTTTCAGCACCCCAATTAATCTTTCCTTGTAATCCTTTATAAGAAAGGACAATGATCCATGAAGAGGCTAATCAACTTTCTACGTAGTCTGTTGAAGCTGATACATGTTCGCAGTTTGTTTATAAAGCCTCCTATGGTCGTTACAAGGATTGAAATTTAAGCTTTCTTTTTTATATAATTCTCTAATCTCATCTAGAGAGAGAGATTGAGATAATAATTACTTTTCCAAGTTGTTTGCAAGCTTTAATGCTGAAATCACTGATTCACTGGAGATCCCTTTTTTCTACATCTTTCAATTTGCTCCCTTTCTTTTTATATGTGTTGTCCTCATTTAATAGTTACATTGATTTGCAAGTTACACCACTTCCAACATACAAGTGTATCATGTAGGTCGAGAGATATTTCTTTCTAAAGAAGTGTAATATAAAATGGCTTAATTAAATTACCATTATACCCTTCCATTATTTATATTTTTTTAAGTCAATTAAATCAGTTATTATGTATCTATACATATGTGCACAGCTATGCTTTTATTTTATGGGATGCATATATCTCTGTGCAGCAACCTTAAATTAAATAAAATATAACAATACACATTAACAACAACGCTTGATTAGTTCAAATAATTCGACTCTTATTCTTTTTACGTAAGGTTTTAAGTTCGATTCTTGTAAATGAAAAAAATCAATTTTTGAATACTGGGGATTTAAAAAAATATAACAATACACATTAACAAATGCATTTATATATATAGTTGTAACAAGTTAATATAATGTAAGTGGACATGAGCAATGATATACAGGACAAATCATCCTGTAAAATTTGGTGTATGTTATTTGAAATAGTTCTGTCTATAAATGAGAAGGAACCAAGAGGGGGATTAAAAAATATAATGTAAGTGGACATAAGCAATGATATACAGGACAAATCATCCTGTAAAATTTTGTGTATGTTATTTGAAATAGTTCTATCTATAAATGAGAAGGAACCAAGAGGGGGATTAAAAACCTAAAACTATAGGGTTTGATTTTAGGAGTGTTCAAAATTAAACTAATCTGATAAAAAATGAAATAATTGATCCAAGAAACCAAAAATTGAATAAATTGAAAAATTAAAAAAGTGAAAAATTGAAAAAATTAATTAGATTGGAACGAATTTCAATTTCAATTTTGAAAATCGATCTAATCCAATCTAAATGAAAAATGTTTATATATATATTTTTTATAATAATATTTTGCCTAGAAAATTATTATGTTATAGATACTTATTTAGGAACATTACCAATATATCTCATGCTAAACTGAATTCTCTCTATAGTTTTATAGTTTATTTATAACTTTATTATTATACATCAAGTCAATCCTAATTCCTTCTCTAATTTCATAATTTCGACATTGAATCTGGACATGTATTATAAGATTGACAATTAAATTTGACTTATATTTGAATTTTAGATTTGTATTATAATACATTTTGATGAATTAGTTTGGACTTGTATTTATTATAATTTGATGAATTAAAATTTGTATTTAAAAAAATTAATAAAAAATCAAAAAACCAATCTAATTCAAATTGATTTAGATTGGATTAGATTAGATCGATTTTACATTTTGAAGCAAATCGATCAGATAATAATATAACAAAACAATTAAATTGAATCGGTTAATATTTTGTTTCAAAATCGATCCAATCCAATCTGTAAATACTTACCTCTTGATTATTGCATGGTCCATCTCCAGCTAGCTATTGCAAATCTGCCTAAATTAATCTCTGAACAGGAGTTTTACAAGCCTCTAAACGATATCTGTTTATTGTCATATTATCATGTGCAAGCGCATGTGTTGGCCCCATATAGCTTCCAGGGAAAAACAGAAAGTCCTTACTTGATAGTTCAGTGACCTATATTGTCATCATTAATTAATCAGATCGTCTATTCAATCAATGATTCATTCCTTTTGAGCTTGAATCTCCTTGTGTCTCTTAAAATCAATTAATCATCTCATCATCATTGTCTATATTGTGGCCATGGACCTCCTAATCTCATATTATGTTTCTACGCATTCGCCTATTGAAATAGACTACAAAGATATAGAAATAGAATAGTCATCGTACCAAAAAAAAAAAATAGTCATGTTATATAAGCACAAATTGTTGTTAGTTACAAAATTATTTATCAAATTATCATACTTTTGAAACTATATATCAAATTGTCACACTTTTTACCTATATGAATTATTTTATTATTTACAATTACGCCAACACGTATGATGTAACTACGTTGAAAACATCAGCATAAATGACACTATTCATATAATAGCGTCAGCGTTGCTAGCGTTTTCCACATAATTACGTCATACGTGTTGGCATTTTCCACGTAATAATGTCACACGTGTTGGCGTTACCAGTGAATAACACCACCTTACCTGTAAAACTCTCCTTTCCTTCTCTTCCATAGGACAATGATGATATTTACGTACAGCAGTGTGCACGGACATATATACTTAGATTGATTGGATGTTTGTTATTTTCGGATATGTGTACATGATGTTCCTTCTCTTGTTGGAAGACTTTACTATTACTGGACATACAGTCGGGGATCTGCAGTCTTAGCGTACTTGTATAGGGAGATTTGCAAAACTACAAACTACAATGTGCACGAGATTGGAGGTACTTGCATCTTGTTGTAGTATTTCAGTAAGTTTCTTATATAGTATTGTAGTATAGCAGTGGCTACGTAATAACGCTAATGCGTTAGGCATTATTACCTAGATAACGCTAATACGTATAGTGTAATTACTTGGAAAACGCCAGCAGCACTGACATTATTACATGGATAGCATCATCTCTAATATATGTTTGTGCACACTGCTGCACGTGAATATTATCATCATCCTCTAGAAGAGAAGGAAAAGAAAACTTCACGGGTAACGTGGCGTTATTCACTGGTAATGCCAACATGTATGGCGTTATTACGTGGAAAACACCAACACGTATGGTATAATTACCTAGAAAACTATTACGTGGATAGCATCATCTATGTATATATGCCCATGCATGCACACTGCTGCACGTAAATGTCATCATCATCCTCTAGAAGAGAAGGAAAGTAGAGCTTCACGGGTAACGTGACATTATTCATTGGTAACGTTAACATGTGTGACTTTATTACATGGAAAACACTAACACGTATGGTGTAATTACGTGGAGAACTATTACGTGGATAGCGTCATCTATTTATATATGCCCGTGCACACTGCTGCACGTAAATATCATCATCATCCTCTGGAAGAGAATGAAAAGAGAGCTTTACGGGTAATGTGACATTATTCACTGGTAACGCTAACATGTGTGGTGTTATTACATGAAAAACGCCAATACGTATAGCGTAATTGTAAAAAATAAAATAATCCATGTAGGCAAAAAGTGTAGCAAATTGGTAAATAATTTTAAAAATATGACAATTTGAAAAATAGTTTTGCCATAATGATAGTTTGGTAAAACACTCGGACTAAAAACCTAAAATTATAGGGTTTACTTTAGGAGTGTTCAAAATTGAACTAATCTGATAAAAAATGAAAAAATCGATCCAAGAAACCAAAAATCGAATAAATTAAAAAGCTAAAAATGTGAAAAATCAAAAATATTAATTAGATTGGATTGAATTTTGATTTTAATTTTGAAAACCGATCTAATCCAATCTAAATAGAAAATGTTTATATATATATATATATTTATAATAATATTTTGCCTAGAAAATTATTATGTTATAGATACTTATTTAGGAATATTACCAATATATCTCATTCTAAACTGAATTCCCTCTATAGTTTTGTAGTTTATTTAAGAATTTTACTATTATATCTCAACCCAATCCTAATTAATTTCTTCTCTAATTTCATAATTTCAACATTGAATCTGGATATGTATTATAAGATTGACAATTAAATTTGATTTATATTTGAATTTTAGATTTGTATTTTAATACATTTTGTTGAATTAGTTTAGACTTGTATTTGTTATAATTTGATGAATTAAAATTTATGTATTTAAAAAAATTAACAAAAAATAAAAAAAATCTAATCCAAATCTCTTTTCAAACAAATTGTTCATATATATATATATATATAACAGGAAAAAAAACTAACTTGATAGTTCAATTCAATCAATGATTCCAAGCTTGAATCTCTGATTTCTTAAAATCAACTAATCATCTCATTCATATGCATGAGTCATAGTGATTAAACTTCGATAAAATTCAAATGAGGACTTGTATAGCTGATTAAAATCTGCCGTATAAATTATTCTATTCGGGGCCCATTAGAAAATAAAAACCAAAAATGGAGTTTTACATTTTGAGCAAGCTAAATCTCGACACTAGAGACAAGCCATGATCCAGAACCAATTCAATTAGGACTATTAAACAATTCTAAAACAATGAGCAGTTTCAAAAACAATAACAATAAATAAACTAAAAATCTTAATCAATATAAGAAAAAGAAGAGATTGAATCCGTGATAGATTTTATGATGATATAAAGTTATTATCCTTTTTTTTACATTATCTTAATTCTCATTTTGAAACAAATTGATCATATCTAAATCAAATATGAGCTTGAATATCAATAATATAACAAAACAATTTCGGTTATTTTTTTTAAACCGATCCAATTCAATCTCCAAACACCTTTACCTCTTGATTATTGCATGGTCCATCTCCAGCTAGCTATTGCAAATCTGCCTAAATTAATATCTGAACGTGAGTTTTACAAGCCTCTCAATGATATCTGTGTAGGACTTGTTTGATATATCGTATTAGGTATGATAGTATAAACTAATACAATACATTATAACATTATCAGTTGTTTGATGTAAATACTGTATTGTATAAGTTTATTTATTAAACTCCTCTTATACATTAAAATGATAGATATCTTAATCAAGCTTTGGAGGAAGAGATTAGACTATGAGTAGTTGAGTGGATTGGTTGAGTGAGTGATTAGATTTATAGGATTTTGATGTACGTATAAACTCTTATAAAAAAATTTTATTACAATTCTAAACATATAAAAATATTCTCAACCCTACTTTATTAATCAATTAAGTTGTAAATTATAAAATATGTGATTATCGTGATCATGGACCTCCTAATCTTATACCTATTATCGTACCAAAAAAAAAAGAATAGTCATGTTATATAAGCACAAACTTAGTTTTGAGAAACCAACAAGTCTTTAATACATTTATCAAATTATATCCTATCATTCGTATCAAATTCTATGGGACACTTAAACATTTTTATTATCATGCAAGTGCATGTGTTATTGCTACTGGGATTATATATATATATATATATATATATATATATATATATATATATATATATATATATATATATATATATATATATATATATATAGCTTCCAGGGAAAAACAGAAAGTCCTAACTTAGTTTTGAGAAACCAACAAGTCTTACCTACTTCTCGGGTAGATGTCAATGATAGTTCAGTGGCCTATATTGTCATCATTAATTAATCAGATCGTCTATTCAATCAATGATTCATTCCTTTTGAGCTTGAATCTCCTCGTCTCTTAAAATCAACTAATCATCTCATCATCATTGTCTATAGTGGCCATGGACCTCCTAATCATATTATGTTTTTACGCATTCGCCTATTGAAATAGACTACAAAGATATAGAAATAGAATAGTCATCGTACAAAAAAAAAAAGAATAGTCATGTTATATAAGCACAAACTTAGTTTTGAGAAACCAACAAGTCTTACCTACTTCTCCGGGTAGATGTCAATTATGAACATTCTCGAAGTGGAAAAGAAACAAAAAGTATGGTATATAGTTATGTTAAGATCTTATCATTCTCAAATTCCAATATATTCTATGGTATATATTGATTAACAAACATTTGAAGTAGAAGGGTCAAACAACGACAGTCAACTTTATGTTAATATTGCTAATATTGCTACTGGGATTAATGTCATGACCATTTCAGATTAAGCTTCAAGCTTGTGCTTTTACCATTGAAGGGGGGGAAACTTTTAACCTACATGAGTTTTTGCTTTTGTTTTGTTTTTGTGTTTTAGTTTTTCCTTATCTAAGAAACTTGAATAGAAGAGATTATGGAAACTTATTTTGTTGGCTAACCTTTTGTGGGTTACACAATCAAATATTTTCTTTCTCCTTTTTAAAAATCATATTTTATACAATGAAATTGTTCCTTATTTTACATTATTAAATACTTAATATTTCTAGAAGAACTAATCTTTAATTAATTAAAATCCTGTTGGAATTCAGTTATGTGAAGATATTTACGAAAGTCATAGCTTAGAAGGAGGAGCTAGCTAGTTAGGAACCAATATGTTGCCAGTGTCGATCAAAACCCATGTCCACTTTTCTTTTTCCTTTGGTTTTTGTATCAATTTCTTTCTCTAACAATTAAAGGGAAAAAAGAGAAATAAGAAGAAAACAGAAAGAGAGCATGTGCAACACAGTCAAGGTGGAGCCTCCTCAAGGCGACAACTCAACAAATCAGTAAACGACATGAGTCATCATGGGTAGAGATAGCCATGCATAGAAGCAACCCTTGTGGAGGGTCCTATACACAAGATACTCAACCCATGAGGAGATGATTCCTTAAGAGGGGAGATCCCTAAAAAAAGAGAGAAAAAAGGAGAAGAAAATATGCATTATGTATATGCGTGGAGAATTCAATTTGTGATGAGGGGTTTTAGGCATATCTAATTCAATTCACTTCCATCCACATGCCTAATGTGCTTCATCTACATCCACATATATCTTCTCTCTCTCTCTCTCTCTCTCTCTCTCTCTCTTTCTCAATTGTAACGTCACTTTTGTGGATTAGGACGGCAATAACTGTATCAAACACGTAGAATACAAGATATTAATTTGGCCCTTGTTTTCCATACTTGAGAGATTTAGCTTGAAAACCTCAATAGGCTAAAGGCATCTATCATCAGGACTCGTGAGTCATTCCTCCCTTAACTTAAGCACGGTTTCATTACTAACGTTTAGACTTCTTGCTAAATCCCCCTTCACTCAAAAGGACTATTAAGTTATTCTACACATTTACGTCATGTAACAAAATAAATGCATGGAAGAGAAAACTCTCATTTTCGGTCTTTAAAGATTTTTAGAATATCAATTTAATTTTTGAAAAAGTATTATATCAATTTGGTTATCGAATTTTAATCATCAAAATTTTTCAAAAGTGATTATTTATTGTAACTAAAGTGATGTCATACGAGGACGATGGATGCTTTAGAAACCTTTAGAAGAACAAGTTGAGGGTTATTCTAAATAGAGCAAAGATTTATTTATTTTAATCATAAAGTAAAAGCTTCTAAAAAATAATATATAAGAAAAGAAAACAAAAAAATATGAGTTCCATGACCCATGTCATTCAGCTTATTCAAGGGCAAATATAATGTTATAATAACCCAATGGGTTAGTTTAGTGTGGACAAATAGGCGATGAGTTGGTAGACATACAGTTACAAGTTTAAATTTTAATTGTAACAATAATTGAGGTTAAAGTATAAAGAATATCATAGTGAATATCTTATTCTTGGCATGGATGACATGCTTATGATTGGATCAGTGAGATAAATTAGTCGATATATACACAAATTAACCAGATACCACTTACCGCAATAAAATAAATAATATTATTCGGTTTCAGCTGTCCAATACCTTTATTCTAGTTGTATCCCTAACTATTAGAGAGTATAGAGAGAATTGGGGAGGGGGGAGTTATGCTGTAAAGTTTAAGGTGATGTTTGGTTTATTTTTTGTTTTTATTTCTAGTTGATATATTTTCATTTATAATTATAAAAATACCATCTAATTTTTATTTTATTTTTTATTTTTAAACTTTTGTAAAGGAAATGGTGAAAATGAAAAAAATGTTATTTTTATAATTTTATTTACAAAAATTTAAAAACAAGAAACAAAATAAAAATAATGTAACATTTTTATAATTATAAGTAAAAATATATCAACTAAAAATAAAAATAGAAAATAAATCAAACACCCCCAAGTTATCCACAATCATTTCCGTAATGCACAACTTATCCACTAATTACTAATGTTTAGCAATTTAAAGAGAAAAGAAATTTATTGTTTAAAATAATGTGAAAATAAATTAGGAAATTCTTATAAAATAAATCCCTATTTTTGTCAAGTTTTAAGAATTACTCAAATTATATCTTTTGAGTAGGATCCCATCTTCTTTCCACCCACTCTCATATATACTATTATACAAAGAGAACATCCTGCATGACGACAAAACAAAAAAGAAAGAGAAATTACATTAACTTTCTTTAAGATTTAGTTTAATTACACTCAACATCTTCCTTATTTCTGAAATTATATCGGTCTCTCTTAAAGTTTATATTATCATTACATTTTTTTTATTCGTTTGTTTTAGGAGATATTAGTATATGGACATAAACAGGAAGGTGACAAATATAATTTTGCTGAACATCAAGAGAAATCAGCAGTTTTTTTTTAGAAAAAAAACGTAATTCAAATGGAATAGGATCTCAGCAGTTTATCAAGAAAAAGAAATAAAAAAACTCAGAGTGCAACTCTCAATCTAATCGTCGAGAATTATTGAATTATGCCTACCATCAATATTTTGCCATATAATAAATTATTTTCCGTTTTTGTCATTGACCAAACTATCGCCACGTGCATTTTCAAAGTGTTGAGATTTAAGGTTTAGGATTTAGGGGTCTGTGACCTGATCTGTTTTAGGCTTGACTTATTTAAAAAATAAGCAAGGCTCATATTTTTTTTAATAACCTGTTTCATTTAATAGGTCAGGTCTGACCTTTCAATAAAACCATTAAGTTCTATTAGATCTACTGTTTATATTATTTATAAATATATTCAACAAAAATTTGAAATTATACTTAATAGGAATCGAACTCACTACCTAATATAAACACTCCACTCCACTTACTACTAAGCCATGGTAAGTTATTATACTTACAATTACATATTTTATAGATTATATTTAAATTATATTATTTTTGTTTACTCATCCTGCAGATTCACTTTACCACGTTCTATTCCTAATTCCTAATCAGTTCAGAGACCTAGTTCCACTTTACTCATCCTCTGGCTCTCACTTTCTCGACTCTCAGTCGACTCGGCACTCCCTCTTCTCCTCTCCTCCACGCACCACGCACGCTGGCTTAGTCGCTCACCATCATCGAACACTCAGTCCCTCCTCTCCTCTCCTCCTCCACACGCGGTTGCACGCCCTTCGTGACCGGTCCCTCTCCTACGCTGATTTCTACCAGGTAAGAAGGATTTCGGGGTTAGATCTGAGGGTTCATAGCATTTCAATCAAAATTTCTTGCTAGGCATGACTAGATAAACATGCGTTTGCAGAAAAAAAAATATCATACTAGCATCAGATTGAAAATCATGTAGACAGAAAATGAAGTTTGCAAAAAGTAATTATTTTTTTCTTCTTTTTTTTTTCCAATCAAACGATAATAGCTTGTGAATGAAATCTGCATACATTTAGTTAGTTGTTCATTTATGAAATAATGGTAGTGCTACATTTTAAAAAAAAATTTAATGGGGTAAAAAACCACCAATAATCACGAGAAAATTCTGTTTCAACGTCCAGGAAGCTGGATCCATTATAGGCACAGGCCAGGTAAATCAGGTAACACAATTTTTCTTCGATTTTATTCCTGACAGCAGAATTCATTTTTAGTACATATTTAGAATAATTGCATTATAGTTATGTGTATGTCACAAAGGTCCATATTGTTAATGCAGAGTTTCTAGATATTTTCATTTGTAGGTTCGGCGATGCTGGTTGCAATATCTTTTGCGGTCATCTTATTATTGAGAAATGACCTTCATATTTAGATTTCCTGTATAAAATTGATGAGTCCACTAATTGTATCATGACTTTTATATATGTTCTCAAAATGAATTCCTTCAAAACTCCCATTTTTGTTTGAGTAAATTGCAGATGAAAGCCCCCCTTACGGGAAGTAATACAAGTGCATCCCTCTTATTTTTTATATTTCATGGACAACCTTTATCATTATTTATATTTCATAGATAAAACCTTTCATAAAGTTTCCTTTAGAATCATTAGGTGAATGTTGTCATGAGCTTTTACATTTTTATGTAAATTTCATCAAACTTCCTTGCTTAAAGCTAAAATATAAAGACATTACCTATGGTTGTAGAAACTTACTAGTCTCTTTTGGTGATAATAATGCTAGTAAAGTTAATATATGTTCCAAGAAAAATATGACTCTGCATGCCAGATACATGCATCGACGGGAGTTATTTATTATATAAATAGTTGGAATAAGGAAGTCATGTAATTTCTATATAATTTCACTTAACCTCATTAAAGGTGAATCATTTCTCTTTAAGTCCGATATTGGAATGGCTGTGTTATTTGTATCATGATGAGATGCACCTAAGTCCAATGAGTAATTTTTGTTTAGGACACTAATAGGAAATTGAACAACATGAGTCTTTGGTTGTCATTGATATGGGTAGCTCTTGATTGTGTATAGTTTCTTACAGTCAACATTCTTCTTAATAATGACATATCACCAAGGGTTGATTGGAATTGATCTGAGGCTTACCTTGATTGTTTTAGTTAGGAGACTGTTGCCAAGAATTTTGAGATTTACCTTAATTGATGGAAAACTCGTACAGTTTGGCAACATTAGCCGTTTTTGCTTATGCTCTTGAAACCATGCGGAAGTAAACAGAAAGATGGGAAAGAGTATAATTATTCATTCTATTAGAGATATAATAAAACTATACATAATCCTTAACCTAATAGCTTAAACTTTTAAGAGAATTAGTTCTTAACATGGCACTGGAGTCTATATAATTAAGTAGTTATGAGTTCGATCCTTGTCACCTTTAATCTTCTATGTGTAAGTTTTGGAGTGTATATTTCATGCTTAGCAAAAACTGATTATATGCTGCCACATTAGTTTTGGAGTGTATATTTCATTAAAAAATATTTCATGATTTAATACTTTCCTGACTTGTTTTATAATAAAAATTATTTATGTCTTTTGTTATTCTAGTAAATAGTAATATCATATTTATGTGAGAAAGATTAGTTGGGTCTGTTTCTATTCTGAAATTTTGAAACGTGGGGGAGCTCTGAAGGACTGTACTATAATGCTTGTAAGTAAGATAGCTAACTTTATTTCCACTCCCTTTGATATTTCCTATGTTGCATTCTGCTAAGTGAGACTTTGTTGGTAATGTGTGATTATAGTGTGGGCGACAACATAGAAATTTAAGGACCTTGGAAACTATCTTTATCTATATCCAATATCTTTCTTTTAATACCATGTGGATTTTTTCCTTCTCCTTTTGTTTGTGCGTGTGGGTTGTCTACATATTTAAGATCTTACTTCTATCACGTATGAAACATGTTGTACTTATGTTACAGGTATAGTTAATGTCTTCTTCACTTGAGGGAACAATGTCATCTGCTTCTCGTCCGCCTAATGAATTCAATGAACAAGTGCCAACAGATTCAAGTCACCTTGGAGATAATAGAGTTGATAGTGATCAAAATAAAGATCAACATGATAATGGTTGTGCCATTATTATTAAGAAGAAGAGGTAGAAGATATCGACTGTTTGGAATGATTTTGATGAAACAGAAGTATCTCAAGGAATGACGAAAGCTGTTTGCAAGTACTGTAAATGACATTTTGCTTACACAGGCAAGGGAGCTAGCACTAGCCATATGAAGAGACATGCAGATTCTTGCATGCAAAGGAGGTTGCACATGGCTTCACAAAAGAAGCAACCACCATTCCATTTCAAGCTTCTAGCTTAGGTATTAATCCATTTATAGCACCTGGTGTTAGGTATTCAAATGAAAAAATGAGAGAGATAATTGCTACTGCAATCATGGTACATGAGTACCCTTTTAGCATTGTTGAGGGTGAAGTTTTGATATGGGCCTTCCAATATGCTAATCCTAAATTTCATAAAGTTTCTCGCAAAACAACTAGGAGTGATTATTTAGCAATATATAAGGTAGAGAAGAAAAAATTGAAGGCTTTGTTAAAAGGTATGAGCAAGATTAGTTTGACTATAGATATGTGGAAATCAAGTCACCAAGTAACTGAATACATGGTTATCACTGGTCATTTCATTGATGCGGGGTGGAATCTTTAAAAGAGGATTTTGAGTTTTGTGAAAGTGTCTGCTCCTAGACGTGGAATTGATGTGGCAGATGCTATTTTCAAGTGTCTAAAAGCTTGGGGGATTGAAAATAAAGTGTTTTCTGTGTCAGTTGATAATGCTTCTTACAATGACTCATACCTCAGGACTCTTAAGGACAACTTATCACTCAGTAGTAAATTGGTGGTAATTTGTTTCATGTTAGATGCTGTGCACACATTCTAAATTTGTTGGTGCAGGATGGCCTTGGTAGAATTAAGGATATCATTTATAATATTTGTGAGAGTGTCAAGTATATTAATTATAATGATTCAAGGTTGAAGGCATTTTGTGATATTGTTGAGCAGAAACACTTGAAAGAAAGAAAGCTCATTATTGATTGTTCAACAAGATGAAATTCTACCTATAAAATGTTGTCTACTGCTTTGAAGTTCAAGATTGTCTTTCCAACTTATAAGGAAAGAGAGCCACATTATAACTATGAACCATCTTAAGAGGATTGGGGAAAGGTTGAGAAGGTTTGTCAACTTTTAGAAGTGTTCAATCTAGCCACTCATGTCATCTCAAGCAGTGAGTATCCAACTGCAAATTTGTATCTTCCTGAAGTCTGGAGGGTGAAACGAGTAATTGATAAAGTCGCAGAGGATGATGATTACTTCATGAGAGAAATGGCAGTCCCAATGAAAGCAAAATTTGACAAATATTAGGGGGAATGCAATATGCTAATGTGATTATTCTTGTTGAACAACAACCCTTTACCCGGATCAGACTTTAAATATTACAATATGCGTTCCACAGTATCCATGTGAGGTTTACGAGGATTATACATAAACTGACTCACTACGCATACTGAATAAGCAATATCTGACCTAGTATAAGACAAATAAATTAATTTTTTCACAAGCCTCTGGTACCTTGCTTTATCGACAGAAGTTGCATGCAAACACTCAAACAACTTGTGATTTTGTTCAATAGGGTATATTCGCAGGCTTACATCCAAGTATACCTATTTTAGTTAACAAATCAAAAATGTATTTTCGTTGAGATAAGAAAATACCATTCTTTAAGCGGGCTACCTCGATTCCATTTAAATCTCCAAGTTGTTTTATTTCAAACTCTAAGGCCAAATGTCGTTGTAAGCTCTCAATTTCTTCTTGATCATCTCCTGTCACCACCATGTCATCAACATATATAATCAAAGCAGTAACCTTACCCATTCGATGCTTTAAAAACAAAGTATGGTCTGAGTTGCTTTGTTTATATCCGAAGCTCTTCATAGACTTGGTAAATCTATCGAACCAAGCTCTTAGAAACTGTTTTAACTCATACAACGCCTTTTAGAGTTTGCACACTATTGTAACATCTGAGTATTTTTTCCACACCTGAATGGGGATCCATATACACTTCCTCTATAAGATCTCTATGTAAAAAAGTATTTTTTACATCAAGTTGAAGAAGTGGTCAATATCGGTTCATCGCCAAAGACAGCAGCACTCTAACTGTATTAAGTTTGGCAACAAGTGCAAAAGTATCTTAGTAGTCAACCCCATAAGATTGCATATATCCTTTCACAACCAATCGAGCTTTATACCTCTCAATTGTCCCATCTGCTTCATGCTTGACTGCAAAGACCCATCTACATCCCATGGTCTTTTTTCCTTTCGGTAAAGTCACAAGCTCTCAAGTATTATTTTTTTCAAGCGCCGCCATTTCTTATGCCATGACTTGAGTCCATCTATCATCTGCTAGAGCTTCCTACATTTTACTAGGATTAGGAATAGATGATAACTGTAGCACATAAGACGCATATGACTTGGATAATTTTTTACAAGACATATGATTACTAATTGGGTATCTAACTTTGGATTTAAGATCAAACTCATATTTAACAGGTGGTACACGATGATTAGAACGAGGTAGAAGACGATATTGAAACACTTGAGATTCAGAAAAAAAAAATATCATGACTACAAGTGGAATTAGGATTAGTGGATACCTTTAGAGGAATCTCAGAAGAAGACTGGCTCAGTGGTTGTGTTGAATTGTTGGGCGCCATTGTACTATCATGAATAACATTATCTTCAGTATGAGAAGTCTCTGGTTCAACAACAAATAATTCCTCCCTTTCATCTGAAAATTCACCCTGTCTTGAAAAATCTCTGGATGAATAAATATTTTCTGAATTTTTGGTAAAAAATGCCTCTAATTTTTCAGAATTTATCACTTCGTCTAAATTCTTCATCTGAAATGGTAAATTAGGAGTTGGTGCCTTGTAAAATTGGTCTTGTGGAAGGTAATATCCATGGAAACATAAAGCCTCCGAGTTTTTGGATCATAACACTTGTAGCCTTTTTTATTATTCCCATATCCCAAAAACACACTTCAAAGCACGAGACTAAAGCTTAGTTAATTGACGCGGATGCAAATGAACATAAACTACACACCCAAAAATTCGTGGGCCCGAAAGTACTACCGGTGGAAGAGTGCAATGATCAGAAAGGGCATCCAATAGTCTTCAAAAATTAAGAACACTGGATAGTGTACGGTTTATTAAGTAGACCGTCGAATTCAAAGCTTCACCCTACAAGTAAATGGGAACATAACCCCCAATTAAAAGAGACCGAACTTCCAATAAATGTCAGTTTTTTCACTCTACAACATCATTTTTGTTAAGGAGAATTTGTGCAAGATGTTTGGTGAATAATTCATTCAGAGTGCATAAATTCCATCAACTCTTTCTTTTCGTACTCACCATCATTATCAAAACGAAAGACTTTTGTTGGAACACCAAACTAAGTAGTTATCATTTGATGAAACATGCGAAAAATTGAACAAACATCACTCTTGTGTTTCATTTGATAAACTCAAGTCATGCGAGTGCAATCATCAACAAAAGTTATAAACCACTTCATCACATTAAGAGTAGAAATTGGGGTTGGTCCCCAAATATCTGAATGAACTAATAAAAAAGGTAAATATGTTTTATGATCATTCAAATGAAAAGTAGTATGATGGCTTTTTGCCTTTACACAAGTTTCACAAACAAAGTCTGAAAGATTACATCTATGAAATAATGATAAAAATAATCTCCTAAGATAGCCAAAGGAAGGATGTCCCAATCTCCTATGCCATAGCCAAATTTCCTCCTTTTTCTTATTCACCGAATCTCCATTTATTACAAGAGCTTGTCCCTTTTTATTGGAATGTTGGAATACACCTTTAAGATAGTACAACCCTCCCATTTGTCTATCACTGCCAATCTTCTCCCAAGTATGGATGTTCTGAAAGACACAGTGAGTATGAAAAAATAGAGCAACACAATTATGAGATTTGACTAATTGATTTACAGAGAGAATATTACAATTTAACGATGACAGAAATAAGACATCCTCGATTTCTAACGTGGAAGATAATGGAACTGTACCAACTCCAATAACTGGAGATGATACACCATTAGCAGTGGTAATAGTGGCTTTGGAACATTTAGGAGATAAATGACTAAACTTATAACAATCACAAGTCATATGGTCTGTTATGCCAGAGTCAATTATCCAATCATTATTTCTAGTAAAAGACATACCTAACTTAGCAGTGAATGCAAGGGTTGTGATGAGAGAGGAAGTTTCCTGCAAATAGAGGTCGAGCACAATAGTCGAAGATTCGTTCTTTTTTGGTGATTTGGCACCACTTACTTTAGTCATGGTGGCACTAAAAGAAAATTTTGCAACGGAATGATACGAATAGAAACAACAATTATGAATAGAGGACCTACTTCAATTCCTAGTGTTAAGAAAAAGAGATTGAAGGAGGCTCTGATACCATATCAAATAAACACAATTGTGGAATAATTTTTTAATGATTCTATTCATCGTAGTTGTACAATATATATAGTACAAATATTATAACAAGGAAAGAATAAAAGATTACAGAGAAATATCCTACAACTACTGAACAGATTACACAATTAAGGATATTTACCAAATCAAATATTAACCAAATCATATCCTTAATTTTAATATCAATTATTGACCAAAATCATATCCTTAATTTTAGCATAATAGTGTCTCAATTGGGTCATACAAGTTGTAGAAGAAACACAAGTGCAATGCAAGTATGATTTCATCAAGCTTTCTCTACAACTGCCTTGAGATGTATGAGCATGCCATCTACAGGCTCAACAAAACCTTAGACCCTTACACCAAGTGCTCCCAAACTGACTCACAAACGTGGCACAGTGCTGCTCTCACTAACCTTGAGACATGCAAAAAAATCACAACTTCACTTGAAAAAGAAAAAATAGAAGTCATGTGTTGGAGGCACGACTTCATTCTGTGGTAAAAAAAAAAATAATAATTGGTAAGTAGTGGTTTACACCAACCACTTAGCTTAAGAAAATAAAAAAAAAATAATCAAATGTAAGTCGTGGCTTACTATTAAACACTATTTATTTGACGTTATTTTAGTAATTATTTTTTGAGTTGCATATATTTAATAAATTTTACTTTTATTTATACTATTTTGGTAAATCATTCCCATATGTCTCATGAGTTCAAAATTTTCCTTTTTAAGCAAGCAATTTTTCTCACTAGGAGAGTGACATGCGTTTTTTCTTTTTCTTTTTTCTGGTTAAAAAAGAATTCTCTCTCTTTTTGCAGAGTGCAGATTATTTTGTCTGTCTACTCCTTTATTTTGCTTAACCCTATTTGTCTTTCAGCACTGTCGAACACAGGTAGATATTTGAATCTTTCAGAATCCTTTTTTCTCATTTGGTTCTCTTCCTGCACAAAGATGATACCTATTTCAAATTGAGGAACTTCCCTTTATTTGTTAAAATGGTCTCCGAAGAATTGAGAGAACAAACAAAGAATAGAGATACACTTGAAAAAGCCATTGTTGAGGGAAGGGATTCAAGAGGGAAACTGAGATTCTGATTCATTTGGTCATCAGATGCAATGGGGGAGCTGATATCAGGGACGGACCCATGTTAATGAAAGTGGAAGCATGTGCCCCACTGACTTCTCATTTTTTTCTATTCCTATACAATTATATTATTAATTTTGCTTTCAAAGTTGTTTACAATTAATTTTTATTCATGAAATTTATTAAGTAATTTTTATGATATCCACTTTTTTTATATGAAGGATAGATAAAATTTCAATAAAAAAGTTAATAACTTTCATCATATATGAACATTCATTAAGTTATTTATCTAAATTTCTAACTCCCATATTCATTGTCCTCACTACTCAGAATTCATGGGTTCGTCATTAGCTGGTATGATCGCTGAACCAGCAAATAGTGTGCAGGCAAGCAACCCTTGCTCTTTGATCAGGTCTCACAGATGCTCGTGCCGAGTTCTCCTTACTCCATGTCCGTGGCCTCTCTTCCATTCTCAACTTCCTATGCTCAGTTGCCGAGTCGATCTGATTCAACCATTGACATTTTCAACTAAACCCAATCTATTATGGCACTTCAAGGTGAGTGCATTGGTGGGTTGATGGTTTTTAATTTTTCTTTTTTCAATCTATTTTATTTGGTTTTGATTTTCAACTGGTGCAGTTTATGTAATGGTTCCTATTCTTTTTTGGCACTCGCTGAGGGTAAACATTTTTATTTTTCTTGAAGGTATCCTTTTTTTCCCATATCGAAGAGATGTTCCCAAAGAGCTTGAGGTGGACTATCTTATTTCTGCATCCTTTTTCATTTTTCGTTGCTCTAAATGACAATATTTTTGGTTGCCTAAAATGGTTTGTATAGTGTTATCCAAAAAACACATAAAACTCTAAATAGCTTTAATAGACTAGATGAGTGACCACAAATATTTGTGGTTTTTACTAGACTAGATGAAATCATAAGTACAAGGTATTATAGCATGGACTATTCAATTTAGTTGGAAATTGAATCTTAATTGCTAATGGGAAGAAAATAATTTATTTATTCAGAAGCTTTGGATTACCAAATTAACAAATTTACAAAATTAGGTGAGAAACAGAAAAGAAAAAAATCTGTACAAATGTTTCTAAAAAATTATCTTATAAATCTCATGACTATCGAATTTATTGTTTTTTTTTTATCTCGGATTATTGAATTATTGAATTTATTGTTGATCAGAGATTTGTTAAGCTTCATGATGATGGTGATATCGCGTAGACATGTATAAGTTGTGTTAAATTTATGTCATTGAGATAAATCTAATTTTGGAAGTTGGAATTCTTACTTATGTTATGAATTTAATTTATTGAAAAAATTCAATAATGATTCTATTTCATCAAATTGAGACTTAATATTTCAGCATTATTATGAGTATTATAATTAAAATCTTAAAAAGTGCCCGAGAAAGGAGGCATATTTGAATATAATGATTAAAAATTAAAAATTATAAAAATTGAGGCAAAACATATTTCAATATAACACAATATATTTGAATATAAGATAGAATCAAGTCACTAACACAAGTAAAAAGCAAATGGTATTTGAAAAAAAAAAATAGTGTATTCGAATATTGAGTTGATATTTAAAAACAAACCTCCATATATTCAAATACAAGGAGACATATTCGAATGAAATACTAAAAAAAAATTATAGAAAATAAAGGCAAAACAAAACAAACAGATTTCTTGCTTTAATAAGTGAGCTTTTCATATACCAAACATTTCAATAGTACTCTAATCGGTGCAAAGAATAGTCCTTTTTTTTAATGTTAGCTGAAGTGTTCATTTTTAATTACTTTTAATCTAAAAAATTATTATTAATTTTAAAAATAAAACTAGATATGACTTAATTAAACAAAAAAGAAAGAAAAAACCTAAGGAAGCCCGTGCACGGCCTCACTTACTAGTTTCAACTGAAATGAATGAATTACGGTACCGAATGGCAACCGAAGTTCTTGAAAATGCTCCACTTTATACTTGGCGTTGTCCTCCAATACATGGATCGCTTGCGAAAACCTTAGGGTGTGTTTGGATGAAGTATTTAAAAGAAAGAATGTATTTTTATAAGGAATTTAAAATGATTTCTTATAAAATAACTTGTTTGGATATCTTATTAAATTATTTTTAAAATTCTAAGTATTTTAAGAAGGTAATTTATTAGTTTAAAAAGGAAGGATTTTAATTACTCTCGTTTTTGATAGAATTCTTCAAATCCTCCGTATCTCGTCTCACCCTTCTCTCTCGTCTCAGTCGCACTTCACCCGTTCTCTCCGTTTTCTCTTGTCTCACGCTGCTTCCATCTACGCCGCACGCCACGACCGTCGCGCTCAGATCCACCGTGCCACCGCCTGCTCTAGTTTCGGCGTCCGCTTAGCCCGAGCCACCACCTTTCTCTCTCTTCCCACGCCGCCTGCGCTCAGATCGAGCCACCACCACGCCGCTTGAGCTCAGATCGCGCCACCGCCGCTCTGCTCGCGCCACTACCTTGCCACCACGTCGCCGTGGGTAAGGCGTATGCCCCAACCCTTCTTCCCCTTTTTCTTCTCCTCCTATTATTCCTTTTCATTATTCAATTTTTATTTTTTATTTTTGCTTGTTTGCCTGCTGTGGAATAATCATGATTTAATTTGAGTCTTTTCACTATAATTTTGATGTTGTTAGCTACTGTCAATGTTGGTATAATGTGTTTTAAGATTTGGGTATAATGTGTTTTAAGAATTTATTCAATGTTGTTAGCTGCTGTTATTGATGTTTTCTAATTGGGGTTGTTACATTTTTTCTTCTAGTGGGTTGCTATTCCTAGAAATGGAAACTGTGAATGAGATTTTTACTACTTGGGTACAATGATATGCATGCGATGATGCAAAACATCAGAAGAAATATTCAACACAATCTTTGTTATTAATTCTATAGCTATTTTTGACCATCTAATTGATGGAGATACTTATCATAGAAAAGATTTTATTTTCGTTTTTATAGCCATTTCCTATGATTTTCTCATGTTTTCATATCATCTGAAACATGAGGGGTTGTGGTTCTGCATGCGCCTCTGTCTCTCTTTAGGCTTGGCAATGGTGTTTAGAAGCGGATTATAAAGGAAATGTTTAGAATTGGCACTTACCTAACTTTGTCATGTGTTATAAAGGAAATGTTTAGAATTAGAAACCAATTAATACCACAATTGGGGTGTGTTTGAGTGTGATGCAGATTGCAATGTGAAGCTTCCCAAATGGAACATAGCAAAAGAGGATTAGTTAGATTAAATAAAAACAAAAAAGAGAGTGACTAATATATATACCTAATATTGAAATAGTTATCAGGGTCTCTGGATGCAACTTAGAATGATAATACTTCTTCTTTTACGGATGCTATCAAAGTATGGAATAAGGAGGTCTTTAGACATATAGCTCGAAAGAAGCAAAAGCTGCTGAATAGGCTTGATAGTATAACTAGAAGCCTGTCTTCTGGCCATAATCTCTCTGGAAAGAATATAAAGAAGTGTTGGTGCAGGAGGAGGTGTTATGGTTTTAGAAGTCTAGGTATAAATGGCTTAATTTTTTTAACAAAAACACTCGGTACTTTCATGCCACTATGAAAATATATTGACACATTTCCTCACTTAGCGTACAAGTGGACATGCAGCACTTAGTAATGACATTATGAAGTTGAAATGTAATATAATGCTTGCTTCACTAGCACTTGTTCTGATACATTTCCAAAGGATGGTATTCAGTTAAAGTGGCCAATCTTCCCCTATAGGGAACTTGCAAAAGCCACAAATAATTTTGATAAGGGGCTAGGGCGTAGCCTTATATATATATGAAATATATAAGTAGACTTATTTTCTTCTGATGGTAATTTTAAGTGACTTGATGCTTCTAATGTGATACTGTTATTCACTGACCCCTAGTAGTTTCTTTCTTATATGTTAATGTGCTTATCTCAAATCAGTAATTAAAGGCACCAGCACTTGTTAGGAAAAAAATCACTGCTGATATCTTGTGCAACTTTGAATACATTATGACCAACACAGAGTCTATTGTGCAAATTTATGTCTGATTTTTCCTAATCTAGATCTCTAAAGGCTATGTGTTACTGGTTTCAAATATTCATAATCCACATGTCTTGAATCCCTTTGGTTTTTCGATAACAATAAATTGACTTCTTTCCAAATGGGATTCTATGAGATCTTACATGTTAAGGAACTGGATCTGCATATTTGTCAATATATATTTATACCAAACTTGAGGCATTGCCAACTAGACAGATATAACGTTTACACTCTAGAAGAATTGATTATCCAATTATGTGACAACCTTATGCACAGAGTGTGTTTTTTCCATTTTTCTTTTGATAATACATACAACATACTATTACTCTTTTGATAATAAGTCAATCTTGTGTCTGCCTCTGCCATGGTTGCTGCTTTGCATATCGTAAATTGTGTTCCATATTCAGCTCATAATTATGTTATGGTTGTGGTCAGGTTGTGCATTTTCTGGTTTTGTAACTATTATGGAGTCATCCAAAGGAAGAGGCAAAACAAAGGGAAAAAGAAAGATGACAGAAAGCAACATTGAGGACAAGAAAGAGGATACGAGAAGTTACTTCGTATGGAATTTGGAGATGGAACGCGTACTGGCTGATGTACTTAGAGATCAAAGGAATTTGGGCAACAAGAGTGATGTAGCTTGGAAAACAGTGGCATACAACACTGCAGCTCAAGAATTATCTACTCGTTTCAAAGTCCAGCTTGTTGGAGAGAATGTCAAGAACCGTATTAAGCTTTGGGAACGTGGTATGGCATTGTTAGTGACATTCTTAGCCAAAGTGGATTCGATTGGGATGGCACGAAATACATGATTTCGGTTGAAAATGAAAATGCATGGAATGAGTATATCAAGGTAAAGGTTTTTTTAATGTTATTATTATTAAATTCAAATCATTTTTTTGTACTATTATTAACATGTTTTCTTTTACTTTCAAGTCACATGAAGAGGTTAAACAATTCCGATTTAAGGTGATTCCAAATTGGGATGACATTGTAGACCTATGTGCCAAAGATAGGGCCACTGGAATTGGAGCGGAGACTGCACTTGATGCAGATGATGTCATGAGCAGAGAAGCAAATGAAGAGGATGATGTTAATAGTGTTAATATTGATTTGGAGGAACCAAGCTCTGCAACAAAGAAAAGAGGACAATCTTCATCGTCTACTTCCATGCAATCCCGAAGAAAAAGTGGAGAAAAAGATGGGATAGTTGCTTCAATGAAAGAAGTGGCTCAATCATTGAAAGAATTTGTGCAAGCAACTACAAAGAAGACGGAGGAGAAAGATGTTAAAGAAGTGATGAACGAGCTAGAGAAAATACCTAATCTTGATAACCCACATTGGTTGAAGGCTATTAATTGATTGACAGAAAATCCAAGTCAACTAGTAATTATGACAGCTCTTCCATTAGAGAAGAAGAAAGATTACATCTTGGCTTTTATGTCTTGATGCCAAGTTGAAAACATGCTGAGAGTTTATATTACTTTGTTTAATTACATATGCACATGATGTTGAGTTCATATATTTGAGATGTTTGCAAGCTTATACATAATGTTGGGTTCATATGCCCATTGAAAGTTGACTTATTTTTAATGTAACTTAAATCGTGTTATTTTATTTTTATTGATGAGGTATAAGTTTGCACTCTTAATAGTATAAGTTGTACTTATAAATTATCTATGAAAAAATGGTATATTAATCTTTTCATTTTATGCAGATTTTTTATTTTTTTAAAATAAAATTTATGAAAAAATGTTATATAATATTTATTTTATTTTGTAAAATTTTGTATTGAAATCTCAATTTTACAAAAATATCTTAAAATTATTATTTACAAAAGTCTGCAATTGAATTTCTTTATCCAAACAATAAATTTGAAATTCAAGGAAATTTAATTGCTTTATCCAGACAAAATATTTTGTAAATGAAAGGAATTAAATTGATGCAATTAAAATTCTTTAAATTTCAAATATCTTGAAATTTAAAAATACTTTATCCAAACACAACCTTAGGCTATGTTTGGAAATAAAGGTTAGAAGGGAAAGGGAAGGAACTTAAAAGGTGTGCACGTCAATAAAAGTTAAAAATCAGAATAGCTTTAACAGTAATTTTTTTAATATTTTTATTTAAATAATGTAATTTTTTAAATTATTTATTAAAATAATATATTTTATTGTTTATTATATTATAGTTCTTTTTATTACATCAGTTATAATTATTTTATTATAATTCACGTAATACTAGCAAGAAGAAGAAGACACAGTCGCAGAAGAAAAATGAATAAGACGAAAGGGGAAAGGGTTGCTTATGGCATTTGGACTGTTCTAATCCGGAGAAAATAAAGATGAATAATCAAATGTTAATTTCTCTACTTCTTTTTTTGCCTTGAATTTCTCTACTCATTTTATGTTATTTAATAATAAAGGAACTCAATTAGTTTTTTCTAAACAGATAAAATTCTACCCAAACTCCATGCAAACATATATCCCCTCATTTTCAAGTTTTATAGTCGTGCTCTTATAACAAAAGTGTGTAACTTTCAAAATTACCAAAATGGAAGAGGGGGAACTCACCATGGGGCTCAAGGGTATTGGAGAGATGAGATTTGAATCTCCAATTTAAAAGGCACAAATAAATATTACCCCAACCAATTTATAAGGTCTTCAAAAAACAAATACTAGCCAATCAGCCTTTGCTGCAACAGCTTCTCTATATTGAACACCCGCATAGCAAATGAATAAGTCAGTACCACCTGGTCTTCGAGCCTGAACATGAAAACGTAAACAAGTTACTGCATATAATGTATTGGAATAAATATCCACCCCACAATTTTAGCCAAAACTAATTAAAATAAGTTAATTTGAAGTTAAAAGGTTCTTCCTATCAGCATCATTTTTGGTTTTTCCTGTCATCAGATTGACAACAAGAAGCTGTTTTGGTTAGTTGGGGAGATGAGAATGTCATAACGAATATGTACAATTTGTTAGATGTGTGAGTGTTTGTGTCTGAGTGAATGTGCATAAGACAAAGTTAAAAGAAATCCAACATTAAATAAAAAGAAAAAATATATCACACACATACTTGGATTGACTCTTAATTCATGATCTTAAATTTTTGGATTAACTCAAACTTACGATACCAAAATCCTAAGCCTCCTATGTTTCCCAACACAACATTAATGATAAGTGCTTCAACAAGCTCTCTTAAATCGAAGTGCTATCAATCCACAGTTGGAACTCGGAAGTTTGATTTTTCCATAAATCTAATTGAAAAATTTGCAAGATTTTACTTATCTCAAGGTCAGTTGCACCATCCCCTACCATAACTAATGTGTTGTATCCATAAGCCTGAGATGCAGTTTGATCAGCTTTACAAGCAATGTTATACAAAGTTATAAATAAAAATTGACAACCAGGTACAAGATTAACCTTCCTGATCTGTTGCACTGCAGTAGCTTTTCCTCCACTCCTTGAAGTAGGCTTAGTTTTATCAAACCCCATAAACTCTCCAGAGCTTCCAAAAAGCAGTTGATTTGCAAAAATATTCTCAAGTGGAATCCTCAGTACTGATGCAATAGGCTTCGTAAGTACACTATTAGTAGTTATAATCAGAAAGGAATTCTAGTATCTAATTCATTACCCTGCATAAAAATAGTCATAGAACCAATACACTTATCTAATGTAAGAAGCACAGCACAGAATTCTTAGAAGCCATGACATTGTTATGATATGAAAAGCATTTGGATGGAAAAAACACTAGCTGCCAACTTTGACCATTAATTGGATTTCAGAATTCTTGGAACATATACACGAAGACTTAAGAGAGCAATGGAGGTGACATTTTTCAAAGTTTAAGTGGAGTATCCAGTTCATATTCTGTAACACAAATGCATTCTATATAATTAATGAAACCTGTTTACAACACCACCTATATATGTCTGTAAATCAAGTTAAAGCAAGTTTATCATAATTTAGCCTATATTAAAGTAACTACTGATTTTCTCCTTTTAGCTTCACACTAATAATGGCTATTCTCAATACATTGATCAATTGACGGAAGCCCACTGAGATCAGATAAACATGAATGTGATTAGCTTTTAGCTTCCCAATTAGCTCTGCAATGCCGGGGGAAAGCCTGCATATTCAGAAGTAGAATCATAAATATTGTTCCAAATCTGACTGAACTAAATAATTCAGGATATACTATTGCCAGAGACATAGAAACTGAGAGGGGAAGTACAAAGAATAAAAATTAAACACTTGCGATACGTATATCAACCTTTTGTCTCATCAAAACTAAGACTGGCCAAAGAATGAGGTTAGTCAGTGATTTGTATGTGTCACAAGTAGTAAAGAAGCATCATCTCCACACTATATCAACATATAACCAATGTACATTATTAAACTTTTTCATAATTAGATTCTCATTTAATCAATTAATATATTATTTGAATATAAAGGAATACAATTTTTCATTCTAGACATGGTTGGGAATTTAAGTGTGAGTTCCAAGTGTATATATGTGGGTAAAAGAAGTCCTACATTGTTAAGGAATGGACAAAGTGATGAGTTTATAAGTGGATGGACCCATAAACTTGTTGCCTTGAGGTTTTGAGAAAAAGTTGACTTTGGCAAGTTAGAAAGTCAAATATATCTGAAACTTGCATCTGATAAGCCCTTTCATAGGAGAAAGAATTTAGCATCTTTCAGAACATTTAGCCTTCGTTTGGTTCGAGAGAAAATACGAAGAAAGAAAACAGGGTGGAGAGAAAAAGGGAGGATTTTGAGATTTTTGTCTGTTTGGGCAGAGAGAAAAGAAGAGAGAAAACAGGGAAAACATTGGGACCTACAAAAAATTTGTGGAGAGAAAAGGGGAGGATTTTGAGATTTTTTTGTTTGGATCGGTGAGAAAAGAGGAAGAGAAATATATCATGGGACCCACAAAAAAAACTTGCATCCTGATTCAATGAATGAGGAGAAAGAATTTAGCATCTTTCATGTGTGAAAGTGGAGATATTTATTTTTATTTTATTTTGAATTTTTTTCTTATTGTATATATATTTTTTATTTTTTATATATATAATTTTTTTTATGTTTTTATTTTTAAACATGTTATTTTTGTTAAGTAATTGTTTAGTAATATATATAAAGAGAAAAATATTTAATAATAATAAAAAAATTATTTAATATTTTTAAAATATAAAAATATAGACACAGTTATAAACATAATTCTATTTTCTTTCTTCTCACTTTTCTTTTCAACCAAACAAGAGAAAGAAAAAGTTCTCATTTTCTTTCTCTTCTTTTTCTCTTCATCCAAACAATAGTAGAGAAAATGAACTTTTCTCTTCATTTTCTCTTCTCTATATTTTCTTTCTTTCCATTTTCTCTCCACATCCAAACAAAGGGTTACTATTGCCTGATAGAGGACCATTAGAGACATAGACACAGTTACATGGTCATACTTCGGAAAGATTGCATAAACTCTAGCACTTCACTTCAACCAGACTTATATCCATACAAGGGTATCTCAAACAGGCACAGAAAATTGGGTATTTAATAGACTTATTACAGTCCATGGTAGATCTAAGTATGCATCCGAAACTTGTTCTCTAGTACCAAGTATAGACAGACATTACACAGCACATACAGCATAAATAGTCTAAAGGGTGCTCACACAACCTAGCTTTGACTTTCTATGCCAATTTTTTTTTTAAAAAAAAAGTATACACAGTCATTACACAACATGCACAGAAACAGAGACGGAGGCAGAGAAGGGTTGAAAGAAAAAATGCCAAATTGAAAGACTAAGACAACAAATTGCCTGGTCAATTTCTTAGTTGTTACAACTTACCTTGGGATCCTTTGCTCAAGAAAATTGTGAACTTGGGATAAGGAGGGATTGATCAGAGATAAACTAGCTGCCAAGGAGTCCTCAAAAGGAACAGAACCACCCATTGCTCTGGGATCGATCAGTGTTCAAATCAGATATAGAAATTTTCAAAAAGCAGAAAATCCCAGTAAGAATTTGAAGCTAAAGGGCCTTACCTAGCAGTCCATTCAGTAACAGCCTTCCCAGCTCCACAGAATTCAGCAAGCTCATCAACACCTTCATCCTGGCAGACAGTGTTATCCACATCAAAGCACACAGCATCAGCATTTCTCCAAAGCTCAAGAACCTCTATCATTTGAAAGAAGCAACCACATATCAAAACTACAGTTTTGAAGTCTTTAATGACATAACCTCAAACTTGAGAGTGATAGAGAAAAACCTTTGGATGGCAGAATGTTGGCAAAATTGGCCACTTTTGAAACCCCAACTAGTTGAACTGAAGAACCCATTCATACGTTGAACGATGTGAACTGCTTCATAATCCAAAGTGACTTGACTCATTTAACAAATTTAACAACTAGGTATAAGTAAAGTAGAATTTACTAAATAAGTATAATTCAAAAAATAATTATTAAAATAGTGCAAGTGGTGGTTTTCAATCACTACTTACATTTGAATTATTATTATTTTTTATTTTTTATACTAAAATTGTGACTCTTTTATGTATTTTATTTTTTTAATTTGATATTATAATTTTTATTTCAATATAAAAAAATTTAAATATAAATGTAATTGAAAGTTATAATATATATTATTTTAATAATTATTTTTAAATTTATTTATTTAATAAATTTTACTTTTATTTATACCTATTTGTTAAATTAATCAAAAAGTTAAAATTATAACTTATACTATTTTGATAATTATTTTTTAAATTACACTTATTTAATAAATTTTATTTTTATTTATATTTATTTGTTAAATTTATAAAAAATCATGTATATATTGTAGATTAATATTATCTCCACTACACTAAGCAAGTACAATTTGTCTTGATTGACAACGACAAGAAATTATTTTTGGTAAAATTATAATTAAATTATTATTTAATATGTACAAAATTAAATTTATCTATTTAAATATTTTTTTAAATGCCTTTAAACATATTAAATAATTATTTAAGTGTTATAATAAATTATGCTTAATTAAAATTACTCAATCTACAAAACTTACCAATCCTTCAATAAAGTTATCAGTTCGCCAATCCAAAAATAAAGTGTAAAGCCAACCCACAAGTTTCTCTCTTGATAATGAGGTATTGAGATTCAATGGCCTAAACTCATTGCTCCAGCCTCGAAGATTTTTTTTTTCCTGTTATAAGGAATATTATTACTATTAACAATACATATATTTGTTTTACACTTTTTATAATATTATTTATCATACTTTTTTCTATTACTTTCTCTCGTTAAATCTAACACTCTTATAAAAGATGTTAATAATTCATACACTCTTAAAAGGGGTATATACTTCAAAAAAAAGTGTATAATGATCATTTTTTAATATTCAAGACCTATCAAAGAATAGAAAAATATAAAATAAATTTAATGTGAGTAATAAATATTAAAACTTACCATTGTCCAGCCATGCAAATTGAATCAGCTAAGTGGATTCACATAATTGTATTAAGCACGTTTTTCCTCGAATATAACTAGGTCAATCCACAACAGGAGGGCCAAAATAACCTAACAAAAACTGTAGGTTGTGCTTGTAAAATATAGGCTTGATTGTTTATTTTTTTTTGGGTTCAATCTAATATGGCTTGATTATAAACTGGTCCGTCTCAGGTTGGGCGATCCCATTTAGCCTGAAATATATTTTTCATTAACTCATTGGCCCAACAACATAAATTCTTAATTTCATTAATTTCTTTAAATCAGTATAGAAATTGTCTAACAATTGCTTGTCATTTGATTTGGCCTAATTAAAAAATAGGCCAAACCATGTTCTCGATGACTTGCTATTAAGAACACAGAAACATCGAAGATGGCATGGCTTCCTGAGTTGATGGCTAGCTGTTAACAATACACAACGTCAACATATTAATGAATATACATAACAACGTCAACTTGTGTGCGTATATGTGTGTATCCCCTAATACGTTGATGTTGTGTGTTCTTAACAAGAAGGCATCAACAGCAAGAAGCCATCTTTGACAATGTTGTGTTCCTAATAGCAAGCCTTCAAGAACATGGTTTGGCCCTTTTTTGAATTGGGCCAAATCAAATGACAGGCAATTGTTGAACTATTTTGATACTAATTCAAAGAAATTGATGAAATTGTGAATTTATGTTGTTGGCCAATGAGTTAATGAGAAATGCACCTTGGGTTGGCTAACAGATTGGCCCAGCCTGAGGCAGACCAGCTTATAATCAGGCTAGATCAAATTGGGCAAAAAGATATTTGGGCTTTTATTTTGCTAGCATAACTCACTTTTTGTTAGGTTATTTGGACTTCTTATCGATAGATTGACTAGTTTGATTTGAGGTCAACACAAAAATGTGAATCCACTTAACTAATTTAAGTTAGACCCCAAAAAAAAATTAACTAATTCAATATGTTTGGCTGGAAGAATAGTAGACAAAAAAAATAAGAAATAAAAAAAAATATAAGACAGGACCTGTGGACTAGCTCGTTTTGCCCGCAGGCCACATAAGGATGGGCTGGGCCAGATAAAAAAATTAAAGCTTTGTAACTTGTAAATGGCCAAACGAAAGGGTGTCTCTTGGAGCTCAAAGCTACAATAGTATGAACATTTGCTATTACATTGCGAGTGAGACCGAATTAGTTGTTGAATTTCGTTGTTCCATTTTAAAGAGGGAATGGCAGAGGATTGTTGTGTGTATGTGGTTGTTTTAGGGGTAGAGATTTGTCTATGGGCCCTCATCAAATGCTTCTTACCCAAATTATCATTGACCATGCAGCCATGCCACTAGCTCCTAAACTCTATAACGACAACAAAAATAGTAGATTTATTCTTCTCCTAAGGCCCCAGTTGAGGAAGCAATTACAAAGACAAGCTTATAGAAGCAAGTAGCATTCAACTACTTAGGTGAAAACAAGAAAAGATGAAAGGAAAGATAAAAAAAACAAACTAGATTTGGATAACATTCATCTACTAAATAAGAATACTCACAACCTGTGCTTAGATACAGAATATAGAAAATGTATTTATAGACAGAAAATAAATGTATAAGTAGAACAAACATTTTATATCAATGACAATAAGATGGGTATATTTTTCAAATTCACACCCTATAGAATCATGCTCCTAAGTTAATTATCATGTCTTTGAGCGCAATCTCCTCCCATTCTTTACGTATCATGTATGTGTTAGAAATTTTCTTATGATTTTAGACTTCCATTGATTTGTCTGTTTGTTAAAACTGGTTGAATGATAACTTGATGTTTCCTGAAATCCTTTTATATTGTGATCAATAGATTTATTGGAAATCACATGTTGAACTTTGAATTCAAATGGTATGTGTGCTTGAAAAGGTGTAATGATTGGTTACTTGTTTCCATGATGGGTGGAATAAGACAACTCTTCAACGAAAGGGCAGGTCCCCTCTCCACTCCCTATATATATATATGTGTGTGTGTGTCTTTTGAAGACATGGACATGATCTTTCACTCAAGAACTATTATTGCCCCATCCAAAAGAGAGAGGAGAAGGAGAGGAAGATCCTGATTCCTATAGTCCACAAGTGTGTACTATTCTTGGTCCTTTCTTGATCGTAAACGTAAGAAGAATAAGATGTCTACAAGAGGTACGGATTTGATTATTAATATGGTGTTCTAAATTCATGATTTATGATCTAGGAAAATTCTTAGTTATGATGTATAATGTCTACATGTGGTATCAGAGCCTTAGATACATGATTTAGAATCCATTCTAATATGTACATGCATGATTACATGATAACCTAATGATGTAGGGTTTATAACTTGTAATTTTTATGCATGGTTATGTGAATATATGATGAGAATTATTTAATTCTGTTTTTGTAAGTGTTTTAGATGTATTAAGTCATTTTTAATTCACTGTAAATGACTGAAAACATGAAACCCGTATCCAACCTCCATGGATGAAAACTTCAAGAACACTTGATGTTTCTAAATCATTGTTTTGATTGTTTTTATTTATGATAATTGTATAAATCAATCCTAGAACATGTTTAGACATGAATACAAGCCTTAGAAACGATCAAAACATGTTGAAAAATGGAGAGGGGCGTAACTTTTCCAAACTGGGTTAAACAAACCCATTTTCATTTTGTTTGGATCCTAAACGTTCATTATTGCTTGATTTTCTTCATGAAAATCATCCAAAAGGATGATAAATCATGTTTGGAGGAAGACCCAAATCGTTTGGGATCAAAACGCGTCAAAAACTGGTTAAAAATAGATATGGATCGCGAACCGAGTCGCACGACCTGTTTACCAGAAGAACCGGGTCGTCACGACCCGGCTAAAGGAAGAAGAAGAACAGTGCCGTGGGACGAAGCCCACTCGCACTGCATGGAGCGTGGAGCGCGTGAACAGTGCATGATGCTCCATTTTGTGTTCTGTTTCTTCCTATACACTTGTATTGATGTCTAGAATTTATCTATATAGGTTTTATAATTTTTTAGATATTAAAAATATTTAATATTAATTTATTTCTTGTTTATTCAGATTAGGAATTTTTGAAAATAAATTTTTAATAATTCTAAACATGAAAAATATTTTAATATTATGATAAACCTATCTATGATAGCCACTCTCCCTAGTTGTTAAGTTTGGGTAGTGCACTCTCTAGATACATTAAGAAAATTAAAGAATATGTTAGAAAATGATTGTTTGGGCTATTAATTAATTTATCCCAGTTGAGGGCTCTATTAATTGAAGTGAATATATGTCACCATAGTGGATTATTTGCTTAAATTGATAGGGTTACTTGTGAATAGTTTTTGGGATGTTGTGTAACTTAATTAATTTGTGAATTAAACTTTTTCACAGGTAATAAATTCATAAATTATTTTGTTGTAACATGTTATTATTCTTGGGATGATCTTTACAGTAAAATTCTTTCTACCCACGGGCGTTAGAATTTTTATAACTGTTGTTATTATATGATATATACTCTACCCACAGGAGAGTTTATATTATATGTATTAAATCCCTATTTCAGTAATTGTTATTACTATAATTGTCAATGGTATTAATCATTTTCTTGTTTAATTTTTCAGCTCCAATCATTTTTTCTTTGTCTAATACTATAAACCAAGTTGAGGTTTTGACTGGAAATAATTATAAGAAATGGAAGGATGATATTGAATTGGCCCTAAACTTGCTGGATATTGATATAGCCATTAGAGAAGATGAGCCCGTTGCACTAACTGTCGAAAGCACTAATGAGCAAAAAGCTTATCACAAGGAGTGGACAAAGGCTAATCGCAAAGCTTTAATGTTGATTAAGCGCTCCATTGACGAGACACTTGTAAAAGCAGTTTCACATTTCGACAATGCCAAAACTTTTCTTACTTCCATTGGGGAAAGGTACGCAGTATCTGGAAAGGCCGAAGCAGGTCAATTGATGGAAACCTTTATTAACATGAAATATGATGGAATTGGTGGTGTTAGGCAACACATTATGAAGATGGTAACTATTGTCAATAAACTTAGTGACCTTAAGTGCCCTGTAACTGATACTTTTCTAGTTCACTATGCTTTAAATTCCTTACCTACTAAGTTTGATGCCTTAAAAACATCCTATAATACCCAAAAGGAAGAGTGGGATATTAATACCTTAATATCTATTTGCGCACAAGAAGAGGATAAGATGAATCATTTGACTTCTGGAAGTGTGAACTTAGTTTCTCAGGCACACCATAAGAAATATTTTAAGAAAAAGGAGAAGAAGCCTCAGGGTAAAAATAGGTATGACAATAGGCTCGATCCGTCTCACAAACCCCTTGGTCCAAAACCTAATATTCATAAGAATGAGTTGAAGTGCTGGTTTTGCAAGTCTGTAGGTCATAAGAAATCAAACTGTCAAGTCTTCAAATCTTTTATTAAAGAGAAAACTCAAGGTGAGTCACTAGCTTTCCTTTGTTATGAATCTAGTTTGGTAGATTTTCCTTTGAATTCATGGTGGCTTGATTCTGGAGCATCTATTCATGTTACTAATTCCTTGCAGGAGTTTAAGAGCAAGCGAAAGCCAAGTGATGATGAAGTCAACTTATTTGTAGGGAATGGAAATAAAGTCAACATTCAGATTATAAGACTAGTTGAATTAAAGTTAGAGTCAGGATTTGTTTTACATTTGAAAAACACCTTATATGTATCGTCTATGAGGCAAAATTTAATTTCTTTGTCCAAACTTGACAATTATGATTTTTCCTTTAATTTCAATAATGGATCTTGTTTTCTATCTTATGGTTCCCAAGTTGTAGGCAAAGCCATTAAATCTAATGGTTTATATTGTTTAAATCTTGATTCCAATGTCTTTAATTCTCTACATATTCAAACTATAGGAAACAAAAGAGCACTAATCAAAGACACCTCCTTATCTTTATGGCATAGGCGTCTAGGTCATATATGTAAGGATAGGATTAATAGGTTGATAAAGGATAATATCCTACCTTTACTTGATTCTATAGATCTTGGGGATTGTACAGACTGTATAAGAGGAAAGATGACCGAGACAAGTAGAAAGGGTTCTATGCGTAATAAATAACTTTTAGAAATAATTCATACAGATATTTGTGGTCCTTTGAAACCAACCTTATGTGAGAATAAATATTTTATTACTTTCATTGATGACTTTTCTCATTTTGGTTATGTTTACCTGATAAATGATAAGTCATTGTCTTTAAAAAAGTTTCAAATATTTAAAAACGAGGTTGAGAATCAATGTGGTAGAAGAATAAAAATAGTAAGGTCAGACTGAGGTGGTGAATATTATGGTAGACATGGTGAGACTGGACAATTTAAGGGACCTTTTGCTAAATACCTTGAGGAATGTGGAATAGTTTCTTAATTTACTATGCCAGGGACTCCTAAACAAAATGGGGTAGTTGACAGGTGAAATCGCACTTTAATGGACATGGTGAGGTCTATGATGAGTCAATCCAGATTACCTGATTTCCTTTGGGGAGAAGCCCTTAAAACTGCTATGTATATATTAAATAGAGTACCTTCTAAGTCTGTTTCCAAAACTCCATTTGAATTGTTTAAGAGGTGAAAACCTAGCCTTAACCATCTTCGTGTGTGGGGTTGTGCCACTGAGGTGAAAATTTATGACCCAACTGCATCCAAATTAAGTCCTAAGACTACCAGGTGTTACTTTATTGGTTATCCTATCAATGTTAAAGGCTACAGATTCTACTGCCCTATTCGTGGAACAAAAATAGTTGAAGCACTTATTGCTAAATTTCTTGAGAATGATGTGGGGAGTTCTGATGTTACTATGAATGAGGGCACAAGTTCTAGTGGAGAAAAGGTTATTATACCTGTTTATATTATACAAGAAAGAATTGTTAGTGAGTCATTTGAAAAGATTGATGAGGAACCACAACAAGAAGTTCTAGAAGAACCACCGCCACTAGCTCCTGAACACCTTGTTGAGATTCCTCCTCTTAGATTATCTCAAAGAGAAAGAAGACCGGTCAACCTTAATGATTACTATACTTTTCTGGGGGAGGTAGATATTAATGTTGGGTACATGACAGATCCAAAAAATTATAAGAAAGCAGTTTCTAATGTTTTATCTGATAATTAGATTGAAGTAATGAATGATGAAATAGTCTCTATAAATCATAATGATGTGTAGGAGCTTGTGGAACCTCCTAAAAGTATTAAGCTTATTGGGTGCAAATAGGTGTTTAAGAAAAAAAAAGATTCTACAGGAAATGTGGAGCGATTTAAAGCAAAATTAGTGGCAAAAGGATTTACTCAAAAGGAGGGAATTGACTACAAAGAGACTTTTTCTCCTATTTCTTCCAAGGATTCTTTCTGAATTATCATGGCTCTAGTTGCTCATTATTATTTAGAGTTGTACCAGATGGATGTAAAGACAACCTTCTTGAATGGAGATCTTTATGAAGAGGTCTACATGCAGCAACCTGAAGGTTTTATAGAAGATGGAAAGGAACATATGGTATGCAAATTGAAGAAGTCTATTTATGGTTTGAAGCAAGCTTCTAGATAATGGTATATTAAATTTGATGAAGTTGTTTCTTCTATGGGCTTTGTGGAGAATAAGGTAGATCAATGCATATATCTTAAGGTGCGTGGGAGTAAATTCATTTTTCTTGTTCTCTATGTGGATGATATTTTACTTTCCAGCAACAATTATGATCTACTTGTTGAGAATAAAGATCTGTTGTCAGCTACTTTTGATATGAAAGATCTTGGAGAAGCTTCTTTTGTTTTGAGCATTGAAATTCATAGAGACAAGAGTCGAAGGCTTTTGGGTTTATCTCAAAGAGCCTATATTGATCGTGTTCTTAAAAGGTATAATATGGAAACTTGTAGGTCTGGTGATGTTCCTGTTACCAAAGGAGACAAGCTGAGTAAGGAGCATTGCCCTAAGAATGATATTGAGAGAAGTTCCATGACAAATGTGTCTTATGCTGGTACGGTTGGTAGCCTTATGTATGCTCAGGTGTGCACTAGACCTGATCTGTCTTTCGTTGTTAGTGCATTGGGCAGATATTTATCTAATCCAGGACATGCTCATTGGGTAGCTGTTAAGAAGATTATGAGGTACCTGCAAAAGACAAAAAAGTACATGCTTGTTTATAGGAATGTGGATGATTTAAATGTCATTGACTACTCTAATTCAGACTTTACTGGATGTATAGATGATGACAGATCGATGTTTGAATACATTTTCATATTAGCTAGAGGAGCTATATATTGGAAAAGTGTAAAACAAACGCTGACTGCTTCTTCCACAATGCAAGCTGAGTTTGTTGCATTATATGGTGCAGCTTCACATGCCATATGGTTAAGAAACTTTATTTTCGCTCTTGGTATTGTTGACTCTATTTCTAAACCATTGAAAATTTATTGTGATAATCGAGCTGCTGTTTTGTTCACCAAGAATAATAGAACCACTTCTGCCTCTAAACATATAAGAATCAAATTACTGGTGGTAAGAGAAATGTTTGATAGTGGAGAGATTCTTGTTGAGCATATTCTTACTGATAAGATGCTTGCTAACCCCCTAACTAAGGGACTTAGACCCATAGTGTTTATGAGACATGTTGAGAACATAGGTATCATAAGATCCTTTGATGTAATTGATTAGTGGGAGTTGTCATTTATTGTATACTTGTTACATTGTACTTATGTAATGCTCTTTTAATAAAATTATGTGCATGTTTATTTTTTGTATCATTGTTATAATGATTATTGTACAGTTTTATTGTTGTGTTGTCTCGAGATGTTTAATTTTCTTGAAGAAAATGGTGTTTAATGATAAACATGTTTATAATCTCCTTGGAGAGATTGGTTGTGTTTTCTTGGGAAAACACAATGTAGGACCTATACACATTAGCTTAAAGGGCAAATGATCACAAACTAAGCTATGATGTGTATCTGCACTAGCACACTTGAATTACGATCATGACAATAAGATTATTAGTTACGTAGTCATTGGTGAATTAGATTCTTATAGTTTATCTGTCACTTATGATTCTTAATTGATAGTTTTATTGAATTCTTTGATCATGTTTAATGTGAGTATAATCAGGTTATTTTAGTGGTCACAATTGTTCAACCAGAATTTTTCTTTTCTTTTCTTTTCAAAAAGGAATTTGTAAAAATACCTATATATTTATTTAGTTTTGAAATTCTTTTGAGTTAAACTAAACTAAATCAATGTTGTCCAAGTGGGAGAATGTTAGAAATTTTCCTATGATTTTGGACTTCCATTGATTTGTCTGTTTGTCAAAACTGGTTGAATAGTAACCTAATATTTCCTAGAATCCTTTTATATTGTGATCAATGGATTTATTGGAAATCACATGTTGAACTTTGAATTCAAATGATATGTGTGCTTGAAAAGGTGTGATACTTGGTTGCTTGTTTCCATAATGGGTGGAACAAGAAAACTCTTCAACGAAAGGGCAAGTCCCCTCTGCACTCTCTATATATATATGTGTGTCTTTTGAAGACATGGACATGATCTTTCACTCAAAAACTATTATTGCCCCATCCAACAGAGAGAGGAGAAAGAGAGGAAGATTCTGATTCCTATAGTCCACAAGTGTGTATTATTCTTGGTCTTTTCTTGATCGTAAATGTAAGAAGAACAAGATGTCTACAAGAAATACGCATTTAATTATTAATATAGTGTTCTAAATTCATGATCAATGATCTAAAAAAATTCTTAATTATGATATATAATGTCTACAATATGTCACTTCTGTAATTTTCTTTCTCCATTCTTGCCTCTCTTTAGAAGGATAAGATGCAAAAGAAGAAGAGTTGTAAGGAGTTGAGATGTGATGGGTTGGTGGGTTAGAAGAATGTGTGCATGTCATCTATGTACAGAAATCTCAAGCCCCTGTTTTGATGACTAAAAGTAAGAGAGAAAGAAAAGAAAAAAAAAACAAAGTTATGCATATGACATTTGAATTTGATTCAATCAGATATTTAACGATTTCAATGATTTCAGTTCAAGCCATAATTCAGGAGATTCAGTGATATAAAAAAATCTTTTAAGAGATAAGTTGAGGAAGGATTAAATTACATGGGTAAAGTGTATTTTACCCTTGAATTTATGTATAAATTGAGAGATCAGATTAAACAGACAAAAGACATTTAAAAAAGAGAGAGAGAGAGACAAAAGACAATAAATGTCATGCTCCCTCTTGTCGTATTCAACCTTGTGGTTTAATCACTTGTCCATGTGGTTTTGTTATAAGATGTTGGACCACATTTTGATATAAACAATGGGAGGAAAGCTGCCAACTTAGGGTACGACTTGGAGCTCCATATGGACCATATCTGATTTCCCATCTTTCCATGGCACTTCACCTTTCTACACCAATAACAATTTTTAATTTTCATCAACATGGTGAATTAGGTGTTAGACCTTTAACATCAGTTGAAAGGTACAAATTCGGTGAAAGAAACTAGAGACGCTTGAAACTAGACTCAGTATAAGCGTGATCCTCGCCATACTAAAAAAAAAAAGGGCTATCTTCGTCCTTCAGTTTTATAGTGATAGAAGTAGATCGAAATTGAGGTACAGGTTCTGGTACATAAGGGAGACTTACCAGCGACAAGCAAAATAGGTGCAATGTTCAATATTATAGAAAATTATTATCTTAAAATTTCCAAGATACTCAAGCAATGAATGTTAGAAAAAAAAAAAGTTACTCAAGCAACGAATTGTTTAGCTTTTGTTTAGTTTTTTGCTTGCCAGCATCGTTAATATTTGCAGGGTTAGTAGAAGCAGTGCTTTACTTTAACTTTCTTAAATCATGGGTTCAAGATTGGTTATCTAGAACTCAAAAAAACAAAACAAAAAAAATCATCTTATATTAATCAAACATTAAAGTGTCAATGAAGGGTAAGTTCAATTGACAGGATCAAATAAAAAAAAAATAGAATTTGATTCCTACTTGTAGACTTTCATTAGTTGATAGACCATCGTAAGTAAGTCTTTGAAAAGACTTATGGCAATATGCTAACTTTCATTGATTAGTAATACCATTGTAGGTTTTTGTAGCTTGTAACATCTCCTGAACCTAGAATAGGATAACTTCCCCTTTCTACTTTTCTATATCAGAAGAATCAAACATTAAAATATTAGAAATAATAAAAGCATGCTAATAATTTTATATAAGAATTTTAAATTCAAGTCATAATGAATAAAAATTAAAGTCAAGCGGTAAGTCTCTACATCAAAACTATATTTTAGTCAACTACGACGTGTACTTAGTGTAAGATATGTAGGGAAGGAATGAAGAAGTTAGTTAATTTATGAGAACTGTTATATCGTGCGAATTGTTAGAGACGAAATCACACAAGAAATAATCTGGCCCATCACAGTGAAAGAGAGAGAAACATATATGAAAAAGGA
The DNA here is from genome assembly GCA_029884595.1 of Ormosia semicastrata. NCBI lineage: Eukaryota > Viridiplantae > Streptophyta > Magnoliopsida > Fabales > Fabaceae > Ormosia > Ormosia semicastrata. The sequence goes on from JAQQTO010000041.1 coordinate 13,205,059, forward strand.
AAATATTAATCTTACATTCTTTTTTAAGATGTATTATTATTTACATTTTTTTTAAATGTTGTGATTCAATAAAAAAAGTGATAAAAAAAATATACATGATCAATAATATAAGAAGAAGTGTAAAAAGTAATATAAAAAAAATTAATAAAAATATTAGAGTTGTATGAAAAAACTGATTGACAAAACGCAACACAATTATGTTACTTCGGTGAATTCGTATGTCGTTCTACGCATTCACTTATACAGATTATGTGTATTATGAATAGATGCAGACATGCGGGATTGTTTATTGCCATTTCATTCTCAGATGAATTGTCACATGTAGTTTTTTCTTTTCTTTTTTTCCTTTTTTTTTGGCCATTAGTTACTTTACTTCATAGAAGTAAAAAAGAAAAAGGTATGAACAACAATTATTGTCAATGCTCAAAAAGAGCCTACAGAAAATTACATGAACTTACCATACATCATATCAGTAATAGAAAGATGGATATAAATTTCATACAATACTAAAAAGTGAAGTTAACAATTTATCAGGTCAAGTTAACCCACATCGAGCTTAGATGGTCAAGTGAATCAATATCTTATAATTTAGTATGATAATTTCTATTTCATTAATAATGAGCTTCTAACATTGTAATTTAATTAATAAAGATTAATTCGTTTTATAGATTAGATTTATTTGCTTGCAGTTATATTAATATGTGGACAATTAAGATATGACAATCGAGAAAAGGGTCCTGTAGGCCTGGTAAGGTCATTCCCTTTTCTCATCATGTTTTTTTGTATTTTTAAACTTTCTAGCTTTGCTTATATGTTGAATATGTTATGGTCATATATAACTACATGTGTAACACATAAGCAAAGAAGAATATCTTGAGGCTTGAAGGATGTTCTTTCCTTATGCATCAAAGTAAATTGTACAAAGAAAGAGACAACTTTAGTCTAGATAAATAGAGTAAAGGAGAAGAGAAATGATTTATTATTTTATTTAATTTTTTTAATTATTAAATAAAGTAAATATTAAATATTTTTTATGTTTTTAAAATATTAGATGTATTTATTTTTTTATTTAATATTAAGAAAATTATTAACAAGAATTTATAAATAGATATAGAATTACTCAAAGTAAAAGGCATTTTTGATTTCTCACCACCCAAGGATAAAGTTTTTCTGAATTGAAAAATGAAAAAGAATAAATTGACTGCAGGCTGATAATCACAGCACTAATCATTTTAGAATAATAATACCCATCATCTGTCAACATCAGAGCCCCAAATCTCCAAATCATTCTGTTTCTGCATTCTTTTCTCTCTCTTTTTATTATATTTTTCAGAAAGAAAATCATACGACCTTTTACTGTGTAAAATAATATTATCACACCATCCCCAACAACACCCATGTTGGGCACCCATTCAAACTCTTCCCCTATCAAAAGCCAAACACTTCTGACATTTCAACAGTCTCCTTCCCCACACAAACACAGTTCTCAAAATCTTTTTTCTTTTGCCATTCCATAATTACCCACAGAGAGAGAGAGAGAGAGAGAGCTGAACAAGAAATATATAACACAAAAGCTACAAAGCCTCTATTAATTCACCCTTTTTCTCAGCAATTTTTCTTCGAAAGCCAGATTCATCATAATGTCCTTTCCCATTTTCTTCTTCTCTCTTCTATTTTTACTATTCCAGTCTTCTCATTGCACCACAATTCTAGTAGATGGATCTTCAGAGTGGAAGAACCCCACTGTTCACATTGGAGATTCCATCAGTGAGTACTAATAACACCCCAGAAATAGAAAAGCAATTGGAATCTTCATAAGTATTGTTTAATACTAACACCTAACAATTACTCTCTGCTTTGTCTCCTCTGTCTCAGTTTTCAAGCACAAGCAACACTACAATATCTACATTTTCCAGAACCAGAAAGACTTTGATCTCTGCAATTTCACTCATGCCACTCTTCTCACCAACCCCAACACTACCTCCTACACGGTAAGACCCTTCAAAAGTTCACATTTTTCTCAGCAATCTTTATCTGGGTTTTGCAGAAACTGGCAAAATAATTTGACATTTTTTATTTTATTTTTATTTTTGACCAATTCTATGTTAATGTTCTCAGTGGCATCCATCAAGACCTGGTTTCTTCTACTTTGGCTTCAATGATGGCTTGCTCAAAGCATGTCAAGCTTCTCAGAAGCTAGCCATAAAGGTCACTTCAGCAGAACCACCATCGCCGCATGCTTCAACAATGCCTCCGGAACTTTCTCCAATGGCAGCACCAGCTCCTTCCTCTGGTGGAGAAGTGTCATCATCCCCTCCATTCCCATGGCCTTTCCATCCTCGCCAAGCGGCTTCACCTGGCCCTGCACCTTCAGCAGCAAGTTCACCAGTGACAGTTCCATTGGTACCAGATCAAGGTGGTGGTGGCATGCCCTTCATTAACAGCAACCCTGCAGCTCCTCTTCCTGCTGGTGAAGTTGACTCTGCTACCACACGCCCTATTCCCACCTCTGGCCATAAAGGACAGGTGTGCCCTGCCCCCGCCCCCGCCCCCGCCCCCGCCCCCCCCCCCTCTCTCTCTCTCTCTCTATCTCTCTATACATATATAGCCATAAATGTATACTTGTATAGCATTTCTGCGCATTTGCCTATGCACATATTTTTTTTACTGGGAATATACAAACTGGAAATTATAGACTATATCTTGGTTTTCTACTTATGTTAGTGCACATTAATGTGTTAATTATTGTAAGATATAAGCTATTAATATTTGAATAATGTTTGATGCACAATTACAATATGCACGTTACCTCACACAACAGAGTGAGGTAATAGAATTAGCAAATAAGTGTGTAAAAAATGTTATGAAACTAGTTATGATTAAATGATGAAAAATGTATAAATGTATAAATGTAAAGTGATGTACGTATAAATATGCGCAGATATTACTATTCTTAATGTACAGTGGCATTCACTTTTGATCCCCATTTTCTTCAGAGTTAATTTGGTGGGTTATTGATTGGGCAGTTATATTCCATTGTGGGTGGCTGCAGGTGACGATTGGATCATTTGGATCTGTAATGGCTATGCACTCCATTACTTTACTGCTGCTGTAAGAAGAGAGAGATGGAGAGCAATTTATGTTATAAAGAGAGAGAGAGAGAGAGAGAGAGAGAGAGAGAATGGGGTAACCCAATGAGGTTGCACCAGGGACTGTGTGATTTGAGTCTAAAATTGCTTTAAGAGTCATGATTATACCATGTATTAAGATGCTGCGTTTGCACTTTTTGTTCTTTGGATATGGAGTGCAATCGATTGCTACATTTGCTATTATACCTCTAATTCCTCCACTCTATTTCACATTATGTATTAATATGGTACATTTTGGGGTCCCCTAGCCATTGACCAGTGCATGCTGCAACAAAGCCATATGGTAGTGGGGGAGCTATGACGTCTGCAGAGTTACTAGAGCACCACTCAGTCACTAATAGAAATAAATTGCTGGTCTAATTTAAGTCTTTTTATTTTTTTATTTTTGAGGACAGCTTGCTAGATGCAAGAAATTTTTGTATAGTAACTTTGTATTTTAAATATGCAAATCAATCTTTAACATATATAATGTTACTGTAGATATATGTATTTTTAACATTGTCTACACACCTTTACACATATAAAAAGTTAATTTGCATGTCTATTATAGGAAGTTCTTACTCAAAAATTTCTCACCAAATGCTCGATTCCCTACTGCAACTTGTCTCCACCAGAACTGTTTATTTATTTGTCAAAAATAATTAATTTCATTATTAAGAATGAGCAGGGAAACAAAATCTCAAGCACAAGATTCAAGATTATTGACAAATACCCAAATCACTTCTAACAAATTGGAATAGTAGCTTAAAAGTCAATGGAAAAACACATAATTAATAAACACAATTTGTCTTTTCTTTGATTTAAGTACAAATACCTAACCTCTAGAGCAATTCATTACACCTAAAAGAAATCATAGGGTAATACAACTTGCCACTTCTTTTCCTCCCTTTCTAATTGCAAATTGTACTAAGATGTGTTAGCGTGGATCTAGTTTTTATTAACACATAGTGTCATGTGAAGGTTGGCCATTATTATGTCGAGTTCTTTATGCAACTTTTTCTCATTGAGGTATATGACCTTATTGTCGTCTTCTTTATCATCACCGTAACCGTTATCATCTCTGTTGCCTTCGAGGCCTCACTCTTCTTGTCTCATCTCCATAAATCTCCATGATCCATAGATATGAAGGTCTTCCTATACCACAGGTTAGACATGCAACTAATCTAAGAAATTAAGACTAAAAAATTTCATATCTACCTAAATAGAAGACATATTTGAAAGATCCAAACCTAAACTCCTCAAATCTAGATATCTAGATCAAGTTATTCTTGAAAAATCAAGACAAACAAGAAAAAGCAAAGAAAAACAAGAATAAAAAAAAAAAGAGAAAAGATAGTTGTCGCAAATATGGAAAAAGTCTAACGGGAGAGAACCAAGCTCCACAAAGGATAACAAAATCGCCAGATACGAAGATGAGCTGCCAAGCACGGATGGTTGCTTTCCAAGAGTGGTAACACTAGGCGAACCCTAGCAATGTCACAACCTCGCAAAGGATTTTTTTTTTTTTACCCTTAAGTAATATAAACTGCTAGTTTTTATGGTGTGGGTGGATATATATTTGTGAAACAAAAAAGTGATGATTCAATTAATTTGTGTTTATATTTTACTTTAATAATAATAGTAATCTATTAGTATTAGACTATTAGCTACTTTGCCACATGTTGGTCAAGAAAATCTAATGGTGCTACAGAAAAGGACTCAGGACTAGCTGAACAAAATACCATATTATAAAAGTAACATATATTGAATAATGAACGACATTAAAAAAGCAAAAATATAGTATTAAAATAAAAAATCATATAGTATTACAAACATATTTCAGTCACACTATCTTTTTTTTTAGATTACAAGGTATTTTGTATTCTCACATGTTCAGCTCATTTAAATTGTCTATGAGACTAATCCTTATTCGATCGTAAGAATACGAAGGTTATGTGATCTCCCACAAAAGTTGCTTCTCTAAAATTTAAATTCGCGTCATTATTCTAAGGGGTCAAAGTTGTTTATCACCTCAACCCACACTTTGTAAGTTCAGTTACACTATTTTATTTTTCTTATTGCATGTTAATAGTTCTTTCAACCACCACAAAATGACGAGTTTATTGTGATACTAAACAAATTAGCATAGCTAATGTGATATATATATATATATATATAAAACATCGACTAGACCTGGTTAGAGGTGGCAAAATGGGTCAACCCGTCCCGTCCCGTCTTAAATCCGCCAAAATATGGGGTGGGTTGGGTGACTCGTTTTGGAAAATGGGTTGGAATAGTCAACTCATCCCGCTTTAGGATGGGTTGGCGGGTTGATCTGCATAAAAGATAAAATGAGAAAAAGTAGGCGGGTTGGCGGGTCAACTCATCTAAAAAATAAAAAAAAATCCATAAAATTTTTAAAAAAATCAAAAATTTATAATTTATAGAGACTAAAAAAAATAAAATTAGTATCATACTCATAAAAATACCACAAATACAAATAAAAAACTCATTTATAATACTTTAAAAAAAAACTCAACCTAACGGGCCAACCTGCCCCGCCTCGCTTAACCCGTGAGTTATGTGAGACGAGTTATGCGGGTTGAAAATTAAAAGTGTGTTGAAATATTGAACCCAACCCACTAAAAAATAGTGAGTTGATGGATTAATCCAACAAATTGAACCCATTTTACCACCTCTAGACCTGGTCTACCCCTAAGGGTAACTCGTTCCTGGCCTAATCTTCCCTTTAGGCCATAAAATAGAGCTTAGACCTGATTTATTCAATATTCAATATTTTAAGGAAGTTGTCTTATAAGCTTTTATTTTGAAATTGAAATTTCAGCTTACTGAAGATTATATCAGAGAGAGAACTACAACACCTGTAGATTAGTTTATTTTGCACTAAGGAAAAAAAAGAAAAAATTTCTAGCCATAGGTTTTTTTTATTTGTTTTTATGAAGTATTTTTATTATAAACCTTTTTTTTTTAACAAATTAAAACAAACATTTACCTTAAGTTATGTAAAACACTTTCATAGATAAATCAATATTTTTTGTACAACAAAAAATAACTATTTTAAGAAGGCTGTGTTAAACACTTTTTTTTTTTAGTGAAAATCTCCCTTCCAAAAGCACCTATTTTTAGAGAAGTTAACTTCATTTCTTTAATGGATAATCTCACAATTAAATTTGGACTTAAATTGAGCTTAGATTATGGTATATTAGATAAGTAGGCTTGAACCTACCCTAGCCCATTCTCAGCCCCAAAACCAGGGCCAATCCTCAATCTTTTCAAGAAAGCCCAGCTCGGTTGCAAAGTTAGCTGCGGATGGTTTGCTTCCTCTGATCTGGACGGTTGTTCACCCATCTTCGGTGGCTAAAGCTCTTCATAGGGATTTTCTTCCTCACAGATGAGGATTTATGTCTTAGAGTTGAATAAGTAAGCAAGTGTGCTTGAGCTTTGTCATTTAGCTTGTATTAGTGCACTGGTGTATTGCTTGGATGGGTCCTATTGGGCTTTCTGTTTTTGTAACTTTTACGCTCAGTTATGTAGACCAAAAAAAAAAAGACACCATTAATCAATTTAATTTCTTTTAAATTTTAAAAATTGTTTGAAGGAGAAAATAAAGGGATTTGGATTTCTCACATTTTACTCAAACTTGCGTTGCACTTTTTATTTAAAAAAAACAATATTTTCTTGAATTAAGTTTATAAATATACATATATTGTATGTTATGAAATTAAACTTTATTCATTAGTAATATTTTCTCAAATAATAAAAAATGAAAACCAACTGTGGATGGTCATTATGGAAGTGGACTGTTACTCAGAGGAATCTTACCTGTAATGTTAGGGGTTCAAGTCTAGAGTTGTTATTTTGGAGAAGACTTTATCTAACTACCACCCTCGACTCAAATGTTAGTCTTACAACAATACATGTGAGGATATTTTAGTCAAAGACTAAAAAATAATAATAAAGATTGAAATAAATGATAGTTCCTTCAACAGTGTTATGCAAATTAAGCAAATTAAAAGCATCATATTCTTTTCATAACCTATATTTGATTTTGAGAAGTAAAGCATAAATAAATACATATCAAATGAGAAACGCCTTACTGCAAGATGAGGACCTAGATTTGTACTGCTTCTGTATTGACCTTTGCTTAAGGAATCCGTGACTGCTAGGGCTATCTAGCGCCATGAGCCCTTCGTGATGTTCTTCCGCATAGTCAACCATTTTCCTTCTCTTCCCCCATGTAAAGATCGTCTAGGCTACCCTAGCTCTAGTCCTTTGTTGTCTTATTGCCCCTAATATCCACCATTACATGGCTCCTCCGCAAACAACACTCAATAGACTTGCCACAATCCATGGCTCATCCTCCACAAATGATGCTTAAAGCCCTAACATCAGCAACGAAACTTTAGGAGAATCTCTTGTTGGTGGCAAACCTACATCTAACATCGTCTTTGATGTCACTGTTGGACAATAAACCATTACTACCTCTGATCCTAGTGCTACACCAGTTTTAGTTTATCGTGGCGATCCATAGGAGGATGATAAAGTTGTCCTTTTTGACAATGATGAGACCCAATAGCAAATTGAAGCGTCTAAGTGATGCTTGATCATACAGTTATTTTCTAAGCACCATCAACTTCAAACTACAATGATGACTATCCTCACAGCAGTCTAGAACAACCCTAAAGGGCTTTAATTTGAAGAAATTGATGCCAAGTTCTACAAATTCTACTTAGACAATGAGATTGGCATGCACTATATTCTTCGAAACCAACCGTGGAATTACAAAAATTAGTTGTTAGTCTTCTGACAATGAAAATTAGAGAAAAAATTAAAGGACTATGAGTTCCACTATGTTCCCTTCTAGGTACAATATTAGGGCTTGCCAGGCGAATGGTGTATAACATCTGCAGGAAAAAAAGGTATGTGAGCACCAAGGTTTAGTGGTGAAATCAAATCTCTACTCAACCTGTGGAAGCCAAGGGCTGATTACAAAAAGCTCCAGTTACCCTTGATGTGCGTTAACCTTTTTGATGTGACATTAACTTTGCCTTCCCCAATGTAGGTAAACTTGGGTGGATTTCAAATATGAAAAATTGTTTATTTTATGCTATTATTATGGCACAATAGCTCATGAGGATAGGAATTGCTCTATCATGATTCAAGATGATTAGGATGGGGTTCTCAAAGCAAAGAAGTTTGGACACTGGTTGAAGGCAAACCAAACTAGAAAGAAGTTGGAAGTTACCCCCCAAACTAGCACTCAAGGTGATCAGCACAATCAACTAAGAATGTAAACAAAAGCTGCTAATTAGGGCTTCATGGATAAGGTTTCTTTACATTTATCCACTCTATCCATGTTCCGTTTAGGTCTAGATCAGAGCCCCAACCAAGTCTAGGCCACTATGTCCCAAGAGGAAGTGACGGACATTACAATCCCTCAATCCCTAGTGACTAAACAACTAAAGGAGGTAAGTTTGGACCCAAACCCTAAATTGAAGGAGCTGGCAGGCAATGACACTATTATCATCATAAACAACCAAAACCAATTGGAGATCGATTTGAAGGGTGGTGATATTATTGTTAACAATAATGAACTCGAGAATGCTAATAATAGCCAAAATAGACTAGCATTGGATCCACTTATAGTATTGAAATTCTCTACTGGCAAAGTGATAGGATTAGAATAGGGCCAGATTAGGCAGAGATTCAAGAAGGCATCAAGCAAGCCTAGTCAAGTTCAAGTTGTGGAAAGTCATCTAACATAGGTCATTATCCAAGAGGCCATAGAGACACAACACCAAAAAGCGAGCCCTTCACAATGACAATGCAATGGAAGGGAAAAGGTTTTGCTTTAGGGTCCCATAGTTGGTAATCTTGTGTGCCAAAGGAGTGTGCTTGCTAACCTTCTAGACATGTTGGAAGCGATATTGAGAAGCATCCCGTCTCTTGTTTGTTTTTGGAACTATATTTTCTTCTTCATTTTTATTAATGAATTCCAATCTTATCTTTGGTAAAAATAAATAAATGAATGTGACAAAGGAGGATGGTTCTATTAATGATCAATATAAACAGAAAATAAAAATTGTTGAAAGAACATAATCATATATTATTGGATAGAATATACCCATAACAGTGGCAAGTGAATTGCGCTACTAAGAGATGACAAAGGTTTGAGCCCTAGAAATATCATTTGTGGGGGAGAGTCTATAACTGTATTGTTTTGTGTCTAAAAGCCATTAGTATCACATCTAAAGAGTTTTAAAATGCCCTAAAAAATTAACTAAAAAAAAAAGACATAATAAAACATAATCCTAGATTGGACATTTTGTCTAACTCAATCTCATTTGAAAATTGAAATCTATTCCACCCACAATCTTACCCATTAAATAGCTAATACACAAAAGTCTCATTTGTAAAGGTTTAGTTCTTAATAAAAAAGCATAAATTAAAAGAGATGTTTGAAATTGAAAAGGAGGGTATACATAGTTAGACTGAAAGAGAATACGAAACTAAAAAAGAATTAAGAATGACACGTGATATTTTTCTTAGGAAACAATGTGTTAGTGAGAGAATGAGGGTAGAATAAGAATTAAGTCACTCTCAAGTAAAATGAATTCAACTTTTAATAAAAAGGGTTGGATAAAAGAAAATAAAAGCACAAAAAAAAATTATGAAATTTGGTGAACCTTAACATAAATAATAATCAGCTGCTTAATCTTTAGGGATTGGTTTAGTGGTGGATGATCATTTGATAAGTAGAAAGACATATAGTTATAGATTCAAATCTTTTTAGTTATGTCAATTACTTAGAATTAAGTTATAGGAAAAATTGTTTGAATTCTTTAATCTTGGCATCAAGGACAAATCCAAGGGGATAAGCATGGGTTTTGATCCTCCTTTCTCATTAATTTTTTTAGGTACTAATAATTTAATTAAATTTATTAAAAAAAATAATTATATTGATCTTTTATAAAGTTATTTCTTATTATATTAACACTCTTATTTAAAAATTATATTCACATATCTTTGATTTTATATATTGTTATTATACTCTAACATCATTTTTTGTTTACAAAATTACATATACATATCTTACTTTATATACAAACATTACATAAATTCCCATTGAAAATACAAAATAAGAGAAGTATGAGTAATTTCTCAAACAAAAAGGGTATCAATATTATAAGTACTAACCTCACAGGAGGTCAGTATAATGATACCAAAGATAAAAATGATAAAGTTAAAAGAGTTTCTACTTGATATGTATTTGACATGTAATTCATGATTATTTTGTATACATTGATATTACAATTTTAACTTATCTTTCTATTAATTTTTAATTTTTATATAATAAACCTATCTGGCTTCTCTCACTTTTAATTTCACTATTTTCCTTTTTTCATATATATATATATATATATACACTTTATTTTGCTTATAAATTATTATGTAAAAAATAACTACTATTGTGATATATTTAATATCTAACATAAATACTTTTTTTTACATTTTACACTTTATTCATAAATCTTCTTATATAAAAAAAAAAAATACTTTTCTAAAGTGAGTAAATAAGAGTATATTTATTTTTAATTTTAAATAGTACATTTTAATCTTTAAGCTGATTAAATAATTTAAGAGTGAATACAACTTTTTTTGTTAATTTAAATTTATTTTTTATATTTAATAATATGATTCATATTTTTAGCTCATTCACTAAATATTTTTTGGATCCATCCTTGTTTGGCATGAATCATCTGTCTTTAATTGAAATGAAAAATAAATTAGTTAAAATATGTGAAAGCTAACTATAATTAAAAAAAAGAGTTTTTCCGTAATTAAATGTGTATATTTATCGTTGCATGACCATTTCTGGTTATTAAATAATAGACGATATAATTTTTTTTTAACAAAAATTTGTTAAAAGGTAGAACTAGAGCTATCAAAATGAGCCAAATTCAATGGACCGATCCGAATAGTCTGATAAGATAGATGAGCTAGACTAATAAATGTCAATTTAAAATTAAAAATAACTCAAATAGATTAGTCCGACTCGTTTACATTAAAAAAAAGTGAGTTAGGCCGATAAAATATTAACCCAAAATTTATATGATGTGATCTGCCTCGACCCAAAAATGATCCAGCTCGAATCAGGCCGAATCGAATGAGTCGAGCTGCCTCATTTTAACAGCTCTAGCTAGAATCAACAAATTATGGGAAATTACTCTCATATTTTATCATTCTAGGTCGGCAATATACATCTAAGCCAGATAGATACATTTTTTTCTTCTTCTTCTTCATTTGACGATAAAGCCTATGAACGATAAGTCAATTCTCTGAATCATTCCATGTTAAGATATTATATTGAGATCTGCCTTGCTAGGTAAGCCCCACCTTTTTTCCTTCCCCAGTTAAAAACTGGCTAGACAAAACTCTTTCCGTCCGTTAAGCTATAATATAATAATATAACAAGATTTATCTATATAAAAGTAATATTATGGATAGGAATCTCTACTTAAGTATTTAATTATATTCTGAAAAATTAATCTCTTATCTATCAGGTGAGAAATATTTTGGGAAGCTTAAAAATACAATAATATAATTACTATAAAAGTTTCTTTATAGTTTTTAGAAGAGTCTATTTTTATGTATTATTAGTATAATTTTTTTATACTATTAATTAATCATACATAATCACATATGTGACTTTTGATATAATTATTATGAGAGTCAAATAACATTTTTAATAATGTGTCAATATATAATTGAATGATAGTATAAAAAATTTTTATGTTATATTTGATGTGAATGAATGAAATATCATTTCATATTTAATTTTGGAATTAGAGGATTCTTGCATTTTTTATGAAAATAAATATAGAATGACATTCTAATTTTAAATTCTATTCCACAAATTTGTGGAATTCCATTCCTCCTAAAAAAGAAGGGAATGAAATTTCATATTTTTGTAGAGTATGATTTCATATTTCTTTATATAATATACCCTTGTTTAATTTATAAATTGACAAATATTATTTTTTAATAATTTACTTAATCTTAACCTATTTAACTTCATCTAACCTAAATCTAGTCCTTAAACTTCATGCATCATGCATTTGAAGGAAACAATAGAAGCTTTTCTACTCTTATTTAAGAGAGTAAAATAATATTATCAAAATTGATGAAAAAAATATTATCATAATTTTTGTTATAAAAAAATTAATCTTAAATATTATTTCAAAAAAATGTAAATTTTATATATAATATGAAAAGGAAAAGTAATTTTTTATTTTTATTTTTTTCATTAAAGATAATTATGTAATTTATATTAATTTATATTTTATTCTATATTATATCTCACATACTAAACTATAAGATTATTTTTCATTTTATATTATATTACGTTGTATCAAAATGTGAAATTGGAATATAATTTTCATTCCAATTTATTAATTCTCATTCTTATTCATATTCTATAATATTTTATTTTTTACACCAATCATAACGTTACACCAACAATACATTAAAATTAAATCTTTTAATAAAAGGAAATCATCTCCGCTTTTCCGGGTGACTAAATTGTCGGTACTTTGTCTTACTAAAGTTATGACTAGTAACATGCTTGCACGTGGAAACAATTTTAGTGAGTGAACATTTTGGTCATTTTAGATGTTATTATCTTGTGAATATTCATCTGAGTTATGTTATCTATATGGATTTCCTATAATAGAACTTAATTAAAAAATAATGTTTCCCCAAAAAACAAAAAAACAAAATAACAAAATAACGTGTTATGTTGGGGAAAGGCAAAAATTTAATAATTATAAAACTTTTTTTGGGCTGGAATAATATAAAAATTTTACTTCTATGCAACATATTTTGTTTTAGAAAATGTATATAATCTAAAATTTATATGATCAAATGAAAATTATAATTATTTTCAATAAATTATTTTCAATAAATAAACATGTTTTAAACAATAATAATTATATATTTTTTATTATATGGTTATACTATTCTACAATCAAGTTAATAACTGATTGAGGATAATTTTTTTGTTATCTGAAAATAATATACCAATTCACTAAAACATAATACATGACACAACATAATCATACATATATTAATGGGGAAATTTTAAAATACTACATAATAATATTTAGATAAAACTTAAATTATAAAGAACATTGCTCTTAAAATATATGTATTTTAATTATAAAGAACATTACTCTTAAAATATATTCATTTAAAAAAAATGTGCATAAGTATTTCCCTAGTTGAGGTTACTTCCAAACTACATTTCTAACTTTTGAGGGGTACGATACACATCACCACATGTCATTGTTAGGATGGAAGAAAGAAATCACCTTTCAAAAGCGTATGGAGTTGGAGGGTGTTATAGAATTTAAAATTAGTTAAGACTCGGATTCAATTATTCTTTTAAAATAATTGTATTAGAAGACAATTTTTGTATACAAAGGAAAGTTTTCAGGTGCAGAACTGCAGATACCATCAAATTCTTTGGGTGTGTTTAGGATTATTTTTCTCGACTCTGTTTTTTTTTTCTTCGGATTTGGGAATTATATTATTCTTGAGAAGTTTCGTATGAGATGACATTTCCAAACACGGCAAAAATGCATTCTTTATCTTTTATTTTATCTTAAACAAATATTAAAATGTATCAGCTAATCACTTAATTACTTATAAATAGCTTAATTCTCAACACAAACTACCTCATAACATAAACACTCACCATATTTTCTCTCCACACATCAGATCACTTTGCATTCACAACCGCCATGGCTGAAGAGAAGCACCACCACCACCACCTCTTCCACCATCACAAGGATGAAGAGCAGCCTGTTGATGCTGTCGCCTACTCCGAGACCACATTTGTTGGTGCCGAATCTGAGGTTGACTACAAAAAGGAAGAGAAGCACCACAAGCATCTGGAGCACCTTGGTGAAGTCGGAGCAGTTGCTGCTGGTGGTTATGCTTTGGTAAGTTCTACTTTATTTCCAGATATTACCACAACAGTGATCCTTCTATATGAATCATAATAGATATATTTTAGTATTGTTAATTATAAGCTTTTAAATTTGATTTTAGAGTACATTTTTATTTTGGTTCTTGAAAGATTATTGAATTAATTTGGTTCTGGAATACTAATTTTTGACATCAAAATAGTGCAAATGTTACTAATTACCGTGACTAAATTGACGTTATTTGAAGACAAAAAATTATCACTTAAGAGCCATTAATATTTCAAAAATGATGTTTTAAAAATATTTCGAGAGAACAAAGTTTCACTTAAAGCTGCTCGTCGCAGGATCCACCTGATTTCATTTTATCTTTGTTGACTTGTGATTCTGGTTTTTAGTAAAAAAAATTCACTTAAAAAAAAATGGGAGTTTACTCTTGATTTTATTAATATTCATGATCTATCACCTTAAAAAAAGACATCACGTTACTCATCAAGAGCTATGGCCCAAATGCGACTACGTATTTTAAGAAAATAATAGATCCCGATCCCGATTATACCAAATAGACCCCGATCTAATTATAGTCAAGTCACCCTAGAGTACTTTAGCCCCTCACTATTTTTTCTAAACTAGATTGAAGCTCTTTGTATCAAAATAATAATAATAATAAAGTATTGAGTTTTGTAACACAAAAAAAAAGTATTGGGTTATTTAACTTGTTATCTCTTTCTTTTTTTTTTTTCTTTTTTACATTAAGATATTGTTACCACAACTTGAATCTTACTTCTTATCCAAATCCCTACTTCACCGCAACCTAGTCGATACGTATCGAGTTTGTTAATTTGTTATTTTAATAGTTCTTTGCCATTTGTTTATTTTTTTTTAAGTAATTATCAAATAAGATGATGATTTTGTTTAATCTCTTGTACGTATAGCATGAGAAGCATAAGGCAAAAAAAGATCCAGAGCATGCCCACCGTCACAAGATAGAGGAGGAGGTCGCAGCAGCAGCGGCGGTTGGAGCCGGTGGATATGCCTTCCATGAGCATCATGAGAAGAAAGAGGCAAAGGAAGAATATGAGGAGAGTCAAGGCAAGAAGCATCATCATCTATTCGGTTAAAAAAGGAAAATCATGAAGAAGAATAGAAGAAAGTGTGCTGTTATTTGGGTTGTACTAGACCCAGTTAGCAACTACCCTGAATAAACAATTTTAGTGGCTGATTAGTTGATGTTTTATGTTTTCAGTGTGTGGATTTCGTGTGC
Organism: Ormosia semicastrata; assembly: GCA_029884595.1. Lineage (NCBI taxonomy): Eukaryota > Viridiplantae > Streptophyta > Magnoliopsida > Fabales > Fabaceae > Ormosia > Ormosia semicastrata. The sequence goes on from JAQQTO010000041.1 coordinate 13,220,457, forward strand.
TAAGCTATGATAAACTTCAGTAATAATATGTTTGTAATTGACTTTTATGTCTCTATATATGAAATATTTGCCTCTAAAGTCTAAAGTATCATATACGTGTCTACAATCTTAATGCACTAGGTATCCATTTTTCAATTGTTAATTTTATCTTCGTTTGGAACTTTTATTTGTATATTTTATTTGTCAATTTTTATTTATTTATTTATTCATTTATGAAAAACATCTTTTTATGAATAATAATAATTCAATCAAATGTAAATAGTTTAATATTTATTTCTTTTAAAAAAATCTCAAATTTGAATTTTATAAATAAAAAAATTAATACTAAAAAATTTTATACTTTTACAATCGAACTTGACTCGATTTCAAAATAATCGGAACGCAATCCAACTTTAGGACACGGGTTTTAAAAAATAATAATTCAACTAAATTTGCAATTACTTGTCTGATTTTCCAACCCGGCTAATAAGATCATAGCATATGGGACTGATCAAAAAAAGAAAATATCATAGCATATGGGATTGTCGATTTTCCCCGATTATTTAAATGCAAACGGATAATGGGATCTGATGTTGAAGCCTGACTCTGAATACTTCAGAAAGTTTGACGTTGATTGCTGAACTAATATAATCAGCGACCTTTGATAAGTTCTGCATTTCACGAAGTTAAATTCAAAAGAAAAATACTAATTGAATTATTGAATACCTCCACTTGTAAACATGTCGAATTTTGTCTGCTTATAATGTTATTGCCTTATATTAATAGTTTTAAAATATGTTAGTAATTATTTTTAAATTTGTTATATGAGAAGAAGTTATTAATTAATTTTAAAAAAATTGTTAATTTATGAAGTACTAGTTACTAACTATTATAATCAAAGTGTAAAATACATTTGTGAAAATAAAGTTATACAAGAAGTAGAACTTAAATCTAAGAGAATAATACATTTTGATTGGATGTAAGTAACGGGTCATCAAGATACCTTTGAGTGGCTGCATTTCTTTGCTCAAGGAAAATTCGCTATACTCTTCCTTGCTGGTCTTTGGCAGATTTGGTGTAAGTGGTACTTTTCTTTTTGGGGTAATTTTATATCTAAGACTTCCTTGCTACAATTACTTCCGGAAGAACATTGGCTGTGGCTCCTTGATCTCTTTTTGTCACTTTTATACATAAGTTTGTTTCTGATGGTAGATCGGCTAAGAGGAGGTGAAGGCATAAAAACTGTTCCTGGCCCCCTTTGGTTTTTGATTTTGTGAATTTTACACTACTTCCCTAAGTTTGCTTTTGACTCGACTACCTGAAAGTCTCAAAATCCCTGTGTATGGAGAAATCTTTCGGTTGATCCCAGCCACCAAGAGGTCTATTTTCAAGTACATTGCCACCCAACTATTCGAGTTCCAAACTCGTAGCCCCCTAGACATATTCTCTTATCTACTAAGGAATGTGGTCGTAATTGGATGAGGTTTGATCCCCTAGGAAATCATGAAACCCATTAGCTATCTGACATAGTACTTAGCTAGAGTAGTGTTTTGTCATCCAGAGGCCTACTTTGTAGAATTAAACCAACATCTCCGCACAACAAAACCTCAATCAAACCTTATCACTCCCAATGTTTCACTAAGCAACTAGGCTGTTGTAAATTGAACCGTCCAAGGTGTCCCTCAAGGATTATTTCGGTATATACGAAAATCCCCAGGATACTGTGAGACTCTTCCTGTTTGAGGATCAAAGAACCGCAAGAGAAAGTTTGACGAAGTGGAGGAGAATCTTCAATTGTCTTGTAATTAGGGTAACCACAAGTATGTAAAATAGAATTTATAGAAGCCATTTTCATTGTAGAGTAACGTTTAGAAAATAAATTTGTTTGTTAAAAACTAAATGCTAATTATCGCTTATTAATAGCTAAATGGAACGTTAGGAAACATATTTATTTGCAGTTATGAAAACAGACCAAGTCAAATTTGAATTATTCAAAAACCTCATTTTCCAGGGTAAGCTCCAAAAATTAATTAAATATTTGACAAAAGATCTAGGCTGAACACGTGATATCACGCAATAGTGGGGGCAAATCGAGGATTTGCACTAGCCATGAAGTTTTTCAAATTTAATCTTGTGTGCGCGAGCCCACCACTTTATTTGTTTCTTACAAAGCCCAAAACACAAGTTGAAATATAAACTCTTCAAAAACTTGCTTCCAACCAATGTGGGACTTATTCTTTTGAAAAAACACATTTCACAACAATCCCCTACAATTTCAAAAGAATATTTAAAATAAAAACAAACAACAAAAAAATATCTGGGTTACATCATTAGTGTAAACGTTTTGAATCTGGTGTCTTCTGGACTATGAACCAGACCTAGATAAATAAGACTCTAACTTACAATGTAATTGGTGAAGGTTACACTTCTATGAACCAAAACATTTTTCGTGTAAATTAGAATCCCATTTGATCACATCTACACTCTCACTTATCTCTTGTGTTAACGCCGTTTTGCACTTTTTCGACCATGTGCATGCCTGGTTGTTCATGAGTGCTCTAGAGACTATGCCATTTTCTCATAGGAGCGGCCCCACTCCACATCATATAGGTGATTTCATCAAGTGTATACTGCGCACTTTATACACCACCCATAAGGGATATGAAATTCATTAAAAGCATATAGCTTATCCTCACAATAAATGCGATCTAACACTTCTCATGCTTCTCACACCATAGGATGGGACGAAGAAAGTGCTAGCAAGATCTTAACAAGTGACTTGTTATTACCCATATGAACTTCTTTCATGGGATCTCCACTCATAAAAGTCGGGTTACCATCACTGTTAGTTTCAAATTGGCTTAAGTCCCATTTCCCTCGATGTGGTATATATTAAGTTCCTTCCCAAAGGCTTAGTCAGAGGATCGGCCAAGTTCACTTCTGACTTCACATAATCAATGGATATAATTCCATCTTTCAGCAGCTGCTTTATCACTTCATGTCTCAACCTAATGTGTCTGTTTTTACCATTAAAGGTTTTATTACTTGCAATAGATATTGCCACCTTGTTGTCACAATGCACAGAAAGGGGTTGGTTTTATTCCTAATGGAATATTTTCTAAGAAATTTCTCAACCACTCGACCTCATTACCGATTTTCTCCAGAGCAATAAACTCTGACTCCATGGTGGATTTTGCAATTATTGTTTGTTTGGCTGATCTCCAAGTCACTGCACCACCACCAAAGGTGAACACATAGCCACTAGTGGATTTAATCTTATCTGAATCTGAGATCCAATTAGCATCACTGTATCCTTCTAATACAACGGGAAATCCACTATAAACAATACCATAGTTCATGGTACCTCTCAAATATTTCATTAGTCTAGCCAAAGCGGCCCAGTAATCATTATTAGGATTATGTGTATATCTACTCAATCTGCAACATCATACGCTATGTCAGTCGAGTGAAATTCATCAAATGCAGCAGACTCCCAATAATCTGTGCATACTGAGATTGGGCAACAGGATCACCTCTGTTTTTCTTTAATTGAGTGTTAGCATCATAAGGGTACTCACAGGTTTGACATCAAAATGTCCAAACTTCTTTAGAAGTTTCTCTACATAATGTTCTTGTGATAGTATTATACTATCACACTTCCTTATGATTTTAACACCTAGAATTACACTAGCTTCACCCATGTCTTTCATGTCAAATTTAGATTCAAGAAAACATTTTGTTTGATGCACTATGTCATGGCTAGTACCAAAAATTAGCATGTCATCCACATATAGACAAATAATCACACATTCATTATTTACTAATTTCGTATATACACATTTATCAACTTCAAAGAAGAAAAACCATCACAAATTAAAGTTTGATCAAACTTTTCATGCCAATGTTTAGGTGCTTGTTTTAGACCATATAAAGATTTGAGAAGCTTACAAACTTTATTTTCTTGTCCAGGAACTACACCCCTCAAAAGTTGTACCATTTAAATTTCTTCTTCTAAATCACCATTTAAAAAGACTGTTTTAACATCCATTTGGTGAATAACCAAATTATGTATAGAGGCTAAAGCAATCAAAACTCGAATAGAAGAAATTCTAGTTACAGGAGCAAAGGTATCAAAAAAGTCAACATTTTGTTTTTGAGTAAAACCTTTTACTACTAATCTTGCTTTATATTTCTCAATTGATCCGTCGGGGTTATATTTCCTTTTAAAAATCCATTTGCAACCAATTGGTTTTGCTCCAGGAGGTAAATCTACTAAAACCCAAGTATTACATTTTGTAATTGAATTAATTTCAGAATTAATGGCTTCTTTCCAAAAATGTGCAACAGGTGAAGAAAAAGCTTCAGAAATAATTAAAGGGTCATCATCAACAAGATATGTGTAAAAATCATTTCCAAAAGAAGTTTCTTTTCTTTGTCTTTTACTTCTTCTCAAATCCTCATATGAATCATTAGATAAATTTTGTACTGGAGCTTCAGAAATATTTTCTAATTTTAAGGGGAAAATATGTTCAAAAAATTCAGCATTTTTTGTCTTAATTATAGACTTGCAATCAAGCACATCACTTTTTAAAACTAAAAATCTATATGCAGCACTATGATCCGTATACCCGATAAGCATGCAATCAGAAGTCTTAGAGCCTATTTTCCTCCTTTTAGGTTCAGGTAACATCACTTTAGCTAAACACCCCCACACTTTTAAATATTTTAAGTTAGGCTTATAACCCTTCCATAACTCATATGGTGTTTTACCTATTTTCTTATAAGGAATTCTATTTTGTAAGTGACATGCAGTTAATAAGGCTTCACCCCCAAAGGTTATCAGGTGCATTAGAACTAATTAAAAGGGCATTCATCATTTCTTTTAAAGTCCTATTTTTTCTTTCAGCTACACCATTGGATTGAGGAGAGTAAGGGGGTGTGATTTCGTGAATTATTCCTTCTTTTTCACAAAAGTCATTAAATAAAGTGTATTCACCACCTCTATCTGATCTAACTCTTTTAATTCTTTTATTTAATTGATTCTCTACTTCTGCTTTATATACTAGAAACATATCAAAAGCCTCATCTTTATTTCTAAGTAAATATACTTTAGTGTATCTAGAAAAATCATCAATAAAAGTTACATAATATTTTTTACCACCTCTAGTCATAGTTTGTTTTAAGTCTCCTAAATCAGAATGAATTAATTCAAGAACTTCAGTTTTTCTTTCTACAGATAAACAGAATTTTTTAGTTATTTTTGATTCAGCACATATTTCACATTTGTTTAAGCATGTATCACTAAAACCAGAAATTAATCCAAGATATTTCATTTTCTTAATATAAACAGTACTAACATGTCCTAATCTAGCATGCCACATATCAATAGAGTCAATCATATACGCAGAAGAAGTAGCATTTTCATTAATTTTAGCAATATTGAGTACAAATAGGCCTTGATTACAATAACCCTTCCCTACAATGACATTATTTTTTGTCATCACTATTTTGTCAGACTCAAAAGATACTTTAACCCCAACCTTTCCTAGCAAGGCCACAGAAATTAAATTTGCCCTTATGCTAGGTACATGAAGCACTTCGTTGAGAGCTAAAGTCTTGCCAGATGTGAGTTTCAGAAGAACTTTTCCTTTCCCAAGAACTTCGGCGGTTCGGGAATCACCAAGATAAACTTGTTCTTCTCCATCCCCCACAGAATTGTAGGAGCTAAACATATTTCTGTTTGCACAAATATGTCTGGTAGCCCCAGAGTCTACCACCCAATCATTCACATTGGCCATCAATAGAACTTGAGAAACGACCGCAGCAATTATATCATCTCCTTCGACCAAATTTGCGTTTGGCTTAGGAGAATTGTCATTTCTCTTCCTGTGTCTGCATTGAGCCGCCCGATGACCTGGCTTGCCACAAACATAACAGTTTCCTCCACTATTTTTGAAAGTGGGATTATTCACTCTTGGCACATAGTTTGGTTTATTGTAATTAGTCCTTTTGTTGGGTTTATGTTCGTACCTTTTCTTATTGACTTGTACCATATTTGCCCTTGAAGCCAATGCTTTTGCCCTTGCACCTTGATTTCGCTTTTACGTTCGTGTCCTTAATGATTATGTAGGTGATTAGATCGAGTAAGGATAGCTGTTTGTTTTTATGCTTGAGTTGTTGTTTGTAGTCCTTCCAAGTTTGCGGTAGTTTTTCAATGAGCAATCCTGCTACGAATTCATCAGGCAATGTGATGTTCTCAGTCTTCAATTCTTCTAATAGCTTGTGGTATTGGTTGATTTGAGTCTTGATATCAATTTCATCCGTCATCTCCCATCGGTAGTAGTTCCCAATGACGAACTTTTGTTTGCCAGCATCCTTAGCAGTGTATTTGACAATCATAGACTCCTAAATTTTGTTGCTTTCCTTGTATGAGCAGTAGACATCGAACAATTCGTTAGATAATGTGGTTAGAATTGTGTGCCTACATACCTTATTGGCATAAGTCCACTTGTCAAGTGTTTTCTGATCAGTAGATGTGTCAGGCATTTGATCCGTGAGTGCAGTAGCGACGCCGTGCATGTCTAGAATAGAGTAGACACGCTCCTGCCATCTTTTGAAATTTTGTCCTCCGAACATTTCGATTTTGGAAACATCTGGAAATGGTTTGGCGTATGTAACTGCGGCAACAACCGGAGGTGGGTTTTGCGGGACACCATTATCGGAGCCGTTGTTGGCTGAGAGAACAATATTGTTAGCTGCGTTTTGTGGTTCCATAATCCTTGAGATTGTTGTAAATTGAACCTGAAAATAAACAGCAAACCCGTAAAGTCTGAAGCGTGCCAAGCAACGCCTCAAGGATTATTTCGGTATATACGAAAATCTCCCGAGTACAAAGAGACTCTTCCTGTTTTGAGGGATCAAAGAACGCAAGAGAGTAGAGTAACCCAGACGAAGTGGAGGAGAAGATGTAGAGGAAGAAGCGAAGAAGGCTGCTTTAATTAGGGTAACCACAGTATGTAAAATAGAATTTATAGAAGCCATTTAAAAAAAAAGACTGTTGGCAGAGTAACATTTAGAAAATAAATTTGACTGTTAAAAACTAAATGCTAATTATCTGCTTATTAATAGCTAAATGGAACGTTAGGAAACATATTTATTTGCCCATTATGAAAACAGACCAAGTCAAATTTCAATTATTCAAAAACCTCATTTTCCGGGTAAGCTCCAAAAATTAATTAAATATTTGACAAAAAATCTGGGCTTCATGATATCACGCGCAGGGGGGGCAAATCGAGGATTTGCACTAGCCATGAGTTTTTCAGCCCAATCTTGTGTGCGCGAGCCCACCACTTTATTTGTTTCTTACAAAGCCCAAAACACAAGTTGAAATATAAACTCTTCAAAAACTTGCTTCCAACCAATGTGGGACTTATTCTTTTGAAAAAAACACATTTCACAACATAGGCTTGGTCCAAGGTGTCCCTACTCCTTTTGAATCTTCAATTGATCCCTTCATTAGACCTGTTGTTTATCAAAATTTTCGATTATCACAAATTAGACTATGGTAAACCCTTTGTTCAATGAACAAAGTTTGATTATCGATCATAATTCGGGGAAGAGAATCGCTTCCTCTTGATATTCTAGTCTAAGTTAGTATCTTAAAGGAATATAAATGATGATTTCGAATTTCAGATGATTATGCAAATCCAAAATCGAATGTTTAAGCTTGTTTTCAACTTAATGAAAAATAAGTTTAACAATAAAAGAGCTTTGTTTTTTCGAGAAATCAAAGATATAAATGCAAATGAAAATAAGTGTATAACATAAATTAAAGAGCGATCGAAATAAATGTGATAAGTAATGTAAAATACTTAAAATAAAGAGTATAAAGTAAAGCAGTTAAAGTAAATGTAGTGAAAGGTAAATGTGCAAGTATGTAAAGTGCAATAAGATAAATTTGCAGTAAAGTAAAGAAAGCAATGAAAAGAAATCAAATGATTTCGAAAGAATACTTGACCAGGAGTAGAAAAGAGTTTTGTAATAAAGTAAAGAAAGTAATTAAAAGAAATCAAATGATCTTGAAAGAACACTCGATCAGGAGTAGAAAATAGTTTTGTAATAAAGTAAAATGACTGAAAGTAAAATAGACTGAAATTAAATTTGCATTGAATTTATAAATTGTACATAAATGAAAGTGGATGAAAACATATTAGACTAAACTTGCGTGCTATTTACTCGAAATGTCAATGGACGTGAGAGAGTGAGTTTACAAGTGTTTGTGAGTAATGAATTTCCAACCCCTAAATGTTTCCATCCTCTTAGTATTTATAGACTTCTTAAGTAACTACCATTTTTACAAGATCTTAACATATGTCTAAAATAAAGATAACTGCTAAATGATTGGTAATCTTTGTTTAATAAATACCAAATCCTTGTCAAAAATCCTCGTGCTACAAGTAACTGCTTAATCTCAACCATCAATCATTGCGTTATCTTGATCTAACATCTGCAACTGCTGTTAACTTCTAATTTAAATTCAAAAAAATCTATTTTTTTAATTCAAACTTGAATCTTCGATCCCTTTCTGGTTTTCCATCTAGTCGAGATTTTTTATTCTTATTTAAAAATTTGCTAAGTGTTGGTACTTTTAAATCTCGATTTCAACATTGAATCGAAATCTCAACACCTGTTAGGAAGTCAAAATGACCTCGATTTCATATTAAGACTTATCTTGTCAATTTCAAGTTTCCATTATAATAACAACTGCTAAGATTTTCGATCTCCAGGATCCACTTGAAATTCTTAATTATGAAATCGAAAGTAACATCTTCATTATCAAATTGAAGCTTAACAAGTTTTATAATCCAGCATCTTTTGATAACAAATCAAAACGATCTCACTTGTCATATTCCAAATCGAATAACATCAACTTAAAGATTGTTGCCTTTGATTCTAATCAGAAAGAAGTAACCTTTTGATACTTAATCGAACTCATTAAGTTGAAAATGTGTTATTTTTTTACTAACACCTGTTCTCACTGATACCAAACTTAAGTCCCTTTGGCAAACCATTTGTTCAAGGTTGAATAACTTTCAATTCTTTAGCTTTTCCATTCATTTGAGTGAAACCATGGAATATTCTGACTAGTGGCCAGCTATTTTCAATGCCCTCTATCCTGCACCCCCATCAAGCTATCTAGGTAGATTGATTGATCAAAGCTCAGAGCCCTCAACCAAAGAGAAAAAGAAGAAAGTTTCCAAAGTTTCCCCTACTAAGTCTGAAGGTGCAATAGCCTCAGCTAAAGGTAACTAGCTTAGTGTTTTTCATATGCTAACTTTATGATTGATCGATAAACTGATCATACACCCTTGGGTTTTGATGCAGGAAAAGCCGCAATGGCTGGAATTGATATGGACACCCTCCAATCTTCTCCGAGAGGTATTCTAGATGGTTCCATCTGACACCTTATTCGTCAGTCGATAACTCCTACTCTTACAACTCGTAGCTTGTTTTTAGTTTGTGCTTGGAATTATGATGTAAGTCTACTTTTCAAGTTCAAATTTCAATATCATTTCAAACTATTCAATGGCACCTTTATTTTGCATTTGTTGATATTTGACATTTACCTGAACACAATCACACACTATGTTAAGTGAATATCATAAATGTCGAATTCAGTTCAAAACTAATAAGTAATTTGAAAAAGTCCATTAATTTTGTGAAAGTTTAATCCTTATCTCATCTCGAACATCAAAGGGTCAAAGATCTGGGTTTTAGGCTACTTGTCAAAGTTATAAGCCAGATAAGACTCTAAATATTTTTTCCAAAAATACTTGGTATCATTTTAAGATGGGTTTTTATTATGTGTGAGAAATATTTACTAACAGAAGAGGGAAGCATGCTCCCAAGAAAAGAACGACCGTGACATAGAATGCAATGCTAAGAGTGTTGCTTCCAAGCCCAATGTATACTAATTCAAACTATAAGTCATATTCCAAGGGTCCTTACTCCTTACCTTATCTCCCCCACCACACCCTCATGCTTTTTCTTTTCTCCTTACTTTTCCTTTTGTTTGTGATTATTATGAGTGATATAGGTGAAGGGTCTCCCATTCAATTGCTACTCAAGGCTTACAACCCACATGAGGAAGGGTATGAAGTCAGGCACAAGTTTTCTAATTTTGACCACCACGAACTAGAATGACTATATATCCTTAAATTTTCTTCTGGGAAGATGAATAAAGCCATAACTATATGTTGTGCTCTTGGGAAATGGTAATAAAATTTATATATCAAAGTTAAAGACTCAAGACTCAAGCCATAACTCTTCATTACATTAATGCTTCAAGAAAGTTAACATGAGTTCAGAACACCAAATGATTTGAATAGACTAGGGGTTCAATACAATTAAACCACCATTTCATGATAAACACTTGACAAACAAATTAGAAAACAAACTGCTTAGAAATTTCCTAATATTGGAATACTGCATAGAACTAGTCATTCTCAACGACTGGTAAATGAATAACTTATTATGACAATCCTTCATTCTTCATGAACACTCCACTGGCTAACAACATTCTTACAATAATCTTAAAATCATCACAATTCTTAATAGAGTGGCCAACTACCCTCATTTAAAACTTACAAGTGACATTAGGGTCATACCATATTGAAAATAGAGGTTCCCTAGGATGCACAAGGACGTTTTCAATCATATGGGCCTCAAACAATTGTTGGAATAACTCATCCTTTGTTATAGACAACGTTGGGAATGGTGGCAAGCTTGATAGAAGACAAAATAACATTTTGTTTGATAGGTTCGCTCGAGGTTGAAACTGGTTAGAGTGGTTTGGTGGAGGCATAATGGAATGACTTCCATAGGGTGAATATGATTGCATATATAGATAAGGTGATGAAGCGAGGTTAATCTGAAAATGGGTATTGGTCATGAAAGAATGATGGTTAGGTACGAATGGCTAAAAAGTCTAGTAAATGAAATGGGATGGTGAGATGCAGATTAAAAATGGTTGCTGGTATTGTACGCTTACTTATGAGTCCATCTTCTTTGAATACAACTCATTCATTTCAAAATCATTCTCGATATTTCCAATGGACAAATTTTCAGCCTTCGATAGAATTCTGTTCTTTCACTAGCGACAATAAGCAAAGTCTCTGGAAGCTATACCAGTCATTAACCCAACGAATGGAAACCCCCAAGGTTCCTAAGAAGTAGGTGCACATCTCAGTCAAAGTGAATGGTGATTGAACCTGTGTTGATTGAGCCTGTGTTCCCAAGGCCCTCCACCTTTGAGCATATTGTCAAAAAGTTTTCTCATTATTTTTCTGCAATGAACCTAGCTATTCTCGTGTAACACCTGCATCTAAGTTAAAAATTTGTATTGGCCTATGAATAATTCAGCCAAATCTTTCTAACAGGAGATTTTTTTTTTTTGTGATCCAACTTAAGGTACCACTCTAAAGTGTTAGCCCAATCAAACTTTCATAGACGAAATTTATCACAAACCTATAGTCTGTTAACCAAATTATCATCTTAGCCAAATAAGTCTTCAAGTGGAATTAAGAATTGGAACTCCCATCATATTTGTCAAAATCTAGAACCTTAAAGTTTTTTAAGATGACAATACCAAAAATAGGGTATAGTTCCTGAATCCCAAGCAGACTATAGGTGCTAGGACCCTTGATAGCTTTAATTTGCTTCTCTATCCTTTTCATCTTATCCTGTTAGGTTGATGCATGACTACTCCCAACCTAAAACCATATTGTTCTTAAGGTAGATACATGAGGTTGTTCTCATGTGGGCCCAACATTACCGTGAACATCCTCTATTACGTGGTACTCTTCTCCAATAGGAATATCTAGCTATGCAGTGCTTGTTGTACCATGAACAACCAAATATGCTTTAATTGAAAAAAAATTCAATAAAACTACACGGACTTATAAAAATCTATATCTTCTTATAGTTAAATTGCTTTGTAAGTGCAATAACATCCTATTGTTTCACTTTCTACATGTGAAGCAAAATATTTAGTAGTAGTCAGTTGTGCTACACAGTTGACATGGTTAAGGAAAATTCTTGAAGTATCACACTAAAAGTAAACTACTCTTACAGTAATTTTTTGTGACTACAAATCTGCTATTGCACTTTACAAAAATTTAGTCTTTTATAGGAGATCCAAATATATAAATAGCTTATTTCACAAGATTAAAAAACATTGGCTAAGAAGGAAGTGTTATTTAATTACTATCATATTAAAGAATAAGTTATAGATATTTTTATTAAACCATTAACAGTTAAGTGATTTTATAAGTTTAAAAAAAGTTTACACTGACTAATTTTGCAAGCTTAGTTTAAGAGATGGTTTAAGGGAGGTAATGTGAAAAATTAAACCCAAGCTCCTCAAAATTGAATGCATTGCTACTCATTAATTGGATTGCGCCCATTAGAATTGCACACGGTTCGGGTTGGTGCGGGTTTAGGGAGAAAAATCCAAACTAATTAGTTGAGGTCGGATTGAGTTGGGTTGAGTTTGGAAAAAAAAATTTGAGTAACCCGAACTGAACTAACCCGATTACAATCAAGTTGGTTCGGGTCGGGTAATTAGGTTGGGATTGAAATGTGTTGCAAGTGTATCCTCTAGGTACAAAATCAACTATCAAGTGCAATATAGAACAACCCAGAACCAATAGTAAAGTGGAGGGAACCCTCCTCCACACAAAAGAGAAGCATAAAACTCAAATTTCATATTCGAACCTATTCTCCAGATCTGTGCTGCCAGCCATGGCGTCGACAGTAACACACCAAATTCCTAATGGCGTTGAGGCGTAAATCAAGGAATTATCGTAGGTCGCGCTCGTAGTTGCAGTCGTGGTTATCTCGTAGGCCTGGTCGCCGATAGAGGTCTCCATGTGCTCATTGTTGCAGTTTGTGCTCACCGTCGTAGAGCCACAGGCGCAGTCTCCTGTGTTGTGCTGCCAGCCTTCACGTCGGAGGAGGACAAGATCCTTGTCCAGATTTGTGACACCATTGTGCTTGCCAGATCTACGCTGCCACCGTTGTCGTCATCTCCCCTGGTATTCGTTGTCATCGTCCCTAATAACTTGAATCGCACTGTCTGCACTGCATAGTGCACCCATATCCTAGCGAGAGAGACAGAACAAAGGAGAAGGTGATAGAGTAAAGATAGAGAAGAGAAGTGAAATGAAAAGGGCCAGAGGGAGAGGAAAGTGTGATAAGAGTACTTTGGCTGTAATAGGGTTGTAGGGTGGTCATATTGGGTCATCGGGTTAGTTTCTTGAACTCATTACCCAAACCAATAAATAGTTTGGTTGATTGGGTTCTACTCGAACAAACCCGATGAGCCGAACCAACCCGAATATTTTATATTGAGTTTGGTCGGGTTGGTCGAATTCTTAGGCCATTGGGTTAGGTTAGGTTATGCAGCCCTAGCACCCATAATAGTTACTGCCCACCTCTCAATTTGCTGCCAAGCACAGCTTACAATTTACAACAAAGAAAGAGAATGAGGTAACCTAATGAGGTTGCACCAGGGACTATGTGATTGAGTCTAAAATTGCTTTAAGAGTGATGATTATACCATGTATTAAGATGCTATGTTTGCACATTTTGTTCTTTGGATATGGAGTGCAATCGATTGCTGTATTTGCTATAATACCTCTAATTCCTTCACTCTATTTCACATTATGTATTAATATGGTACATTTCAAGGTCCCTAACACTTATGCACCATGAGTTCATTGCCCTAGCTTAGCCAAGTTGACCAATGCATACTGTGACAAAGTCATATGGTTGTGGGGAAGCTATGAGGTCTGCAGAGTTACTAGAGCACTGCTCGGTCACTAGTAGAAATAAATTGCTAGTCTAATTTAAGTCTTTTTATTTTTTAGGACAGCTTGCTAGATGCGAGAAATTTTGGTGTAGTAACTTCCTACTTTAAATATGCAAATCAATCTTTGACATATATAATGTTAACGTAGATATATATATTTTTAACATTGCCTACATACCTTTACACATATAAAAAGTTAATTTGCATATTTATCATAGGAAATTTTTTCTCAACAAAACTGTTTATTTATTTATTTGTCAAAAATATCTAATTTCATTATTAAGAATGAAGTGGGAAACAAAGTCCGAAGTACAAGATCCAAGATTACTGACAAATACCTAAATCACTTCCAACAAACTGGAATGGTGGCTCAAAAGTTAATGGAAAAACACATAATATCAATAAACACAATTTTTGTTTTCTTTGACTTAGGTACAAACACCTAACCTCTAAAGCAACTCACTGCTCCTAAAAAAAATCTCAAGGTAGTACAACTTGCTAGGACAATTACTTCTTTTTTCCCATTCATATTTCATATTGCACTAAGATGTGTTAGCGTTGATCTAATTCTTATTGACACATAGCGTCGTATGAAAGCTGACCTTTGTTACGTGGATTTCTTTCTGCAACTTTTTTCTCGGTGAGGTATATGACCTTAACGTCATTTTCTTTATCATCATCGTCATCGCTATCATCTCTGTTGTCATTGAAGCCTCACTCTTCTTGTCTCATCTCCATGAATCTCCATGATCCGTAGATATTATGAAAGTCTTCCTATACCGTAGGCTAGGCATATAACTAATCTAAGAAATTAAGACTAGAAAATTTCAGATCAACCTAAACATAAGGAATATTTGAAATATTTAGACTCAAACTCTTCAAATCTAGAGATCTAGATCAATTTATTCTTGAAAAATAAAGAAAAAACAAGAAAAAGCAAAGAAAAACAAGAAAAAAAGAGAAAAAGGGGCTGCCGCTGATCTGGGAAAAGGCCATCAAAGGGGAACTAAGCTCTACAAAAGGAGAACAAAACCGCTAGATACTGAGACGAGCCACCAAGCACGGATAGTAGCTGTCCAGGAGTGGCAATACTAGGCGAACCCTAACAAAGCCACAACCTCGCAAAGGTTTTTTTTTTCACCTTAAATAATATAACTACTTGTTTTATGGTGTGGGTGGAAAATATATTTGTGTAACAAAAAAATGATGAATCAATAAATTTATGTTTATATTTTACTTTAATAATAATAGCAATCTATTAGTATTAGACTATTAGCTATTTGCCTATATATCGGTCAAGAAAAACTAGTGGAGCTATAGAAAAGGAGATAGGACTAGTTGAACAAAAATCATATTATAAAAGTAACATATATTGAATAATTAATAATCACATAATTTATACAATAATAAACTCTCATTTTTAGTCATTTACACTCTCTATGTACTTAATTGATTGAGCTTGGTTATGTTTTGTAAGTTTGGACTCAAAGTGGACTTAATTGATTTTTTAGCATGATTTACTTCTTACACTATTTCTGTATTTTCGTTATATCTTGAGTTCTAAATGTCTAATAATTATGTATTTTATCTTGTAGGAAATATAAAAGAGAGATTTACAACTTCCATGAGAGCTCTAGGTCACAATTGGACATCTAGTAGAACTAATTGGACTTGGAAATTAGAATACGGGTTTTGTGATTGGAACCTGAACAGTGTGAACTAATCAGAGCATAACTCGGGCTGTAAGAACTGAATTAAATAAGATTTTGGCATCTGCAAGTTAAGACCCATATCTACAACTTTTATGAAGAACACAAGACTTAATTCAGATTTCTTAGAGGTCATATTGGGCTTACAAGTCAGAACAGATGAGCTGAATATGGGCTTGAACAGTGTGCAGTAATAAGATCATATCTCGAGTTGTAGGAATTTTTTTGAGCTGAAACTAACGACATTTGAAAGCTAAGACAAAATCCTAAAACTTTGATGAAAACCATTTTTCAATTCTCTAACGTATTCAATAAGTTTAGCACTAAATGATTTTGGGAAACAAAGAATCTCAATAATTTTCTAATCATCAAAAGTCATTTGGCATTTTTCACTCATCCACCCACTCATCCACTCACTCATTAATCAGCCCCCTTATCATTTTGTATCCCTAATTCTCTATAAAAGAGAGTCTTGGCTGATCATTTGGAGAATTTTGGTCTTAGAAATCAAGATCATGCTATTGTATTATTTGTTTATCTTGTTATATTTTTCTTTTATTCTAAATTGAAGTTATATTCTTCTTCTTCTCTTTTCCTTTCTTCTTATCTATGAGTAACTAATTTTCATTTTACTTGGGTGAAAGGGTGAAGCTCTTGGTAATGAAATAAGGTTAGATTAATCTCTTTCTTGTGCTTAAATGATATATTATCAAGTAGCCATTATATGTATTGTATTTTTATTTCCAATCAATTTAGAAACTCTCCTTGTAAAGTGGAGATCTTAATTTGTTATAGACAAGATATTGACACAATGAATGCCTAAGCCTATTTATAAGTGGTGGTGTTAATAGATGATTAAAGGAATCATAATATAATTACGAATATAATCTTAAATGAACTTTGAATGTTGTATTTTCTGATTGGAATCTCCATTATGTGTGGATTCTAATTGAGTTATAAAAAGAATTAATCTTATTCTTATTTTACTTATCAAGAGTGGATCTCCTAACCCAAGTAAATCATTTTTATTTGTGACTAAGTTTTATCACTTTTATTATTGTGACAAAATATTTACCTTACGTCAAAAAAAAATTTCTTCATTAATTCCCTGTGGATCGACCTCGGAGTCCCGAGAATTTATTACTTGAAACAACCTGCACTTGGGTATACAAGTTTTAACTCGCATCAAGTTTTTAGCGCCGTTATCGGAGACTTGATTTGAAGAACAATTTTATTGTGTAAATATTTTGTATATATATATATATTTTTTTCTGTGGATCTTGTATATATATATATATTCTACTCTTTTAATTTTTTTCTTTCTTTGTATATACTAACTAACTAATTTGGTGAGAGAAACTCTTTCTTCTCCCTCTGTAATATTTAATTATTAATTAAATAACTTTTTCTTCTTCTTTTCTCTCTCATTGAAAAAAAAATTTGACTTGCTGATTCTCTGGTTGTTACTTTATGTTCTAATAATATCTCAATCTTGACTCTTCTCTTCTTCCTCCTTCACCAGCTCTGATGGGACTTTGCCTCTCTTCAATTTTCATATTTTAAATTTGCTTTCTGTAATTTACTTTTTGTACTTTACTTTATGCACTTTATTTTTTATATTTTTATTTTCTACACTTTACTTTCTGTATTTTACTTTCTGCACTTTAAATCTAACTTTCTAACTTTCTAACATTTTAATTTACCCTTACTAACTTTTTAATTTATCGCTTACTAACTTTTTAATTATTTGTTTACTAACTTATTTGGTGGTTGGTTTATACCATACCTTTGTTAATATTTATTTACTATGTGTTAATATATATTTGGTGACTGGTTTATACCACACCTTTGTTAATATTTATTTGATGACTGATTTATACCACACTTTTGTTAATAAATATTTAATGGCCGATTTATACTGCCTACTTGTTAATATTTAATGACTGGTTTATACCACCTACTTGTTAATATTTTTTTTATGGAAGGTTGAGCTCTGTATATATTTTTATTTTATTCTTCTTATCTCTTCTTCTCTTTTGTCATGTGTAGTTAAATTCGTGTGTTTCTAGGGTGAAGATGTAACTTGATTCAATCGACATGTATTAAGATTGGAATTTTAATTAATTTCTTTTTTATTCAACTTGAGTGCTTATTATGGTTCTTAATGTTTTTATGAATTGGTCACTCATAAATTGATCTAGTGAGATGTGTCTAGAATCGGGAGGTTTGCATACAACTTAAACCATAAATAATAAGTGTCATGATTTATAATCATCTAAGAATAGAGGTTATAGGTTGTGTGGGAGAATTATGGTATTTTCCATGATAATCCATAGAGCAAAGGTCATGCCTTTAAGAGTTAGGGTTTAGACCAATGAATTAAGTTTTATTTAATTAATGGATTCTCCCCATCAATTGAATGATTAAAATTAATTAGAATAAAGGTCCCAAAGCTACTCTATTGTCTATGATAAATTGTTGAATTAAGTAAAATCAGGTCCCTAGTGTTTTAATTTCATGTGTTTACATCATTAATATGTTTTGCATTCATGCGCTTTGTTTTTTTCCTCTTAATTTCGTGCGTTTTAGTGTGTTTTTCCTTCTTAATCGTCATTTTTATTACTTTGACAATTCAATGCACTTGTTAATTTTCTCAACAAATTTTTGCAAACCTAGGTTGATATGGTGAATTTTGTTGCTTCAAGAATTCAACATCACAATAAAAGATAAGAAAGAAGCCAAAATTATTGTTGCAAATCATTTGTCCATACTTACAACAGGCTCACCTTTTGATATCACACCTATCAATGATTCTTTTCCTGATGAATTTTTATTTTCTGTCAATTCTATGCCTTAGTTTGCTAATATTGTTAATTTTCTTATAACAGGTAAGATGTTGCCTCAATAGACACACCAAGACCAAAAAAAAAGTTTTTGATTAAGGTGAAAATTTTCTATTGGGATGACCCATTTTTGTTCAAATATTGTCCTGATCAAATCTTTTGGAGATGTGTACCCGATAGTGAGGTAAGTATTGTCATTAAATTTTGTCATTCAGAAACATGTGGAGGTCATTTTTCTTCAAAGAAAATAGCTGCGAAAATCTTACAGTGTAGATTTTATTGGCCCACTTTGTTTAAGGACAGCTATATTTTTTTGTAAAAGTTGTGAAAGTTGTCAGAAATTGGGTTCTATTTCTAAACGAGACATGATCCCTCTGATTCCTATCATTGTCATTGAAATTTTTGATTGTTAGAGAATTGATTTCATGAGCCCATTTCTATCATCATTTGGATTTGTGTATATTTTGGTTGCAGTTGATTATGTTTCCAAATGGATAGAGACAATTCCATGTCGACACAATGATCATAAAACTATTCTTAAAATTTTAAAAGAAAATGTTTTGAGTCGATTTGGAATCCCTCGAACTATCATCAGTGATGGGGAAAAACATTTTTACAACATATTATTTGAATCTTTAATGAAGAAATATGACATTACACACAAAATTGCTACCCCTTATCACCCTCAGACAAGTAGACAAGTAGAATTAGCAAATAGGGAGATTAAACAAAATTTGAAAAAAATGGCTAACCCAAATCGTAAAGATTGGTCTTTAAGATTAAACGATGTACTTTGAGCTTACCGTACTGCTTTCAAAACATCTTTGGGCATGTCACCCTATCGGTTAGTTTATGAAAAACCTTGTCATTTGCTTGTAGAATTGGAGCATAAAGTATTTTGGGCCATTAAAGCTTTCAACTCAAATCTTGATGATGCTTCTGAGTTACGCAAATTGTAATTAAATGAACTTGAGGAATTGAGAAATGATGCATATGAAAACTCAAAGATTTATAAAGCTAGAACAAAAGCTTTTCATGACAAATTAATTTTGAGAAAATCTTTTGAAATTGGTCAAAAAGTTCTGTTTATAATTCTCGTCTTCACCTATTCCCTGAAAAATTGAGATCTAGGTGGTGTGGCCCTTTTATTGTCAAACATGTGTATCCTCATGGGGCCATAGACATTGAGAATCCTTGGAATGATAGTGTATTTAAGGTCAATGATCAAAGACTCAAACCATTTCTAGAACATCAAGTTGTTGAGTTCTTTGTGTTCCCAATTAAGTGGTGGATAACGGTACTCCTTGACTCTCAAGTCAGTTTATTTTTCAGTTTCCCATAATAATTGATTTCTTCTCCTTTAAAATGGATGTTCTTAAATCGAAGAAAGCATTTCCTTTCTCTTCCTCAAAATGTTCTAACAAAAATCTACAAAGCCAGGCGTGAAAGACCGAGACTGTTAATGCACATGGGCATCCCAGAAGATATACGCTGGATAATCAAAGCAAAGGTTCGTTTAGCTAGTGAATCTTCAAATTCTTTTGTCTCATACATGCCAGGTCTCGGGAAAAGTACGTATTCAAAAAGGAGAAGAGCAAAAAGAATGCAAGTTTGTCACAAGTGTGCGCAATGGAATTGTAACAAGTGATGTCATTCTTTGGGGATGGTTTCCACAAATAGAGAAGATAAAATATCCTTCATTAAGAATAGATTGAGTAAGGAGTCATTAGATGATATCTTATTGACTGTTGAGACGCATTCTTACGGAGTTGTGCATCGAGAACTTCTTAATTTGTAGAATCTCTTCAGGGACGAGCAAAAGTGTTACAGTCTTAGGAATCTGACTCAAAAAGACCATATTTGCCAATTTATAAGAAAATTGGATGGGAAGCTTATCCTTGACTCATAGAAGGCGTTTAAGCTGTTACTTGACGTAAAACTAGAGGAAGATGTGAGCCACAATCATAACAATATGTATATATTATCTTGTATATCTCCTAAAAAAATAAAAATAAAAATAAAAAAAAGAAGAAGAAGAAGAAAAGAAATAAAAAAGGGCAAAACTTCGATTGTACTTGGTCTTTAATTAGATTAGGAGCCCTGCCACGGTGGCAGACCCGTCATTGACTCGGGTGGACCTTTGCATGTTGGTTCATAACTAAGGTTCGTGTGCCATGCTCTGTAGAGAGCTGCGCAAGCATTCTCATGTTTTAACCGTAGGCTCTGCTTGCTGATGGACAGATAGAAGCGTCCTGTGTTTGCATTCTCGCGTGACAATGTCTCTGAGCTCAATTCCTGGTATTGATTTATTGGGTTCCTGAGTGTTGCTCCACTGGCTGTGGTCACTGGTCGTCGTATTCAGATTTTCTATCTTTAACTAGAGGGACGATGCATAGGCTGGGATATCCCACAAGCGGGAGGAGTGCCTTAAGTCTGAAATTCCTTAAGGGTGCGTTTGGATGGAGTATTTAAAAGAAGGAATGTATTTTTATAAGGGATTTAAAATGATTTGTTATAAAATAACTTGTTTGGATATCTTATTAAATTATTTTAAAAATTCTAAGTATTTTAATAGGGTATTTTATTAGTTTAAAAAGAAAGAATTTTAATTCCTCTGTGTTCAGGTAGAATTTCTAAAATCCCCCTTCTCTCGTTCTCGTTCTCGTGCTGCTCTTCGCACCGTTCTCTCTCTTCTCTCTCGTCTCAGTCGCACACTGCTTCACCACGTTCTCTCCCTTTTCTCTCGTCTCAATTGCACGCTGCTTCCATCCGCGCCTCACGCCACCACCGTTGCTCCCAGATCCACCTTGTGCCGCCCATCTCGAACCCAACCCACCACCATGGCACCCAGCTCTCTGACCTCACTCACTCGCGCAGAAGGAAGAGAATAGCGCGCGAACAGAGACAGCAAGGCTTGAGCACTAGCACGCAGGAGTAGAGAGGCAAGACCAGCAAGGTTTTCAATGGGTAATCCATCTATTACTTTCGGTTTGTGTGAATCATATAATTAGATCTGGATGGTTCTAATCATATCATAATCTGTGGTATTTTATTTAAGTAACTGCATGCAAACTGTTTGATGAAAAACCCGAGTGGCTCCATATTGATTTTTTTATATCAATGTAGAATCCATATCAATATAATATTTCTTTTGTTTATTCTTTGGTGACGTAAATTTGTCATCATTTATTTTGGTCGTGTCGATGTTTGTGACATTGTCATTTGTCAATCTACGGTTCTGTAACTAGGTTAGTTTTCTGAGTTATCTACTGCTATTGGTCTACTGATGTTTGATATCTTTATCCATCTTCATGGCATTTGATTCAGATTCATGTATTAGGTTGTCATCTCTTGTGCATCTCATTTGTTGGATTTGTATGCTTAGCCTAACCTGATAACGCCTACATGATTGCACATATGTTGCTTGATAATGCTAGTTCATTTGTTGAATATCCATTAGCATAGAGGGTGCTTGAGGATAGCAGATGAATTTTGATTAAGAAATTGTTGACTCACAATTCTGTTTGGTGTAAGTGCTGATTTGAGCATGAGGATGTTGTGGTTCTTGCAGTTTTTACTTTGCATTGTTATTGGGAAATTAATGACCTGTGAGTGGGTTTAATTTTGCATGTAAATGAGAATGGTTTAGGTAGAAGAGCTCTTTGGAGTATGCACTTCAATGTCTGTTTTTATTGTCCTTTTCTTGTGAGACATGTTAAATTTTACACTGAGTAACAAAATAGAGGACTTGAACACCAAGGAGGATATCTTCCTATCATTTTGCTTTCCTTATCCATCAATAGGATCTGAAAATGAGGAGGACAACAACATATTCTCCGAGATCATGATTGAAAACCATTTCATGCAAAGCTTTTCTTCTGCATTCATATCACCAGCCACTTTAGAATCAAACATTTTTGTTTGTCACCATGCCACTTGGGCAACACCTGGACTAGGCCAAAGTGTGCAAACCTCAGAGTCGATATCACCGATATAGTGTCGCCCCAACATCGTCACCAATTCACCAATACTAGATTTGGAACTCTTCTTTGATAAGGTGGATTTTGA
Source organism: Ormosia semicastrata (assembly GCA_029884595.1). Lineage (NCBI taxonomy): Eukaryota > Viridiplantae > Streptophyta > Magnoliopsida > Fabales > Fabaceae > Ormosia > Ormosia semicastrata. The sequence goes on from JAQQTO010000041.1 coordinate 13,242,926, forward strand.
CACGGATTTCCCTATCAACAGCCCTTAATTTTTCTCTTGGTAAAATTTTTCCTACTTCAAGTTAATAGCATAGTTTGTGTGTGGATTAACTGGTGAGTTTTGTAGATCCTAACTAGCAGCATAATGAAGGAAGGAAGACCATAGTAATCATATATTATTATGTCCATAATTGAAGACAATGAAACTTCCCTCTCATGCGAGTTAAGAGAATTTTCTTGTACCTAGGTTGTAATGTGAAAATAATTTGTATATTGTAGCTACGGTTTTTGCGTTTCGTCACTTCAGTTGTAACTGAGTCATCTATCATATGTCTTCTTCTGGCTCAAGCAGAGCAAGAATTTGTGAAATAAATGAATTGTAATTCCATATTTGCTATCTAAAATTATGATCAATGCATCATCTCACCAAAAAATAGAATCAGTTACGATTTTATACTCATATTTACTCATATAAAACCATTTATTTATTATAATATTAGTGGAATGACTTGTATGGGGAAGGTGGTAATGTAATGAAATCAGTGAAAAGGAATGATAGTAGGGTGGATGAATCAGGAGAAGCAAATGGTAATTCAGGTGGTAATTCACACATGGCATTGTGTTCCTGAGTTTATGGTTTATTGTGTTGTTTCTGCTGAGTTCCGCTTGTTTGAATTTCTAGGTGGTTTAATGTATTGTGTGGTGAGTGAAGAGGGTGTTGTTGTATGTGTGCTTGTATGCAGGTGAACAAAATGTAAATCAACCATGATCAAAGGAAAGATAACTCATTCCATGTTAAAGCTAAAGACCAGAAGATATACAATGGTTCTTACTTCTTACATTTGAAGCTTCAACGATACAGAAATGATAGAGTAACTTAGCTTCTTGTAGGACTACTTTCTCTACTTTTTTTTTGGCTCAACTTCACTATCTCTCATACTCTCAACACTATTTTGAGTTCTCGGCAAGAATAAAAAATTGAAACCAGAAAAGCCTCCCATTTCTTCTTTGTTCTGTCCCTTTTTAAAGAGTATGAAGAGCTCAATTTGGTTTAGCTGCATCAGTGAAAACGCAGGGATGGTTTGCAGCATAGGATAGCTGAAATCAGTCGTAGCTCCCCCTGCTTCAAGATTTTTGCTTGACTTTGCCTATATTTGCACTCCAAACTTGGCTAGATTGGTAGTTGAACAATGCAACAATGTAAAATTTGAAATTTTAAGTCAACATTTTCCTTTATATACAATTGAAAGTTTTGTACTATTTATGATCATATAACTTATTACAAAGTTTTGATATTCTAGTCTTAAAAACTTTATGCACAATACAATGTTGCCATCCTTTGGAGAAATATTACATCTTGCAAGAACTTGTATCCACCAAGAAAAAAAGGAAGAAAGAAATTTTTTTATTTATTTAGTTTATAATAAATTAAAAAATATATAATTTTGTAATAAAATAATAATAATAATTCCAAGTAATCCAAATAGAAATATGTCATTCAATTTAGATATAATTAAAATGGTCCCAAACTGTTTTTCCCTCCCCTTCTTAATCATTAAAAAATTCATTATTCCAACTCTCCACTTGACTAAAATATGAGTCCAACTATCCACGTCATTGTATGCAAGTTTTCATGCAGGTCTCTAGGTTCTTTTTTGAAGGACCGCCTTCCTTTCTTTGTATACAAAGAGGAGCATACTTGGAGCACCACGAGAAAAATGACATTTGTTTCTAATTTATATTATATGGTGTTATATTTAAGTTTATACCATCTCATTTTGTTTACATTGCAATTAGATTGTGTGATTTGTTAATTTTTAAAATATTGTGATATCTGATCGAGTTAGGTAAATCAGAAGTGTGATATGAACTTAACTTGAAAATATATCGGATTTAATTTATAAAACTCGAATGGTCAAATCCGTCCCAATTAGTTTCGGGTCGAGTCGAATTTTAAATATTTCTAATAACAATACTTGTTTTGATAAAAAAAAATTGTAAATGAAGGGAATTTAATTACTTTGCCCAAACAAGGAATTTAAAATGCTAGGGAATTTAATTACTTCATCCAAACAAAATTTTTTACAAATGAAAGGAATTTAAATGAAGCAATTAAATTCCCTAGCATTTTAAATTCTCTTGAATTTTAAAATACTCCATCCAAACACAACCTAAGGGAATTCGATGTCTTTTTCAAGAGGCAATAAGATTGTGAAGGCTACTGCACTTATGACGCGTAATATAAAGATACGCCATGAAAATTGTACATAAAGGTATGCCGTCATTTATTATTATAATTTTATCTTTGTATGATTTTGTTGTATTTTGGTTTTGGACAGACGATCCTTTGAGCGGGATCTTTCAAGAGTTTCTAGACTTCTCTACCTTGATAGTTTTCTTAAAGTAAAAAAAAATAAACAAACAAAAAACTGTGTTTCTTGTTGATACCCAATTTTGTCCATTTTCTTTTATTTTCATTTTTTTAATTTATTTTATTTATAAAAAATGAATTTGATTTTAAGAACAAAAACCACTACGGGTCAACCCAAGATCCAATTCCATTCTTGCTTCTTGCTGCAACCCTCAAACCCTAGCCTCCACAAGCAGCATTAAAATAGCAGTCTCTTTGTTTGAATTGGGTTTGAATTTCCTGATAGTTTTGGTTCCGTTTTAATTTGGTTTTGAATGTTCAGACGGTTTTGATCCTTCTGCCATCCAAACGTAAAATGAAAAACCATAAATTATGGCATTTGAATGACATCTCGGGCACAATAAAAAGAAAAGAAAAAATTCAAAAAAAGAGGATTTTGGGAGTAGCAACCGAGGAGAGAACTGGGAAGCTTCACCATTTCCAATTTTCACCAATATACACATACACGCCCCCCTACAACTTGAATCAACAGAGCCACCATCCTTCATCCACTCTCCTTCACCACCATCTTCACCATTTCCCCTCACCCAAAACAGAACCTACCACTTTCATCAATTAACCACCTAAACCCAACTTCAAACCACCACCTATATCCACCATAAACAACCATCAACAAACACCACCACCCACAAACCCAAAAAGAAACACCCCATCTCCACCATACCGTCGGTTCCCTCCCCGTTACCATCGCCGCTCGAACCCAGACCTCCACTACCGCTGCACGACCCAGCCCAGCTAACCGAGGTCGGCGTTCACCCAGCCACCCATGCTATGCCGTAGCCGACTCGCGACCTCCGCCGCACCGCACCGCACTAGCGCTGCCTGACCCCACTCGACGCCATCAGATCCGCGCTTAAGCCCTGCGTCGTCGCTGCCCGACGCCGACCAGTCCAGCCACCCTTCTCGACCCATGAATAGCCCTCAAATCTCATTCTCCCTGCTTCGTTTTCACTTACAGAGACAAAGTCTCTTCAAATCTTTTTTTCCTCTTTTCTTTTAAAAATAAATTTTGGAAACAAATAAATAGGTTAAAGAAATTTCATATAAAAATAATAAAAAGGTATAATGTTTTATTCTTGATGACTTGAATTTGATATGTTTATTATGTTCCAGTTATTATCATCCATATTTGTATAAAATAAACTCTAAATATGATAAAAATGGTCGACGATGAAAAAATTGGGAGAGGATCAGAGCACCGATCAAATACACTTTTTCCGATAATCTTAAGGCTTTATATTGGATTTTGCTAAGAGCGTTGGTGAGGTCTAATCCTCACACTAAATTAAAATATTTTCGCCAACTAAAATACAACCTTTTTATAAACTAAGATAAATTTCTTTTTGTAAAATAAAATATTCAAATAAAAGCGAACAATTTCGCATAGTCTCAACATTATGACTGTGGTGAGTTCAAAAGAAAAAATTCTTTCTGTCATTTTTTTTCAAAAATAATTTTTTTCTTTCTTTGCAAAAATTCATTTTAAATCATTTTAATTCATCAAAAATAAATATTTTGAAAATTCTTTTATTTGCAAAATTAACACAATTTTAATTCACAACTTTTATATAATATGTTGTATACTTAGAATTTGTTCCAAAATAATGGCAATTTAGCCACTCATTTCTTGTCTTAGTCATTTATCATTCTTGATATTATACTTGACAAAATGGGATATGTCAAAATAAAAATAAAAAATAATTCTTTTCTTTTTAAGGACCAATTTAATTAATCTTTTAAACAACATTAGATTAAATATGTAACCGTTCTTAGAACGGATGGTATAGGGTGCTAATACCCTCCCTATCCGTAATCAACTCCCGAATCTCGAGCTTTGAAACGTAGACCATCTTTTAGGTATCCAATTGCACCATTCCATTTAATGGATAAAGCGATTGGTGGCGACTCTCGATACCCCGAGGTTCATTCTTCCTTTTCTTTTTATTTTTGTGGTGCCCTTCAGGACAATTGCGACAGCGGGCGACTCCACTGGGGATATCAGAGGGTTAAGCCTTATTTTAATCTCATGTTATTTGCTCTTTGATTATGTTGGTCTATTTTTGTTTCGTTTGTTTATTTGTTTTATATTATTGTACATTTTGTTTGCATTACATGCATTGTACTTCTGCATTGTGAATAAATTTGCTTGCATGTTCCCTCATGTACACCTACATACATAAGCTCTATACCCGAGCTCAGTATCTTGTAGGCTTAGATAGAGGGTGAAGTAGTGGTTCTTTGAGAGACCTTTGGTCTCCGAACAGGCACATGAAAACCTCTCACTCAAATTGAACTCCTTCCGCTTGTAACCTATCATGGGTGAGGATTGAGAACTCTTGCTAGCCAAAGTGTTGGCAATAGCAAGGGGGAATTTGGGGACCTTTTGTCCGATAGGGGTCTAGAACGAAAGCTATCACTTACTGGTACATAGAACCCATCTTTTAGGATAGGTACCAAGCTTGGGACTATGTCTCCGCATGCATAATTTTACTCTTGTTTTAGTGTGCTTATGTTTGCAGTTTTTATCATATTCATAATAATATAGAAAGGAAAATTGTCTCTATGACACCTATATAGGACTTGCTCTCAATCATAAGTCATGGATGAACTGGGGCAGTCACAAGAAGAGCTGAGAAGTGAAGTAAGCTAGCTAAAGGAACAAATGACCAAGGTCTTGGAAGTTCTACAAGCTTTAGAAAGAACAAAGAACATAGAGAGGACTCCTTCAAGGGCAAATGATGATCCTTCGGCCACGCCTGCTCACCCGCTTGGCTTTATGCCAATTCCTTGGCAATATCCTAGCGTCACCTCTCAAGGGGCCATGATGCCACTCACCATCTACTCAAATAATCCTGCACAAAGCCATGTTACCAATTATCAAGAAACACATGCATCTTCATTCCCACCATATGGCCTTCCACCTGGTTATGTGCCACTATTAGCCACCAATACTCCTAAGGGCAGTGCATCGATAGTTACAACAACTTCAAACCCTCCAAACACTACCCAAGGATCTCATCCAAATACCAGTGAGATTCCTCAGTACCCTATTTCTATTCCAGCTTATGGCCTTCCCCCTGGTTTTATGCCGTCACAAATTACCAACCCTCCTAAGAGTGGCTCATCATTGGTAATACCTACTTCAAGGCCAAAAAGCTCAACTCAGGCCCAACCTCCTTTTTATATACCACAGTTTTTCCCTCATAAGATCGCTGGTATTTCTCCGCTGAATCCTTCAACTGAAGGCCTTCAATCCAAGGAAAGATTAGAAGTTGTTGAAGAAAAACTACGAGCTATAGAAGGAGCAAGTAGTTATAGTCTTCTAAATGCCTCAGAACTCTGCCTTGTTTCGGATGCGGTGATTCCCCCGAAATTTAAGGTCCCAGATTTTGAAAAATATAAGGGAACCACTTGCCCCAAGAACCATTTGACCATGTACATCCATAAGATGGCTTCCCATGCTCATGATGACAAGTTGTTGATCCATTTCTTCTAGGACAGCTTAGCTGGGGCATCGTCTAATTAGTATACACACTTGGAACGTGCCCGTATACTATGTTTCAAGGACTTGGCTGATGCTTTCTTGAAGTAATATAAATATAATATCAATATGGTACTAGATAGGCTACAGTTGCAGAATATGGTTAAGACATAAGCTAAAACCTTTAAGGAATATGCTCAGCGGTGGAGAGAAATAGCTGCTCAGGTTGAACCCCCACTGACAGAAAGAGAAATGGTGGTCATATTCATTAACACCCTCCAATCACCCTTCTATGACAAGATGATAGGAAGTATGTAGTCGAATTTCTCAGACATGGTCATCATTGGGAAAAAAGTTGAGGGAGGAATGAGAAGTGGAAAAATCGCTGAAAGTTCAACAGGGACATTTAGTGCTAAAAGGCCCCCAACAGGGAAGAAAGAGAAGGGGAAACTCATGCTGTGACTTTTGATCAGAGGAGTTTTGCCTAAGGGAGATATAACCAAACACCTATTAACCCTCAACCATCCTTCTAACCTCCCTACATGCCTTACTACCCATACATTGCTAATGCCTCCCAAGCTTCATACCCTCAACCTTATCACCCAATGATCCTTTATCGTGCACCATCTCCTATCACAAACCAAACACTCCCTACTATGCCATTTCAACCAACCCAACCATGGGCCCAAAACCCAAATACAAACCAAAGAAGATCACCAGCTAACCAAGAAAAGAAACTCGTCCAATTTGACCCAATTCCCATGACCTAAACTAAGCTGCTACCACAACTTTTCTGAAACTCCTTTTTAGTTCCTTGCCTAATGAAGCCAATGGAACCCCCTTACCCAAGAGGATTTGACCAAAATACTAAATGTGAGTACCATGCTGGGGCTGTAGGCCACTCAACAGAAAACTACAGAGCCTTGAAGTTCAAAGTGCAAGACTTGATTAATGTCAAATGGTTAAACTTTAAAGAAAAAACTCCTAATGTAGGCTGTAATCCATTGCCTGATCATGGAGGTCCTATAGTTAATGCCATAGAGAAGTCTTCTGGCCAATGCCTCATAAGTAGGATAGTTGATGTAAAAACTCCCATGAGAGTAATTTTTCGAGAGCTTTGTAAATTTGGGCTAATACAAAAACAAGTGGAGATCAAGAGTGTCTATGAAGAGGAAATGGTGTGTAATGGGAAGATAGGACACTTTATCGAGGAATGTGAAGAATTTAAGCAGATTATCCAAAGTTTAATGGACAGTCACCTAGTACAAATAAACAATCAATACGATAATGATGATGTCTATATGGTCAAAGAAATTACACCTCAACCAGTTTAAGAGACTGCCAATACCTATGCAATGCAACCAATCATAGGGCAAGCTCCAAGTATAACAAGGCCATTGACGATTCATTATAGTAAAGAGGTGTCTCCATAAGTCTCTCTTGGTCAGAATCCTATCACCATCCAAGTGCCGACTCCTTTTTCCTATAAGGATACCAAACCTGTGCATTGGAAATATAATGTACAAGTCATTGTGAATGACCTCTAGGATACAACAACAACAACCAAGCATTTTTCCACTAGGTGGGGTCGGCTACATGGATCAAACGACGCCATTTTTCCCTATCATAAACCAAGTTTTCAGATATGCTATTCAGATCTAAATCTTTTTTAATCATTTCACCTATAGTCTTTCTTGGTCTTCCTCTACTTCTAGCTATTAGGCTATTATCTACCTGATCTACTCTTCTTACAGGGGCTTCTAAGGGTCTTCTCCTTACATGTCCAAACCACCTAAGGCGAGATTCTCCCATCTTTTCCACAATAGGTGCTACCCCTACTTTCTCTCTAATACATTCATTCCTAATCCTATCTAGTCTTGTATGGCCACACATCCAACGCAACATCCTCATCTCCGCGACACTGATCTTATGCTCTTGTTGGCTTTTTATCGCCCAACATTCAGTACCATACAACATCGCAGGCCTTATAGCTGTGCGGTAAAATTTACCCTTAAGCTTGAGAGGTACTTTTCTATCACAAATAACTCCTGAAGCCCTCCTCCATTTCATCCATCCAGCTTGAATCCTATGGTTTACATCTCCTTCTATCTCTCCATCATTTTGTATGATAGATCCAAGGTACCTAAATTGTGTGACTTGTGGTATTGTATGATCTCCAATTTTCACCGCTAAGCTATCATTAACACGCCTCTTACTGAACTTACATTCCATATACTCCGTCTTACTCCTACTTAGATGAAGGCCATGTTTTTCCAAAGTTTGTCTCCATAGCTCTAGCTTTTCATTTGTTTCCTCTCTCGACTCTCAAACTAAGACTATATCATCTGCAAAAAGCATGCATTGTGGCACCGGCTCTTGGATATGCGCAGTAAGCACATCCAAGACCAAGGTAAAAAGATATGGACTCAAAGCTGACCCTTGGTGCAGTCCTATAGTTATAGGGAAATCTTCTGTAACCCCACCCTGTGTTCTCACACTAGTTTTAGCCCCATCATACATATCTTTGATTGCTCGAATATAGGCGATACGAACTCCTTTCTTCTCCAAAGCCTTCCACAAGACCTCTCTCGATACCCTATCGTAGGCTTTTTCCAGATCAATGAAAACCATGTGTAGGTCTTTTTGCTTCCCCCGATACCTCTCCATTAATCTTCGTAGAAGATAGATTGCTTCCATTGTTGACCTCCCAGGCATAAAACCAAATTGATTCTCTGAAATATGAGTCTCTTGTCTTAATCTTCGTTCAATTACTCTTTCCCATAACTTCATGGTATGACTCATGAGCTTAAGTAATTTGTACAATTTTGTATATTTCCCTTATTCTTATAAATAGGGATTAAAGTGCTTCTCCTCCATTCGTTTGGCATTTTCTTAGACCTCATTATCTCGTTAAACAGTTTTGTGATCCAACTTATACCTTTCTCTCCTAGGCACTTCCATACCTCAATAGGTATATTATCCGGTCCGACCGCTTTTCCATTATCCATCCTCTTCAATGCTTCTTTTACCTCGAACTCCCTGATTCTACGATAAAAAGTTTTATTTTGGTCCTCCTCTCTAGTGTTTAGAATGTCCGAGTCCCCTAATGTCCCATGTTCCTCATTAAATAACTTGTGAAAATAACCCTTCCATCGATCCTTAATGTCTTGTTAAAGTAACCAAGATTTTACCCTCTTCATCCTTAATGCATTTCACTTGATCCAAGTCTCTTGTCTTCCTTTTCCTACTTTTAGCAAGCCTGTATATATTCTTTTCTCCATCCTTGGTGCCCAACGATTGATATAACCCGTTGAACGCTTTAGTTTTTGCCTCACTCACCGCTTCTTCTTAGTATCTTTTTAGTTGCCTTATATTTTTCCCAATTTTCATCACTTTTACATACGTGTCAAGCTTTATAACATTCCCTTTTAACCTTAACTTTATCTTGTACACTTGTGTCCCACCACCAAGATTCTTTATCCTTGAGTCCGAAGCCTCTTGATTCACCGAGTGTCTCTTTTGCTACCTTTCTAATCCCTTCAGCCATCTCGTCCCACATATCATTAGCACTCCCTTGTATTTCCCAAATTTCTTTCTCCATAATCCTCCTCTGAAAGAGCATTTGTTTTTCTCCCTTTAATTGCCACCATTTGATCCTTGACTCTCTGTTTCGACAATTTTTCTTTACTCTCATCTTGACCCGTACATCCATAACCAAAACCCTGTGTTGGGTAGTTAAGCTCTCTCCAGGGATGACTTTGCAGTCCATGCAAAGCTTTCTATCAGATTTCCTTATTAAAAAGAAATCAATTTGAGAGCAATAACTCCCGCTTCTATATGTGATCAGATGCTCTTCCCGCTTCCTAAAACAAGTGTTAGCTATTGTAAAATCAAACGCTACCGAAAAATCTAAAATCGCTTTGCCCTCTGCATTAGCTACTCCTAGGCCATAACCCCCATGCAAACCCTCATATCCCTTAGATTCGCTCCCCACATGACCATTTAGGTCCCCTCCTAGAAAAATCTTCTCTCTTAAAGGAATTCCCTGAACTAAACCTTCTAAATCCTCCCAAAATTTAATCTTGTAGTGCTCGTCTAGCCCTACTTGGGGATCACATAAATGTGAATGACCTCTAGGATAATCAAATAAAAATCACATCGGCTATCTCTAGCATATCTGGGATCGGTGGAATGACTCGAAGTGGTCGTATTTATACACCTGAGGATCTACGTAAAGAGCAAGTGGAGGAAGTGGAAAGAATTTAGAAAGGGAAAGGCAAAATGGGGGAAACTTCTACTGAAAAAGCCTTGAAAGAAAAGGAAGAACCCAAGACAACAAAGTAAGAGGTCTATAAGAAAGAAGTGACCGAGGAAGAAGCTTGTGAATTCTTAAAATTCACAAAGCAAAGTGAATACAGGGTGGTGGATCAACTGAACTGCACCCCTGCAAGAATATCACTCTTATCATTATTAATGAACTCTGAGCCACACAGGAAGGTGCTAATGAAAGTGCTTAATCAAGCTCATGTTTCTCATGACATCACAGTTGACAAGTTAGATGGCGTTATCAGTAATATCACAATAGATAATTACATCACTTTCACTGATGATGAAATACCCAATGAGGGAAGGGGACATAATAAAGCACTTCACATCTCAGTAAATTGTCAAGACCATATCATGGCTAGAGTATTGATGGACAATAGCTCTTCCTTGAATGTGATGCCAAAGTCGACACTCTCCAAATTACTTTTTGATGGGTCACATATGAAATCGAGTATGATGATAGTAAGGTCATTTGATGGCACAAGGAGAGAGGTCATAGGGGAGATCGAAATACCAGTTCAAATTGGTCCTTGCACTTTCAATATACTCTTCCAAGTGATGGACATTGCACCATCATACAGTTGTTTCTTAGGACGACCATGGATTCATTTTGCTGGAGTTGTGCCTTCCACCTTGCACCAAAAAGTAAAATTCATAGTTGATAACAAGATGATTACTGTCTTGGGTGAAGAGGACCTGCTGGTGAGCAAGCAGCTAGACACTCTTTATATTGAAGCTACAAAAGAGGCTCTCGAGACTGCCTTTCAAGCACTCGAGGTTGTCAATACCATTTATATAAAAGAAGGAACTCCAATTCCTAAACTACATCCCTCTGTTGCATCTATAATAATGGCTAAAGTCATGCTAGAAGGAGGCTATCAGCATGGAGAGGGGCTGGGTAAGAAATGACAAGGTGCCACAGGACTTTTACAATTCTTGGAAAACAAAGGTAGATTTGGGTTGGGATACAAACTAAGCAAGGCCGACAAAAAGAGGACCATGGAAGAGAAAAAAGAGAAAATGCTGACTCGCTTAGAAAATCGAGAACCTAAAGTGGAGGGGGTCCCCATCTGTGACATACGACAAAGCTTCCGGAGCGTGGGAGTTGTGTTTGTAGACCAAGTGACCGCAGTTGAAGATGGTGACTTTGTCAGTCATGCAGACCTGGTATATATATGTTCTTCAGATACAAGACTCGACAATTGGGAGATCATCGAGCTTCCCGTAACCTTAGAGTCTCTTTCAAAGTAATTCTGTAGTGCTATTCATTTAGCTCTGCCCAAGGCTTTAGGATTTCCTTTTGTAAAACGGGCTTACATGTTTCCTTTCTAATAGTTGTTATTAATAAAATGCATTTTGAGTTTTCTAATTTCTTATTCCATAGCTTTCATCCCACCATTATCATGACCTTTTATTCATTTTATTTTTCTTGTGTCAACATTACTTAATGCAGATCTGAAAGTGACTCTCTTGAAAGTGACAGTGTCAAGATCTCATCATATAATTTTGAATACCCCGTTAATCATACCGATAAGGATAATGAGGATGATTGGGAAACTTCACCTGAGTTAATGAGATTACTAGAATAAGAAGCTAAAGAAATCCAACCTCATGAGGAACCAATTGAAGTAATTAACTTGGGGATTGAAAATGATAAGAAAGAAATCAAAATTAGTACCTCGATGAAAGAAGATGAGCGTAACATGTTGATTAAACTCTTGTTTGATTATAGTGATGTCTTTGCATGATCATACCAAGATATGTCTGGGCTAGACACTGACATAGTTGAGCGGGTATTCTCCGATTAAGTAAAAATTGAGAGGAATGAAAGCTGAGATGTCCCTAAAAATTGGAGATGAAGTAAAAAAATAGTTTGATACTGGATTTCTTGCAGTTGCAAAATACCCACAATAGGTTGCCAACATTGTTCCTATCCCAAAGAAATATGAGAAAGTCCGAATGTGTGTGGACTATCGAGACTTAAATAGGGTCAGCCCTAAAGATGACTTCCCGTTACCTCACATTGATGTTTTGGTGGACAACACTACTCAACATTCTTTTTTTTCCTTTATGGATGGTTTCTTGGGAACAATCAGATCAAGATGGCACCGGAAGATAAGGAGAAGACCACATTCATCACTTTATGGGGAACTTTCTGCTACAAAGTGATGCCTTTTGGTTTAAAAAATGTTGGGGCAACGTATCCAAGAGTTATGGTGACATTGTTCTATGATATGATGCACAAAGAAATAGAAGTTTATGTGGATGATACGATTGCGAAGTCAAAAATAGAAGAAGATCATATAATTAATTTGTAAAAGCTTTTTGAGCGATTGAGGAAGTTCAAACTCAGACTAAATCTTACAAAATACACTTTTGGTGTCAGATCAGGCAAACTATTAGGGTTTGTGGTGAGCTAGAAAGGAATAGAAGTTGATCCTAACAAGGTTCGAGCAATACTGAACATGCCAGTCCCTCGCACTGAAAAGGAAGTTCGGGGATTTTTAGGAAGGTTGAATTACATCGCTCGGTTCATATTCCAGCTCACAACAACATGCGAGTCGTTCTTCAAGTTGTTACGCAAGAATCAGCCAGTCAATTGGAACGAAGATTGCCAAAGAGCCTTTGAAAAAATCAAGTAATATTTACAAGAACCCCCAATTTTGGTGCCTCCAGTGCCAGGGAGACCTCTTATTATGTATTTGATAGTGCTTAATGAGTCTATGGGTTGCATACTGGGACAGCATGATGAATCCAGTAGAAAAGAACGTGTCATCTATTACTTAAGTAAAAAGTTCACTGATTTAAGGCAAAGTACTCATTATTAAAGCGAACTTGTTGCGCCTTGGCATGGGCTGCCTATTGATTAAGGCAATACATGTTGTGTTACACTACTTGGTTGGTGTCCAAAATGGATCCTATCAAGTATATCTTTGAGAAACCCACTCTCACTGGGAGAATCGCGTGATGGCAAGTTTTATTATCAAAGTATGAAATTGTTTATGTCACCCAAAAGGCAATTAAGGGAAGTGCCCTTGTAGATTATCTACCTAACCAACCTATAGAGGATTATGGGTCGATGCAATATGAGTTCCCTGATGAAGATATAATGGCTCTATTTAAAAATGAAGAATCCTCTGAAAAAGGAAAATAAATTATGTGGTTTAATGGAGCCTCTAATGCACTGGGGCACGGCATTAGAGCCATCTTGATCTCCCCTGAAGATAAATTCATCCCAATCACAACAAGATTATGTTTTGACTACGAAGCGTGTGCTTTGGGTATTCAGGCAGTAATGGAATCAAAAGCTAAGATCTTGGAAGTATATGGGGACTCTGCCTTTGTCATTCATCAACTAAAAGGAGAATGGGAGACCAGTGATGCCAAACTGATCCCATACCATGTTTACATTAAAGAATTGATCGAGCAATTTGATGAAGTCACTTTTCATCATGTTCCTTGAGAAGAAAACTAGTTAGTTAATGCTTTGGCCACACTATCATCAATGTTCCAAGTAAGTCATGAAAGGGACCTACCACTTATAAAAATGAAAAGTCATGAATGTCCTGTATATTGTCAAGTGGTTGAAGATGAGCCTGATGGGAAGCCATGGTACCATGACATCAAATGTTTCATCAAGAATAGGGAGTACCCTGCAGACGCTTCAGAAAATGAGAAGAGGACCCTGAGGAGGCTTGTGATGGGTTACTTTCTGAATGGGGAAATACTTTACAAAAGAAACCATGATATGGTGCTTCTAAGATGTATTAATGTAATGGAAGCAGAAAAGATTATTGAAGAAGTACATGAGGGTTCCTTTGGAACTCACTCCAATGGACATGCAATGGCAAGAAAAATCCTAAGATCTAGTTATTATTAGTTAACCATGGAAACTGACTGCTTCAATCATGTGAGGAAGTGCCATAAGTGCCAAACATATGCTAATAAGATCAATGCACCGCCAGTCCCCTTGAATGTCCTAGCAGCATCTTGGCCATTCTCCATATGGGGTATGGATGTCATAGGACCTATTGAACCTAAGGCCTCAAATGGGCATCGCTTTATCCTTATCGCGATAGACTACTTTACCAAATGGGTTAAAGTTGTTTATTATACCAATGTGACCAAAAATGTGGTGATCAAGTTCATCAAAAGAGAGTTGATATGTCGTTATGGTCTACCAAATAAAATCATCACCGACAATGCAACCAACTTGAATAATAAAATGATGAAGGAAATATGCGAGAATTTTAAGATCCAACACCATAATTCCTCGCCATACCTGCCAAAGATGAATGGGACTATTGAGGCAGCAAACAAAAACATCAAGAAGATCATCCAAACAATGGTCGTGACATACAAAGATTGGCATGAGATGCTTCCTTTGCTCTGCATGGTTATCGCACGTCTGTCTGTACCTCAACTGGGGCAACTCCTTTCTCTTTAGTTTATGGAATAGAAGTCGTACTCCCTATTGAGGTAGAGATCCCCTCATTAAGAGTACTGATGGAGACAAAATTGGAATAAGCTGAATGGATCCAAGCCCGACTAGATCAGTTGAGTCTTATTGAAGGTAAAAGGTTAACTACAATGTGTCATGGCCAGTTATATCAAAGGAGGCTTATGAAAGCCTATGCGAAAAAAGTGCGCCCTCGACAATTTCAAGAAGGAGACTTAGTGCTCAAAAAGATCCTGCCAATTCAAAAAGAACACCGTGAAAAATGGACTCCAAATTATGAAAGACCTTATGTCGTGAAGAAGGCTTTCTCTGGAGGGTCCTTGATTCTCACAAAAATGGATGGTGAAGATCTACCACTTCCTGTAAATTCAGACGCAGTCGAGAAATATTATGCATAAAAGCACTACTTGTCAAAAAAAGAGAAAAAAAAAAGAAAAAGGAAAAGCGTGGCTCGCTAGGTGGAAAACCTGAAAATGCTACCTAAGCAAAAGTTAGAACAACCTGGTAGGTTAAAAAATCGAAAGAGCGACCTAGGCAAAAGTTAAGATCCAAAATGAAATGACAATAGTGCTTGATATGACAAAGGAATTGAGACCTGAGCGGCTGAGTCTCCATGCTAGGGAGGAGTAAATCTCTACTTTAAAGCAAACTAAGTTTTTTATGTTGGGGCAGGCCAAATGATCCCAACTGGGGCAGTCAAAGTCTTTATAGGCTGGTTAATGGGTGCTTAAAATCGGGTATACAGAGGATTGACACTAATTACGATAAAGGGTTTCATTGGAGGAACTGAAGACCTTTGCCCTCATCATCTTTCTGTAAATTTTATATTGATAACCACAATATTACTTTCTTGTTACCATTTCCATTTCAATACAATATTGTCATGTTCTTACCTTTGCCTCTCCTTTGACTCAATATGCATTTTTCTAATAAATATATATTGGAATGTGAAATGTGTGACATTGCTATCAGAGCATTGAGAATTGCTAATGACTTGAAAGGTATGGGAAACACAATGATTCCTGATAAGAGTGTTGATAAAAAGAAAGGATAACCAAGTCACCTCAAGGGTCATCTAAAGGGTTTTCCCATTGCTCTTATGTATCACATCTAATGCACGCCTCAAGGGTCATTCTGGTTAAACATTTCAACCATCAGCTGAATAGACAAACGAAGGGTTACCAACAGATCTCATCCCAGTTCATCTTTGAAAATGATCACAATCATGTTCTCAAGGTCGTAGAGACAAAAAAAACAAAAAAATAAAAAAAAGACAATAAAAAGTTTTTCATACTCTCATACATCTGAAGCATGCATTGCATAGTGCATTTTTTTCTCAATTTGCTAGCCTTGACCTACAAAGGGCAAATTGGCTGTTTCTTTTTTTGGGTCCCCGTACCTATTGTTTTATGTTTTTCGGGTCCCCGCACCCATTGTTTTATGTTTTCGGGTCCTCGTACCCATTGTTTTATGTTTTCAAGTCCCCACACCCATTGTTTTATGTTTTCGGGTCCCCATACCCATTGCCTTTAAGTTTTTGTTAAGGTTCAACGAATACCCAACTCCGTAAGCTTTTTAACTTGTTTTTGTTAAGTTTCAATGGATACCTGACTCCGTAAGCTTCTTACCTTGTTTTTGTTAAGCTTCAACGGATACCTGACTCCGTAAGCTTCTTACCTTATTTTTGTTAAGTTTCGGCGGATACCTGATTTCACAAGCTTTTTACCTTTTTGGGTTCCCATACCCATTGTTTTATGTTTTTGGGTCCCCGTACCCATTGTTTTTAAGTTGTTGTTAAGCTTCAGTGGATACTTGACTCCGCAAGCTTTTTACCTTTTTTTCTGGGTCCCCGTACCTATTGCTTTTAAGTTTCTTGTTAAGCTCCGGTGGATACCCTACTCCGCAAGCTTTTTATCTTCATGCTTTAAGCTTTCTATCAAGCTTTGGTGGATACCCGAGTCTGCAAGTTTTTTACCTTTCTGCTTTAAGTTTTCTGTTAAGTTTCGGTGGATACTTGGCTCCACAAGTTTTCCTACCTTTTTGTTATGCTTTGATGGATACCTGACTCCGTAAGTTTTTTATCTTTCTATTCAACTCCAACAGGTCCCCGTACTTATTTCCTTTAGGTCTCTGGGTCCATATACCCGTGCCTATACCGTTCAGGGTCCTCATACCCCATGTTTTTACCTTGTTTTTGCATCAATATACACAAACCTTTTTTTTCTCCTAGACAAAATTGAATCAATTCCTTTGTTTTTCATTTATTCTAAATGAAAAACAAAGGGGGGCAGCTGTTGATACCCAATTTTGTCCATTTTCTTTTATTTTCATTTTTTTTAATTTGTTTTATTTATAAAAAAATAAATTTGATTTTAAGAAGAAAAAAAAGAAACAAAAACCACTACGGGTCAACCCAAGATCCAGCTCCATTCTTCCTTCTTGCTGCAACCCTCAAACCCTAGCCTCCACAAGTAGCATTAAAATGGCAGTCTCTCTGTTTTAATTGGGTTTGAATTTCCCGATAGTTTTGGTTTTGTTTTAATTTGGTTTTGAATGTTCAGATGGTTTTGATCCTTCTGCCTTCCAAACGTAAAAAGAAAATGAAAAATTATGGCATTTGAATGACATCTCAGGCACAATAAAAGGAAAAGAAAAAATTCAAAAAAGTAGGAATTTGGGAGCAGCAACCGAGGAGAGAATTGGAAAGCTTCACCATTTCCAATTTTCACCAACATGCACACTCACGCCCCTCTGCAACTTGAATCAACAGAGCCACCATCCTTCTTCCACTTTCCTTCACCACCATCTTCACCATTTCCCCTCACCCAAAACAGAACCTACCACTTTCATCAATTAACCACCTAAACCCAACTTCAAACCACCACCTATATCCACCATAAAAACCATCAATAAACACCAACCACCCACAAACCCAAAAAGAAACACCCCATCTCCACCATACCATCGGTTTCCTCCCCGTTACCATCGCCGCTCGAACCCGGACCTCCACCGCCGCTACACGAACTGGAAAGTTCCAGATCCCATCAGCTCGCGACCTCCGCCCAGCCGACTGAGGCCGATGTTCACCCAGCCACATGTGCGACGCCGCAGTCAACTCGCGACCTCCGCCACTCCATCGCACCGCACCAGCGCCGCCTGACCCCGCTCGATGCCATCGAATCCATGCACCAGCCCTGCGTTGTCGCCGCCCGATGCCGACCAGTCCAGCCGCCCCTCTCGACTTGTGAGCAGTCCTCAAAACTCATTCTCTCTGCTTCGTTTTCACTTACAGAGACAAAGTCTCTTCAAATCTTATTTTTTTCTCTTTTCCTTTAAAAATAAAATTTGGAAACAAATAAATAGGTTAAAGAAATTTCATATAAAAATAATAAAAAAAGGATAATGTTTTATTCTTGATGACTTGAATTTGATACACTCTTTCCGATAATCTTGAGGCTTTATATTAGATTTTGCCAAGAGCGCTGGCGAGGTCTAATCCTCACACTAAATTAAAATATTTTCGCCAACCAAAATACAACATTTTTATAAACTAAGATAAATTTCTTTTTGTAAAATAAAATATTCAAATAAAAGCAAGCAATTTCGCATAATCTCAACATTATGACTGTGGTGAGTTCAAAAGAAAAAATTCTTTTTTGTCATTTTTTTCAAAAATAATTTTTTTATTTCTTTGCAAAAATTCATTTAAAATCAATTTAATTCATCAAAAATAAATATTTTGAAAATTCTTTTCTTTGCAAAATTAACACAATTTCAATTCACCATTTTTATATAATATGTTATACACTTTGAATTTGTTCCAAAATAATGGCAATTTAGCCTCCCATTTCTTGTCTTAGTCATTTATCATTCTTGATATTATGCTTGACAAAATGGGACATGTCAAAATTAAAATAAAAAATAATTCTTTTATGTTTAAGGACCAATTTAATTAATCTTTTAAATAACATTAGATTAAATATATAACCGTTCTGAGAACGGACGGTATAGGGTGCTAATACCTTCCCTATCCATAATCAACCCCCGAATCTTGAGCTCTGAAACGTAGACCATCTTTTAGGTGTCTAATTGCACCATTCCATTTAATGGATAAAGCGATTGGTGGCGACTCCCAACACTCCGAGGTTCATTCTTCCTTTTCTTTTGATTTTGGCGGTGCCCTTCGGGACGGTTACGACATTTCTTAATTTTAAACTTTTCTAACAATAGCCAACCTACCCATATAGGTACTATCATTACTTTTTCCATTCTCTTCCCTATTTAAACACTTCATTTTCTTCACTTTCCTGCAACTCATAATCATTCACAGAGAGTGTGAGTGTAGAAATGGAAGGAGCTTCTTCTTCGGTTCGTAGATTTATCAGTATCTGTGTATTTTGTGGGATAAGTTATGAGAAGGGTTTAGAGTTTGTAAATGCAACAAGCACTATTAGTAGAACACTTGCTGTGAGGAACATTCGTGTAGTATATGGGAGAGGTAGCATTGGGTTAATGGGGTTGTATCACTTTCTACACATCTAAGAGGTGGTCAAGTTTTGGGTGTCATTCCTGAACCTTTAACTCGAATGAACATCATTAGAAAGACAATTGGGCTGGAACTTCAAGTATCATCTATGCATGGACGAATGAGGACAATGCTTAAAAACTCTTATACATTCATTGCCTTACTGGTGGTTTTGGTACTTTGAAAGAAGTTTTTCAAATTATCTCTTGGGCTATTGAACATCCACCATAAACTCATAGGTTTATTGAATGTTAATAATTTTTTTAATAATTTGTTATCTTTTGTTGACCATGCTGTGGAACAGAACTTTATCACACCTTCGGCAAGACGACTCTTTATCTCTGGTTCTACTGTTGATAAATTAATTGATAAATTATAAGCTTTTATTTATGAACCTGAACCAATTATAGCTCAGATAAATTGGTCAGAAGGAAGCAGCAAGGGAGGCAGCAGGGAACAAGAGTGTGATCTGACACTTCATCTATAACTTTCCTTTATCTTTGATTTTATTTATCGTACTTTGTTTCTGTTTAAATTTGTGTAAGGTGTCTCTTTTCAGTAATTACAACAACAGGTAATATCTTCTATCCTTTACCTATCTATGTTTTGACATTGAGGATAATGTTGTGATCTGGTTGGAGGGAAGGATGGTTAAAAAAAATAAAAAAAAATTATTAGGAAGTGTGTTTATTAATATGTTTGTCGTGTGTTTATTAATATGTTTGTTATATTTATATGTTTATCAGTAACTTACTAACAGCAAAACTAATTAAGGATGACAGAGTAAATAGTAAATTATTTACTTTTAAGACGCATCAAAATTGGTGGCAGAATAAGGAATAATTAAGTAGACAACTAGTTTGTGTAGAAGTAGCAATTCAAATTCAGGTAAATTTGTATGATTGAGTAAATTGTATTCTTTCTTAAAAATCACATGCTTGGTTATGAATGTTGAATTGGTGGACTGAGAATGATAGAATTATGTCTTGTGAGATTTTGAGCCTATTGATGAATGGATTGAACATTTGTACCATTCTCTTCTTTCTTGTGTGAATTTCACTCATGGAATCATTACTCTAGAACTTGCTTTAATTTTTTTTAGACTACTTTTTCACATGCATACATAAATATGATTGAGGCAGTTTTCTTGAAATAGCTACTTTAATAAAATAATCCAGAATAATTAGCGCACAAGTAGGCAGCCTTGCTCAGCGGTATATTGTCTCAATATGATATCAAACACTCTTATGACTTCTTGAAAATTCTCTTATTCATGCTAATGTAAGACATTGGAAATGACCTATTCCGTTTGCTTAACCTCTTTGAGCTTATTTGACCATTCTTTGTTTCGAGCTCATTATCTGCCTTAAATGAAAAACCATGTTCTTACCCGACTTTAAGGAATAAGAGAACATTAGTTTTGTCATTGGATGAGTTCTTGAATAAGTGTGAGGGTGTATGTGCAGAATGGTTTAAAAAAAAAAAGAAAAAAGAGGTTTAATAAAAAAATGTATATAGTATGTTCATCTTGCAAAAAAAAAATTAAAAAAAAAACAAATGTGTAAAGAAGGGCCAATAAGGTAATTAAGGAAAAGAAAAGAATCTGTAAAGGGAATTTGTATTAGGTGGAGTTGGGATGAACTTTCATGCTTGTTAATTAAACTTAACTTTCACGCTCTTTTATTCTCTTTGATATTTAATTTGTCATATCTGTATTACCTCCTCCTATACCTTGACCCCATTACAACCTTGAATAAAGTCCTCACGATTTGTGTGTGCATGTGTTCTGAGTAGTGGAGAAGTAGAATACAAGCAAGCTTATGGTAGTGCAATTTTCATCGGTTAAATTGAGTGAAAGACCTACCTTTTAAACACTTGAGGGATTGTGAGTGAATTTTGTGAGGATCTATCATTCTTGATTCATGCTTTTCAATTGAAATTTCCTTACTTGTTGATTTGGGATGTGAAGAAACATTGCCTCATAATTGTTTTAATCCCTTGAATGATTAGTTGCTCTTCATTCTTAAATATTATTAGAAATTGAGTCTTTTAGAATTTCTAACTTTTGAGTTTGTGTTATTTTTTCTTGTTCCCTAATTTTGGTCTTATGTGTTTTGCCCAGGAGTGCAAAAAACTAAGTGTGAAAAAATTTGATAATTATATATTTTATACATTAATAAACCCTTATTTTTAGTTATTTACACTCTCCATGTACTTAATTGATTAAGCTTGGTTATGTTTTGTAAGTTTGGACTTAAATTGAACTTGATTGATTTTTTTAGCATGATTTATGTCTTACACTGTTTCTGTATTTTGGTCATATCTTGAGTTCTAGATGTCTAATAATTATGTATTTTACCTTGTAAGAAATATAGGAGAGAGATCTACAACTTTCATGCGAGTTCTAGGTCATAATCGGATATCTAGTGGAACTAATTGGGCTTGGAAGTAAGAATACGGGTTTTGTGATTAGAACCTGAACAGTGTGCAATAATTAGAGCATAACTCGGGATGTAAGAACTTAATTGGGTTAAAATTTTGGCATCTGTAAGTTAAGACTCATATCTACAACTTTCACGAAGAACACAAGACTTAATTTAGATTGCTTAGAGGTCATATTGAGCTTACAAGTCAGAACAGAGGAGCTGAAGCTAGGCCTGAATAGTGTACAGTAATAAGACCATATCTCGAGTTGTGAGAATGCTTTTGGGTTGAAACTAACGGCATTTGAAAGCTAAGACAAAATTCTAAAACTTTCATGAAGACTATTTTTCAATTCTCTGACGTATTCAATGAGTTCAGCACTGAATGATTTTAGAGTCAAAGAATCTTAATAAATTTTCACTCATCAAAAGTCATTTGGTATTTTCCACTCATCCACCCACTCATCCACTCACTCATTAATCAACCCCATTGTCATTTTGTATCTCTAATCCTCTATAAAAGGGAGTCTTGGCTGATCAATTGGAGAATCTTAGTCTTAGAGATCAAGATCATGCTATTGTATTGTTTATTTATCTTGTTATATTTTTCTTTTATTTTAAATTGAAGTTATGTTCTTCTTCTTCTTCTTCTCTCTTCCTTTCTTCTTGTCTATGAGTAACTAATTTTCATTTTACTTGGATGAAAGGGTGAAGCTCTTGGTAATGAAATAATGTTAGATTAATCTCTTTCTTGTACTTAAATGATATATTATCAAGTAGCCATTATATGTGTTGTATTTTTATTTCCAATCAATTTAGAAACTCTCCTTGTAAAGTGGATATCTTGATTTGTTGTAGACAAGATATTGACACAATGAATTCTTGAACCCATTTATAAGTGGTGGTGTTAATAGATGGTTAAAGGAATTATAATATAATTACGTATATAATCTTAAATGAACTTTGAGTATTATATTTTCTGATTGGAACCTCCATTATGTGTGGATTCTAATTAAGTTATAAAAAGAATTAATCTTGTCCTTATTTTACTTACCAAGAGTGGATCTCCTAACCCAAGTAAATCTTTTTTATTTGTGACTAAGTTTTATCACTTTTATTGTTGTGACAAAATATTTATTATTTGAAGAAACTTACACTTAGGTTTGTAACTTTTAACTCGCACCAATAATGAACCACATTAAAAAAATAGTATTAAAATACAAAATCATATAGTATTACAAACATATTTCTGTCACATAATATTTTTTTTGTGAGACTACTAAGTATTTTGTATTTCCATAGGTTCGGTTCATTTAAATCGTCCATGATACTAATTATATTTTAAAAAAAATTGGTTGATTTCTTTTTTATTTAAAAAATAATTTAATTATATTTTTTAGAAATTTGAATTAACAAGTTATCGTGATTCTATTAATCAAATTAAAGATTGAATAGGTGAAACTCGCGTCATGCTAGAGACGTCACCCATTGCTCATCAAATTGTCATAACTCAGATGATTATAAAAAGTTACAAGGGTTAGCAAGCTGTCACAACTCAGATAACCTCGTTTTATTCTTTTAAAAAATTCAACTATTTTATCATTTTATCATTTTTTTTATTTTTTTCATTTTTTATTTTGTATTATATATATTTATTTATTTATTTTTTTACCCAAAAGCTAAAAGAACCTTTATGCAAAAAAAAAATAGAACCTTACGAAACAGAACCAACAGGGGGAGGATTTTTCTATTTGAGATATTTGCAGAGCAGGTTCAACGATGGCTGCTCCAATCACACGGAGGAGCACTGACCGGCCAGGTTCAGCCGGCGCCGGCATTGCGGTGTGGAGATCCGACCGGCTTCCACTGGTCGCGAGGTTTCGCGAGATGGGGATGTGCGACGGAGAGCGTAGAACGGAGGCGTAGTGGTGCGTCTCGTCTGGTTGGGATCTAGATTTGGCTTACAGGTTGTGCAGCGTGCGTTGACGGGTGTGGGCCTGGTCTGCATGGCGCGGGTGGAGCACAAGAGAGGACGGGTCGGGACACGGTGGAGGTCCTTGGTTCATCTGAATATGGCGATTTTGGGTTTGCAGAGGCAGCTTGGTGGTCGGTTGTTTGGTGGTGTTAATGGTGATCCTTTGATGGTTTTGATTATAGTTTGAAGATGGTAAAGTAGGTGGTATTAATGGAGGTTGATGATGGGTTTTTGATGATTGTTGATGGGGGTGTTGTGAAGATTGATGAAGGTGATAGTGGTTTTCGGGTTATGGTTCGTCTTTGATGGGTTAGTAGTGTTGGGATTAAGGTTGAAGATGAAAAGAACGGAGGGGATGGAAGGGTGGTGATGGGTGGAATATGGGATAAAGGAGGTGATGGAAAGTTGAAGAAGGTAGAGGTGTTTGGGGGTGAAGGCCGTGGCATTTGGTGATGGTGTTTGGGGTTGGAAGATGGTGGTGGTGCGTGGGTGAAAGGTTCATGGTGGAGAAGGTGGCTTGAGGTGG
This sequence comes from Ormosia semicastrata, assembly GCA_029884595.1. NCBI lineage: Eukaryota > Viridiplantae > Streptophyta > Magnoliopsida > Fabales > Fabaceae > Ormosia > Ormosia semicastrata. Next base: position 13,267,050 of record JAQQTO010000041.1, read on the forward strand.
TTTAATCGTGAATGAGGATTGTTGCTTGGTAGGGATGGTGGCTATGGTAAAAGTTGAAGAAGATGATTGTGAAAAACTTTGGTAGAGGTGTATTTCAAAGCTGAAAAATTAGTCAGGTTCTGAGTCCTTTTTTCTGTGTGTGCATTATGTGTTTATATAGGAGGGGATTAGGTTGAAGAGTTTGAGTTATGGTGTGATTAGAATTCGTTTAGGATGATAAGTTGTGGTTGGTTTAGGATAAGTCAGGTTTTGTTTAAGATGAGTGTTGGGGGTTGGTTTAGGATAAGTGCTAGTTGGTTTAGGATAGTTAGGATAAGTGCTTAGGGATTAGGATAATGGGTCATGGGTTAATGAGTTAGATCATAGGTTAATGGGTCATGGGTCGGATAATGGGCCAATAGGTGAAAGCTGAGTTTTTTTTTTCTTCTTTTTTTTTCTTCTTTTTTTATTTTTTAACATAATGTCCCGGACAAAATTGGGTGTTCATAATTGGGCTTTCTTTTTTTGTAGCTTTTACACTCAGTTATGCAGACAAAAAAAAAGACACCATTAATCAATTTAATTTCTTCTAAATTTTAAAAATTGTTTGAAGTAGAAAATAAAGGAATTTTGATTTCTCACATTTCACTCAAACTTGTGTTGCACTTTTTATTTAAAAAAATAATATTTGCTTTGATTAAGTTTCTAAATATACACATATTGTATGTTATGAAATTAAACTTTATTCATTAGTAATATTTTCTCAAATAATAAAGAATGAAAAATCCAACTGTGGATGGTCGTTATGGAAGTAGACTATTACTCAGGGGAATCTTACTTGTAATGTTAGGAGTTTGAGTCTAGAGCCATTTTGGGGAAGACTTTATCTAACTACTACTTCTAACTCGGAAGTTCGTCTTACAGTAATGCCTGTGAGAATATCTTAGTCAAAGACTAAAAGATAATAATAAAGATTGAAATAAATGGCAGTTCCTTCAACTGTGTCATACAAATTAAGCAAATTAAAAGCATCATATTCTTTTCATAACCTGTATTTCATTTTGAGAAGTAAATAGTAACTATATACATATCAAATGTGAAATGCCTTATTGTAAGGTGAGGACCTAGATTTGTACTACTTTTTTATTGACCTCTGTTTAAGGATTTTGTGATTGCTAGAGCTATCTAGCGCCATGCGCCTTTCATGATGTTCTTCCGTATAATCAGTCATTGTCCCTCTCTTATCTCATGTAAAGATCGTCTAGGCTACCCTAGCTCTAGTCCTTTGTTGTCTTATTGCCCCTATTATTCACCACTACATGGCTTCTCTGCAAACAACACTCAATAGACTTGTCGCCATCCATGGCTCGTCCTCCACAAATGATGCTCAAAGCCCCAACATTAGCAGTGAAACTTTAGGAGCATCTCTTGTTAGTGGAAGACCTACATCTAATGTCATCTTTGACGTCACTGTTGGACACGAAGCCACTATTGCCAATAATCCTGGTGCTACACTAGTTTTAGTTGATCGTGGCGATCCATAGGAGGATGATAAAGTTGTACTTTTTGACCATGATGAGATCTGATAGCAAATTGAAGCGTCTAAGCAATGCTTGATCGGATGGTCATTTTATGAGTGTCATCAACTTCAAACTATAATGAAGATTGTCATCACAGCAGTCTGGAACAACCCTAAAGGGCTTCGATTCGAAGAAGTTGATGCCAAGTTCTACAAATTCCAACATGCACCGTATTCCTCAAAACCAACCTTGGAATTACAAAAATTAGTTGTTAGTCCTTTAACAATGAAAACTAGAGAAGAAATTAAAGGAGTATGAGTTCCACTATGTTTCTTTCTGGGTACAATGTTAGGGTCTGTCTGGCGAGTGGTGTACGACAACTGCAACAAAAAGGTCTGTGAGCGCCTAGGTCTAGTGGTGGAATCAATTCTTTACTCAGCTCGTGGAAGCCAAGGGCTTATTCCAAAAGCTCTAGTTACCCTTAATATGCATCAACCTCTTTGACGTGACATTAACTTTGCCCTCCCTAAAGCACGTAAACTTTGGGTGGATTTCAAATATGAAATATTGCTTATTTTTTGCTATTATTATAGCGCAATAGGCCATGAGGATAGGAATTGTTGTATCATGATTCAAGATGATAGGGATGGGGTTCTCAAAGCAAATAAGTTTGGACATTGGTTGAAGGCAAACCAAACTAGAAAGAAGTTGGAAGTTGCCCCCCAAACTAGCACTCAATGTGATCAGCATAATCAATTAAGAATGTAAACAAAAGCTGCTAACCAGGGCTTGGTGGATCAAGTTTCCTTACAATTATCCATTCTATCCATGTCTAGCTTAGGTCTAGATAAGAGCCCCAACCAAGTCTAGGCCACTATGCCCCAAGAGGATGTGATGGACATTCCAATCCCTCAATCCCTGGTGATTAAACAACCAAAGGAGGTAGCCTGGACCTAAACCCTAAATTGAAAAGGCTAGCAGACAATGACACTATTATCATCATAAACAACCAAAACCAATTGGAGATCTATTTGAAGGTTGGCGATATTATTGTTAACAAAAATGAAGTCGAGAATGCTAATAATAGCCAAAATAAGCTAGTACTAGATCCTCCTATAGTATTGAAATTCTCTACTAGAAAAGTGACAGGATCATAATGAGGCTGGTTTAGGCAAAAATTCAAGAAGGCATCAAGCAAGCCTAGTCAACCTCAAGTTGTGGAGAGCCATCTAAATGAGGTCATTATCCAAGAGGCCAAAGAGACACAACACCAAAAAGCAAGCCATTCACAATGACAATGCAATGGAAGGAAAATGGTTTTGCTTTAGGGTCCCATAGTTGGTAATCTTTTGTGCCAATGGAGTGTGCATGCTAACCTTCTAGACATGTTGGAAGTGATATTGGGAAGCATCTCGTCTGTTTGTTTTTGGAACTATGTTTTCTTCCTCATTTTAATTAATGAATTCCTATCTTATCTTTGGTAAAAAAAAATTAAGGTGGCAAAAGATGATGATTCTATTAATAATCACTATAAATAGAAAATAAAAATTGTTGAAAGAACATAATCATATATTATTGGATAGAACATACCCATAATGAGATGTCTGCAGTGATAAGTGAATTGCGCTACTAGGAGAGGACAAAGGTTCAAACCCTGGAAACATCATTATTGGGGAAGAGTCTAACTATATCGCTTCATGTCTAAAAGTCATTAGTATCACATTCAAAGTGTATAAAAATGCCCTAAAAATCAACTAAACTAAAAAAGGACATAATAGAACAGAATCCTAGATTGGACATTCTATTTAACCCAATCTCATTTGAAAATTGAAATCTATTCCACCTCAATTTTACCCATTAAGCAGCTAATACACAATCTCATTTGTAAAGGTTTAGTTCTTATAGGAAAGCATAAATTCAAAGAGGCCCATTAAGCAGTTAATACACAATCTCATTTGTAAAGGTTTAGTTCTTAATAGGAAAGTATAAATTAAAAGAGATGTTTGAACTTGAAAAAGAGGGTATGCATAGTTAGATTGAAAGAGAATATGAAACTAAAATAAAAAAAATTATGAATGAAATGTGACATTTTTACGAAACAATGTGTTAGTGAGAGAATGAGGGTAGAATAAGAATTAAGTCACTCTCAAGTAAAATGAATTCAACTTTTAATAAAAAGGGTTGGATAAAAGAAAATATAAGAGCACCAAAAAAAATATGAAATTTGGTGAATCCTAACATAAGTAATAATCAATTGCTTAATCACAAGGGGTTGGTTTAGTGGTAAATGATCATTTGATATGTAAATAAACATATAATTATAGATTTAAATCTTTTTAGCTATGTTAATTACTTAGAATTAAATTATAAGAAAAAAATTTAAAATCTTTAATCTCGACGTGAATCATTTGTCTTTAATTAAATTGAAAAATGAATTAGTTAAAATACATGAAAATCAACTGTAATAAAATTTTTCCCGTAATTAAATGTGTATATTTTTTATTGTATGACCATTTCTGGTTATTAAATAATGGATGATATATTTTTTTTTAAAACAAAAATCTGCTAGAAGCTAGAACCGACAAATTAAGGGAAATTACTCTCATATTTTATCATTCTATGTCGGCAATATACATCTAAGCCAGATAGATACTTTTTCTTTTCTTCTTCTTCATTTGACGACAAAGCCTATGAATAATAAGTCAATTCTCTAAATCATTTTATATTAAGATCTGCCTTGCTAGGTAAGCCCCACTTTATTCCTTACCCAGTTAAAAACTGGCTAGACAAAACTCTTTCTTTCCATTAAGCTATAATATATAATAATATAATAAAATTTATATGTATAAAAATAATATTATTAAAAAAAATTATTTAAGTATCGATTATATTTTGAGAGATTAATCTCTCATCTACTAGGAGAATATTTTGAGAAGCCAAAAAATACAATAATATAATTACTATAAAAGTTTTTTTATAGTTTTCAGATGAGTCTAATTTTGATACACTATTAATATAAATTTTTTTATACTATCAACTAATTATATATGATCACATATGTGACTTTTGATATAGTTGTTATGAGAGTCAAACGACATTTTCAATGACGTGTCAATATATAATTGAATGACAATGTAAAAAACTTTTATGTTATATTAGTGTGAAGAAATAAAATATCATTCCACATTTAATCTTAGAATTAGACAATTCTTGTGTTTGTTAATAAAAATAAATATGGAATAACATTCTTATTTCAAATTCTATTCTACAAATTTGTGGAATTTCATTCCTCCTAAAAAAGAAAGGAATGAGATTTCATATTTTTATGGAGTATGATTTCACAAGTTTTACCTAATATATCTTTGTTCAATTTATAAATTGGGAAAGATTACTCTTCATTTATTTACTTAACCTTAACCTATTTAACTTTATTTAATCTAAATCTAGCCTTCAAACTTCATGCATCCTTCTTTTGAAGGAGACAATAGAAGCTTCTACTATTACTTAAGAAAATAAAATAACATTATCAAAATTGATGAAAAAGATATTATCATGGTTTTTGTTATAAAAAATTAATTTTAAACATTATTTCAAAAAAATGCAAATTTCATATATAATATAGAAGAGAAAAAGTAATTTTTTTCTCATTAAGGATAAGTATGTCATTTAAATCAGTTTAAAATTTATTCTATATTATATCTCATACACCAAATTGTAAAATTATTTTTCATTCCATATTATATTATATTATACGAAAGTGTGAAATTGGAATATAATTTTCATTCTAAATTATTAATTCTCATTCTTATTCTTATTTTTATTTTATAAAATTTTATTTTTTACATCAATCATAACTTTATACTAACAATGCGTTAAAATTAAATCTTTTAATGAAAGGAAATCATCTCCTCTTTTTTGGGTGATTAAATCGTCTCCACTTTGTCTTACTAAAGTTATGATTAATAACATGCTTGCACGTGGGAAACAATTTTAGTGAGTGAACATTTGGGTAAACTTAGATGTTATTAACTTGTGAACATTCATCTGAGTTATGTTATTTATATGGATTTCCTATAATAGGATTTAATTACAAAATAATGCTTCACCAAAAAAAAATACAAAATAACGTGTTATGTTGGGGAAAGGCAAAAATCTAATAATTATAAAACTTTTTTTTGGCTGGAATAATATAAAAACTTTACTTCTATGCAACATATTTTGTTTTAGAAAATGTATATAATCTAAAATTTATATGATCAAATGAAAATTATAAATATTTTCAATTAATAAACATGTTATAAACAATAATAATTATATATGTTTTATTTTATGGCTATGCTATTCTACAATCAAGTTTATAACTGATTGAGGAGAAATTTTTATGTTATCTGAAAATAATATACCAATTCACTAAAACATAATACATGACAGAACATAATCATACATATATTAATGGATAAAATATAAAATACTATATAATAATATTTAGATAAAATTTTAAATTATAAAGAACATTACTCTTCAAATACATGTATTTTTTAAAAAAAGTACATAAGTATTTCCGAAGTTGAGGTGACTTCCAAACTACATTTCAACTTTTGAGGGGTACGATACATATCACCACATGTCACTGTTAGGATGGAAAAAAACATTTTTTAATTTATTTTTTAAAATTTCACGTCTTTCAAAAGCGTATGAAATTGGAGTATGTTGTAAGAATTAATATTTTTTTAATTTTTTTAAATAATCAATTATTAAGGGAAGAAAAATATATAAAAAATTATTAATAAAACCCAATTATACATAAATAATTTCTTTTATAAATTTTATATTTTTCTTTCTCTTACTCTTGACAATTTGTTGGGAATATAATTATATTATTCTTGAGAAGTTTCGTATGAGAAGACATTTCCAAACACGGCAAAAATGCATTCTTTATCTTTTATTTTACCTTAAACAAATATTAAAATGTATCAGCTAATCACTTAATTACATATAAGTAGCTTAATTCTCAACACAAACCACCTCATAACATAAACACTCACCATATTTTCTCTCCACCCTTCAGATCACATTGCATTCACAACCGCCATGGCTGAAAAGAAGCATCACCACCACCACCACCATTTCCACCATCACAAGGATGAAGAGCAGCCTGTTGATGCTGTCGTCTACTCCGGTCAGACCACATTTGTTGGTGCCGAATCTGAGGTTGACTACAAAAAGGAAGAGAAGCACCACAAGCATCTGGAGCAGCTGGGTGAAATCGGAGCAGTTGCTGCTGGTGCTTATGCTTTGGTAAGTTCTACTTTATTTCCAGATATTACCACAACAGTAATCCTTCTATATGAATCATAATAAAGATATTTTAGTATTGTTAATTATAAGCTTCTAAATTTGATTTTAGAGTAAATTTTTATTTTGGTTCTTCAAAGATTATTGAATTAATCGGTTCTAGAATACTAATTTTTGACATCAAAATAGTGCAAAAGTTACTAATTACCGTGACTAAATTGACGTTATTTAAAGAAAAAAAATTGTCATTTAAGAGGCATTTTAATATCACTAATATTTCAAAAATGATGTTTTGAAAATATTTCGAGAACAAAATTTCACTTAAACCTGCTGGTCCCAGGATCCACCTGATTTCATTTTATCTTTGTTGACTTATGATTCTGGTTTTTAGTAAATAAAATTTCACTTAAAAGAAATGGGAGTTTACTCTTGATTTTGTTATATTCATGATCTATCACCTTAAAAAAAGACATCACGTTACTCATCAAGAGCTATGGCTCAAATGGGACTACGTATCTTAAGAAAATAATAGATCCCGATCCTGATTATACCAAATAGATCTCGATCTAATCTTAGTCAAGCCACCCTAGAGTACTTTAGCCCCTCACTATTTTTTCTAAACTAGATTGAAGTTCTTTGTATCAAAATAATAATAATAATAATAAAGTATTGAGTTTTGTAACAAAAAAAAAAAGTATTGGGTTAGTTAACTTGTTATCTCTTTCTTTTTCTTTTTTCTTTTTTACATTAAGATATTGTTACCACAACTTGAATTTTACTTCTTATCCAAATCCCTACTTCACCCAAGTCGATACATATCGAGTTTGTTAATTTGTTATTTTAATAGTTCTTTGCCAATTTTTTTAAGTAATTATCAAATAAGATGATGATTTTGTTTAATCTTTTGTGCGTTCGTATAGCATGAGAAGCATAAGGCAAAGAAAGATCCAGAGCATGCCCACCGTCACAAGATAGAGGAGGAGATCGCAGCAGCAGCGGCGGTTGGAGCCGGTGGATTTGCCTTCCATGAGCATCATGAGAAGAAAGAGGCAAAGAAACAATATGAGGAGACTTACGGCAGGAAGCATCATCATCTCTTTGGTTAAAAAAGGAAAAATCATAAAGAAGAATAGGAGAGTGTGCTGTTATTTGGGTTGTACTTTACCCAGTTAGCAACTACCCTAAATAAACAATTTTAGTGGCTGATTAATCGATGTTCTGTGTTTTCAGTGTGTGGATTTCGTGTGCTAAGCTTTGATAAACTTCAGTAATAATATGTTTGTAATTGACTTTTATGTCTATATATTAAATATTTGCCTCTAAAGTCTAAAGTGTCATATACGTGTCTACAATCTTAATGCACAAGGTATCCATTTTTTAATTGTTAATTTTTCTTCGCTTGGAACCCTTAATGCACAAGGTATCCATTTTTCAATTGTTAATTTTCTTCGCTTGGAACTTTCGTTTGTATATTTTATTTGTTAATTTTTATTTATTTATTTATTCATTCATGAGAAATATCTTTTTATTAATAATAATTAATCCAATCAAATGTGATCAACGATTAGTTGGTTCAAGTGATTCGACACTTAATTCTCTTAAATTTTGTACTTTTATGATTCGACTCAACTCGACTCTAAATTAATTAAAATGCAATGCGACGAATTTAAATTTATTCATGTCATTTTTCTCTCATTTGATCAAGTAGGAAAGAGATAAATACAAATGTATTTATTAGTCATGATTTATAAAAATTTTTTATAACATTTATATTTATTTCTCTTCTCCACTTCACCAAATAAGAAGAAAGTGAGATGAGAGGATCAAAATCCCAAAACGACTTCAGGACAATAGGGGTTTAAAAAAAAATTAATTCAACCAAATGTGCAATTACTTGTCTGATTTTCCAACCCGGCTAATAAGATCATAGCATATGGGATTGTCGATTTTCGTCGATTATTTAAATGCTCAGTGATAATGGGATCTGATGTTGAAGGCTGACTCTGAATCCTTCAGAAAGTTTGCTGAACTAATATAATCAGCCAGCTTTGATAAGTTCTGCATTTCACAAAGTTAAATTCAAAAGAAAAATACTAATTGAATTATTGAATTATACCTCCACTTGTAAACATCTCGAATTTTGTCTGCTTATAATGTTATTGTCTTATATTAATAGTTTTAAAATATGTTAGTAATTATTTTTAAATTTGTTATATGAGAAGAAGTTATTAATTAATATTGAAAAAATGATAATTTATGAAGTACTAGTTACTAACTATTATAATCAAAGTGTAAAATATATTTGTGAAAATAAAGTTATACAACAAGTAGAGCTTAAATCTAAGAGAATACATACATTTTGATTGGATATTGTAATGTAAGTAACGGGTCATGAGTGGCTGCATTTCTTTGCTCAAGGAAAATTCGCTACTCTCTTCCTTGCTGATCTTTGGCAGATTTGGTGTTCTAGGAATGATGAAGTGCTTGGAGATGGTAATTTTGATGTCATCCTTTCTCATCGTAGATGGATCCATAAACTTGATTGTGAAACAGATTCTACAGAAGTTGTTCACCTTGTCCAGCACGCTCTTCCTTCTGAGATTCGGTTCCACAAGTTTGCCTCCATCATTTTGGACATTCACTCCATGCTTAATGCTGATTGGGAGGTGCAGCTCTCTCATATTTTTCACGAGGCAAATTCGTGTGCAAACTTTCTGGCGAAGTATGGCAAGAACGTGGCCGTGGCTTCTTCTTCCTTCGTTTGGCAAGATCCCCCGCCTGACATTCTCAGTTTTCTCTTTGCTGACGTAGTGGTGGACTGGTGGTCACCTTTATTCGTTAGTTTTGGTTTGCTTTTGATTTTTATTCTCTCATGTACCAAAAAATGACGCACACGTTTTGGGCAAATTTTCAAAGGATCTAGATATTTTATCATGTTATTAAATAATATGAGAAGGTTAAAGTAACGAGAAAAAGATATAATTTCTTTTAAAATAATGGATCCTATAATTAATTATAACGAGTCTTTGTATAATTAAATTTATATTTATTTCTCTCCAAAATAAGGATCGTGAGAGAGGATTCAAACACTTTTTTATATGGATAAGACAATACACAATCTTACGGAGAAAGAAATCAATGGCTCAATATTTTTTGAGTTGCAAGTAAAACGAGGAAGGAAACAATTTTAAGTATTTGCATGGCTTCTGAAATTAAGCATGAAAATAGAATTTGAAATTAGAATTAAGTCTCTTAATTTCAATTTATATATTTAGAATGTCATTTAAAATTATAATTATAATTTGTAAACTAATTTTATGAAATTAAAAAATAATTATATTAATTTTTTTAATTCTTAATCTATATTTTAAAAATTATTAATTTTATAACTTAAAAATTATTTTCTCTCTACATTTATTTATAAATAATTATATTTATTAATATTTTATATTTATATAAAAAAATTATTTTTATATATAAATTTTATAATAGCATATTTATTTTTCAAAAAAATCATGAGAAATTTTTTATAAAAAAATATGTCTATTATATTATAAAAATATTATTGTATGAATATTTTTATTAATTTAGTAAGTCAACTAGTGCAATATATATCATCCTGTTCCTCGCCTCTGTGAATTGCAAGCCCAGCATCTTTGGGCCAACAGTCATGCCCCTTCACGACACCACCCTTATCGCTTGGCGGCAACATGGGCCTAGGAACACTGAAGATGCAAAGCTGTAACATGGCCAAGGACCATCGATTTATGTTGCTGAAAAAACTCCATCAAAATTACATACTAGATTTTGTTTAAGTCAATGAAAGGTGGTCCTTTGTTAATAGATGTAAATATCATGGTAAGCATGCGCTTGTAACATATCCTACCTAAAAAATGATTTTGTTCTTGTATACAACTGCTTAAAAGCTTTTTTTTTTGTGCAACTGCTTAGAAGCTTTATTTTCACAACTCATGACACTACCAGAAAGAACCAAAATGAACATGAAGAGAACCTCCCAAATTTATGATTTGCAACTTTGATCTTCACCATTTCTAACTCATTAACAGTAATCCAGATTCACTTTTTCAGTGATACACGTTACCATCTTCATATCACTAGAGTGTACCATTATCCTGCCCCAAATTTGACCACCAAAGTGGCTGTAGTTTAGTGGTAAGAATTCCACGTTGTGGCCGTGGAGACCTGGGCTCGAATCCCAGCAGCCACATGTTATCCGACCTTAGCTCAGTTGGTAGAGCGGAGGACTGTAGTGGGGGGCTATCCTCAAAGTAATCCTTAGGTCGCTGGTTCGAATCCGGCAGGTCGGACATTCTTTTTATTCTAGTTTTTGGTTCCTGCTTTTCTCATTCTGATTCATTGGAATCATTAGTTAATCACCGTTTAATAAATCAATCTTATTTGCTTCCCCAAGGACCTCAAACTTAGTTCAGTTCCTTCATGATGTTAATGTACATGTCCTTTTCTCTTTGTGAAGCTAGACTATGAATATGAAATTGAGGCATGCATAGCAATCGAATATGGAGTTCCAAAATGAAAGAAACAATCACTAGTTGGAGCTTGGAGGCACATTATATGTCCTTTTTATATTCAAGATGGAGGAGAGTGCAAGCACTACATGAAAGAAAAAGCCACTAGTTGGTGGCACTGTTCACCAAGAGAGAAACCTTTGGGCAGATTTACTTGAAGCAGAATTTTATAGGGGAAAATAATCATTACGCAATCGTATGAAAGACGTTGGGTAAGTGTTTGTTTAGATTAATTATAAAAATTTGATTATTTTAATAATTAATTATATGTATAATTGATTATTGTTAAATTGATTATAATTAAATCAATTTTATATTTAGATATGTTAATTAAAAAATAATTTTAAAATAATCTGTTTTATTTAGATAATATAAAAAGAATTACTTGTGTGTATTAAATTATCAAAAGAAATATAAAATGATCAAATAAATTATTTGATTGAGGATAAAATGATATTTATATTTTAAAGTTTTTAGAATAATTTATAATCAATAATAAAAAACTTTAAACTTTAAACTTATAAAAAAATTATTATAATGCATTAAATTTTGTTTAAAAGTTTAAATATTGTTTGTCAAATATGATTGGAATAATGAAAAAATATTTTTGTCAAAATTTAAACTGTTAAAATAGTGTTATAATATGAACGAAAGAAGATAAAATAAGAAATTTTAAATGAAAACAAAACATTTAATGTATTAAAAGTTAAAAAATTAACTTTTTCATTTAAATTTTCTTATTTTAAGTATCTTTAATAAGTATCTTTTAAATAAAAAATTTAAGTTTTCTAACTTTTAATACATTAAATATCTTGTTTTAATCTAAGAATATTTGTTAGCAAAACCTTGATAATAATTCAAAATTTAATCAGTTTGAGCCACTTCAAAGTTGCTTGAAGTTTGTCTCCGGAACTCGTGTCAGAGCAAATATTTTGATATCTCAAAGTTAGAGACAAGCTTTTAATAATTCCCAATGTTTAATGTAACTTTTACGACCCACGTGCGCAGATACGATGGGTAGTGCATCTTAATTTGCGGCAAATCTTTTTGAGAAATTTTTATGCTCATGTATTAAGAGATTTTTTTATTATGTATCATGTAATATATGTTATATTATTTATAATATTAAAAGTATAATTAAAATAAATAATAATGATAATTCATAAAATTAATGTGACACACACTAAGTAATATAAAACAAGATAAAATTTTTTGTTCAGAATCACCTAAGATTATCTTTGTTTTTTCTTTGGCATAAGTTGCATGGTAATATATAATCTATATTGACTACTATGGCAGGATTTAACCGTAGATCGATTAGAGAAGTTAGATCAATTATAATTAGATGCTATAACATGGAAGTTGGAACTGTGTATAAATATGACACTACTACTCAATGTGTGTATCTTTCATTATTTGTCCGATAACTCATGTTAGATTAGCTAGTGAGTATCTCGTGTCTAGAGTTTTTTTTTTTAATGTTTCTGTTTAAATTAAATCTGTAAATATACATATGTTGTATGTTTTAAACTTAAAACTCTACTTATTAGTAATATATTTTTCTAAAAAAAGAAACAAAGAGTCAAAGAAATCACAATTCTTTCAATAGTGTTACGCAAGCTCAGCAAACTAAATTCCTCAATCTTCCCATAACCTACTTTACTTTGACTTTGACAAGTAAAAGAGTAAATAGGGATGACCATGGGTAAGGTTTGGTTAGTTTTGTTAAAAAAATTAAAACCAAATCAATCAAGTTTAATTGGTTGGGTTGGTTCAAGTAGGTTGATCAAATTGACATTTAAAAAAAAAAATTCAAAAAACTCAACCAAAGTTTTAAATTTTTTATATTGTAATTTTCTGAAAATAGTCAAAATGACATTATCGTATATTAAATTATTTTTAAAATATAAAATTAAGGTGACATTAGGTTGATTTAGGTTTCTTGGAGTTAAAAGAAATAAAAAATTCAATACCCAAGCCAATTGAGATCCAATTACCCTTAACCTAACCCATATTTTTATGAATTGGTTTAAGTAGGGTTGGCTGGGTCATCAGATTAAACTAAATCCATGATCACATCTAGTAAATATATACATGTCAAATGAGAAATACCTCACTGGAAAGTGAAAACCTAAATAAATTAATTAAAAGATATGATGAACAAAGGAAGATGGTTCAACTAATAACCATTGTAAAAATATAAAACAAAAAAAAAAAGGTTAACCCACCTTTTAGTGAAAAAGATCTCTTACTAATTCACATGGCCAAAGCATGAGAATGATTTAAGAAAACTAAAGTTAAAATGTTTAAATCTATCATAACGTGAGATAGATTTGAGATACTTAAAACCAAATTATTTAATACTATTCAAAATAAACCAAATCTTTTTAGATTTAGATAAACTTATTGAATAAACTACTATAGAAACCAAGAAAAAGAAAAAACAAAAGGAAATGGTTGTCGTCGAAGGTGAAGGGTGACGACCCCATTACAGAAACACCAAAAAAGAGAGGGACCAAAGCACCATAAATATAAACTAATATATAAAATATAGAACATAGATAAATATAGATTAATAATTACTAATTGAAACCTCTTTCCGCCACATGAATAGTTTATAGTTTCTAATTCTCCTCGGGTGGTAACTTCTAAATGACACACACACCACACATTTATTTAATATATTAAAGCCACATCTATAAATATTAATTGGACATAATAATGTATAAATATTTATAACAATGATATTAAAATTTCTCCCACTAATTTATTGCTTACATGCATGTAGAGCAAAGGATCGTACCGATGCTATTTGTGATTCATTCAACAATAATGAGGCTGTTAGGATAAAACGAATAATTGGTAATACTGATATTGCCAATAAGTCGATAATACTAAAGTTGCCGGCCGACAAGTAAGTCTTAGGGTCAGCTCTCATTGGTTGTATATCGATAATACTGATATTGTTAATAGGGGGAATACACACATGTGTATAATTTTTTAAAGGATTCTTTAAGTCAATTCACTCCATAATTAAAATTAGGGGTGTTCAAAGAATGATTTGGGACAGGTTTAGCCTAACTTGAACTCGACCTGATATGTTGACCAGGTCATTTCTTTGGACTCGAATCTGACCTAGTCATGGCTTGACTAATGACTAGATTAAGACTGAATTGATTTAAAATTTATATAAAATGCACAAAATTAGATATTATGTATAGTTAAATTATAAAATTTTAGAAGTATGAAACTAAAATTAAGAGGTATATTATAATATATATTATGAAGCAAATTATATCAATACAAAAATATTATCATGTTATGTAAAAAACATTAATTTTGTGTAAAAAGTCTTATAATTTATCACTAATTAAAAAAATATATAATTTTAAATCATTATATTATATCGGGTCGAGCTCAACCAACTCGGAGTGTGATCCGAACCTGACCCGAAAGCACAACAGGTCAAATTTTAAGAACTCAAACTTGACCCAATTAACTTCGGGTAAAGACGGGTTGTCGGGTCGAAATAAGTTATGAACACCCTTAATTAAAATGTCTTCAAGATGTATGCTATTAATTTATATATTACTATGAATTGGTGTTCTAATATCATGTATCCATAATATAGGGCAAAGTAGGATTTGTGTTTTATCCTACAACATGGTAGTAATAATAAATGTTTCTTTTCAATAAGGATTTTTAGATTTTTTTTCATCTGTAAAATGAAATTTAATTGTTGTTTAGGTATTTTGAATTTAATTTAATTTTGACTTATTAATAACAAAAAGATGCAAGCTGTTATTTAATCATATGATGCCACTTATTTAAAAAAAAAAATAGTAAAAAATTTAATTGTTATATTGATAGGGTTGTTCAGGGTCAAGTAAGTTCAGATTTGAGGGGAAAAAATCAAATTGACTAACTCAAGTTGAGTTGTTTGGTTTGGTTTTGTAAAAAAAATTCGGCCAATCCAAACCAAACCATCCCGACTAAAGTCAGTGGTTACTAAGTTAGTTTGATCAGGTTATCAAGTCTTTTTATTTTCAAACCTATTATTCAATCTTGCTTTCTCTCTCTTCGACCCCAATATTAGAGAAGTCGTCCACAACGAGGCCATTGCACCACCAGCAAGAGGTCATTGTAGTAGACATTTTACCATCACTAGGGCGCTGTTGTAGCTGTAGGCTATCACACCACCATGATGTTGTTGTAGTTGCAGCAGCCATTGCACTCACAAACAAGTCGTCGCACCATTAGGTTACTTGAAAATGCAAACTCGCAATCACCAGTAGTAGTTGGTATCACTAGAGTTGAGGTAGCCATTGTAGAGTTAGGGCTTGGTTGGTGGTCTAGGCTGAGGCTTCGAATGATATGAGGATTAAGGACAAAGAGGACTCTCTCATAAAATGCTAAACATAATACACCACCCAAAATGCACAGCTACATAATGCTAAAGGGGGCGAAAAAGTAAGGTAGTTCGGGTCAACAAGTCAGGTGGTCAGGTTCAACCTTATCTGACTTGTTGACCCAAATCAAATCAAGCAATTTAGAGTATGTTTGGTAGAGCTTATGATTAGCTTTTTTTTTAGAAAAAAAGTTGTTGTAATAGTGTTTAATCATGTTTGGTTAAATCAGTTTTAATTTTTACACGAAATTCAATGTAAAATAAAAGTTTTTTAAAGCTAATTTTCATAATGCTGAAGATTGAAACTTATGATTTTAGCTTATAGATTATTCCTTACACTTTGATATGTAAATATTATTTTGTCCTCAATCAAATAATTTTTTTAGTCATTCTGTACCTAGTAATTTAATACATAAAAGTAATTTTTTTATATCATTCAAACAAATCAGATTAGTTTAAAATCACTTTACAATTAATGCATCCAAACATAAAAATGAATCGATTATAATCAATTATAACAAAAAACTTTTATATAATAATCGATTACTAAGCATAATCAAATTTTTACAATTTTTCTAAACACACACTTAATTAGTTTGGATTGAATTTTAAGATTCATTGAGTCACCCTAACCCAATGAACACTCATTAAGCACTTTCTTTTTAATGGAAAGTGAGAATTTTCGTATTGTTAATATATCAAATCTAAACTCTTGAATTATTTACTCTCTTTTTTAACACATATTTGGCTTTGTTGTGGATTGAAAATTTTCCTTACAAGGAGGGATTTGAAGCATTTTACATTCTTTAATCTTTCCTTAAAAATTAACTGATTATAATATGTTTAAAATCTCTTGGTTATTTTGGATGAGTTTTTTCTAATATGGGCTTTATACTATTTTTGAGAATTTTCATTTATGTATAAGTTTCCATATATATGCCTAATATACCTATATATGCCTAATTATTTTGGTATTTTTTGTATTATTTTTCCTAATTTCTTTTTTTAACTTTTCGAAAATTACCATATAAGTAGATATTTCAAAGATAAGAAATACACCTATACAATTCATTATTTTTTTAGCTTTTTTATTTAGTTTTCCTTACAAATGTTATCTAATCTAATCAAATAAATAAGGTTAATTCCCTATATAAAGCCTCACTCAAACAGAAAGTATCATCACTATTTTATTACCACCTGGCCATTGGAATATTGGATCTCTTGAGAAAGCCATGTCTGAAGAGAAGCATCACCACCACTTCTTTCACCACCATAAAGATGAAGAAAAGCCTGAGGAGAGCATCTACTCCGAGGTCACAGAGACTGAGATTGACTACAAAGAGAAGGAGAAACACCACAAGCATCTTGAGCATATTGGTAAGCTTGGAGCTGCAGCTGCTGGTGCCTATGCTTTGGTAATATAAAGTTTTATATCTAAGGCTTTAAATTGTGGTTTGCAATCATAATTGTTGTCTATCGTAACCAGCATATGCTTTGGTAATATATAGTTTTATATCTAAGGTTTTCAATTGTGGTTTGCAATCATAATTGTTGCAAATCATAATATTACGGTTTTGAGAGTCAGGCACTCCCTTTAATTTTTATGTGTGCTTTTTTTTTCTTATTTTTCATATAATATAACCTATTAGTGTGATGTTTAATTATGATATTGTTAAAATTGTTTGTCTTTTGTCCTTAAAAGTATATTATTAATAAGATAGAGTTTTGGGATAATTTGTAAGAAATATCAGTGTCATCGAACTTTTGTGTCTTTTTATAAAAAATAAAATAAAATAAAATATTCTCAAATAAACATTTTTTGTTGCAAAATTTTATTTTTGAAATCTTCAGTGTATCTAGTCTTCAATATGATTTTAGATCTGGATATGTTATTACAAATTAAATTGGCAATTGCAATTATAAAGCTAGCTAGTATATGTCTACATTTGCTACTTAAAATATCAAATCTTTAATTATCATATAACATAATAGCATAATTGTATGAACTGAACCAGTCTGGATAGTTCGACCGGAAAACTCGTGACTCGACCTATGAACCAATCTGGTTGTGGGATTTGAACACAGTACCTAGACTTATGATCTTGTTAAAATTATTTGTCTTTTGTCCTTAAAAGTATGTTATTAATAAGATAGAATTTTGGGTAATTTGTAAGAAGTATCAATGTCATCGAACTTCTGTGTCTTTTTATAAAATATAAAATAAAATAAAATATACTCAAATAAACATTATTTGTTGCAAAATTTTACTTTTGAAATCTTCAGTGTATCAAGTCTTCAATATGATTTTAGATCTTGATCTGTTATTACAAATTAAATGGGCCATTGCAATTATAAAGCTAGCTAGTGTATGTCTACATTTGTTACTTAAAATCTTAAATATTTAATTATCATATAACATGATAGTATAGTTGTATGAATCGATCAGAAAACCCGTGACTCGACCTATGAGTCGGTCCGATTTGTAGGATTTGAATATAATACTTAGAAGACTCTTATTATGATAAAATGCACTCTACCACTAATCACATATTCTTATTAAGTAATATTTTTAATTTTATAATTTATTTTATTATCACTACTAATATTTGTTAATATAATATTTTTATATGAAATAATTTCTTCATATAATATATATTTTAAAATATTTTCTTCTTTGTCTGAGTTTTCCAATTTAACCATTGAACCCGTGATCAGACCGTTGACCCAGTGACTTGATCAGGGTTTACCTCCGATCCGAGTTATACAACTATGCATGATAGGCTAATACATGATATTTTTATTAATTAATTTTGTGTAGCATGAGAAGCATAAGGCCAAGAAAGACCCAGAGCATGCCCACCACCACAAGATAGCAGAGGAGATTGCTGCGGCAGTAGCTGTTGGAGCTAGTGGACTTGCCTTCCATGAGCATCATGAGAGGAAAGAAGCGAAGAAACAAGATGAGGAAGCTCATGGAAAGAAGCATCATCTGTTTGGTTGAAGCACATTGCGCACAATTTCTTGCAGCAATTGACCTGTCTTATGTTTGGCACCAGTTAAATAAAGCATAAAAGCTATCATGAATAAAACTACCATGAATAAAAAATTAATTGGAAGACATATAATTGATTGACATTTCTCAGTGTGCTTTTGCGTCCTAAGTACTTAGTTTCTATAAGATTTTTGTAATGAGACTAAAAAGTTTCTATGTGATATAATCTTTGAAACGATCATATGCATGCTATCCAGTTTAATTTGTGCTTAATTTGTAGAGCATATATCTAATTGCCTAACCCTGCTACTAAGATCGTAGTGATCAGTCATGGACTTAGAAATTTTAGTCAATAAAAATGAAGTTGTGTTTTTACATTTTAAAAATGTTAAATAAATTTTTTATTATTAATATTATCAAATATTTTTTTAATATATGTAATTAAATAATTATTCAATAATATTATATAAATTTTACTTTTTATCACTATGAATTTATTAATTTATTTACATATAAAAATAAAATTATACATTAAAAAATAAAAAATATATTTATATAAAATTAAAAAAAATAAAATAAAATAAAGACACTCCTCTGAACCTAGTTCTATCCCTAATAGTGATGTGAGATATTTATTTTATAATTCTTATATTTTATATTAAATATATACATATATTTATTTTTATATTTCATCTAATATCATTTATTATACATACTTTTTTTATCACTTTATCTCACTCAATCATATTCATTAAAAATGATGTGAACAATAATACATTTTTAAAAAAGAGTGTAAAACTATTTTTTTTTTGTTTTGCAAACTTTTTCTCAAGCATTTTAAGAAACAACAAATGTATATGTACGATCGAAAACTCCACAAGAAAGCTACTTCAGTAATTCTGTCAATCCCAATTAATTACATCTTTTTATGGCCAACAATTTTATCGTGCTATTGTACCACATTTTTCCAAGTTTATTTGGGAACTATTTGATCTGATGATCAAATTCTATTGAGGCCTCTTTGCCTCTACTTTAACATATACTTTTCAGTCTTAAATCTCCTTTATAACAAAAAATAAATAAAAATCCTGACAACAAGTTTTTACAGTATCTTATCGAAGTACATTGATATTGAGTTACACCGGCTTAACATTTGGATATTCCTTCTTGCTTTCTAAATCATCATCATTATCATTAAATTGAGACCTCTAATCCTAATATTGGGAATGTTATAATATTCTACACCCTAACTATGTATAGTAATCGAGTTATATTATAAATCCCCACCTCTCATAAATATCTTCACTAACTCTATTATAACCGATTCAATATATTCATTATTTCATTTAACAAGAGTAATGGCAATGTCTTGGTAAGTGTTGGGAAATATTTCATTCCTTTCTACATATGTTTGCATAAATACAAGTAATTAATAAAAAAAAGTATCACATAAATTATACATAAAATTTAATGTGTTTATACTTAACATGTCTATATCAATAGATAAAAAGAGCCTATTGTTAAAACAAGATTTTAAGATAATGTTTGTGAATACTTTTAATATCCTTTATCTCACAATTTCTCACTATTATTCTTACATTTCTACCTACCAAGTCTTTCAATCACATACTCTCTTCTCATTACTATAATATAAGTATTTATAACCTACAACAATTTACATGACAATCAACCGTTCACAATATTAACTTTATCAATATAAAACTTTCTTATTTTCCTATTAAAAAATAAATATCTCTTATATATTATATATCACATATCTTTTAAATATCTAACTATAAATTATAAGATACAATATATAAATCTATTCATAAAATAAGAAACAATCCATAATTATTACATTACAAATTTGGGTCAATTCCAACAATAACCTCAAAGCATTATTACTTCAACAATAACCATCATGGACTACGTACTTCGTGGATTCAACAATTCTCAAGTCAAATGGTAACTTTCATTTCCTTTATTATAAATATAACTTTCATCACCTCTCTTTTTTTGTTAGAGTTGTTTTTATTAATTGATATTGATTGGAAGAATCATTCATTAAATAAATAATATTGAGTGAAGTATTGTTTGATAACTTAAACTTTTTATGATAAATCAATTAAGAGATTAGATTTTTGTTGTTATCAATTAAGGACTTCAATTTTTTCAAAATATATTTTTATTAATAAAAATGGAGAAAAGACAAAAATATTCAACTCAATAAATAAAAAAATTATAATATGAATAAAATGCATAGAATATATGTCCTATTTTTTTCAATTAATAAATATTAAAATATTTTTTCTAAAAGTTATGGTCCTTAAGAGGTTCTTAATTAGTAGGTTTTAAAGTTGAAGTATTTAATTAGTTATCACATAAAAGTTCAAGTATACTTTTCTCAAAATGAGTTGTTCGTATAAATTTGATAAAATTGTACTGATTCTCTAATAGCACATGCTAATTTTAGGTTATAACCTAATCAAAATTGATTAAAGTTATACAAAATTAAAAAAATGTTTAAAGCTTTTATATTCATTGCCACGATAATATATATAATTATATTTAATTTTTCTTAAAGAAAATGCTACTCACATGTCAGTATCATACACATTTGTTTTACG
This sequence comes from Ormosia semicastrata, assembly GCA_029884595.1. NCBI lineage: Eukaryota > Viridiplantae > Streptophyta > Magnoliopsida > Fabales > Fabaceae > Ormosia > Ormosia semicastrata. Next base: position 13,288,418 of record JAQQTO010000041.1, read on the forward strand.
TTTGTTTACATGATAGAACCAAAATATAAATATATAAAAAATAAGATAAACTCAATTATAATTAAATTATAAAAATATGAGACTATATAAGTAAAAATATATGTAAGTAGTGTTCCTCTTTTCTTAAATGTATTTATAACATTATTTGAATATTGAGTACCAGTTGAATCATGACCTACACGAATTAGCGAGTTAGCTAGTGCAACCTATATCATTCCTGTTCCTCGCCTCTGTGAAGCCAAGTGAGCCTAGCATCTTTGGGCCATCAGTCATGCACCTTCACGACACCACCCTTTAGGCTTGGCGGCAACTCGGGCCTAGGTACACTGCTGCTGCAAAGTTTTAACATGGCCAAGGGCCATCGATATATGTTGCTAAAAAAGATCCATCAAAATTGCACACCAAGTTTTGTTTAATCTATGTCAATAAAAGTTAGCTCAATTGGTAATAGAACAGGATCAACAAAAAGGTTTTGAGTTTGGTTTAGGCTGGTGGTCCTCAATTAATAAATTACCTGATAATATCATGGCAGGAATCGCTGAGGGTTATAATATAACATATCCCCTAACGGCCTAACCTTAGAATGGGAGAATCTCTCCTCCATAAACTTATTCCACCTATAAATTAAAAAGATTTTGTTTTATCATCCAAAAAAAAATATTTTCTTCATTTATGCAACTGCTTAAAAGCTTTTTTTTTTTTTTGGGTACAACTGCTTAAAAGCTTTATTTTCACAACCCTTGACAGTACTGCCAGAAAGAACCAAAATGGACATGAAGAGAACCTCCCAAATTTATCATCTGCAGCTTTGATCTTCACCATTTCTAACTCAGTAACAGTAATCCAGATTAACTTTTTCAGTGATACACGTTACCATCTTCATATCACTACGAGTATACAGTTATCATGCCCCAAATTCGACCAACAAAGTGGCTGTAGTTTAGTGGTAAGAATTCCACGTTGTGGCCGTGGAGACCTGGGCTCGAATCCCAGCAGCCACATATTATCCGACCTTAGCTCAGTTGGTAGAGCGGAGGACTGTAGTGGGGGGCTATCCTCAAAGTAATCCTTAGGTCGCTGGTTCGAATCCGGCAGGTCGGATATTCTTTTTATTTCCTGATTAACAAATCAATCATATTTATTCCCCAAAGACCTCAAACTTGGTTCAGTTCCTTCATAATGTAACGTACATGCCCTTTTTTGTTTGTCATTATTTTAGCTACAGCATGAATAGGAATATGAAATTGATGCATGCATAGCAATCGAATATGGAGTTTGCAAAACGAAAGAAACAATCACTAGTTGGAGGCACCGTATATGTCCCTTTTTATCTTCAAGACGGGGAAGATAAACATAAATTGAAAGAAAAAGACCCCTAGTTGGTGACTTGGTGGCTCTTCAATGCAGACAGAATAATATTTATATGGGAAAATAATCATTACACAATCGTATGAGAGAGGTTGTGTAAATTTAAGTTGTTCAACAAAAATAAATAAATAAAAAGAAACTGTAGTAACTCATAAAAAAATCAGTATGGGCCACTTTAAAGTTGCTTAAAGTTAGTGTCCGCAACTCATATACAAGTCAGAGTCGTTTATTACAAACATTTTATCATTATTACTCCATATAATGATTCTCAATGTTTAATAGAACTTATACAACGCACGTGCGGTGAGATGATTGCCAGTGCATGAGCTTAATTTGCAGCAAATTTATCTTCACCATTTCTTTCTCCATGGACCATATATGGTAATATATATAATCTATATTGACTACTCACAAGGCAGGATTTAACTGTAGATAAGAGAAATTCATATGGGATCAATAATAATGAAATACTATCACATGGAAGTTGAAACTATGTATTGTGCATAAATCTGAAAACTATACAAGTCAATGTATCTACATCATTATCTTCTCAATGACTCATGTTAGGCGCGAGTGTTATTTTATGAACTTAAATTTGCTCATTAGTTATAATATTTTCTTTTTTCAAAAATCAAAGAACAATTTTATTCTACATAGGCTTCGAGAAATCTTCTTTCAGTCAGAAGTTTGTCTCAGATTCAGAGACCTCAAACAACCTCAATCATTAGTTGGAGGCACCGTATATGTCCTTTTTTATCTTCAAGACGGGGAAGATAAACATAAATTGAAAGAAAAAGACCACTAGTTGGTTACTTGGTGGCTCTTCAATACAGACAGAATGCAGTTTGCAATTCAATACAGACAGAATAATATTTATATGGGAAAATAATCATTACACAATCGTATGAGAGAGGTTGTGTAAATTTAAGTTCAAAAAAAAAAAAAAGCTGTAGTAACTCATTAGTAATATTTTCTTTTTTCAAAAATCAAAGAACAATTTTATTCTACATTGGCTTCGAGAAATCTTCTTTCAGTCAGAAGTTAGTCTCAGATTCAGAGACCTCAAACAAGCTCCATGTCTCTACCGTTACATATTTTAAAAATATGTGTACATAAAAGAATATGACTATCTACTTTCTTTTGGTAAAGACAAAAAAAAAATTATGAGTTAAAGTGATTTTTGGATAAAATTGATTAAAATAATAAAAAAATTAATTTTTATGAGTTGAAAATCTTTTCTTCGTAATCAACATCCTTGACCATTTTTTGAAAAAAAAAAATTAAAAATTGATTATGTTATGTTTTTATCAAAATAACCTTAAAATATAAAATATTATATAATGTAAATAAATCATTTTATTTTTTATAATTTACTATAAAAAAGCAATTTTTTCAAATAATCCAAACAAAATAAACTATTTTAAAATTATTTTTCAACTAACATATCCAAATATAAAACTTATTCTATTATAAATTTATAATTAATTATAGCAATAGTTGATTATATGTATAAATGTATAATTGATTATTGAAATAATTTTTTTTTCACAATTAATTCAAATACACTCTTAAACTGCTCGCATGAGTTTATAACTAGTTTATATATGATTTACATAACTCTCAATAGATAAACATTTTCTTACAAATATTACGATCTTGTATCAATTTAAGTATTTAACACTTATCTTCAGATACTTTTATTCTCTTTTTTTAAACCATGAAATATTTTTACAAGTTTAATCTATTTGAATTGTTTATAAAATTAATTATCATTTGATCATAAAAATACAAAAATTATATAATTTTTCCTACAAAAATTATTTTTCTAAAATTTAAACTCATATTTTTTATTCTAAAGAGCCAAAGTTGCTTAATACGTCAACCCACTACTCTTTGTGGGTTTATATACTCTTATTCATATCGTGTCTCAAAATTAATATAACTCCACCTTACACCTAATAATGTTAAAATGGGTCAAGTCCGATGGGTCAGCCCGAATAACCTGACAAAATGGACGGATTGAACTAATAAAATGTCAGTCTAAAACTTATATGACTCGAATGGACTGATCCCGAATGAGTCGAGCCAACTCGTTTTTTTGACATTACATAAGGCTAAATGAGTTGAGTTAAACTAATGAAATTTCAGCCCGAAACTTATATAACTTGAATGGGCGAGTCCGAAAATAGCTCATCCCGAGCTATCCTGAAAATGGCCCATCCCGGGCTGACCCGAATAGGCCACGCCAGCTCGTTTTGACAGCCTTACCTACACCCTTAGCCCGACTAGTCCGAGTGGAATATTTCATTTATTCGCTCCTCCGCCTTAGCCTTTTTTTTTTTGCACATTTTATTTTATTTTATTTTTTCATAACTAATGCACTATTCTATGATTAAGGATCCTAATAATGGTTAATGAATATATTTAAATTTATTTTTTAAATTATCATCGTGGATGATTTTTTTGGTTTTATAAGGTTTTTTTACATTATTCAGATGTAAGACTAATTCACTCATAATACTAAACTTGTTCCTCTCACAAATACTTTTACGTAGACTTAAACCCTTTGCATTACAGAGGTCTCAACCACTGAGTTCAATTTGCTTAGCACTTGAGCAAATTTTTTGTAGGATATATTTGAATTAATAGTTTATTTTTTTATTACTTAAAAAATCTCAATACCTAAGTGTTTTATTTTGTGCTTCTAATAAATAAAATTAAGTTATCTAATCAAATAATTATATAGAAAACAAATAATCAATAAAGCTTTCAATTTGTTTCTAAATTTTATATATACTTTTTTGTCAAATGTGTGAATTCACAGTGCAACATGTATCTTTTTCCTTTATATGTTTTTTTATACGAAACTCATAAAATTTTTATAATTTTAATAAAAAAATCTTCAATTCAGTTTAGAACAATAAATGAATGTTTTTCTTTTGTGAAGTCTTACAATTTCGGTTACCAATGTAATAAATTTTTTATTAAAAATATTATAATTAGTTAAAAAAAGTTAGTATAAATAGTTTTTTGTATAAGTATATTGTCATACTGTTATAAAAGGATTCCTCATTATGATATTTAATTTTTTTTCGAAATGTCGCTATTATTTATTTAACACAACCTAATAAAAAATGTATAAAATTGCAAACAATTCTTATTTTACAATTACAACTACCTTCAAACTTTCTTTAATCTCCACTCTACAGTTATAATTAACTACAAATACTTCTTGATGTCGAAAAGAAAAAAATAAACTGCAAATACTTCTTAGTATTACTCGTTTTTTATTTTTACTTTGATTAAATTTCTTTCTCAATTTATAAGTAAATTGTTAATTTCATAGCAAAACAAAAAAATTAAGAAAAATGAAAAAGAGAGAAAGAAGAAATTTCAATAGGGCTTGCAAATTGCAATGCGGCAAAAGGACACCAAGCCCGGGAGGCTTCAAATTTCAGTTTTTGACTTCTTTTCAGTAACTTTTACGTTACGTCCCGCCGTATCTTCGCGCGCTCTATTCATCATGTACGAGAAACTCGAGCTCTATACGAAAATACTCAAAACTACAATGTCTTTTAAAAACACCACCGACAAAACTACACGAAATAAACACGCAGTTTCTTATCTCCACAAAAACTTATTCACTTTCCGTCCTTCCCTTTCGTCAATGGTTCGCTTAAAACGACTGTCGCACTTTATGAGTTCTGAAAATGACATCGGACAGGAACTGCCCCGCTTCAACCCACCTGTGCGCATCAAGTAGTCAACAATTTCATACGTGTCACCATCACCACCATATGTATCCAAATGTGTAATGGAAAAATTATTATAATTTTCTTTTGTTTTTGATGAATTTTTCACGTTATTTCAAGTTTAAAACAGTTAAAATGACGATTCTATCTATTAAATTTTTAACATTATAAGTAAAGTTTGGTGTAACAATCTACTTCAATTGCAGTTAACCATTGGATGTATATTATTATAATTATAATTTATAATTATAATATAAAGTTTAACACTTTAAATTATTTGTTTATTTTGTTTTTTAAGTTTTAATAAAAATAATAATAATGATTGGATTCAGGAATGTTTTTAAACTTATATTGTTAGGTAATCTTCTATTTTTAATTTTGTAATTTTCTGTTATAAGAGGAATTTAAAACTTGCAGTAGATCGAAAAACTTGGTGTAATTTTTAGGGGTGATCCACCTTCGCCCTTAATTGTTTCTTTTCTTTTCCCAATGTACAAAAAAAGAAGAAGATAAAAGTAGGCTAAACCAAAAATAAAACAATCTTAATAATATTTTCAGAAAAGAATTTTTGTTTGCCTTTAATTAGATATTTCTATAACCATTGTTAAAAAAGATTAACCCCAAAATACTATTGCGACAAAAAAATACTTTCAATATATATATTTTTTAAAATCTAAACTTTAATTTTTCTCTCTAAAAATACAGCTCACTTTTCACTATATCAACTTTTTTTGATATTTTCATACAAGAATTGATATCACTTGACTTAAAATTCTTGAGTTAGTAGTTTTAATTGTAGGTACGTGTTTGAACACTAAATTTATTGTGTGTAAAAAAGTCTTTATTTACCAAAACATTAACTGGAAAAGCAAGCAAGAAAATGAACATATCATTTATAGTAATAATATTTGTATAAATTTTCTTTTAAACTTTTATGCAAACTATTAAATAAGATTTTAACCTTATGATTTATTTTAAATGATTTAAATAAGTCTAGCTAAAATAAGTAATTAGTGATACTTAAGTGGTTTGTATAAGGTGCTCAAATTAGAAGTGACAAAGCAGATCAATTAACACTGACGTGTCGCAAGTTGGCAAAAAATAAGGCAAGGCAAATTAACCCACTTTTTTAATGAGTTGAAAGTGTCAACTCACCACAATTTGTGGTGGATTAACATATCAATTAGCCTAAAATAAAAAAGAAAGTGGGTTAGTGAGTTAGACAAGTTAATCCGTCAAAAAATAAATAAAAAAAAGTAGGATTAGGCTGGTCAACATATAAGTTGACCTATCTAACTTACCACAAAAAATAAAAATAAAAAGAAAAATGATTCGTGAGTCAACCTGTCTTATCTCATTTCAACTTACGAGTTATATGAAATGAGTTAAAATAACTCATTTTAAAAAATAAGTTACAAAATATAACTTAATCCATCATTTTTTGCATGTTAAAACAAGTCGACTTGTCGAGTTTAATTTGTTTTGTTATTTTTAGCTCAAGCCTCAGTGTCACCATAATAATAACAATAATAAAAAAGGTCAAGCTAAAGTTGATAAGAGATTTGTAAAAATATAAGATAAACAAATACTATAATATTAAATATACACTTACATAAGTATTATTTTATATTTATATAATTTTGTCATTAAAGATTGTTCTACCACCTACTCTAGATGCCAAGAGAAGTGAGTATTAAAGTTGTGAAACAAGTATTTTCCAAATAAGGAAAAAAAAATATAGAAATTCTTTAAAAATTAATTCTTTTACAAATTATTATAATAAATTTTAATTTTTTTAATCAGTTCATAAAATTTAATTAATGTTCTAATAGATTATTATATTTAATTTGAATATGTTAATTTATTAATGATAACATTATATAATAAATAAAAAATAAATTTATTTTAAAACAAATTATATTTATTTATTTATTTTATAATTTTAAAATATTTTATAATTAAAATAATAAATTAATTAATAAATAATTCAAAATTAATGTTAATATAAATAAGATAGTGCTACAAAATATAATTATTAGTGAATTAATAAATTTAAATTAAGTAAAAAAATTATTAAGACATTAATTAAAATCTAAAAATTAATTAAAAAATTTTAAAATTCATATTAATGATTTATAAAAGTATCAAAATTCAAACAACTCTCCCTCTAAATAAATATAAGCACCGTTATTTTTATTTTTTATTTTTTATTTTTATTTCAGTGTCACATGGTTCGCTTTCCACCGACGAAAACGGTAGGCCTCCTCAAGCTGTCAGCCTGTCACCACTACTGTGGGCCGTGCCCTTATCACCTTTCAATTCAACGATTCATAATTGGACGTGGGACCCACCAGTCTACGTGTCTGATCTTTTAGCACACGTGGCTCGGTAGATCATTATTGTTGTCAATCATTATCTGTTAAATAAATTGGTATTAATCACGGCCATTAATCGTACTGCGAATGCCCGTTGATTCACTGTTTAAGCATGATAAGTGACGTTATGTGGGGAAAAGGATAAAAATTTTGTGGCCCATATGCCCGGGGACCCTGGGCCAGGGTGTCCAGCAATGTGGGCCCTGAAATTTATGTGATGTTTTACTATAATATTATATAGTAAAAACCTCTGTAAGGTTTGTAACAAAAAAATAAAAAACTCTTTGAGGTTAGGTTCATTCATCATTCAAGGGGTTTGCTGTTTGCCTGCAAAACCAAGGCTATTGCATCTTTTTTTTTTTGGTGGAAAGCAAGGTTGATTACTTTGGAATCACCCTGTGGGTTTGCTTTATCCATTGATACTTGCCACGTGGATAATCAATCATGGGTTATCTTCTCTTTTAACTTATTTTAGAGTAACAACTGAGCATCCAATGTACTGGGGGAATTCTTAATTCCAAAGGATATTAGCATTTGTTGGCTAAGAGATAAAAAAAGAAAAGGATATTATAGGCTATTAGGCATTTTGTAGTCAATAGCCTATAAAGAGTTTGGATATAAATAGTGATCTTTTAAATAACACAAGTGGGAAATCATTGGATGATATTTATATGGACTCCAAACAGTCCATTAGATGATGATGTATGTTTATAAAAAAATATAAAGGTAATGATGGAAAATGGAATTGATATGTTTATATATTGATATGTATATTGAAAAAGGTAATTGATATGTTTATCTTGATTTCTCTATCATTTGACTAGGTATGCCGTATGGCCAATTGTTCAATTACCCATTTATTATTGTGTAGGGTTAAACTTAACCATATTTGATTAGGATACCACACACCTAGCTAGTTTTTTTGACAAGTTTCACCAGTTGCATTTCAATGGGTTGAGACTTGAGATTACCTAAAATATAGACTTATACGTGCAAGATGACCCTAGTGCAATCCCATTTGATGATTGTTATTGAGAGGTAGAATGTTATTAAGTACTAATATGAAAGGTTTGCAATTAATTCACTTTCGAGAAGTACCTATTGCAGTCTTGCCTTTCAGTGGAAAATTGCTCAGTCTCATATTACCCCCACGTTCTCAAAACTTCCTTGAAAAAGCAAGAGGGAGACAATTGAGTTGTAATGAGGAAACCTAAAAGCCAGTCTAATACTCTATATATGATCTACTAGTCCACATCCACATACTTTACAATTACTAATCCATTTGGGCCATTTGCTTCTTTATCACCTTCACTGTGGGTTGCTTTTCAATGGTTAGACATGTATAAAGTACATACCACAGAAATTGATATGTTGTTGAGTGAAGTCCTCCCAGTAGGGAACAATTATAAAAAGGGAATTTCTGCTACAAATAGTTTCTCTTTATGTGTAACAAGTGAGTGCATTAAAGAAGGGATCATTGACTCGTTGACCTACGCCTTAGGGCTTAATGGTTATGCCACTAGGAAACTTCTTTGAGTTCAAATTCTTACTTCAATTGCTGATTTACAAATGACTATGCAATCAAAGACATTAAAATCAAAACAAAATGTCTCCCCAGTCATAATTTTGGGAAAACAAAATGAAAGAAGAAAATGAGTGCCAGACTATTTCATACTTATGTGTTTTTATATCTCTCATAAGAATAATATATTTTTTTAGACTTTTTTTTAATATTTATTTTATTATTGACCTGAAAATAAGTATTATTAACATTTTTAATAATTTTTTTAAGTATACAAAATAAATTAATAATAAAATAAATATTAAAAAATTATTCAAAAGAATATTTTGTTAATTTCTCTCCTATCAGAAAGTGACAATACGTAACTTTGATGACATTATTAATGGTGCCCCCAGAAAGCTTTATTCTCCAATTACCACGTAAGAGCGAGGCAATCATAGACTAGGGAAGGTGACCTATCTCAACATTGAAGATCATATGGTACCCTTCACATAGTTATTTCAACCGAACCCACACTCAGTTAATTTTGATCTAAATAATTACTTCGTACTTGTTACAACAAAAACTCATTACTTATCTACATAATGTAGTTCGTTTGTTAATGTATATTATGATGAACACAAATTAGTAGTTAATTAGAATCCAAACTTCAGTGGGTGGCAGGTCCACTCTGAGCAATAATATACCCACCAAACCTTGATCTTGGACATCAAATTCGTTTGATTTGTTTTTTATTTTTATTTTCATTTGATATATTTTTATTAATAATTATAAAAATGTTATTATATTTTAATTTATTTTTAATTTTTAATTTTTAAAAGAAAATAATAAAAACAAAATAAAGTTATTTTTATTATTTCCTTTATAAAAATATAAAAATAAAAATAAAGTAAAAATAAGATAATATTTTTATAATTATTAATAAAAATATATCAATTAAAAATAAAAATAAAAAACAAACTAAAAATTCATGTAAGAGACTTTATTAGTTTAGAAGATTTTTATAATTTTTTTTTTCTTCTTAAGAGAGTGACAAGTCTGATTTGTTTGTATACAGAATATTAGTAGACAGCAACAACCTGCAATGGCATAAAGGAAGAATCTAAATTACTTGGCCCACTTGCCCTATGTTTTCTAGAAGTCAGAATGCCTCCAAAGGAAGAACCATGAGCATGTGACGCATTAAGGTACACATGTAGTTGAAAATATCTGTGAAATTCCCCCTTTGTGATTCTTATGCTTTCCTGGAAAATATATACTTACCTTCTCTGTCTCTCTTAACTTTTTTTTTTAACTGTTTGTAAGATAGGCAGAGAGTTATGCAATGTCTTCTGTGAAAAGGGTATATAGATTTTGAAATTTGGTATAGTGAAACTAATTTTGTTGTTCTAGCAATCGGCAGAACGTGCTTCAGCTACTGATCTCTTTCAGAGTCAAACCAGTTGGGTTCATAAGGAAACTTATAACATGTACTGTTAAAAGAATGCTTTGTCCATTTCTTAGGAAAGGATAAAAGAAAAATACTCTTGTTCTTTGTATTCATTGCTCAATCCCTATCACAAGCCATAGTCAAGTCAGAAATAATATGCAGTTATATGCACTACATATATCACCCTTTCTTTTTTCCTTTAGTACATTCACAAACAACATATTTGTTCTCAGTCCTTGAAATGAATAATTCAGCCAATGAAATAAAATAATTAGCATGTTCCAAGCAATTAATCCTTAAGTTTGAATTAATGTTCTGATAATGCAACAATTAAAATCCCCCCAAAGTTTCACAGATTATATTTAGAACGTAACTAGGCTCCAAGGCCACTTAAGTCATTCGCTTTTTCATTGTTCCAAATTAGGAGGTTGTTGACCATGTTTAAGCCTTTGTACATGTGTCAAAGGGCTCAAACTCTGGTGACAAAAATATTATAAAAAGTAATTTTATAACTAAGAGCATATTTGAGACGGATTTACATTAAAAGCTATTGAACATATGTTGCCCACAAATTTATATGTGTTTGGTCAAAATAATTAGAAGCAGTTGATTGTAATATTACGTACGGCAATAGCTTTTTTAAAAAAGCTATCATTTGAGTTATTTATAAAAAAGTTATTGAGATTATTCTTAATAGTGAGATGTAAATATTATTTTATTTTTAATATTAAATAATTAATTAATTAATTAAATAAATTTTTTAATTATTTTATATTTATTTTAGTAATTTAATATATAAAAATAATTTTTTTTATATCATTCAAATAAAATAGATTAATTTAAAATCACTTTTTAGTTAACATATTTAAATATTATTTTTTTCTTATAATAGATTATAAAAAAAAATTATACCATAATTAATTATTAAAATAATTTAATTTTCACAACTATTCTAAACATGCACTAAAAAGGATTGTCATCTTCCACACATAGAAGATATCTATAATGTCTACCTAGAATTTAAATGGAACAATTTATTTTTGTCTTTGAGCAATATTTTGATATTACAGTTACAGTTTACCTGAGATTACAGTACACTTCCACTACAACTAATTAATATTTAAAAGGTTAATTTAAAATAAATAAATAAGTAATCAGATCTTTCTATGATTAATGTAAATTGCAGGAACTGTTGTGCTTGAAGCTGCAAAATGTAGACCAAAGGGAACTGTCGGCAGCAGTAGGTGTATCAAAATAGTGAACAATATTTTTCTTTGGTGGCGCTTGACTTGGTCTTAAATGCATAACTAGTTTATATATAAGTAATTATACGTAGAACAATTAATGTTATTTAATCTGAAAGGGTATGCTGTTTGGCTTTTGAGCTTTCTTACTTTTTTTGTTTTTTTGGTTTCTCATTTTGATCATGACGAAGGTTATTCATCAAAAGCATAGCTAGGCATTATTATGGAATCTTATGCTGAATTTATTGTAGCTTGTACGTGGGACATCTTTGGATTAAGAAATTCATGTTTAATTTCTGCAATTGTTTTCAAGGAGATTGCTACCCAATGAAATATACGGGAAGATATGTGGGTCCATAAAACACTTTATATACAATTTCAGGTTTTCATTTAACCAAAATATATATATATATATATACAATCGAGGAGTTTTTCCCCGCTTATATAATTTTGTTAGAAAAGTATAGAAAATTATTCTAAATTTTAGGTCAATTACAAATAGTAATTAATAATTGAAAATTTGTTTTAACTCATTCTTAAATTTTTAATAATGTTTTAATATGTCATTTTATTAAAGGGATATTAATTCTTTAATAATAAATTAATCTTGATCATCCATCATTATTGAATCTTATCTATTTATTAATTTAATTTATAAAAACTCATTTTACTAATGTTGAGTTTTAGTTTATTGTCGCTACTAAGAGATTTGATGGTGCATTTCATGAACTTTCTTCGCTATGCTGAAATGGAATAATGGTTTATTTAAAAATTCATATAATTAAATAAAATAAATTTTTATAAAATAAATTAATAAATGAATGGTTATGATTATTAGTTTTTCGTTAAAGAATTAACAATTTGAAGAATCTATTAAAATATTAGTGAAAGTTTAAGAATCAATTGGGACAAATTTAGAATTGAGAGTGATTATTTGCAACTAACCAAAAATTTAGGGTATATTTATGTACTTTTCCTATTTTTTTTAATCCACTTTCTGATTTCTTCTATTTAAGGCATTAAATTATTGATTTTTTCATAAATATAGTTTATCATCTTATAATTTTATTTCACTTTGCCCCATGATTTAAAAAGTGATCGCTTGTTGCTTCTCTTCATTTTGCCCCGTGAACACAACTTTCACGTAATTTTATCTGTTTATATTATGACTGATGATTATGAAAGCATATACTGCGTCGTATATATTGCATGTTAATTTCATTACTTATCAATTTCAAGCATATAATATATATTTATACAAATTTTATCCTATATGCAACATACATATATAAATATTTTACTAAAAGAATAATTTCTATATATACCTTCAAAATCAGGGAGAAGTTTGGAGCTGACCCAATTTAGTCATTTTAGATAAAAAAAAATTATGGTTTCAAGTTAACTTTTGATTCTTATATCTCTATTGTTATTATATATATATATATATATATATATATATATATATATATATAGATGTTTGTAAAATTTATCTTACTTACAATGAAAATTTAAAAAAATGTAAATAACTTATTTAAAAACTCACAAATATTGCTTCAAAATTAAGGCAGAATTTTCAGGTTTATTAGTTTTGGGTTTAACAAAAGAAAAATTACACACACACATATATAAAGAAAGAAATAAAATTCTTGTCGAAATAAACTTATCTGCACTTACAAATTGAAACAAAATACAAAAATACATCAAATTTTAAAAGAGAAAAAAAAAACAAGTATAGTCTATACTTTGAACCAACCAAAGTTTTGCTCATTGTTTGAAAATTATGGATGTCTAACCATCTTTCATAGCAGAAATCAACATAAAAGGTGAAGCATCTTGAAGAGTATATTACACTTCTTTTCAAAATAGATATGAAACTCACCGCCACTTGCAGGACCATCAAGATAAGAACAACCACAAGAAACTGATTAGTGTTGGGAAAACCATACTAGACCAGCCGGTTCGACCGAAAACCAAGTGATCGGTCACAGGCCTGGTCCAATCGACCCATAGAATTGGCCTGTGAGAGAATCGAACAAAACTAGTCAATAACTGGTTGAATCGGTCAAAAACTGGCAGTAAACCAATTTGAACTGATTTTATTTTAAAAAAATTGAACTCATTTTTTAATTAACACATTTTTAATTCATTCAAAAATAATTTGAGTCAAATAAATGCTCAATATCAAGCTATAAATGCTCACATATACGACCCAAAAAAGGTATAAGAAGGTTTGCTTCTCTCTTGATTTTTATATAAGTTGTATGCTTGAATGTTCTACTCACTATTCTATGTGAGAATTATAGGTGTAGTATCCTCTTAACTTTTATATATGTTGTATGCTTGGATGCTTCCCTTATTGTACAATGTGACACTTTAAAACACTATATAAATAACATAATATGAGATATTAGTATATTAGTTTATTACTTAATATACTATAATATTAAAAACATATATATTTAATTATCACTAGTTCAACCACAGTTAAATTAATTAAATGTAAATTAGTGTCTTCATCGGTTCAATAACTGATCCAATTTGAAAAACATTGGAACTAATAGAAGACATCATCAAAATGAAAAAATAAAACATCACACCCATACAAACACTACTAGAAAAATGGACTTTAGCCACGGTTTTAACCGTGGCAAATTAAGGGACCACAAAGTTCTAGATCTGTCATTAAAAAAAGTAAATATAAATAACTAATCAAAAGATCTAATAATTTTGAACAAATTGTTGAAAAACACACAAAAATAAAAGAGTAGGAGACAGAGATGCTGCCACCAAAAAATGAGGATGACAACCTCTCACTCTTGCACTCTCACAAAAAAGAAGGCTTGAAATGAAATAGAATGAAAGGTTTGAGCTATACCAAAATATACAGGATGGTAGTCTCTCACGCTTGCACTCTCACGAAAAAGAAGGTCTGCAATGAAAGAGAATGAAATGAAGGGAATTAATTACTAAAAACAGAATTAATCATGCTTAAGATAAATAATATAGCATGTTTATACTAACAAGATTAAGATGAAATAGAACCTGGAGTTATGGTTGGATTCATGATCTTTCTCTTTTGTTATTGTTTGCTCTAAGAATTGAAAGAGAGATAGAGAGATAAGAGAATTGAGAGCAAACTTCTCCTATTACTGATTAGGGTATTATTAGAAGAGATGTTGTCACCTCTTATAGAAACTAATGATGGGGATTAGTTTCTTTTCCCATCAGCTAAGAGAAGAGACTTCTCAATGGGCTTTACTATTGAACAGCCTAGCCCATCATAGGTCATTCATATTATTTACCCAATTACTATATCCATAAATTATAATGCTATAGATACATAATTGATATAATAATAATACACAGAGTATACTAAATAATTGATTAATGTTAATCCAATATTTAATTGTATTTAATAAATACAACATTCTCCTACTTGGATAACATTAGTCAATATCAGAGAAAAGAAGTATTATTAAAATTATAATATCAATTATGACCCAAAGCACATATCATCCAATAATCTATGAAATATTAAGTTTTTAGCACTGCAGGAAAAATAATATCCGATAGGGATATATATATTTATGTGCTTATATTTCATAGAAACTAAATATGGATAAAGGAAAAACATAATTAAATAAGACAAATATGCAATTCCAAAGGATAGTCTCAGCATTTTATTAATGCTTTAAGAGATATAATAATAAGAGTAACGTCATTTCATACATATCTCATAATAGAATACATAATTTCAGACTCCCACTAATCCAAAACATCAAAAGACTTAACTAAACTCATATGAATTACATGATTCTGAAAAATTCCAACAGTTAAGTCTTTGGTTAGTGGATATGCTAACATGTTTTCTGTAGCAAGATGCTCAATCTGAGCGAAGCGTAGAATTTTCTCTCTAACAAATAGATATTTTATATCAAAATGCTTTGAACGAGAAGAACTTCTGTTGTTTTGAGAGAAATGCACAGCAGCAGTATTGTCGCAATATATCACAAGTGGTCTAGATATACTTTCAACAATATGAAAGTCAGATATTAAATTTTTTAGCCATATGGCTTGACAAGTGGCTTCATAGCAAGCGACATACTCTACTTCCATGATAGAAGTAGCTGTAAGAGTCTGTTTAACACTCTTCCAAGAAATAACTCCTTCTGCCATCATAAAAATAAAACCGGAAGTAGATTTTTCAATCGTCAGGGCAACCTGCATAATCAGAATCAGAATAACCAATGACCTGAAGTTGATCAGACTTCTTATAGGTCAACATATAATCTTTAGTGCCCTGCAAATATCTCATGACCTTCTTTACGGCTTTCCAATGACCCAAACCTGGGTCGCTCAAGTATCTCCCTAAAGCATTAACAACGAAAGCAATGTCGGGATGAGTACATACTTGAGCATACATTAAACTGTCAACAGCGGAAGCATATGGGACTTTCACCATTTCAATCTTTTCTGTATCATTTTGAGGACACTGAGATTTGAAAAGTTTATCGCCCTTTTGAACAGGTGCAGCACATGAGGAGTAAGAATGCATGTTAAACCGTTTGAGGATCCTTTCAATATATCCTCTTTGAGACAATCCAAGAATACCACGTGACCTATCTCGATAAATTTGGATGCCTAGAACAATAGAAGCATCACCTAGGTCTTTCATATCAAAGTGGCTACTCAACATCAATTTTGTCTCAGTCAAAAGTTTAACACTACTGCTAGTAAGGAGAATATCATTAACATATAAAACAAGAATGATGAAATAACTCCCACTAGTTTTCAAGTAAATGCACTGATCTGAAGCATTTTCCTTGAAGCCAAGTGAAGTGACCACCTGATCAAATTTCAAATACTAACGTCTAGAGGCCTATTTTAGTCCATAAATGGACTTCTTCAGCTTGCAAACTAAGTGCTCTTTGCCCTTTTCAGCAAAACCATCAGGCTGAACCATGTAGAAGTCCTCAACAAGATCTCCATTCAAAAAAGCCGTTTTAACATCCATCTGGTGAAGTTCTAAATCAAAATGAGCTACCAAAGCCATAACAACTCGAAAAGCATCTTTAGTAGAGACCAGTGAGAATGTCTCCTTATAATCAATGTCCTCTCTTTGACTATAGCCTTTTTGCTACTAGTCTAACTTTGTACCTCTCAACTTTACCATCTGGACTACGCTTGGTCTTGAAGACCCATTTACACCCAACTGGTTTGCAACCAACTGGTAATTCTTCAAGATCCCAAACAACATTTTGAGACATGGAAACTAATTCATCATGCATAGCAT
The DNA here is from genome assembly GCA_029884595.1 of Ormosia semicastrata. NCBI lineage: Eukaryota > Viridiplantae > Streptophyta > Magnoliopsida > Fabales > Fabaceae > Ormosia > Ormosia semicastrata. The sequence continues at coordinate 13,305,401 of JAQQTO010000041.1, forward strand.
CCAGCCACTTAGAAGCACATGAGCTAGACATAGCTTCCTTAAAGGAGGTAGGATCATCAACATCATTGAGGTCAAACTCATGTTCTTGAAGATACACGATATAATCATTGGAGATGGTAGGCCTGCGTACTCTCTGAGATCTTCTTAATGGAATTTCTTCAACAACATCATCATGTTCCTGTTGATCTGTCAGTGGCGCTGCTACATCATTATGTTCTGGAAGAATTTAATTATTATCATGAACATCAGGAAACATGACATCTGTGGAAAAAGAAACAATTGGTGCAGGGACAACAACACGATCTTATCTAAGAATGACTGGTCGCGGTGTACTACTACTCCCACTATCCAAGTCATCCTCAAAGAATACAGCACGATTAGATTCGATAACTCGCATGGAGTAGGAATGACAATAAAATCTGCTGCCTCGGGAACCCACACAGTAGCCAATAAAGAATCCACTAACAGTCTTAGGATCAAGCTTCTTTAACTGAGGATTGTAAGGCCTAACTTTTGCCTTACAACCCCATACATGGAAATGCCTCAAGGTTGGTTTCTTTCCAGACATCAACTCATAGGGAGTTTTTGGCACAGATTTGTTGGGCACTTGATTTAGAATATACACAGCGGTCCTTAAAGCATCACCCCAAAGAAAATCTGGTAAGGTAGAATGACTCATCATACATCTCACCATATCCATAAGTGTGCGATTTTTTCTTTCTGCAACGTCATTCTACTGAGGAGTACCTGACATAGTATATTGAGTTTCAATTCCACATTCTTCAAGAAATTTAGCAAAAGGTCCTGGATTTCTTCCAGACTCATCATACCTGCCATAATACTCACCTCCTCTATTAGATCTCACACATTTGATCTTCTTGTCTGTCTTCAATTCAATAGCCTTTTGAAAGGATTTAAAAGCATCCAAGGAACTAGATTTTTCATGGAGAAGATCTATCCAGCCGAATCTGGAAAAATCATCTATGAAGGTGATAAAATACCTATATCCACCCATAGCAGTAGGTGTAATAGGTCCACACATATCAGTGTGAATCAGCTCCAGCACTTCAACACATCTATTAGCTCCTTGATTTCTAACTTTGGCAGTAAGTTTTCCCTTAATACAATCAACACAAGTATCAAAATCAGAGAAATCTAGATCATGCAGAATGCCCTGTTTAACTAACCTCTCAATTCGAGGTCTAGAGATATGCCCCAAACGCCTATGCCATAACATAGAAGAATTCTCATCAGTCCTACTACGTTTATTTCCAACAGTAGAATTAACAGACATATCATTCAGATTTAGCTTATATAGCCCATCACACAAAACTCCTGAACCAACTGCAACAGAATTAGAATAAACAACAAGTTTTCCATTGCCGAATTCAAAAGTGTAGCCATAATTATCCAAAGCTGAAACTGAAATCAAATTCCTTCTCATAGAAGGTACATAGACTACATCTTTCAACAACAAAACATGTCCAGAAGGCAAATATAAAGATACCACTCCTATTTCTTCTACAGATGCTCTAGCTCCATCTCCCATCACAATCTTGGATTCAATATCACTTGGTTTCCTCAGGCTTGTGAATCCCTGTAAAGAATTCACAACATGAATAGTTGCCCCTGAATCTAACCACCAAGTATTGGGAGGGACATCAACCACATTAGATTCAAAACAAGCTAGAGCTAGGAGCGTACCTTGTTTCTCATTCTTCTTCTTAAGGAAAAAACAAGTCTCCACTTTATGACCGTACTTCTTGCAATACTTGCAGGTTCCCTTAAAGAATTTCTTTTTAGGCTCCAATTGCAATGGTGCTTTTCCTATCTTTTCCTTTTCATAATGAAGCTTACCTTTGTTACTAAACTTCTTCTTATTTTTGAAACCAGAAGAAGAAGCAGCAAATTGAACACTGTGCAGTTTCCCCTTTTAATTGACTCCTCTTCTTGAGAAATGATTGCAATCATTTCATCAACTGTCCATTCCTCTTTCTGAGTATTATATGAGGTCTTCAACACATCAAACAGAGGAGGAAGAGATTCTAAGACTTTCTAGATCAAGAAACTTTCACCAAGCTCGACCTTCAGAGACTTCAACTTGATATAATAGTGTACCAGTTTCATTATATGCTCACGAACTCCACCAACACCATCATATTTGGTTTTCTCAAGTAAGGATAGATATTGACCCTTTTGTGCTTTATCAAAAGTTTTGAATTTTTGACCAACGGATGTTAGAAAATCTTTGGCATTGTTATTCTCTGGAATGCTCTGTCTAATGGACTTCTCCATGGTGTATTTTATCACCATTAGGCACACTCGGTTAGAATGTTCTCACTTTACATAAGAAGTCTTTTGAGCAGCAGTGGACTCAGGCGTAAGAGCTGGAGGCTCTTTCTCTCTCAAAGCTAGATCCATGTTAGTTATTGCCAGATATAGATCCAAAGATTCTTTCCAGTCCTCATAATTCGTCCCATTAAGTGTTTTAACTGAGGTAGGCAGAGAAGCTGGCACCATAACAACAAGGAAACATTTAATACGCATGAAAATATAATTATCATGGTATTATAGAATTAAATGATTCCGTATGCTCAGCCAAACATGTCTTTTAAATAAATTTCTTAATTATTATGATCTCGCCTAAGGGTCCCAAATCATAACAAATATAATAATAATACAATACACAAATCTCATGTCACTAGAAAATTTCTCATACCGATAGGATACTCGAAACATAATTGACATAATCCAAGAATTAATATTGCATTATATCAGTAACCAATCACATTAGTAACAACATACCGATAGGGTATAATTATCATTAATGCTATATATATATATATATATATATATATATATAATAAAAATAAACAAAATTTTGTATAATAGCACTCACGATAGGTAAGATTACAATTATACAAAAAAAAACTTCTGAGAATATGATAAAATCATATCATTCATAAAAGCATATGAAATAAAACAAGAATATATTTTATTTAATTCATATAAAGACCTAAAAAAATTATTTGATAACCACGACAACGTAATAGAGAAAGTATGATACATACAAGTGTTACAGGTAAGGTAATTAATGTGCATAAAAATTTTCAGGTCCATAATCCGAGAAGACAGTATTGAAAAATACTGATTATTCTGGAGATAATTAATATAAAAATATAACAGTGTCAAAAAAAAATTCCAGAAAAAATACCAAAATAAATAATATTAAAATAATTATTTTTTTGGGAAAAAAGGCCTCGGGAAGTGGGCCCACGCGCCCTCACGTTCGTGCTGCGCGACTGGGCTTCGCTATGGGTCAGGAAGTCATCTTCCTTACCCGTTTGCCTGTAAATGGGTCGCGCAACCCGCGATTTGACCCGTTTTGTTCTCTCACAGGACGTGGCTTTAAGCCACGATTTTCCGGCCAAGGGGTCGCAGCATCACGACGGATAGAAGCCCCAAAGAAATTTCGAGCTTCATCAAGTGAAAAAAGGAGATCAATCAAGAATTTGAAAAATGGGTTTTTTTTTAGTTCGGTTTCTTCAAAAAACTAGGTTCTGGACGGTTTCTTTCTTTCAATTAAGCTTACAAATAAGCTTTATAATAACATATGATCAATAACCCTCAATCAATTTGAAAGATAAAGGTCGAATTCGAAGATTTCAAAAGTTAGGGTTCTTGAGTTAGTTTGTGCGAAAATAATTTTCAAAAAACAGCCATATTAATATCTCAATTGTCTCTGATACCAATTGAAGGGAATTAATTACTAAAAACAGAATTAATCATGCTTAAGATAAATAATATAGCATGTTCATACTAACAAGATTAAGATGAAATAGAACCTGGAGTTATGGTTGGATCCATGATCTTTCCCTTTTGTTATTGTTTGCTCTAAAAATTGAAAGAGAAATAGAGAGATGAGAGAATTGAGAGTAAACTTCTCCTATTACTGATTAGGGTATTATTAGAAGAGAGGTTGTCACCTCTTATAGAAACTAATGATGGGGATTAGTTTCTTTTCCCATCAGCTAAGAGAAGAGACTTCTCAATGGGCTTTACTATTGAACAGCCTAGCCCATCATAAATCATTCATATTATTTACCTAATTATTATATCCATAAATTATAATGCTATAGATACATAATTGATATAATAATAATATACAGAATATACTAAATAATTAATTAATGTTAATTCAATATTTAATCGTATTTAATAAATACAACATGAAAGTCTTGAGCTATACCAAAATACACATATATATATATATATATATATATAATACAAATAAAATATATAAGAAGATGAGAGAAATATTATACTGCAAATGCCAAATATATATGCTTCTCAACCAATGATTGTTTTGCTAAAGTTGTCCAGAATTGATAGAACTCAAAACATTTGTTCTGATTTGAAGCCGTATATAAGTTTCTAATTAACATACTTATTTTGATTTTATTTATGTAAAATAAAATTTACATACATACATATATATATATATATATATATATATATATGAGTAATAAGCGAAATATAAGGTCACAAATTTATTTTCCTGACTATAATGCATAATATCGAAGAAAAAAAAACTGCATACAAGCTAACAAGGCAAAGTTTAAGAAAAATAAAATATCAGTTTAAAACTGCAACACAATAAAGTGAAATTGAATAAATTACTCGGGACAAATTATAATTTACCTTACTTTCTTTTATAAGTAAATCATTTTCAAATAATGAAAAAAATATATAAAATGGGAGATGAAGAAGCTAAAGTTGATGGAAAGAAATCACCTTCTGCTTTAGGATATATACCCTTCCCTTTTACAAGCTACATATCTATCATCAATTTATGAAGGTCTCAGATGGAGATAAGGCTGGCAAAATATTTCATACTGGTTTTTGCCTGCTCTTGTTAGGTGAGGTATAAATGAGATTTAATATCACCTACATTGAAACTTCATCCCCACTCTCACTCCTACAATTCATAATGAGAAAAAGTTAGATACTCACATCGACTTATGTGCCAATATTAAAATGAAAATGTATAGAAAATGAGATAAAATTAAATTAAATGTAATTATATGATAAAAATTATGTAGATACAATGTGATGTGATTATAAATACGTGTGGTTATTCTTATTTTGTAATTTTATTAAAAAAATATTTGGCCACATCCTAAAATTATATAGTATATACACATTTTTTTATTAGTCAATTAATGTCCATGTTTGCAATCCACCGTATTAGTTCAGATAAAGATAAACCATCTACACTTGAGCTTAAGTATTCACTAAATTATTTTTTGTAACTTAGCCTCAAGTAATTAAATGTCTACTTACCTATATATCATATACTTTTTATGATTAAACCAACCCTTAAGGTTGTATATACACACTTTTACTTTTCAACTCTTATATTCTTATATCAAACAGTGTATATACACAATTTTTTATACTTCATTTAATATTATTCATTATACATACTTTTTTCTATCACTTTCTCTTAATCAATTACATCCCTTAAAAATGTGTAAATAGTAATATACCCTTAAAAATGAATGTAAGAGCAACATTTTCCTTTACTTTTACCAAAGGAAAATGCAATTGTTTGTATGTGTCACTCTTTGGCAAATGAATAATAAAAATGCTATTCATATGTAATTTTTTTTTTTACTCTTACATCTGCTTAGGTAACGGAATGAGATTGTAACTTGTAAGCGCATAAAAAAACACACAATTATAATCAGATAATAAAAACTGTATCATTTTTGAATGAATAATATATTGTATATCTTTCTCGTACACTAAGAGGGAATTTTGTAGTTAAATTTTAATTGACTAGAAATAGATAGCATGATTCAAAAATTAAGAACTGATAATTGTATGATTTCAAATATGCAATCAAAATATGTAGGTGCAAATTTGTTGGGTACGTATGTTAGGCTTAATAATAACAATATAATAGTAGATAGAAATTCTTAGTTGTTTTCAAATTAAGAAATTTTGATGTGTTACATTCTTTTCCAATAATTGATGCAACACACATTAAATGATATAAAACTTGAGTTTTATCTCCAGAGCATATAAGAATCTCTTCTTATAGTACATAATTTAGTTCTCATCTCTGATCCCATATCTAGTATGAAAGGAAACTTTTTCTATCTATTTAAGGATTCCCTTATGATCTCACTATTCTATTTTTATGTTTGATCCCATATCTAGTATTTAAGGAAACTTTCCCTATCTATTTAAGGATTCCCTTATTATCTCATTATTCTATTTGTATGTTTCCTTCATGATATATTTACCGATAATGATAGTTCTTTTGTGTGTAAGCTTCGCAATATTTGAAAGTTACATCGAGTCTTAACTAATTCAAAGTCAAGTCGAATGAGATAACTAAAGTATAAAATTCTTCAAGTGTTTAACTTTTTTCTTTCATAAGATTTAAATTTGAAACTTTACTTAAAGAGGATATGTGTCGAATCGTTTGAACTAATCAAATATTGGTTACATTTGGTTGAATTATTATTATTAATAAAAATATGTTTTTCATGGATGAATACAAAAATAAAGAAAAATTAACAAATAAAATATACAAATGAAAGTTCCAAGCGAAGACAAATTAACCATTGAAAAATGGATACCTTGTGCATTAAGCTTGCAGACACGTATATGATGTACTTTAGACTTTAGAGGCAAATATTTCATATATAGAGACATAAAAGCCAATTACCAACATATTACTACTGAAGTTTATCAAAGCTTAGCACAAAAACCTGTCGATACGGATTTAATTAATTGTTAAATTCACTTAACATCACTTACAGTTAATTTCTTGATAAGGTGATAGGATAGATGATTAATTATTTGTCTAACATATTAAAAGTGCATTAAGATAAGTTTAAAAAATAATAATTTTAAGATAGCACAAAAATTCAACAATACAGTTATATATATATATAACTAATAAATTTTAAATAAACTAATCATGAATTCGTGATTTTAATTCGTAGTTAATTGTAACTACTAAACAGTTAAATCAACAATTAATTAAATACGTAGTTTTTTACCATATTTTTCTGTTCAACTATTATTATTTTTATTTAATAACTTTACAAAGTTAAACCCAAAAACCATTTAACAACTCCTACTTTAAAGAATTTATTTTGAATTAAATTTTTAATTAATTTAATTTTAATTTTAACATTTGAAAAATTAACAAAATTTCTCTTTGCAATTTACACACGCATCATAAATATCTCTTCTGTTCATTATAATCTGGATCTAGGTTGGTGCTAGATAATAGCTAAATAATTTTTTTAACGTTGTTGCATATTTAATTTTTAATGTATCTTTCATATTTAATATTTGTATATATGGTCATAAAAATCAGAAAGAATAATGCTACACATTAAAAAAAAAATTGACAAAATTTAGTGAGAACTTGCCAAGATTAAAAAAGTTGTTGGATAAGTTAAAATGATGTGATCTACTTATCTATCTAAGAATTCATAACAATGCTAACTTATTATGTCAACAATTTTGGTAAACAAAATTCTAGCTGTTTAATATTTTACAATTAGAAAACATTTACAGAAACCTAAAAACTTATTTAAGGTGGGTGAAATTAGTTTATATATGCGTAAGAAAATGCACATTCACACAAATAAATTACACAAAAACTATTAAATAATGATTGGTGCAGTACCAAGTACATCACCTTATACAGAAGTGAGATAGCAGAATCATAATATAAATGTTAAAAAAATGTGAAATTTCTTGTAATTAGATAATGAAATTTGTATAAATATAAAGTGTATATATATAAATATGTGTAAATAACATCATTTAATACTATATATGAATGACACGTCCTTTCTATTCTTTCACTATCGTGCTATTCATGTTTCAAATATTTTTTTTTCTCACTTTGCATTGCTACATGCGTTCATGATCAAATTCGTATAACTTGCTTTCTGATAAATGAATTCAATTTTTTCCCCTTTTATTATCTCTTTTCTTGTTCTTTAAATTGATTGTTGACAATATATTAAAAAATATTAACAATTAAGAAAGAAGTTATTATTAATTAAGAGAAGTTTTTTTTTTTGCTAAGTTTTCATTATTTAATTTGAAACAAGAAAAAGGGACGGGTTTCAATCCGTGATAAATTGCATGGCTCATAAGCATAATATAATTTTTTTGGGTAGCCATATGCATAATATATTAATATTGTATATCCATATACATAGGATGCTTTTAATGACTTCTTTATTTCTTTTTTTTTTGGTAAATAATGATTTCGTTATTTCTATGTAACACCAATATTTTAAAATGACCACACACCGATATTTAATACGTATCATATTAGATACTTAGATACTTCTAGTTTACATATTTTAATTATATTTTAAGTTTTTGTATCAATCCAAGTAAAATACCACAATAATAAATGATAATATTTTATTATATTTAAAATTATTAAAGTTTTTTTTTATGAAAATTGATGTCTTTATTCTTATTTAAGATTTATGTTTTTACGTTAGTATCTTAGCAATATCATGTCTTACAATTTTTAAAATTTGTTATATCAATGTCATATTATATCTATGTCCTGTATTTGTGTTTATGCTTTCTAACTTTATTATATCTCATAACATTTTCCGCCTAAAAAAGTTGATATCATGTCGAACAAGTCCTTCCTTCCCTTAATCAAAGTTATATGGACTAAATCAACTTGATCGATTCACGCGATAAACTTGTAACTCAAACTTCAAGTTGGTGTGAAATATTAAACTAATTTTTTATTGACTTGGTCAAACTCAAGAGATTGACTCTAGTGATCCGGTGATCAACCCAGTCTAGTTGACTCGGGTTGGCTTATTTTTTATTTTTATTTTTTATTTTATTTTATTTTTTTATATAAACTTAATAAAAATACAAATTTTAATATTTGACCATTATACTTAAAGGCATTTATCATAAGATGCATTATATCATTAAATAATATATTTTTTATTAAATATTATTTTTAATCTCTTAATTTATATTATTATCTATCTAGTAAATTATTATTATTGCTTATTTAGAAATATTTTTGTCATTTAATATATTTTAATGTAATTTTTTATATCAAATAATTTTTTTATATAATATTTTTTTCTTTGCCTAAATTTTTTAGTTTGATCATTTGATATAGTTAGATCACAAACTTAATAAGTCAACTTTTAACTAAAGGATCGAAAATTTTCTCCTATCAATAAAAAACAAGAGAAAATTCTATTAATTAAAAAAGCATATATTTTTATACATATTACATATGATATATGTAATTTATTTTTTTACTTTTCATTACATATACTATATATATTATGTGTATTTTTTATCAACAAATCCTCTCCTAATAGAGGAGAGGATCCTATCCCTTAATTAGACCGTCTATCGATTCAAATTATACAACTATATCGATTATATGGATAAATATAGTAAAAAATAATAAGATCGAAAGGGTGCACTGACATTGCAGGCGAACTAATGTACCTTAATAATTATTTACTCTTATGGTTTGTGGCTATTTCGAACCATTTGAAGATTTTATTTTTCCCGATAACTGACGGAACAGAACACGAGACTTTATTAGTACTGTAAGTCTGTTATCTGTAATCATGCACACAGCACACTCGAGACTAGCTTCAACTTCACCGTTTTCAGTTCATGGTTGCATGCGACGTCTTTTTAAAGTTTTTATATAAGAATTAAAAATATTATTACATAAAATTAAATTGAATAAAATACAAGTTAATATAATTAAATTTTTATTTTTTACTTCATTAAATATATATATAAATTATATAAGTCATGTTATGTTTTCTCTACGACTCCTGTGCAAGGTGAAGGTATCTCAGTGAAGGAGCCTCCGGGTAGTGGTGGTGACGGTAGAAGTGTGAATGATGATAAGTGAAATAGAGTTTCTTTCAAGGATATGGTGTTTGGTTTTAAGAAGGCTCCAGCTCCTAAGCCTAAGGTTAACCTTCTTAAGGAAAAAGTTGTTAGAATTGAGCATGAGGATGATAATATGCAAAGACCAATGGTGCATATTGCGGACTCAATTTTTGAAGGTCTTTACAAACCTTCTAGATAAGAGCATTGGTTATACTACCATGAAGGATAGATTAACGAGGTTATGGAAACTCAAAGCAGGTTTTGAGATTATGGACATGGCAATGGCTTTTATATGGTTAAGTTTGAGGAAGAGGTTGATCGGGCAAAGGTGATGGATGAAGGTCCATGGATGATATTTGATCATTATCTTACTGTGCAAATATGGACACCAGATTTTGTTTCTCCTAATGCTAAGATTAAGAGAACAATGGTCTGGATTCGTTTTCCTGGATTGAATTTGTTTTATTATGATGAAAGCATTCTCATGGCTTTGGCCTCGACTGTTGATAAACCAGTGAAAGTTGATAGTAACACGCTGGATGTTAAGAGAGGAAGATTTGCTAGAGTTTATGTAGAAGTCGATCTTAGCAAACCAGTGGTGGGCAAAGTTTGGTTGAAGGGTTTTTGGTATCACATCGAGTATGAAGGTTTGCACTGCATTTGTACCAATTGTGGTTGCTATGGTCACTTGTTAAAGGACTGCAAACAAGGAAAAAAGACCAATGATGTTGCTCAACAAACACTTGGGAATGGCGGTGGAGGAGCTGCAACTCAACCTCCGATACCCCCCGGAGAGAATATCCCGGTAACAGTTAATGCAATAGCTGGCAAAGAGAAGAATCAGGCTGATTTAGTGGCAACAAATAACGGATCTGCTCCTGAAAGTCGAGAACCGTTATTTGGGGAATGGATGATTTTGAAAAGGAAGCCATGTAAGAATAGCGATCAAAAAGCAAGTAAAGATTCCTATGTCCCTAAACAAAAGGCGCAAGTTAATGCTAAGAAAGTTATCTCTCATGCTAACAAGGATACGTCGGAATCCCATGTAGAAAAGGTGCAACTTCCCAAAGTGGCACACGTGACTTCTAATACAACAAAAAATAATATGGTGGGTCCCTCAAAATCCAAAAACAAAAGTCCCAGGAAAAATGTGGACTCTGTTGCTTGGCTGGCCCAAAAACATCCTGAAGTGTTGGTTAAGTCAGTTATTCAGAGCTCTCCCAACCCCTTCACTTCTAACAAACCCATCATTTATGACTTAGGTAATGGAACTAAGTCCACAGTTAAGATGAAGACAGTTTCAAGCTCAATATACTTGCTTTTGAATGAGGAAGAGGAAGACAAGGTTGAGAAACCTGTGGAAGGGGTCATAGATATTAGTGTTCCAACTGATAAGGATGATAATCAGGATATAGTTCTTAAGACTCAGCTCTTTTCAAAAGCTATGGTAACTTAGCCTTCAATGGCTGCCCTGCTTCTATTTTTCCTTTAGTTTTTATGGATTTGTTTCATGATTTATCTATAATTTCTTGGAATATTCGTGGTGCTTTTGGTAGTCTTAAAAAGTGCCATGTTAGAGATTTGGTTAAGTTGCATCATCTATCTTTGTTCTTTGTCTTTGAGACTTATGACCTTTTTGCTAGAGTGGATAAGTTTTAGACTTCCTTGGGTTTTTCTCTCATTTTTGCTCAAGAAGCTTGTGGTCACTCTGGTGGAATTTGGGTTCTATCTTCCAATGATGATCTATCCTTTACTCTTGTTGATAGTGGTATTCAGACTATTACTTTATTAGTCCAGAGAGGTAATGCCAGCTGGTTTTGTTATGTAGTATATGCATCTCCTACTTTCTCTATTCGTTGCAATTTATGGGACCACTTAATTGCCTTACGAAGAAATCTGCATGGGCTTTGGGCTGTGATTAGTGATCTGAATGAAATTCTTTACTTTACAGAAGTTTCAGGTGGCTCCTTTTGCCCTTCTCGAGTTACTCTATTAGCTAATGTAATGAATTAGTGTGATTTTATTGATCTCCATATGGTTGGCGGCCTGTATACTTGGAGGAAAAATATCCAAAATGAACGTCATGTTAGAAAGAGGCTTGACAGATGCATGGTCGATGTTGATTGGCATCTTAGCTTTCCACATGCCCTGGTTGAAATTATGCCTCTCCACAATTCTGACCACAACCCTCTCATTCTTAGTTGCAAGAAATCTCAAAGTAGGAAGGCTCATCTCTTCCATTTCCAAGCAACTTGGATCTCCCATCTTGATTATGGCAAGCTTGTTGAGAAGACTTGGCATCAAACTGAGGGTAATGCTGTTATGAAAACAAATAAAATTTAGCACCAATCTGTTATTTTCGACAAGGAAATGTTTGGGAATATTTTCAGGAAAAAAAGACAACTTGAAGCTAGAATCAAAGGAGTCCATCGACAGTTAGACTATTATCCTTATTCTGATTTGATTAAACCGGAAAGGGATATTCAGAGACAATATGATGATGTTTTAAATCAAGAAGAACTTTTGTGGTATCAAAAGTTTAGAGAGAACTAGATCAGGTTTGGCAATAAAAACATTAAGTTCTTTCATGCGCAAACAATTGTTAGAAGGAGGAGAAATAAGATTGCAGGGCTTAATGTAGACAAGGTTTGGTCTACAGATGTAGAGGTTCTGAAAAGAGAAGCTTTGTCTTTCTTTAAAGAGCTGTTCCAATCAACTGAGCATTGAAATCCTACTAGCTTGAACCTGAGGTTAATACCTCAAATATGTTTTGATCTGAATAGTTCTCTTTTAAAACCTGTGTCCTTTGAAGAGGTCAAGGAAGCTTTCTTCTCCATGAACTCTTACAAAGCTCCTGGATCAGATGGCTTTAAACCTATCTTCTATAAAATATATTAGAATGTTGTTGGTAAGGATGTCCATGATTTAGTCTCAAATGCTTTTATTTCTGGCAGCATTGATATCAAGTTAGCTGAAACCTTAATTGTTCCTATTCCTAAAGGTGGACAACCCTGCTTGTTTGAAGGACTTCAGGCCTATAAGCTTGTGTAATGTATTGTTAAAGTTCATATCCAAGGTTTTGGTCAGAAGAATTAGGCCTCATCTAGACAGTTTCATTGGTCTTCTTCAAAGTAGCTTCTTTCCCAAGCGTGGCACTGCTGATAATGCTATAATTACTTAGGAAATTGTCCAACATATGCATAAGAAGAAAGGTCAAACATGTTATCTTCTCTTCAAAGTTAATTTTAAGAAAGCTTATGATAGAGTTGATTGGAACTTCCTTAGATTAACTTTATCAGAATTTGGCTTCCCTCAAATGATTATTGATCTTATTATGCATTGCACTACTGCCTCTACCCTATCTTTAAAGTGGAATAGTGAGAAGCTTGAAAGTTTTGCTCCTTGTAGAGGATTGAGACAAGGCGATCCAATGTCTCCTTACCTTTTTGTTCTTTGTATGGAGAAGCTTGCTTTCCTCATTCAAGAAAAGGTGCATGATCAGAAATAGAAGCTAATCAAAGTATCTAGAAATGGGCCTGCTATTTCTCACCTGCTGTTTGTAGATGACTGTTTACTTTTCACTTAAGCTAAGTCCTCTCAGGCAAGGCTGGTTCAAGAGGTTCTGCATTCTTTTTGTCATGCCTCTGTTTTGAAGGTAAATATTCAGAAAACTAGGTTCCTGGCATCTAAAAATGTTCCTAGATCAAAGTTGTCTAAATTCGCTGCCATAACTAGCTTCCAGTCCACTTCTAATTTAGGCAGATACCTTGGTTTCCCTCTTTTGACAAGGAAAGTCAAGAATAATGACTTTGGCTTTATCCTAGACAAGATTAGTGGGAGACTAGCTGGTTGGAAGAGCAAACTTCTTAATAAGGCAGGCCATGTTGCCTTTGCTAAGTCTGTTATCTCCTCCATGCCTATATACACTATGCAGAATAACTGGCTTCCGGAAAGGATTTATGATAAATTGGATGCTACTGTCAGGAACTTCATCTGGGGTGGTAAATCTTCTCATTGGATTAATTAGGATACTATCACTTAACCAATGAGAAGTGGAGGTCATGGTATCCATACTACCAGAAACATTAATATTTCCTTATTAGGGAAGCATGGTTGGGACATCCTTCACAACCAAGATAAACTTTGGGTTCAGTTATTGACCTCTAAATATCTGCAGGGTTCTAGCATCTTTGATGCTTCATCGCCTTTTGGTGTTTCTCATACTTGGAACTCTATTTTGAAGACTGCTAATGCTATTCAATTAGGTTTTAAATTGAGAGTTGGAAAGGGAGAAGTGTCCATTTGGTATGACAAATGGCTTAATGATAATTACTTGTGCCACTTAGTTCCTTATGTGAATATTCAGGATACACAGCTTCAGCTTAAAGACATATTTATTGATAATCAATGGCACTGGGATAAACTAGCTACTCTTATTCCCTTTACTGTTAAATTGCAGATGCAAAGTTTTTTTATTGATGGTTGTTCTAATGATGTGTTAATTTGGGGTCATTCAGTATCAGGCTCTTATTCTGCTAAGGATGCTTATCTCTGGTTTACTCTGAATCAAAGCACTAAGCTGAGTAGAATAGATTATTGGGCTTGGTTTTAGGGGCTTAAAATTCTAGAAAACATTAAACATTTTCTTTGACTTTCTCTTCATGGTTGTCTGCCAACTAACTACTTCAGAGCTATGAGGCATACTTGTAATGATGCATCCTGTCATAGGTGTGGTGCTGTTCAGGAGGCAATTTTGCACACTCTTCGTGATTGTCCTTCTGCTATCAGGATTTGGGAGGCGCTTAGATTTACACAGAATCAGGAATTTAGTGATCAGAACTGCAATGTTTGGCTGAAGTGCAATGTGCAGGATAGCAGAGGCACCCTTTTCATGGTAACTTGTTGGATCATTTGGAAAGTTAGGAACACAAAGATTTTTACTGATATCAAATGGGACTTATGGTATATTCTGAATCAAATCTCCTCCTTTAATGAGAACATTCAGAGAACTTTTGGTGCAACTGTGAATGTCCAGGGTTCTAGAGAGATCAAATGGTCTCCTCCTCCTGAGAATTTCTGCAAAATTAATGTTGATGACGGCTTTATTGGCAACCCGGGTAGGTCTAGTTTTGGGGGTTTGATCAGAAACATGGTTGGAGAATGGCTTTGTGGTTTCTCAAGTTTTTGTGGTTTAACTACTTGTTTGAATGCTGAGCTTTTAACTATCTATCATGACCTTAACACGGCTTGGAATAGAGGTTTTAGATCAGTCATTTGTGAGTTAGACTCTCAGCTTGCCTTGCAGCTTGTCTCTAAAGAAGTTGAGCTTTTCTACCCTCATGCTCCTCTTGTCAACAGAATCAAAGAGTTTATTACTCGTCCCTGGAATTTGACTTTGCAACACACTTTTCGTGAAGGTAATTTTTGTACTGATTGGTTAGCAAAATATGGAACTAATTTGGACCAACATTTTCTCATCTGGGAGAATTGTCCTCATCAGCTGCATCATCTTTTATTTACTGATGCTATAGGTTTTATTAGGCTCTGACCTTAGTCTTTGTTTGCTTTGCTTTTCATTTTCTCTTGATAAAAAAATTAT
The DNA here is from genome assembly GCA_029884595.1 of Ormosia semicastrata. Taxonomy (NCBI): domain Eukaryota; kingdom Viridiplantae; phylum Streptophyta; class Magnoliopsida; order Fabales; family Fabaceae; genus Ormosia; species Ormosia semicastrata. The sequence continues at coordinate 13,320,948 of JAQQTO010000041.1, forward strand.
AAAAATTATAAAAATTAATTAATATATATAATTATTAAGTTTATTAAAAATAATAAAAAATGAAATAAAATTAAAAAAATTAATTAATATATTTTTAAAATTATCAAATAATAGATATATTGAGATAAAATAAATTTTTAAAAAAGATAGATAAAAAATAGAGAGTACGAAAATGAATTTAAAAGTACAAAAAATAGTTACAGGAGGATATTTTTGCCATTTTACTAAAGTCACAAGAATTTACTTATTATTATGGTATCACTATTGCTTCACATGATGGTTTAATTCAATGTATCGCGAGATTTTGTACATCTCATGGCCCACTCACACGAGCCTCACGTGACTTTTCTTCCCACTCTTTAGACGTTTTAGACTTTCAGCCTACCGTTTGGCATGGTACTTTTTTTTATTTTTTTTGGATAGACCCGTTTGGGTTTGTACTATTTCTACGTCTCACTCTAAAGAAAAGTCAGTGGCTGCTTTCTTTCTCAGTTCCTTTCTTTAGATTAAGAGAAAAAATAGAGACATTTACTATTCCAAAGTTTAAAATTTTTTATTATTTAATTGAAGATAAAATGAAAAAATAAGATAAAAAATTTAAAAATGAAAAATTCAAATTTCTCTTAATTTTTTTTTCATTTCATATTTTAAATTTATCTCTTTTTCATTACCTTTATCTTTATCCAAACTAGGATAAAACTCTCTTTCTGTCTATTAAATGAAAGAAAACTAATAAAGCAAGAACAAATTATTAATATAAGATGAATTTTTAAAAATTGTAGTATAAAACTTTTTAAAACTATTTTCTATTCTTATTTTAACATCTAATTTAATGAATGTGATTATATTAAATAACTACATAAAATATTAAATTTATTAAATATTATGATAATATATTATTAAATAATATATTTAAAAAATTATTATTAATATTCATATAAAAAATAAATTATTATTAATATTTTGAACCCATTTAGCCACTCTCCACTAACATCAGTATCATTGATTTTTTTTTTTTTTAAAGAGGACTAGGCCACTAAAAGTTCCACCGGCAGTTTCTTATACAGTTACTCTTTGATTCACTAAGTGTATTATTATTAGAGTTTTTTTAACAATTATTTTAGACATACTTACTAAAGAATTTAAAATAAAAATTATTACATATAAAGTAAAACATTTAATATATTAAAAATTTTAAAAAAATTTACTTATTATTTAAATTTTTATTTTTAATTCCTCAATAATTCATTAAAAAAAATTTACTCACTTTTTTTAAAACTACAAGATATTTTTATAAATTTAATTAATTTGAATTATTTATAAAATTAATCTTCAATCAATCGCGAGAGAATAATATTTGTGCAGCATTTATACAAAAGTTACTTTACTTGAATTTTAATTCACATTTTCATTTCAAGAGATAAAAATTGCTTATTATCTTAACGTACTTCAGTGATAAATTTTACTCACTTTAAAAACACTTACATATTTCTCATCATCGTTTATTTATTTATTATTCATAAATATTAATATTACACATTCCTTTATGTACAGCTAACATTTTCCTATTATAATTTAAGATAATACTCATCGTTGTAAATCTGAAATGGTGAAACGTCATACGAATAAATTAAATTAGTCTAATTACTCATGCGTTTTATCCATCAGGAATTATTTTTAGTTTTTGTTTCTTTTAAATTTTATTTTACCTCAAGTGTAATTCACCTTTCGTGTATTCGTATCTTGCTATGAAGCATTGCTGATTAATTTATACCCGAGTGTATTATTAGGCAAATAAGAATAAGAATTGGATCCAACCCTTGCACAGTGCACAAACACATATACATACACACGTATACAGAACCGTTCTTGTTCTCCCACCTTGTCTCTGTCTCTGTCTCTGTCTCGTCTCATCTCCTTTCCCCTACAAGTTGAATTTCCAACCCGTGCCTAGATTCTCTTTCCTTTTTTTCCCTTCCTTTTTCTACACTCATTTATTTTTCTCTCCCTTTTATATATTGTTTGCTGAAAATGCTGCAAGCTTGTGTCTTTCACAGATGAGAAACAGTAGTAACAAAGCAACCCATCCTGTTAGGAAACTGGGTTTCTCAAGTAAAGAATCATTTTCATTCAAATATATTATATACCCTTCAAAGAAAACTGGGAAACCTCTTTCTTTAATTCCACTCTTGTTTCAATAACTTTTTTTTTCTATATTTGCTTCTCTCTTTCTCTATAATGGGTGTCTGAGACTGTGGGCTTGAAGCACAGAAACTGTTGGACAAGATAAAGCTGTGTTCTTTGTGGGGTGTTGAGGGGATGGAAGAGGCAGAGAAGGGAAGTTTGTGAAGTGGTTGAGTGAGTGTGTAAGTGGAAGGTTTCAATGGATACCAAGGGGAGACTGGTTGCAGGGTCTCATAACAGGAATGAGTTTGTTCTTATCAATGCTGATGAGACTGCAAGGGTGAGTGGCCTCTTTTGTTATGTGCTATCTTACTCCCTTCTCAACTCCTCTGAAGATTTTGCAGCTAGATAGAGAGCTTAAAAAAAAAAAAAGTGTCATTTCTGCTTTTTTGTCCTTATTCTACAACTCATCCCACATAGCCACGTTAAGAGTTTGAAGAAGGAAAAAAAAAACCCATTGGGTTTCTTTCTCATGGATTTCCATACTGAATTTCTGATCCAATTGGGTTCTCTTGCATTTTGAGTCCTTCATTTCATTCTTATGGCCATTTTGTGCCTGCACATGAGTTTTCTGTTGGAAATGGTTTCTGAAAAACTATTCTTTTTATCACAATGAGTTTCAAGCTGAAATAAGTTGGGGGTAATTGTGTGTTTTTATTTTTGTGTTGATATTCTGCAAAATTTCCCATCCAAACTCTTCCATTTTTTGCTTTTCAGTTTCCCTCCAGCTCCATGGTGAAAGAACCAGGACAAAAACTGTTTGACCTATCTACCTTTCAAACAATTGGGTATCTGGGGTTCAACTTGGTCCTTTTGTTGTATTTCCCCCTTGTTTCTTGTTCCTTTTTGTCTTTCTGCGGTTTATCAATTTCAGAACTTGTCGGTTTACTGCATGAAAGTTTTAAACTTTGATGCTGCATATTTTGTGTAATGAAATTAATGTGCACCTTCCATCTTCTGTTAGTGTACTTACTCTACCATAAAACTTTCATGCTGCATATTTTGTGTAATGAAATTAATGTGCACCTTCCATCTTCTGTTAGTGTACTTACTCTACCATCCAATTTTCATGATCTGATCGTGGTTAACAATTAATATTAGTCATATGATTTGCAGGTGACAGCTGTTACAGAGTTAAGTGGACAGATTTGTCAGATCTGTGCGGATGAGTTAGAGGTCACAGTGGGTGGCGAGCCATTTGTTGCTTGCAATGAATGTGCATTCCCAGTGTGCAGAACATGCTATGAGTATGAAAGAAGAGAGGGGAATCAAGTTTGCCCTCAGTGCAAAACCAGATACAAGCGCATCAAAGGTGAGGCTTCAACCAACTTTTACTTTGATCTCTGTGTGTGTGTGTGTTTTTTTTTTTTTTTTTGAAAAAAAAAACCTTTGTTCCCTTTGCTATATAATATAAGAGTAGAATTTTGTTCCCTTTGCTATATAATATAAGAGTAGAACTACTTACACTCTTACGTCATGTCTGCACAGTTTTCACCATCTCATTATAGTTAGTCCTACCTCATTTTCTGCATACTTACATTTTGATTTTGCGACATATCTCATATGTATGGTGATGTGTGTTTCATAGATGTGTAACTAGCATTTTTCATATTATAACCTGGTGATAGATTTGGCTGACAATGCAACCAATTTCAGGTAGTCCTAGAGTTGAGGGTGATGAAGAAGAGGATGACATTGATGATTTGGAAAATGAGTTTGACATTGGAAGCAATATCAGGCGAGATCCTCATCATATTGCTGAGGCGATGCTCTCTGCTCGCCTTAATATTGGCCGGGGTTCGCAGGTGAATGGTTCAGGGATCACCACACCATCAGAGTTTGATGCAGCTTCTGTGGCTGCTGATATTCCTCTCCTAACCTATGGTCAAGAGGTTAGTTGATTTCCAAGTCTAGTGTTTGTTCTTGTCTTGATTATGGCTTTTCTGGGTCTAGTTGTCTGATAATGATTTTTGTCAATTAAGGATGTGGGCATTTCTGCTGATAAACATGCTCTCATTATCCCTCCATTCATGCCTCGTGGGAAACGGGTTCATCCGATGCCTTTTCCTGATTCATCTGTACCAGGTAAGTTGTTCTTTGTTTTTTGGTTTTAAATTTTTAATGTGCACAATGTTTTACACTCAGTCACTTCTTGTTAACCTGCGATGCAGTTCAACCCAGACCTATGGATCCTAAAAAAGATTTAGCAGTTTATGGATATGGAAGTGTCACATGGAAGGAAAGGATAGAGGATTGGAAGAAAAAGCAGAATGAAAAACTTCAGGTGGTTAAGCATGAAGGGTGTAAGGATGGTGATGAGCTGGATGATCCTGACTTACCAAAGTAAGTGATATTATTTAATTCTTATTATTTGTTAATTGAAATTTAATCATAATACTTGCCTGGCTTTATGTGTGGTGCTAATTTGTCAGCTTAATTGTTGAGTTATTCCAACTGATTTGAGACCAAAATTGGCTTGCTTCAATCACAGCATGTCCAAACTATTTTAGCTCTTACGAACAATTAAATGTTGTACTGAAAATTTTAACATGAGTACTCATCAAAAGTATAATTCCAAACTGTTGTTAGGTAGGTTAAAAAGAGACAGTTAAATGGAAACTGACTTGCCTTGGACTATGTGGCTGAGTTAAGAAGACATACATGCAGAATAATTGCCATACATTAAGATAAATAAGATTTTTGTTCAATAAGATTTTTAATTACATATCATGTTTTTATATTTCAATTTTTGGATACCAAAATATAAAATTGTGTAAGAGAAAGCATTTTTTTTCTGTCTTGGCAATTATTAGACATTGCACTGCAACTGAAAATGCATCATTTGCTGTCATACAGTCTTGCTATGTTTACTATTTCCTTTCTGTTTAATTTAAGATCAATTTAATCTGAATTTCTGTTAACAGAATGGATGAAGGCAGGCAGCCACTTTGGAGAAAGTTGCCAATTAGTTCAAGCAGGATAAGTCCATACAGAATTATAATAGTGCTCCGGATTGCTATTCTTTGCCTCTTTTTTCATTATAGAATTCTCCATCCAGTCAATGATGCATATGCATTGTGGCTGACATCAGTAATATGTGAAATATGGTTTGCTGTATCATGGATATTGGATCAGTTTCCAAAATGGTGCCCAATTGAGCGAGAAACGTACCTTGATCGTTTATCACTAAGGTATTTATCTTTCTCTGCCCTTCTTCCTCTGCGTGTATGTGAGATTGTTTATTAATTATTCTATAGCTAATGCTTTACAACTTAACAGGTATGAGAAAGAAGGAAAGCCATCTGAATTAGCTGATATAGACGTGTTTGTTAGTACAGTAGATCCTATGAAAGAACCTCCACTTATCACTGCAAACACAGTTCTGTCCATCCTTGCTGTGGACTATCCAGTGGACAAAGTTGCATGCTATGTCTCAGATGATGGTGCTGCTATGCTTACATTTGAAGCCCTTTCGGAGACATCTGAGTTTGCAAGGAAATGGGTTCCATTCTGCAAGAAGTTCAGCATTGAACCAAGGGCTCCTGAATGGTATTTTGCTCAGAAGGTTGACTATCTGAAAGACAAACTGGATGCAGCATTTATCAGAGAGCGTCGTGCTATTAAGGTTTGAAATTGTTCTTATTATGTCCTCTGCCTTCTCCTTGGCAGAACCAAAAAAAAAAAAGCCTTAAACTTGAAACTTCCACCTAGGCATAAAATATGACTAGCAGAGAAACCACATTTATGCCACTGAAAAGTTGACTGATTGCAGAAGCTCCTATCTAATTATGCATGTGTTTTACTTAACTGCTACCATCTTTTCATCTCTTTTGTTGGGCTCCAACCAATGGTAAATTGCATTTGGTGTTATCAATTGTGTTGACATAGAGGGAGTATGAAGAGTTCAAAGTGCGGATCAATGCATTGGTTGCAATGGCACAGAAGGTTCCTGAGGATGGTTGGACAATGCAGGATGGGACTCCATGGCCTGGGAACAATGTCAGAGATCATCCTGGAATGATACAGGTGAGAAGTATTTTCTGATGCAATCTTAGTCTTCAGTCTAGACTCTAGACTGTGAAAATGCTTTGTCCACATGGCCTAGTTGGATAAATTCAAATGTGATGCTCTTTTACAGGTTTTCCTTGGTCAAAATGGTGTTCGTGATACTGAAGGAAATGAATTACCTCGTCTTGTCTATGTGTCTCGTGAGAAAAGACCTGGATATGAGCACCACAAAAAAGCTGGAGCTATGAATGCCTTGGTAGAGTCCCTCTTCTTTCTGCCTTTCAAAACTTAAGACAGTTTTCTTGTGTCTCCATTTTCCTAACCAATTTTTATGATTTGTTGGTTGATTATCAAGGTGCGAGTCTCAGCAGTCATCTCAAATGCTCCTTATCTACTGAATGTTGATTGTGATCACTACATAAACAACAGTAAGGCCCTTCGTGAAGCCATGTGCTTCATGATGGATCCTACATCAGGGGAAAAAATATGCTATGTACAATTTCCTCAAAGATTTGATGGGATTGATCGTCATGATAGATACTCAAATCGCAATGTTGTATTCTTTGATGTACGTAATAATTTGCTCTTGCTGATTTGTGCATATAAATGCTCGTATTGTGCTTTGAAGGAAATGCTAATCTCTGTTTCAATATGTATAGATCAATATGAAAGGTTTAGATGGCATCCAAGGACCAATATATGTGGGAACTGGGTGTGTCTTCAGGAGGCAGGCACTTTATGGATATGATGCCCCTGCTACGAAGAAACCACCAGGGAAGACCTGTAACTGTTGGCCTAAATGGTGCCGCCTGTGTTGCGGATCTAGGAGGAAGAAGAATAAAGTGAAGTCAAGTATGAAAAAGAAGATAAAGGATAAGGATGCTACAAATCAAATACGTGCACTAGAAAATATTGAAGAGGGAATTGAAGGTAAGGAATACCTCAAATTGGCAATGTGTTTCATTTGAAAACTTTCAGAAGTATTCTGAAACACTAAATAGTCCTTTGAGGTGCAGTGGATTGCACTTTGCACTACTATTACAATATATACTTAAGTTGCATACTTTTCCTGTCTTTGCATGCTGATGAAACTTACAGTTATTTAATGGCATTTTGTGTTTCTCTTGAAACTTCAATCACAGGAATTGACAACGAGAAGTCATCATTAATGTCTCAACTAAAATTTGAGAAAAAATTTGGGCAGTCAGCTGTTTTCATAGCTTCAACACTTACGGAAGATGGAGGCATTCCAAAAGCAGCAACTTCTGCAACACTCTTGAAAGAAGCCATCCATGTAATTAGTTGTGGTTATGAAGATAAGACAGAGTGGGGGAAAGAGGTATGCTATCTGTTTCAGATTTAACAAACAATAGTTTTGAAGCTCTTTTAAGCTGGAGTCTACATGTATTTAGGCCTGTGCTAAATTGTCTTTCAGGTTGGGTGGATATATGGCTCTGTGACAGAGGATATTTTAACAGGTTTCAAGATGCACTGTCATGGTTGGCGATCTGTGTACTGCATGCCTAAAAGGCCCGCTTTTAAGGGTTCAGCTCCTATTAATCTCTCAGATCGTCTGCATCAAGTTCTCCGGTGGGCGCTTGGATCTGTTGAGATCCTTTTGAGTAGGCATTGTCCTATATGGTATGGTTATGGTTGTGGCTTGAAATGGCTGGAGCGATTTTCTTACATAAACTCAGTTGTTTATCCTCTGACTTCAATTCCCTTAATCGCCTACTGCACTTTGCCGGCTGTCTGTCTCCTCACTGGGAAGTTCATAGTCCCTGAGGTAATATTAGTTGTATTACTCTAGATTAGATGTCATTAAATGAAAGTTAATTTCCCCTTTACAAGCCTCAGATTAAGTACGAGTTATATCCTAGGAATCCATAGACATAGAATATGTTGCACTGTGTACAGCTTTTAACTAATGTTTCATTTTCTTGTTCACAGATTAGCAACTATGCCAGTATCATTTTCATGGCCCTCTTCATCTCTATAGCTGCAACTGGTATCCTGGAAATGCAATGGGGAGGTGTTGGCATACATGACTGGTGGAGGAATGAGCAGTTCTGGGTCATTGGTGGTGCCTCCTCACACCTGTTTGCTCTCTTTCAGGGTTTGCTTAAGGTTCTGGCAGGAGTTAACACAAATTTCACCGTCACATCCAAAGCTGCAGATGATGGAGAATTTGCTGATCTCTACATCTTCAAGTGGACATCCTTGTTGATCCCTCCTTTGACCTTGCTCATCTTAAACATAATTGGAGTTATTGTTGGTGTTTCAGATGCAATAAATAATGGCTATGATTCATGGGGTCCTCTTTTTGGTAAGCTATTTTTTGCCCTTTGGGTCATTGTCCATCTTTACCCATTCCTCAAGGGAGTTATGGGAAAACAGGAAGGTGTTCCTACCATCATTTTGGTCTGGGCTATTCTTCTGGCTTCAATCTTCTCACTTCTATGGGTTAGAATCAACCCATTTTTGGCCAAAGATGACATTGTGTTGGAACTTTGTGGATTGAATTGTGACTAAGGTACAGAAAATGGAAGACTTAGATGGTTTAATAATAATATACAGTAAAGGTCTGCAATATGCATGAAGTTTTGGTCAAAGACATCGCTGGATGCAGAACAGTCTGTTGGTGAGAGCCGCAGCACCGCGAAACGGTTAGTTGTGGCAGGTGTTTGTAGATACAAAGGGCTGTGGTCTGACACATAAAACATTTGTTTCAAGAGTTTCATTATTCTTTTGTATACATGTGCATTCTGTGGGTTTAAAGCTTGAATTCAAGGTCAGTTTGAAATCCCAGAGGAGGTGAGGTAGTTGTAATTTATAATTCCCTTCTGAATAAGGCATCTCATATTTGTAATCAAAAGTGTTTCCAAGTGTTTGAAATCCCCCTTAAAGAAGCATAAGAAATGGGATTTATAGTGGTTTTGTTCTCCCTGTTGCATCAAGTGAATAAAACATCTTCAGTCTATCGTACCCCAAAATCTATAATATCTTGGAAGGAAAGCAAAATATATACACTTGGAAACTATCACCATCCAAGCTTTCTGTATGAGCTAACTAATTAATTGTTTGCATTTTATTTTCTTGTTCATTTATGAAAAGCATTTTTGCAAGAGTACTTGTCACGTGAAAAGGGAGTCTAGAGGCAAACTTACTCCACTCGTGAAAGCTGAATCTAATTTTGATACGAGGCCACTGTTTGTAAACTACCGAAATAAATAATTGAATAAGGAAAGTATTGCAGTGACAGTGAACAACCTAGCTCCTGTTTTTCTTATCACTATAGGCAGCATTAGACCAATGAGCTGTGGTATTCACAAAAACTCCACACAATTTGCCATGTGATTGTATCTAACTTCGATGATGACGTTTCCTGTTGTTTTTGATTTATTGTGAGCTTAATTAGCTTGGTGAATAGGGAGTTGCTTATTGAATGATGATTTTATAATAAATGTTTAAAATTTTATTAAATATAACTAACAGGTAACGAAATACTTCATAGGAATCATGCCAGGAAAAAAAAAGTGATTACCAGAGTTATACTGGAATAAGGAGTTGCTACGGATAAACAATAGAAACGTGAAGAAAGATCCAAATAGATTATATATAATTGACGTTCTCTGCAGAGAGGCACAATCCAATAGATAATTTCACCAAACTCACACACAGATTCTTAAGTCATTTCTTCTTTCTGTGTAGTTTTTGCTCACTTTCCAGGGACAAAGTTTGTGGCATAGGCCCAAGCATTGTTGTTGACTGGGTCAGCGAGGTGGTCAGCAAGGTTCTCCAAGGGTCCCTTTCCAGTCACAATGGCCTGAACAAAGAATCCAAACATGGAGAACATGGCCAACCTACCATTTTTTATCTCTTTCACCTTCAGCTCTGCAAAAGCCTCTGGGTCGTCAGCAAGGCCCAATGGGTCAAAGTTGCCACCTGGGTAGATCGGGTCTGTCACCTCGCCAAGAGGCCCACCGGCAATACGGTAACCCTCGACAGCACCCATCAAAATAACTTGGGTAGCCCAAATGGCAAGGATGCTTTGTGCATGGATAAGGCTTGGGTTGCCCAAGTAGTCAAGCCCCCCTTCACTGAATATCTGAGATCCAGCCTTGAACCACACAGCATCGCCGAATTTGACACCATTCCGGGCCAGGAGCTCTGGGAAGACACAGCCCAGGGCTCCTAGCATGGCCCATCTAGAGTGGATGACCTCGAGCTCACGGTTCCTGGCAAATGTCTCTGGGTCAGCAGAAAGCCCAGCAGTGTCCCAACCATAGTCACCTGGGAACTGACCGGTGAGGTAGGACGGAGGCTCACCGGAGAATGGGCCCAAGTACTTGACACGGTCTGGGCCGTACCATGGGCTTCTCGAAGAAATGGGCCTTGTGATTGTTTTCCTCATGGTGACCCGTCCAGTGCCAAGCTCCTGGTTGGAGGGGGCAAGCTTGATTGGCTGCCCAGCCAATGATGGGGAAGAGAGAGCCATTGCTGAAGCAGCCATTGTAGAATTCTAGTGGCAATTAAGTTAAACCAATGAAAAACTGTGTAATTGAAGGTGAAGAGAATGGTTATTGTTGTTGCCTGTAGTTAGAGGTAGGCTAGATGGGCTTTATATATGGCTTAAAAGAGGAAAGAGGTCCTTATCTTATGAGATCTATATCTGAATTTCTATTGGTTTGGAACATTTCTTTTGTCCACTCGCTTCTTCTCATACCACTTATCACTTTTGAATTGTTTTCCTTCTCTTACCAACAGATAAAATGTCTAAACAAATATCGTTAAATACCCCTTCCATCCAATAGGAAATTGCCATTTATGATTTTGGATAGCAGGATAGGCCATATCTAATAAATAGATGCATGAAATGGGACACTGTAAAAATATCAAGTGTTATAGAAGAGGGATTGGTCCCATTGCTAGTTGATTTAAACTTAAATAGGTAACCATCAAATTACTGTAACATTATCATTCACCAAATTGCGAACAGAAAACAAGACCTCAGGGACTGAAGAATTCACTTCTGTTGAAACTTCTTGGCAAGTTGCTACGTCTTGGCAATTTAAAGTTCTTTTTCATATCACAATTTCCAAGATTATCTCTTCAATCTCCGATCCTTTCTTCATCATTGAAGATTCAAGGAGCTTGAAGAAATACCTGATGATTTCCTTTCTAAATGAAATATCTCGTAATATATATATATATATATATATATATATATATATATATATATATATATTATAAGTTTTTAGAGTTCTTCTCACATCTATTTTATAAGTTACACTCTAAATTTATTATTTATAATTTTATGCTTGACGGGAAAGTGATTTACACTCACAAAATGTGTAACAAGCATTATTTTTTCTGCAACCTCATTATTTATATACCTACTTTTAATATTCACTTTTGACACTCATAAAATGTGATAATTAATAAAGTAATAAATAATTATTCAAATTATTATATGATGATATTCTTTACACATAATAAAGTTAAAATTAAAATTTATTAAATCTTACACTCAAATCTTTATTTATTTTAGAAGTTTTATCATTTATTGAAACTCATTTTTGAATACAAATCAAGGATATATGATCAATAAAATTATAAGTGATTATTTTTATTACTTATATAATAATCTTTTTTTATTTTTTAACTTAATCTAATTAAAGTTTATCATATTCAACATAAGAATCACTATTTATTTTAAAAATGTTCCACATGTTATGAGTGTTAAAAAGTAAGTGTAAAAAGACATTTTTGTTTTTAGCGTATTACCAAAGACAGCATTAGACCAATGAGCATTGGCATTCAGACAACCTCCCACATTTTACCATGTGATTGTATCTACTATCTAAATTTAATTGGTCTTGCTTCAGTCAGTCAAAAAAAAAAAAAGACTGGTCTTGCTTAATGTAAATTTTGGTGAGGACAATTAAATTCAAATATAGATATACAGCAGTTTGCGAGGAATAATATCCAAATTTGTAGTTGATTTGTGAAGCTGCATGAAGTAAATCTTCATCTCTGCAGTCAGCTTCTTTTTGTCGTTGATAGTAATTTCATTTTGGGAAAGATCATTAATCATAAAGTGGCTGTGGGTATAAAAATAACATTTTTTTATTTAGATAATTTTGAAATGTCGTGAATATCCAATTTTATCTAATTCATTTAACAAAAAAAAAAAAAAAAAGATCCAAAAATCCATTTAACCAATTATTCATTTCATAACTCATATGCGTTAAAGCATATAAACCTGACATTTATCATTAAATTTCTCTAAACAAATTTATCTTAAAACAAATTCATCTTAAACAAACTCATCTTAAACAAATTTGTCCACCAAACTCTAATTTTTTCTAAACACCCATCACCGAAACAATTCAGCCAAAAGCAACCTAGTCTCCACACACACACTTCAGCCTAACATATTATTCTCTCCATCATGTAGTCTCCTATCAACAGTAAATCAACCTTCACCTACACTACCACATCATCTTCAACCTCCATTACCCTCCATAGCCAACCTCTACCAAAGCCATTCTTGCAATAACCATTACAACTTCATCTTCAACCTCCATTACTCATTCCACCAACCAATTGCCAAAACTACCATCAAAACCACCTTCCCCTTTATCATTCACCATAACAGCTACCCATTATCACCAGCAACCATCACCTTCATCATCTTCAACCTCTAAACAATCACCCAAACCACAAACCCACCATCAACCTCCATAACCAACTTCACCAACACCATAACCAGATCCGGAAACACCAGAATCGCACCGCAGTTCCTACCAGACCACCGCGTGCTACCGCTCGAAGCCCAGTACCACCGCATTCCGTCGATCCAGATCCGCGTGCCAGAAAACGCACCAGCCGCGCCACCCGGGTGCCGTCACCAGCCATTCTGCCAAACCAGGTCGCTGCACTAAATTGAAACGCCCGACCCACGCGACCCGCGTCGCACCGCGTCTCGCAACCTCCCAACCTGGCTCGCTGTGCCGCATTGTCCCAATCTGCCACCAAAATGTTTAGATCCGGCCAACCGAAGCCGTCAGACGTCGAACTCGCTGTTCCGCACACCACAGCCCAGATCCCGCCGCTCTCTGCAACGCTCGAACCAGATCGGGCCCGACCGTCCAAATTTTCCCCGCGCCGGTGCACCGCCGAACGGATCCCAGCGACGTCGAACCCGCCGTTCCGTGCGCCGCTCAGCTGCTGCCCTGCACTTTGTTCTTACCTCTGCAATTATCCCAAAAACAGAAACCCCCCATTTTCCTTCTTTTTCCTAAGCTATAGTATTTTTTTAATTTTGTTTTTTTGGGAGAAATGGGCTTAATGGGCTCATTGGGCTGAAAAGTGGAATAAAAAATAAAAACAAAAAAAGTAAAAACTGATAAAAATGAAAAAGTAAAATATTTAAAATAATCGAATTCCCCTTTTGAGAAGAATAAAACATGATTATATGAGTTGTGACAAATTGTTAATATTGTAACTATTATAATCATCTAAGTTGTGATAAATTGATGATTCAAATTTTTTTATTTTACTTTTCTTTTGTCTTTGAATTTTTTTTTATTTTCTTCGAAATAAAAAAAATCACTAATCCATAAAGATTTAATTTTTTTTCTTTAAATAAAAATTTTATAACAAATTGGATAATCAACAGATGATATCTTTAGTGTGATGTCGAGTTTCATCCATTCAAACCTTAACATGACTAAGTCGCGATAACTTGTTAATTCAAATTTTTAAAATCAATTTTTTTAATTAAAATCACCCAACTCATAATTGTTTTCTAGAGAATTACGTGATTTTGAGTTTCTTATTCCATCACGGGATATGTAGGAGTGGAACTCCTATTCCGTTAATTCAAAAATTAAATTTTTATAATTTATTTGTCTATTTCTTTTATCTTTTAACAAAATGGGTAAAATAAATATTTTCAAGAGTTTATTAAGAATTTGTACAATTAACTTAAGGTACCGTCTCAGAACGAGTGTGTTAGTGGTGTTGTGAGATTAAGTTTCTATTATTCCTTAAACATAATCGACTCCTGAATTTAATATGGTTTCAAAGACTATTTTTCTTGGGTTTTTCAATTTTTTCTAATAAAAAATAAAATTAGTGGCGACTCTTAAATTTTTTTTAAAATTTAAGTTGATATTCTACAGCGATCACGGTCGCGACAGATAGTGACTCTACTGGGGATACTTGAGAGTCAAGCTTATAAAAGTTAGTTATGCAAATATTGTAATCTCTATATCTTTGTTTTACCTTTTTTCTTTTTTTATATATTTGATTTGTTTTTTTTTTTTTTTTTTGGCTTTATTATGTAAACCTTAGGGTAGAAAACTTTTGGAGTTTGTTCTGTGTTTGTTTTATTTTGCAGGATATGGGTAGTCTTGAGGATATAAAGGTTTGTATGCTCCCTATACCCACCGCACCTACACGCTTATCACACACATCCTAGTGGAGCCCTATACCCGGGTCTGAGTGAAGCCTAAGTTAGGTAGAGGTTGCGTAATGGTAACCATTTTGGGTGTAGATCCTATTTGATTATCGTGAAAATCTCATCTAGAGTGTGTCTTTTTCACAAATGTCTCACATCTAATGGTTTACCCATTATTTGTAGTCAACATTCTGAAGTGGGTCTTAGCTCTAGAGCCCTTTAGAATAGAAGAGTCACCCAATAAAAGTTTTCTCGAATCAGAAAGACTCATATGTCCTTAAGATAGAATCCTGAAGCTTAAGGCAATTACATTGGGACACGAAAGGAGCGTACTTCTTATTTATCTTTCTATCCCCCATGCCATTCATTCTTTATCTTAACAAGGGGGATGAAGAACCACATATGCCCTCTTTTCATCAAGGCTGTAATGGATGAAAAATTAGTAGGGAATGTGCTAGTTGATGGAGGTTCTGCCATAAACCTCATGCCCAAAAATCTACTCAAGAAATTTGGGAAGACAAACTCAGACTTGTTGCCTCACAATATGGTAGTTATTGATTTCAATGGGAAGTCTTCGACTTCAGAGGGGGCAGTGGCCTTGGACATCAAGGTGGCTTCAGTGACTAGGTCCACCTTATAGTTGTGCCCTCGAAGGCTAGTTATAATCTGCTATTAAGAAGGGAGTGGATTCATGTAGTAGTTGTTATACCTTCGACTATCTATCAAAAAATGTTCCTGTGGAATCAATTGGGGGAATTGGAGATGGTCAAAGCGGATGACACCTTTTGTCATGCACAACAGAATCATGCAGACCTACAAATCTATGTCCCAAGAGTCAAGCTCTTTTGCATTTGGGATTCAACAACTCTCAATAGCAAGGGGGTTGAAATGGTGGGCCTCACTCTTATTGGTTTCTACTTAATTCCAAAAGCTGATTCAATTTAGCTTCAAGTCTGTAATGGTGATGCTAGGGCTTATAGGTGCCTTTTTAATATTCAAGGCCGATTAGATTTGACCTTAAGTTGTGAATGCTTATGTCTCTAAGGCATGTCAAAAGGTTTTTGATGATAACAAAAGCAAAAGAGAAGATCAAGTACAAAAGGAAAAATCAAGATCAAAGAAAGAAAAGAGAAGGTTTATTTAGACTTAGGATATTAATGTTAAATGCTCTCAAGATTTCTCAAATGGTTTTTCAATATGTGATTTCAAAATAAATGGGAAATTTCAAAGTTAAACATGGCTTTCAATAAAACTTGAGTTTCAACTTTAAATCTAACACTCTTAAAAGGATTTATGTTTAAACAAGTATCTTGAGGTGTTGGAAATGACTTACAAGCGTTATTAGACTTGAAAAATGTGTTCAAACAATGTAATCGATTACATAATGTTTGTGCCTCGATTACACATCAAACAGAATGGTATGTCGATTACATTGTGAATGTAATCGATTACAACCAAGTCGAAGCCATGTAATCGATTACACAATATATGTAATCGATTACACAAAGCCCAGAAAAGGCAAAGAACACCTCGACGAGAAATGTAATCGATTACATTGATGGTAATCGATTACAAACAAAGTGACTAGGTCCACCAATATATGTTGTCGATTACACAAAACCGAAACTCAAAGAACACGCTCGACGAGCCATGTAATCGATTACATGAATATTGTAATCGACACACAAGAAGTGGATGTAATCGATTACATGAGCATTGTAATCGATTACCAAAGTCGAAGTCATGTAATCGATTATCAAGAAAAATCGATTCCGAGTGGAAGTTCGAAAACGTTGGAACAATAATGTAATCGATTACACCGAGATATGTAATCGATTACACGCATCCCGACAACGTCCAAGCGCTATATTAAATGCATTAAATGCATGCCCAACTACCTCACTCACATTAATTGAGAAACTTATAAATACCAAAGTTGGGTTCTCATTTACGGTTGACCTTGAACCAAAAAGCGATCATCATACTTCAAAACGTGAATCAATCTTTAAAATCATTTCTTGCTCTGTTTTCCGACTAAAAACGTAAAAATCTTTGAGAGCATATTAGAGCTTCTTTTGTAAACACTTGCTCTAGAGAGAGCTTCTTCTATTTCAATCTTATACATTCGATTAGTGAGGGTGAGGTATCCCTCAAGTATTGTAAGGGTGAGGTATCCCTTGGAAAATAAGGCTCAAGCTTTTGGGTGAGGTATCCCATCTTGTTGAGTGCTCAAGGTTGTAGTGGTTTTTCAAGCACCCATTGAAGCTTGAAGATATAGTAGAAAATCTCAAGGTGTTGCTTGGGATTTGGACGTAGATCACAAGTGGAGTAGTGATTGAACCGGGATAAGCGACTTGTGTTTGTTTCTCTAAACCCTCCTCTGCTTATCTTTGTGCCTTTGTTTCATTGTTTTATTTGAATATTGTCTCCTTGGCTATTACGTTCATTAGTAAAAGTGCTTAACTCATCTATTCAATTATCTCTGATCATTCAATAGCTTCAACGAAAATTGATTGTCAAACGAATTGCGAAAGATTTGTGAACTTATTTTTAACTACTCAATTCACCCCCCCTCTTGAGTATTGAGGCCACTTGGTAACATAAGTTATAATTTAAATGACAATCGAGAGTCAGTTGGCTCGATTGTCAACCTACATGTCTGACAGAAACACCATTGAAGGTGCTATTTCGAGTCAAATGGCTCGTGTCTTAACCAACATGACTAAAAAACTTGGTACCATAGAAAATGCTAACATGAATTGTATTTATGATGACTTCTCCCTAGGGTTCGAATAGGCCCCTCTATTTGATGAAATTAAAAAGATAGAGGTATAAGACTCCTTGGAGGAGATCAATTTAGGAACTAATGTAATTTAAAAAGCTACTTTTATTAGTAGCTTATTGAATAAAAACTTCAAGTTGGAGTTAATTAAATTGCTCGAAGAACTCAAAGACTATTTTGCATGAAAATATAAAAAAAAGTCCGAACTTAGTCTAGATTTGGTAGAACACAAACTGCCAATTCGAGTAGGTCAAAGACCAGTAAAGCAAGCTCCAAGAAGGTTCGCTTCTGAGGTAGTTCTCAAGATCAAAGAAGAAATCGAAAGGTTGTTAAAAGGTAAGTTCATTCGAACTACTAGGCATGTAAATTGGATTTCTAATATTATTCCTATTATGAAAAAGAATGGTAAGTTAATAGTATGCATAGATTTTTGAGATTTAAATTCTACTATTCCTAAAGATGAATATCCTATGCCAATTGCTGATATGTTAGTTGACTCAGCATCAGGATATGAAATTCTAAGTTTTATGGATGACTATTCTGGGTACAACCAAATTTATATTGCAGAAGATGATGTATCAAAGACTGCTTTTTGATGTCCAGGAGCAATTGGCACCTATGAATGGATTTGGTTTAAAAAATCTTGGAGCTATATCAAAGGGCCATGAATAATATATTTCATGATATTATTGGAAAATTCGTTGAGGTTTATATTGATGATGTGGTGTGATGAACTTGCAAAAATTCATATTTTTACGGTTTAAAATCTTGGGTTTTTATCTTCTTTTAATCTTTTTTATTTCTCCATTTTTATTATATTTTTATTATTTCAATTGTGTTCTTATCATGTGTTTTTATAGGTAATTGCACATGAAAAATATTGGACTCTTAAACACATAAGAAAGAAAGAAGAAATTTCATCCGGATACCAGCGCCTGAGTGCTGGTATCCACTGTTGACCACGCAACGCGTGTAGGAGATTTTCCCTTTAAGTGAGCTAGCACCTGAGCCCTGGGAAGTCAGCGCTTGAATGCTGAATGTGTACACAACAGCGTGAATTCTTTATTTAAAGAGAATTTTTGCCAAATTGAACATCACTTGGACAGAACGCAATAGCCGTCAAGAGGCACAAATCCTAATGTGGTGTGGGCGCAATTAGGTTTGAAGATTAGAAATTTTCTTCAACCTTTCCACCTTTCTACAATGGAGTTTGTCATATTCTTCCCTTTGTGTTCTTCTTTTTTCATGTGTAACTAATTTTCCTTTATTAGGGGGATGATAGATCTTGAACTTTGATAATGTAACTTTTTTTATGGGTTAAATGTATGTTTTTATTTCATAATTTACGTGTTTATCTCTATTTTTAATGTTTTTCTAAACTTGATCAATTTGGGAATGATCTTTTGAGTTGATGTATGATTTGAAAAAAATTGCATGAACCTAGAACATGTGATAAACACCATAATTTCTGCAATCGCTTGGAATAGACGTTGTGGATTATGTGGTCTTTCTTTTGATTCTCTCGTTCTTGATAATGCCTTTCTATTTGGGGTTAGACTAAGGGATTAATTAATTCTAAATAGTGTAAGAGAATTAATATATCAAGGGATTGAATATTAGTTAATTTTGGGAATTAATCATAAATCATTGAAATAGAACATAATTAAACTAATATTTGAATGTGTATTTAAATAATTCAAGTGATGTCTGAACCCTAATGCTTTAATACCATTATTTTTCACCCATTTTGATTTATTTTTTTGCTTATTTATATTTCTTTTTAATTAAATTTGCAACAACTCTCTTTCTTTATTAACTTAAATAGTGTCACTTTCAGTGAATTTATTAATTAATAACTTAATCCTCGTGAGATAATACTCTTACTCACTTTTTATTACTTTTTCAATTCAGTGCACTTGCTAATTTTCACAAGTTTTTGACGCCGTTATCAAAAATTATTGTTATTAATATTAAACATTAGTTGGAAAGACACTAATTTAAGCATTTATTTTCCTTTGTTTATTTTTATTTTTAATTGTTTAATTTTACTTTTCTTTAAATTTTCTTTTATTTATATATAATTATTTTTCTTATTTAATTCTTTTCTTGATTTTTTTTATTTTAAATTTTTTATTTTATTCATTCTTGTTTTGATTTTCTTTGTTTATTTTTTATTAGTCGTTTATTTTATTTTTAATTTTTATTTTCTTTTCTTTACTTTACTCTGATTTGCTTGTTTGTTTATTTATGTAAGGTTCTGTGGAGTCAGAAAAATTACTTTTTGATTCAGAGATAACAAGAACAGAAAGAGTAAACAGGAAAATAGCTAGAAAAAGAAAAAGAATTGAAGAGAATATGGCTGAAGATAACGGAGTAAGAAGACGCACGTTAGGTGACTATCCAACACCATCTGCTAAAAATGTCTCAACCAGTATTGCGCGTCCTGCTATTCAAGCCAATAATTTTGAGATTAAACAAGCACTTATACAGCTGGTGCAACAAAATCAGTTTGGGGGAGGCCAAGTAGAAGATCCAAACTTGCACATTACTAACTTCTTGCAACTCTGTGATACTATCATATATAATGGAGCTAGTGATGATACCATATGGTTACGACTTTTTTCATTTTCTTTGAGAGATAAAAAAGCCAAGGGCTGGATACAAGCCTAGCCTCAAGGAAGTATCTCCACTTGGGATGATCTGATTAATAAGTTCCTTACTCGGTATTTTCCTCCGTCGATATTTGTGAAGATAAGGAATGAGATTGCTTGCTTTACTCAAAATCAAGGAGAATCTCTCTATGAAGCATGGGAAAGATTAAAGGAAATGCTTAGAACATGTCCACACCATGCTTTTGAAGTTTGCCAGCAAGTGCAGATATTCTATAATAGTTTGAATCATTCCACAAGACTTATGGTGGATGCATTTGCAAGTGGATCTTTGAACACTAAGACTCCTGAAAAGGTGTAAGAATTGTTTGAGACTATGACTGCCAATGAATATCTGTTGCCTAGTGGAAGAGTAGTAGTCAAAAAAGGAGTTATGGAGCTTAGTACTCTTGATTCCTTACTTGCTCAGAATAAAAGTATTACGCAGCAGTTAGCCAATCTCACCAAGCATGTTGGGAATATGCAACTGAATTCAGTGAACCATCAAGTATTAATTTGTGATTTCTGTGGAGGCAATCATGCTAATGGTGGATGTGAGGCAAGCAACTCTGGTTTCATTTCTCCAGAGGATGTCAATTATATGGGAAATCCTTTAAGACCCCAAGGTAATCCTTACTCTAATACATATAATCCATGTTGGAGGAATCATCCTAATTTCTCTTGGAAGAATCAAGCAATTCCACTGAATGCTCAACCCGAGCAGAAGTCTTCTCTTGAGAGTACACTTGAGAAGTTTATGCAACAAACTTCTTCTTTTATGCAACAGACCTCCACTTTTATGGAGGAAACAATGGCTACTTTTTAGAATCAAGGAGCAGCTATTCAGAGTTTAGAAAATCAAATGAGTAAAATAGCAAAACAACTCTCTGAGAGATTTGCAAGCACCTTACTAAGTGATACAATGGTCAATTCAAATGAGCAGTGTCTAGCCATTTCCTTAAGAAGTGGACGAGTTGTTAGCCCTCAGTTGAAAGAAGATAATGCCAAGGAAAGAATTAATATTCCAAGACAAGTCCAAAAGAAAGATGGTAATAGAGAAGAAGAGGTTGAGAAGGACAAACAGAAAGAGGACCAGTCGAGAGTACGAAGAAAGAAGAAGGACTTAGTTTTGGGTAAACCGTTAGACCCCTCACTATACACTAGGCTTCCATTCCCTCAGAGATTACAGAAGGAAAATCAGGAGAAATACGATAGCCAGTTCTCAAAGTTCCTGGATGTCTTTAAGAAGTTACAGATAAACATTCCCTTTGTTGAGGTACTTGAACAGATGCCTTCCTATGCCAAATTCATGAAGGACTTGCTATCTAAGAAGAGGAAGTTGGAAGCAGATAAGACTGTAGCACTTACTGAGGAGTGCAGTGTCATAATTCAACGGAAGCTACCACTGAAGTTAAAGGATCTAAGAAGTTTTAGCATCCCTTGTACCATTGGAAAGTTGAATATTGATAAGGCTTTATGTGACTTGGGTGCTAGCATTAATTTGATGTCATTGTCCATCCTTTGCAAACTAAGAATTAAGAAAGTTAAGCCTACAATGGTTTCCCTTCAATTAGCAGATCGATCAATTAGACGTCTATACAGTATTGTGAAAGATTTGTTAGTGAAGGTAGATAAATTTATTTTTTCAGTTGGCTTTGTGGTCTTAGATATGGACGAGGATGCTGATATTCCGTTAATTCTTGGAAGACTATTCTTAGCAACGTCCGGAGCATTAATTGATGTGCCTATAAGAGAGCTTATTTTGAGGGTGAATGAAGATCAAGAGACTATAATTATTTTTGATAAGTCTATCCCAATATCAGATCTTCATGCCTTTATTAATTGCATTCAAGGTAAAGCTCAAAAGGAGTCGGTTAGTAAGAACTCTACACCATTGATTAATGTTGATTCTTGTACCTCCAAGATGGTGAAAATGGAAAAAGGTCCTCCTAGTTCTCAGAATTTATTACAAAAGGATTTGGAATTTTCTGGCAGATTGAAACCTGGTACCCTACCTGTTGATAAATTGAAAATCTCATGGCCTAGTGGAGTTACAAATGCTAGGGTGTCTTCTGGACAAATAAGTATAACTCCAGTTCATAATATTTTTGGAGAGGATTCCAAGAGTAGTGACTGAGTATAGAGGCAAAAATCTGCAAAAAGAAAGATGTCATCTTGTTTTTCTTGCTTCAAGCCACCATAAATAAAAGGGCAACGTCGAACTAATGACGTTAAACAAGCGCTTTTTGGGAGGCAATCTAATTTTTTTTCTTTACTCTTTCATCTTTTTAGTTTCAGTTAGTTATTTGCTTTTGTTATTATTTTGTTATTTCTTATTTTATTGACTAACATTTTTCTTTTTTGTTTTTGTTTTGAAGGTAATGTTGAGTTGGCTCAGGTGCCTCCCTGAGTTCGGAGCCTTTGTGGGGGGATGTATATAGCTGGCGGCCTCCAAAAAGAGTTTTTCTTTTCTTTGCTTTCATATTTTATTTATTTATTTATTTGTTCTTTTCTATTTTATTTTGTCATCATCACCTATTTTGTGTTTTGAATCATTGTGTTGAAACTGTGCATGTCGGTGTATTGAATTGAATATCTGATAATTGTTTGAATTGTGGATTGATCTATTTTCTTGGAATATCATATGAGAATTCATGAGTTGCATTTATCTCTATTGTTTCAATTATGTATGGATGTATTTCCCATCTTTATGTTGGATAAACCTTGGATTATACATGCATGCCAGGCTTAGAGAAAGTTTATAAGATTATTCTTGTGTGGATGATTTGTATCTAGAAGTTGTTTGATTCTCTCTTGAGACGAAATCCTAGGCAGTGCATAATTAAGAAAATGATAAAGGCCTTCTTTGAACCGTTTAAGCCTTTCAAGCTAACCTGTATACACAGTATATCCTTAGGTCCCTTTTGCAGCTTTACTATTGTTTGCCCTTTATTTCTTTTCTTTACCCATATTTTCTTGTCCCTTACCCATAATAATAATAATAATAATAATAATAATAATAATAATAAATCCTCTTTTACACACTATTTATTGAGTGCATATCTTGTATTATTTTCTATTCAAGCCTTAGTCAATCTTTGTGCATGAAATATTTCAGGAGCTAAAAAATAATAATAAAAAAAAGAAAGTCCACCCAATGTGTAGCAAAGAAATAAGTTTAGGAGTGGAGGTTGTTGAAAAAAAATGAATGATGTATTGTTTCTTATGCTCTGTTTTGCACTTGTCCTATATTTTTGTGGCTTGATTTTTGAAATTTGTATGATTTTATATCTCAACTTTTATTTTTATTATCCTACCCCTTCTTTCTTAACCCGCACCTTTGACTTTACATTACAAGCTTTGTAAAGTCTCTTTTAATCCTTGGTTATGTGTTGTTGAGAGAGAGATGAAGAACAACTCTATGGATGTGGGTTTGATGTGCATTTGCAATTTTATAAACTTATCTGAGCTTGTACTTTATAAGTAGATTTGGTTTTTCATTCATGTTTTTGGGACGACATTTATGTATGAAAGTTTCATGTGAGAGACGATGTGATAAATGGATTGTTCATGTGTGACACTTTGAAGTTAGATTGTGAAGTAATTTCTGAGGTTATGAATGATTTTCACTAATCTAGTACCATGTTTGAGTCTGTGTGTTTTGAGTTTTTATTTGTTTTGTCTTTTTGTTTTGTTTTGTTTTGTTTTGTTTTGTTTTGTTTTTTCTTTTTACTTGAGGACAAACAATAACTTAAGTTTGGGGGAGTGATGAACTTGTAAAAATTGATATTTTTATTGTTCAAAATCTTTGATTTTCATCTTCTTTTAATTTTTTTGATTTAGTTTTGTTCTCTAGTTTTATTATGTTTTTATTATTTTAATTGTGTTCTTATTATGTGTTTTTATAAGTAATTGTGCATGAGAAAGATTGGATGCTTAAACGTGTAAAAAAGAATGAAGAAATTTCATCCAAACGCCTTGACACCAGATGTAACACCCCAATTTTTTTGTCAGTTAATTATGATTTTTATGATTTTTTTATGATTTTTGTGAATTATTTAATTTATTTTAATTATTTTATTATTATTTTTAGACTTTTATGTGTTTGAAGCAGTGTCGAAAAAATAAAATATTTTTGAGGCCGGAAAAATTTTGACTTTTAACGCGAGATCGGGAGAGCTTACTAAATCCGAAATCGGAAACAGATTTCAAAATTTTTCTTTTTTTGAGATTTTATCTACCGATGAAATCTAAGTACATTCTATTATCTATTGGACAATAAACACTGGTTTTACTAAGAGTAACCTTTGTCTATTGGTTAATATCTACTGATAAATATCTAGTTAGATGACTAATCATGAGCTTAGTCATAAACCTAATTTTTACCACTTATGACTCACTTTGTTATTGAGCCAATGGGAAGCAAGCTTCCAAGGTAAGCTTAAAGGAAGTCAAGCTTTGTGGCTATGACTCACAATGTTGAACCAATGGGAAGCAAGTTTCCAAGGCAAGCTTGAAGAGAACTTGGAGGAGAAGTTTTGGTCACCCTACACCCTTAAGTGTACACGGCCAAGGTAGCTTATAGGACAAGCTTAGAAGACAAAATGGTTACTTAATCTCACTTAAGTTTATATTATTTCTTTTTAGAAACAAAAATATCAAACTCTCTCATTTTTCTCTTTAGCAATATTTGGCCAACACATCACAATTAATTCTTATGATTGGCAAACCAACTTTCCGTTCTGCGAACGGTGGATCTTTAAAACAATATACTCTCCAATCTTGTTCAATCTAAACCAACCATATATCTTGAATCTAGACACCATTTGGAGACACTTTCATGTTGTGATCTTCTTCAAATTAACCCATCTTCAATTACTTTCTCCAAGCCTAAGTTTGAAGGTTTTTAGGTCAAGTTCTTAATCTTCAATTTTAATATTATTCTCAAGTTCTAGACCATAAACTTGATCCATGGTCATTTTATTTCAAGTTTTAGATTTCAATAATTGTATGTTTAATTTATTTTAAGGATCTATTTGAGGGTAGAAGTTTACTCTAAGAAGGCAACTAAGGAGTTTTTTGATCATCACCTAAGGTAAGAGGGAGATTAACCTCATCAACCAACTTGGTGATGAGAAATGAAATTTGTGGTTGTTGGTGAAAAATCCATGTGAAGATTTATTCACTTGATTGTGTGAATTTAATGGTTAATGCTTGTTGGCTATATGTGATTATATGACTTTGATAGTATGCATGAAATTGCTATGGTAGGAATTGATGATTGGAATGTTTTACATGCTTTGAATCATGTGTGAATGGTAAAATTTTTTATCCCAATGACCATATATAGCTCACGGCTATTTGGCCCAAGATGGGGCATCCAAGGCAAAAATATTTTATGGTGAACCTAGATGATTAGGTGACAAGAATATGATTTAAGGATTTACAAGTTCAAAAGGAGATGAACAAAATTTTATTATTTGAAAAGAATTGATTTTCGGCCATGATAATGAAAATAAGTTTGAAAGATAGTTTGAAATTTAAAGTATTTTATTTAAGAGAGTTCTTAGTAAAAGTAATGGAAAAGGATTTTTCAAATGTTTTGATTAAATCAAAATAATGTAGATTTTATGAAAAAAACATTAGAAAATATCACTTAGAGAAGATTTGGTAAGAAAATATTAGAATTAAGGTTCAAATTTTATATTAAACATAGAAAGTCTCAAAATTAAGCTTAGAACGTCAATAAACTTTTTATGTTATTGAAAAGTATTGATAAAATCTTACGCGATTTAAAAATGTTGATTTTGAGTTATGCGATTAAGAAAATGTTTTAAAATTTTTACGCGATTGAAAAATGACGTAAAAATGTTATGTGATTTAGAGACGCAACAAGAAGTGTTACGCGATTGTTATAATGCAGTAAAAATACTTCACCATTGAGAAAAATAGCAGTTGACGGCTTAGCCCAGTGGTGACTTTATTTTTTGTGTGGAAGTCACATAGTTATTAATTATTGATTCATGAAGTCATTCGATCATGCATTGTGAAAGTAGTAGTGATTTTGTTTATTAAGGCTGTATAACTAGGAGGTTGAATTACACCTTAGTGCAGGTGCGAATTGCGTAGTGAATGTTAATAACTGATCTTGGGGGCATCAAGGCGTGGTAATTCCATAAGTGGCCAGTTAGTAACTCTACTGTGCTGTGGTTGCTGATGCAAACATACCGACGATCTCGACGAGATACTACTCCTATTCACGATCTGGTGTCGAATGTATTGTATAAGTCATGATGCGTACGCTGATAAAGTTGGAGCACTTGAATTGAGGATAACGATATACAGACATGTCTCCTGATCATTCTCTTCGATATTGGTTTTAGCTCCATGGAGTAGAGGTTAGTCCATTGTACATATCCATAGTCAATAGACATATTGCTGTGATATACATTTGTTGAATTATCTATTAATTAAATATTATGACTGTAATTGTTAATTTTGTACTGAATGGCATTATGGTTATTACTATTTCTTTATTGCTATACTGGTATGTGATGTTGGGGATTTCACCTCTTTATGGTATTGTTCTGTCTGTTTTGTTTTATGTTTGTGTTCTATGAAGACTGTGATGGTGGCGAGGCAGAATCTTCTGGGTTTCATTAGGGTGCAGTTCCATGGAGGCACCGACGCATGGCGCGTCCATCTGGATACTGAGCGCATTGAGTTTTATGGGGATGTTACCCTGTCTTTGAGTAGGACCTGTCATGGAGTTGTTACTTTTTTATTTTGATGCTACTGTCCATCTGAAGTTTTATATGCCTGTCAGGGAGTTATGGGGTGATCCTTATTACATTCCTAGGGAGGATTCTGAGGTATCATCTGCTTGGACTCTCGTCTGTCGAGACATACCCCGACTGGGAAATTTGTCTATTGAGGATTCTGAGGAGGATCCAGTGGAGGACCCTTCCCTCCAGGTGTTTAGACTTGGGCCAGATTAGGTTTTGTTATGGTAGTTGTACTTATATTTTTGAGTATGTAAGTCTTATGTATTTATGTTGTCAGTAAACTATGTGTGTGTGTGTATATATATATATATATATATAAAAGGTGTATTATTCAGTTCACTATATCTTGTGTTCTCTATATTCTGTTAAGTTTATGTTATCTGCAAAAAAAATTTTAACATCTGTATATTACAATATTAAATCATTTATGACTTGGTTTTAACTTTAAAAATTGTTGGTCTGAAATGTAATTCCCAAAAGAGGGTGTTACACCTGAGCGCTGGTATCCACCGCCTGAGCGCGCAAGAGATTTTCCCTTTAAGTGAGCCAACGCCTGAGCACTGGGGAGCGAGCGCCTGAGCATTAGGAAGTTAGCGCTTGAGCGCTGAATGCGTACACAGCAGCATGAATTCTTTATTTAAATAGAAGTTTTGCCAAATTGAACAGACACTTGGACAAAATGTAGCAGCCGTCAAGAGGCACAAACCCTAATGTGGTGTGGGTGCAATTAGGCTTGAAGATTAGGAATTTTTTTCAACCTTTTCACCTTTCTACAATGGAGTTTGTCATATTCTTCTATTTGTGTTCTTCTTTTTTCATGTGTAACTAATTTCCCTTTGTTAGGAAGATGATGGATCTTGAACTTTGATGATGTAATTTGTTTTATGGGTTAAATTTATGTTTCTATTTCATGATTTACGTGTTTATCTCCATTCTTAATGCTTTTCTAAACCTGATCAATTTGGGAATGATCTTTTGGGTTAATGTATGATTTGGAAATATTTGCATAAACTTAGAACATGTGATAAACACCATAATTTTTGCAATCACTAGGAAAAGACGTTATGGGTTATGTGGTCTTTCTTTTGATTTTCTCGTTCTTGATAATGCCTTTCTATTTGGGATTAGACTAAAGGATTAGTTAATTCTAAATAGTGTAAGAGAATTAATATACTAAGGGATTGAGTATTAGTTAATTTTGAAAATTGACCATAAATCATTGAAATAAAACATAATTAAACTAATATTTGAATGTGCATTTAAAGAGTTCAAGTGAAGTCTGAACCCTAATGCTTTAATACAATTGTTTTTCACCCTTTTTGATATATTGTTTTGCTTACTTATATTTATTTTTAATTGAATTTGTAACAACTCTATTTCTTTGTTAGCTTAAATAATGTTACTTTTAGTGAATTTAGTAATTAATAACTTAATCATCATAGGACGATACTTTTACTCACTTTTTATTACTTTTGCAATTCGGTGCACTTGTCGATTTTCACAACATGGTGGTTAAATCAAAGTCAAAACAAGAACATTTAACAAACTTGAGACAGTCATTTGAAAGAATAAGAAAGCATGGATTAAAAATGAATCCTATTAAATATGCTTTTGGTGTTTCTGTAGGAAACTTTCTTGGATTCTTGGTTTAAAAGAAAGAAGTAGAGGTTGATCATAACAAGGCTAAGGCTATTCTTGAAGCATCACCTCCTTCGAATAAGAAGTAACTCCAATATTTGCTTGGAAAGTTAAACTTCCTAAGAAGATTAATCTCAAATCAGTCTGGAGAGACCAATGTGTTCTCCCCACTTTTGAAGCTTAAGGCTGAAGAGGAGTTTTGATGGGAGAAAGAACACCAATAGACTTTTGACCAAATTAAGCATTGCTTGGCCATTCCTCTAGTGTTGACGCCTCCAACACCAACACATCCTTTGAAGTTATACATCTTAGCATCAGATGAAACTATTGGGAGCATGCTAACTTAGGAAGATGAAAATGGAATCGAAAGAGTCATTTTCTATCTTAGTAGGGTTTTGATAGATGTTGAGACTAAATATAATGCAGTAGAGAAGCTATGTTTAACTTTGAATTTCTCATGTACTAAGTTAAAGTATTATATAAAGTTATACAATGTACTTGTGATTTCGAAGACAGATATAATAAAGTATATATTATCCAAACTTATCTTGCATGGTAGAGTAAGAAAATAGGCTCTTGCTTTAACTGAATTTTCTTTAAAATACATGCCTTTAAAGGCTATAAAAGGCCAAGTATTGGCAGATTTTTTGACTGACCATCCTTGTGTTGACATCAAAGAAAATGATATTAACTATATGGGATTAAAACCATGGAAGTTGTATTTCGATGGATCAAAATACAATGGAGGTGTTGGTCTAGGGGTTTTAATTATTTCGCCTATTGGAATCCTAACTAAGTTTCTACTTGAACTAAAACATGAATGTTCAAATAATGAAACTGAATATGAAGCTTTGATAGTTGGCTTGCAGGCGTTAGTCTCACTTAAAGCCAAAAATATCAAAGTACTGGGTGACTCCCAGTTAGTCATTAAACAATTGACTCGAGAATATAAATACATTAACTAAAATCTATTCAAGTATTTTGCTTTTGCAGCAAGATTATTATGTGAATTTGATGAGGGCATAATGCAACATATTCCAAGAGAAGAAAATTATGAAGCTAATAAACTTGCTCAAATAGCTTCAAGTTATAAGATTTCAAGGGAAGCACTAGCAAAGTTAATCAAAATCAAAGAAAAATTGTATCCTTTCGAGAACATAGAAATATGTTCAATCAAAGATATAGATGACCCTAATTGGAAAAAATCAAATGTTGATTATTTAAAGAACCCAAGTTCATCAGTCAAAAGAAAAATAAAATATAAAGTCTTACACTATGTTATAATGGGTGATTCACTTTATAAAATGTCAATGATGGAAATTTATTGACATGTTTAAGTGAGAAAGAAGCATACATAGCCTTAGCAGAAGTACACAAAGGCATTTGTGGTGCTCATCAGGCTGGTGAAAAAATGAAGTGGGTTCTCCTCAGGCAAAGGGTATATTGGCCTACAATGGCTAAGGATTGTAATTCCTATACCAAGTCTTGTGAGGAATGTTAAAGGCATGGGAACATTCAGCATGTTCTAGCCAATGACTTACATTAAATTACTAAGCCTTGGCCATTTCGAGGATGGACACTCGTTATGATAGGACAGATTCATCCCACATCTTCTAAGGGTTACAAATATATATTAGTTGTCATTGATTATTTTACAAAATGGGTCAAAACAATCTCATTGAAAGATGTTACTCAACAAGATATAATAAATTTTATCGAAGAAAACATTATATACAAGTTTGGTATTCCTCAAACCTTAACAACTGATCAAGGGACCGTTTTTACTGGTCGATATATAACTAAGTTTGTTAAATCGAGGAATGTTAGATTAATCACTTCGACACCATATTACTCTCAGGCTAATGGGTAGATTGAGGCAGCTAATAAAATCCTAATTAGATTAATAAAAAATCATGTTGGTTGAAAGCTAAAAGGTTAGCATGAAACATTAAGCCAGGTTCTGTGGGCTTATCGATGCTTTCCTAAAGAGGCAATTGGTGCTACACCTTACCATTTGGTATATGGTCATGAGGCAGTTTTCAAATTGAAATTAACCTTCAATCAGTTAGATTGCAATGTTAAGACGAAATCCCAACACAAGATTATTGGGATTTGATGTTTAATGAATTAAATCACTTAGATGAAGAAAGGTTAATTGCTCTTGAAAATTTGATTTGATAGAAAGAAAGAATTGCAAAATTCTATGATTTTCGAGTCAAGAAAAAAGAGCTTAAGTTAGGTGATCTAGTATGAAAGGTTATATTGCCCATGGGAAAAAGATCAAAGTTATATGAAAAATGGTCTCCGAATTGGGAAGGACCATATCGAATCGAAAAAGTATTTTCTGGAAATGCTTATTCGATTCTAAATATTAGTTCTAATGAAAGAATTGCTTCGACAAATGACAAACATTTAAAACAGTATAGGCCAACAATTTATGAAGTAAAATTCTATATTGAATAAATTGTTATAAGTACAACTTCAAAATGAAAATATACATTCAAAAGAAAAATTAAAAACATTGGAAGTAAGATTGAAGAGATCCCAAAGTCTCTATTGCCCTTTTTGTTATCTGTTGAAGCTTTTTTGAAAGTAGGAGTTGATGTCTCAATTACTATCATTACGTCCCTACTTTCGACAACATATTTTTTATAATCATTTTTCAGCTCTTTTTCTTGGGTTGTGAAGTCACCAACAACAACTTGATGTTCTTCTTGTTATCATATAAGTTCTTTTAATTGGCTTTTGAGCTCAACGATCTTCTCTTCATTTTAATTTATACGTTGCTGAGTAGTCGAAACAACAATGGTTAGCTTTGAGCGACGCTTTTTGGCCTTGGATACATATTGCATCAGTTTGGCTCTTTTCTCCAAGAGTTGTTGATGATCAGTAATGGCTCTCTTGAAATCAAGAAGTTTGGTCATCAAGTCTTCTGATAAGTTTTTGAGCTCCTGAATAGCTTGCTAGGTATTTGAATCCAGAAGTTGTTTGTTTTGATCAAGCTGCTCGAGGAGACTAACCATCTTTTGTTTTCTATCTTCAATAGCCATTAGTTGATCCAACCCAAGGTTCAGCAAGAAAACAAGTTCTTTTAGAAGCTGGGAAATAGAGATGCTCTAGACTTTGACTTCAAAATTGGAGGTTGAATGAAGAGACTTTAAGGATAATGAAGTTTTCCCAGACAAAATGTCTTCAATCCATTTTAGGGAATCATCTTCATCGTCTTCGTCCATGTTGATGGCATTTGCTTCCTTATCAATGTTGATTTCAATTGTTTCGACTAGTTGATGGACCTAAATAGGAGTTTCAACTTCAGGTTATTGGTTAGCTTCAACTATAGGTTATGGCTCAACTTCTACAGTAAGTGCACTTGGTTCAGGTTAGGGAAAGGTGTTTCCCTATATCATCGAAGAAAAAAAAACAGTTAGAATAAGTTGTGAAAATCAAATTCGAATTAATAACTTGAGAAATATGTCAAACCTGAATGACAACTTTAATAGGAGTTTCTCGAGTAGGTCCAGCACTCGCCTCTCTTTCAGATTAGATTTTAGTATCAAAATGTCCATCAAAGCGAGCATTGAAGGTAGGGGATGCTTTAGGTCCAGGTGTTAGCACACTTGGTGAAGGGATTGAGTCCCTTGGAGGAGAGGGAGAAGGAGTTGGAATCTTGAGCCTCCTTAAAGTCATGGGAGAAGTCTCTCTTAGAGATTGGTGGGAAGTCTCTCTTAGAGATTAGTGGGAAGATTCCTGTTCAAAATCCAAAGATTAAAAAGAAAAAAGAAAAAAGAGAAGATTGATAAGGAAAAATTCCTCACCATAGTATGATCAGCCCTCTGACTGATTGAAAAGGATCTGACAGCTCTTGAAGAAGGTTGCTTGTCAACCTCTTACTGGGAAAAGTCAGAGCTATTAACATTCTCAAGATTTACTTTTGTTTGGTAGCAGTGTGTTTCACGCAGCCAGACCTTATAAGACTTTCCCCTATGACTTTTTCCTAAAGATTAAAAGTTAATCAAAGTCAGATATGAAAGTGACAAAGATGAGATTAAACAATAAGTTATTTTTACCTTAGACTTTAGAGTAATTGCCTCATCAAGCTCTTCGAAATCTCTTTTTCAGTTGATTTTATATTATCTTAGAGATTTAATTCACATAGAATTAAAAATACTATTTTGATTATAATTGATTGTATTTCCTTATTTATATAGACTCTCTCTCCTATAAATAAGAAATCCTCTTGTACACACTAATTAATTCAAAGATAATTCAGAGAATATACAGAAACATTATCTCTACTTTTTTCGTATCCCTATTTCTTTATTTTTAACATGGTATCAGAGCAGTACCATTCTCCGTGACCTGTCCCATAACTATTCCGCTGTATAGTTCTCGTGTTCTCTTTTTGACTTCCTCTTTCTATCTTTCTACTGTCACTTTCTCTCGTTGTGCCCTTACATCGACTTTTCTTCCGTTCTCCATTCTACACCCTTACAATGACGCCCCTTTCTGTTGCGCTCCCGATCAGTTTTGCCTGATCCAGCTTCTCTGATAAGTTTCACCTGATCTAACATTTCTGATATGCATCTTTGTTCAATTATTTACAGCCAAAAGCAAATTAGTTCCATTCCAGACGTAGTTTGACTCCGTTCCCATTGTAGATTTTATCAGATACAGATGGTTCCATCCCAAATGCAGTTTGGGCCTTTGGTTTCTCCAAGAACTCGACGTTGTATTTTTAAAATATTTTTAGTTTATTTTATTTTCGTGTATCTAATTGTAACTAAACTTTAACTTGAGAGAGAGTGTTAGAATATCTAGAACATACATCAAGATTAAATTATGTTTGATTTTGCGTTATCTTAAGGATTTGATTTGCATATAATTAGAGACACTATTTTGAATATATTTAAGTGTATTTTTTTATTTATATAGACTCCCTCTATTATAAATAGGAAATTCTCTTATACACATAGATTAATTTAGATATAATTTAGAGATAATTTAGAGAATATACAGAAACCTTCTCTACACTTTTTTTCATGTTCCTATTTCTTTATTTCTATCATGTGTTTTACTTAACTGCTACCATCTTTTCATCTCTTTTGTTGGGCTTCAACCAACGGTAAATTGCATTTGGTGTTATCAATTGTGATGACATAGAGGGAGTATGAAGAGTTCAAAGTGCGGATCAATGCGTTGGTTGCAATGGCACAGAAGGTTCCTGAGGATGGTTGGACAATGCAGGATGGGACTCCATGGCCTGGGAACAATGTCAGAGATCATCCTGGAATGATACAGGCGAGAAGTATTTTCTGATGCAATCTTAGTCTTCAGTCTAGACACTAGACTCTGAAAATGCTGTGTCCACATAGCCTAGTTGGATAAATTCAAATGTGATGCTCTTCTACAGGTTTTCCTTGGTCAAAATGGTGTTCGTGATACTGAAGGAAATGAATTACCTCGTCTTGTCTATGTGTCTCGAGAGAAAAGACCTGGATATGAGCACCACAAAAAAGCTGGAGCTATGAATGTCTTGGTAGAGTCCCTCTTCTTTCTGCCTCTCAAAACTTAAGGCAGTTTTCTTGTGTCTCCATTTTCCTAACCAATTTTTATGATTTGTTGGTTGATTATCATGGTGCAGTCATCTCAAATGCTCCTTATCTACTGAATGTTGATTGTGATCACTACATAAACAACAGTAAGGCCCTTCGTGAAGCCATGTACTTCATGATGGATCCTACATCAGGGGGAAAAATATGCTATGTACAATTTCCTCAAAGATTTGATGGGATTGATCGTCATGATAGATACTCAAATCGTAATGTTGTATTCTTTGATGTAGGTAATAATTTGTTCTTGCTGATTTGTGCATATAAATGCTCTTATTGCGCTTTGAAGGAAATGCTAATCTCTGTTTCAATATGTATAGATCAATATGAAAGGTTTAGATGGCATCCAAGGACCAATATATGTGGGATCTGGGTATGTCTTCAGGAGGCAGGCACTTTATGGATATGATGCCCCTGCTACGAAGAAACCACCAGGGAAGACCTGTAACTGTTGACCTAAACGGTGCTGCCTGTGTTGCGGATCTAGGAAGAAGAAGAATAAAGTGAAGTCAAGTATGAAAAAGAAGATAAAGGATAAGGGTGCTACAAAGCAAATACATGCACTAGAAAATATTGAAGAGGGAATTGACGGTAAGGAATACCTCAAATTGGCAATGTGTTTCATTTGAAAACTTTCAGAAGTATTCAGAAACACTAAATAGTCCTTTGAGGTGCAATGGATTGCACTTTGCACTACTATTACAATATATACTTAAGTTGCATACTTTTCCTGTCTTTGCATGCTGATGAAACTTACAGTTTTTTAATGGCATTTTATATTCCTCTTGAAACCTCAATCACACGAATCGACAGCGAGAAGTCATCACTAATGTCTCAACTAAAATTTAGGAAAAAATTTGGGCACTCAGCTGTTTTCATAGCTTCAACACTTATGGAAGATGGAGGCATTCCAATAGCAGCAACTTCTGCAATTTATTTGACCTTAACTACAATTATGGACCTTGAGGATCTGGGTGTATCTACAATTTATTTGCTCTCTTTCAGGGTTTGCTTAAGGTTCTGGCAGGAGTTAACACAAATTTCACTGTCACATCCAAAGTTGCAGATGATGGAGAATTTGCTGAACTCTACATCTTCAAGTGGACATCCTTGTTGATCCCTCCTTTGACCTTGCTCTTTTTGGTATGCGGTTTTTTGCCCTTTGGATCATTGTCCATCTTTACCCATTCCTCAAGGGAGTTATGGGAAAACTGGAAGGTGTTCCTACCATCATTTTGGTCTGGGCTATTCTTCTGGCTTCAATCTTCTCACTTCTATGGGTTAGAATCAACCCATTTTTGGCCAAAGATGACATTGTGTTGGAACTTGGCGGATTGAATTGTGACTAAAGTACAGAAAATGGAAGACTTAGATGGTCTAATGATAATATACAGTAAAGGTCTGCAATATGCATAAATTTTTGGTCAAAGACATCACTGGATGCAGAACAGTCTGTTGGTGAGAACCGCAGCACCCCGAAACGGTTAATTGTGGCAGGTGTTTGCAGATACAAAGGGCTGTGGTCTGACACATAAAACAATTGTTTCAAGAGTTTCATTATTCTTTTGTATACATGTGCATTCTGTGGGTTTAAAGCTTGAATCCAAAGTCAGTTTGAAATCCCAGAGGAGGTGAGGTAGTTGTAATTTATAATTCCCTTCTGAATAAGGCATCTCATATTTGTAACCAAAAGTGTTTCCAAGTGTTTGAAATCCCCCTTAAAGAAGCATAAGAAATGAGATTTATAGTGGTTTTGTTCTCCCTGTTGCATCAAGTGAATAAAACATCTTCAGTTTATACTATCCCAAAATATATACACTTGGAAACTATCACCATCCAAGCTTTCTGTATGAGCTAACTAATTAATTGTTTGCATTTTATTTTCTTGTTCATTTATGAAAAGCATTTGCAAGAGTACTTGTCACGTGAAAAGGGAGTCTAGAGGCAAACTTAATCCACTCGTGAAAGCTGAATCTAATTTTGATACAAGGCCAGTGTTTGTAAACTACCGAAGTAAATAATTGAATGAGGAAAGTATTGCAGTGACAGTGAACAACCTAGCCCGAGTTTTTCTTATCACCATAAGCAGTATTAGACCAATGAGCTGTGGTATTCACAAAAACTCCACACAATTTGCCATGTGATGGTATCTAACTTAGATGATGACGTTTCCTGTTGTTTCTGATTTATTGTGAGCTTAATTAGCTTGGTGAATAGGGAGTTGCTTATTGAATGATGATTTTATAATAAATGTTTAAAATTCTATTAAATATAACTAACAGGTAACGAAATACTTCATAGGAATCATGCCAGGAAAAAAAAAGTGATTACCAGAGTTATACCGGAATAAGGAGTTGCTACGGATAAACAATAGAAAAGTGAAGAAAGATCTAAATGAACCAAATAGATTATATATAATTCACATTCTCTGCAGAGAGGCACAATCCATTAGATAATTTCACCAAACGACAATATAAAAGTCACACAGATTCTTAAATCCTTTCTTGTTTCAGTGTAGTTTTTGCTCACTTCCCAGGGACAAAGTTTGTGGCATAGGCCCAAGCATTGTTGTTGACTGGATCAGCGAGGTGGTCAGCAAGGTTCTCCAAGGGTCCCTTTCCAGTCACAATGGCCTGAACAAAGAATCCAAACATGGAGAACATGGCCAACCTACCATTTTTTATCTCTTTCACCTTCAGCTCTGCAAAAGCCTCTGGGTCGTCAGCGAGGCCCAATGGGTCAAAGCTGCCACCTGGGTAGATCGGGTCTGTCACCTCCCCAAGAGGCCCACCGGCAATACGGTAACCCTCCACAGCACCCATCAAGATAACTTGGCTAGCCCAAATGGCAAGGATGCTTTGTGCATGGATAAGGCTTGGGTTGCCCAAGTAGTCAAGCCCCCCTTCACTGAATATCTGAGATCCAGCCTTGAACCACACAGCCTCGCCGAATTTGACACCATTCCGGGCCAGGAGCTCTGGGAAGACACAGCCCAGGGCTCCTAGCATGGCCCATCTAGAGTGGATGACCTCGAGCTCACGGTTCCTGGCAAATGTCTCTGGGTCAGCAGAAAGCCCAGCAGTGTCCCAACCATAGTCACCTGGGAACTGACCAGTGAGGTAGGACGGAGGCTCACCAGAGAATGGGCCCAAGTACTTGACACGGTCTGGGCCGTACCATGGGCTTCTCGAAGAAACGGGCCTTGTGATTGTTTTCCTCATGGTGACCCGTCCAGTGCCAAGCTCCTGGGTGGAGGGGGCAAGCTTGATTGGCTGCCCAGCCAATGATGGAGAAGAGAGAGCCATTGTTGAAGCAGCCATTGCAGAATTCTAGTGGCAATTAAGTTAAACCAATGAAAAACTGTGTAATTGAAGGTGAAGAGAATGGTTATTGTTGTTGCCTGTAGTTAGAGGTAGGCTAGATGGGCTTTATATATGGCTTAAAAGAGGAAAGAGGTCCTTATCTTATGAGATCTATATCTGAATTTCTATTGGTTTGGAACATTTCTTTTGTCCACTCGCTTCTTCTCATACCACTTATCACTTTTGAATTGTTTTCCTTCTCTTACCAACAGATAAAATGTCTAAACAAATATCGTTAAATGCCCCTTCCATCCAATAGGAAATTGCCATTTATGATTTTGGATAGCAGGATAGGCCATATCTAATAAATAGATGCGTGAAATGGGACACTGGTAAAAATATCACGTGTTATAGAAGAGGGACCATAGTACATTGGTTCCATTGCTAGTTGATTTAAACTTAAATAGGTAACCATCAAATTACTGTAACATTATCATTCACCAAATTGCGAACAGAAAACAAAACGTCTTGGCAATTTTGAAGTTCTCTTTCATATCACAGGTTCCAAGAATATCTTCAATCTCCGACTCTTCATCATTGAAGATTCAAGGAGCTTGAGGAAATACCAGATGATTTCCTTTCTAAATCAAATATCTCGTAATATATATATATATATATATATATATATATAAAAGATGTGTATCAGGTGAGATGAGTATTTATTGTGAGAGGTAAGATGAGTGAATCTTGACTATTAGATTTTATATGAATGATCAAGATTAGAATATAAATGCATATGACTTTTTTAAGTGATCACATGACCTTCAAGTAACTTTTAATCTTGACCATCCATGTATGATTGTATGGTCAAGATTTACTCATCTCACTCTCTTACAATAAAAACTCCTCTCACTAAATATGTCCTATAGATATATATAATTTTTATTATTTGATTATAGTTGTTCTCGCATCTTTTTTATAAACTTACGCTCTAATTATATTATTTATAGTTTTATGCTTGACGTGAAGTGATTTGCACTCATAAAATGTGTAACAAACATTATTTTATCGGCAACCTCATTATTTGTATATTTATTTTTGACCTCCACTTTTGACACTCATATGATATGATGATTAATGAGATAATAAGTACTGAAACGAATTACTTATGTGACTTTCTTCTGTTATAGATAATAAATTGAAATTAAAATTTACTAAATCTTATACATAAATTATCATTTATCTTAAAGATTTTTATCATTTATCGAGATATAATTTTTAATACAAATCAAGAATGGAATGATCAATAAGATCATAAGTGTTAGTTAGCTTTTTTACTTATGTGATAACATTCTTCTATTCTTTTTAATTTGGTTAAATTAAAATTCATTATATTTAACATAAGAATCATCATTTATCTTAGAGATATTCATCATATTTTATAAGTGTGTCAAAAGTAGGTGTAAAGAAAGATTTTTGCTTTTTCCGTATCACCAAAGGCAGCATTAGACCAATAAGCATTGGTATTCACACAACCTCCCACATTTTGTCATGTGATTGTATCTACTATTTAAATTTAACTGCCCTTGCTTAATGTAATTTTTGGTGAGGACAATCAAATTCAAATATAGATATATAGCAGTTTGCGAGGAATAATATTCAAATTTGTAGTTGATTTGTGAAGCTGTATGAAGTAAATCTTCATCTCAGCGATCAGCTTCTTTTTGTCGTTCATAGAAATTTCATTTTGAGAAAGATCATTAATCATAAAGTGGCATAAGAATTGTAAATTGGGAAAACAATATTCAAACTTCTTCTCACAATTATTTGCTCATGACAGTGTTAATTCATATAACAAATGCATTTTCTTGCTTATTAAATACAGCAAAAAAGAAAAAGGTTTTTGACATCTTTGTACCACTCAAAATGACAACAACCATCAATATAGAAAGATAAATAGATAGATATTCCTGCAAATAATGAGGACTACAAACCATTTCTGTGAATACCTAATTTTGTCCGGATCCTTAAAACTTTTAATAAAAATAAAAAATAGTAATTTCTTTTTTTATTAATTACCCTCATTTCTTTAGTTTTGAAGATAGATACAATAAAAATATATGTTGGTCCTTTTACTACTTTGGCCCATTTTGTTTAAAGTTTCAAAAAAAAAAAAGGAAGAAGCAACAAAGAAAAGGAAACAACGTAGCAGCAATAGCCAAATACTTGGGCCAAAAGCTTTAATGCAATTGAGTGAGGCAGGCCTTGAAGAAAATGAAAAGGAGGCCATCGTTGCGAAGCAAACAAAGCCAGGAAAAAGAAGACAAAAGACATGCAAAACAATAAATAAAAAGGAAACAAACCAAAGAAAGACAAAAAAAAAAAAAGGGGTGGTAGCAGCGTAGACCACCAATCTTCGCAAGTCAGCAGTAGCAGAATGAACAAAAAGGAAAAGCAACAGATCTTGGTAGGAAGAAAGACGTGGAACAGAGGAATGAAGCATCAAATGGTGAAGGATTCGATGCAACTCTTCGACTCTTACAAATGGTTCTTGTCACGATGCAACTCTTGCGGCGTTGAACCACGGATACCAAGACGGGATAAAGGAAAAGAGAAAAAGGAAGCACGACGGGGATGACACTTGCCCAAATTGATATTAGAGAAAGAGATTTTTTTTTACAGAGAAAGGGACTGCACAGTCGACGATCGGGATGCAAGCGGGATCTCTTTATGCCTATAAAAGGGGACAATGTAAAGAAAGGGGGGTTCTTCTTTTTGGGAGATTTTCTTTAGTTTGATTTTCTCTTACAGATCAAAAAAGCTATTACTTCACTCTTGGTGAGAAAAGTGGGTTTTGAGAGAAAGTGAGAAGTGAGATTGTAACGAAAAGAATTGAATAGAAAGATTTTCTCCAAGTTGTTTTCCTGAAGCACGGAGGTATTTTGTTTGGTTTTTTTTCTCTTATGCTTTGACTTCTGCCATTGCTGTTTCATCTAAATTTCTGCATTCTATTTTTCTTCTATTTTCACCCTCACCAAAAACACTACCACACAATTTCCTGTCACTTGTTCA
Source organism: Ormosia semicastrata (assembly GCA_029884595.1). Classification (NCBI taxonomy): domain Eukaryota; kingdom Viridiplantae; phylum Streptophyta; class Magnoliopsida; order Fabales; family Fabaceae; genus Ormosia; species Ormosia semicastrata. Next base: position 13,361,443 of record JAQQTO010000041.1, read on the forward strand.
TCTTCCTCAACCTTCACCATTCCCCTAACAACTCATCCCCACCTCCAAGCCTCCAAATAGTGGCCACCATCATGGTTGCACCTCCATAGCCTCACCCACCTTCAACTTCCGCAACCAACCTCACCACAACCCATTACCTTCAGAACCGACCGTCGGACCGAATAATCGACCGTCGGATCTCAGAAGTCTTCACCGACCGTCGAACCTCACAGAAGCTAAATCCTTCCCCTCACCGATCGTCGAACCTCATAGAAGCCAGATCCTTCCCCTCAACCGACTGTCGGACCCAACACCAAATCTCTCCCTTCAACCGACCGTCGAACCCAACACCAAATCTCCCCTCCAACCGACCGTCGAACCCAACACAAAATCTCTCCCTTCAACCGACCATCGAACCCAACACAATTTCTCCCTTCGACCGACCGTCTTCGGACGCAACACCAAATCTCTCCCTTCGACCGACCGTCGAACCCAACACCAAATCTCCCCCTCCAACCGACCATCGAACCCAACACAAAATCTCTCCCTTCAACCGATCGTCGAACCCAACACAATTTCTGCCTTCGCCCGACCGTCGAACCTAACCAAAATCCATCTCCGCACTGACTGTCGAACCCAACCAAGTCCCTCTCCACACCGACCGTCGAACCCAACCATCTTCCATCCCACCTTCAACCTCCTAAACACCTACCTTCTAGAATCACCATTCTAACCAACTACCTCCAGGCCCCCACGTATACCCATACCAACCTTCACCACTCTCCTAACAACCAAAATCCATCTTCGCACTGACCGTCGGACAACAGAAGCCATGATCCCCCCTACACCGACCGTCGGATCACAAAACCAGAACCCTTTGCACCGACCGTCGGATCACAAAGAACCAGAACCCCCAACCGACCGTCAGACCTCCACCAGATCCTTCCCAACGCAACACGACACCTCTTTCCTTTTTTTTTTTCCTCCTTATCAGAGGCTACGAGCCTCTGTTTTCTACTTTCTTCTTTTATTATTTTTTTTAGAAGGTAGCATGTATGTTTTAAGAAAAAGAGTTTATAACAAAAGTACAATAAAAGAAAAGGGTTCTGCTGGGTTGGGCTTCATGATTATTTTACTTTTTTTTTGTGATCCAAGGCCTTCTTTTGAACTTAGGTAGTATAGATAAATAACAATTTTCTTTTTTTCGTTAACTTTGTTTATCATATTTATTTTTATTATTTTTTTCTCTTTCTTTAGCTATTGGTTTTGTTAGAAAAAATAAAATAATTAAACGTTGTTGAGAAATTATAATATCGGATTGGCTGAGCTGTGACAGTTTGTTAATCTCTTGTTTTGGGAATCATTTAAGTTGCGACAACTCGATGATTCCTAAAATCTTCTTTTCCTTCTTTTAATTTTTTTTATTTATCTATTTTTTTTAAAAGAAAATGATAAAACAAATATTTTCAAAAGTGATAAAGTTTCGCACAATCAATTTAAGGTACCGTTTTTAGAACGGGTGTGTTAGGGGTGCTGTGGGATTAAGTTTTCGCCCTTCCTTATCCATAACCGACTCCCGAATCCAATCTGGTTCCAAAGACCATTTCCAAAGAAAAGTTTTCCAATTTTTCCTAATTTAAATAAAATTGGTGGCGACTCTATTTCTTTTTTCTAAAATCTTACGAGTTGTTATGTCCGCCGCGATCCCGGTCGTGACAATTTCAATTGGACTTTTGTCATTATTATATAAATAGATACATCACACCTTCTCTTAACCTAGGCATTTATTAAGGACACATTTAAATCATCATTCGAGTACCAGAATAACATTTGAATCGTCTTTGCATTTCCAAATTCCAATATAACACTTAACCTTTAACTGAATACCCCATCTATAGAGATAGATTATTCATGAGAGGGTGATAAGCAGTGATATATAAATCACATATGAAAGATTGAGGCACACGATGTGAAACTCTTAATACCCCCTCCACAGATGTTTGGACCGAACAGGCGAGCCTAGCAGAATAGGCGACACAGGAAGATGAGATCTTGGTTCTGATACCATGTTAGATTCTAACCTAAAATCAATTGACATTAAGTGGAGTGACTCAACATATATATAAACCGCACCCGAAAGATTGAGGCAGGCAATGTGAGACTCTTAATAAGCAAAATTTATACTCAATCACTGTATTCCATATATATTTGAACATTTTCAAATGATTTATTATACCAGGAGTCTAGGGCAGTGAAGTCCACGAAACTCTAGTAGTAGAACAACTTTAGAATTGTTGAATGGACAAGGTTTGGCTGTATAAATTGAATTTGAAAACAATGAAGAACAAAGTAGAAGTCAAGAAATATTATGTACATGAGAGTTTCCTAAAGAAAGATTATGCCCTTCATAATCTGGGTTACAGGTCACAATAATCACATCCATGTGTTTGTGGTAAACTTTTGTACATGAGAGTTTCACATAAATATGTGAATCGAAAATATAAGTATTGTAGTGTTATAATTGACTTAGTAAAAAATATAGAAAATAAGTAGAGTAAAGAGAGTGAAATAAAAGTAACCTGCTTTGAAAGTTAAAAATTACTTTTAAAATAAAAAAAATAGTTAAATGAAAGTAATTAAATGACATTAACCGTAAAGAATAAGGAAGTAAAGTGTAACAAAAGTAAATTAGACAAACAATGTAAAGTGCAGAAAGATAAAGAACATGAAATGAAAGAAAGCAAATATAAAGGTAATGAAAGTATAGTTGCATATATGTGAATGAACCAAAAAGTAAACTTCTAGAAAAATAACAAAAGCAAATAAAGAAAAGCAATAAAATAACTCAAATAATCTCAGAAAAATCACTTGATCAGGAGTAGAAAAGAGTTTACATGAAAGTAGAAAATTGAAAATATAAATGGGATTGAATTTAAACTTGTATTGAAAGTGTAAATGATATATAAATGAAACAGGATGGAAACATATTTGACTAGACTTGTGTGCTTTGCTCGAGATGTCAGAGTGACATGAGAATGTGATTACAAGTGTTTGTGAGTATTGAATTTCTAACCTTTAAATGTTTCTATCCTTTCGGTATTTATAGAATTCATAAGTAATTACCCACCCTTAAATGTTTCTATCCTTTCGGTATTTATAGAATTCATAAGTAATTACCCTTTCAACAGGATCTTGACATGTGTCTAAAACAAAAAAACATGCCTAATGATTATAAGCGATCCTTATGAAATAACTGTCAGATCTTTCTCAGTAATCTATGTGCTATAAGTACCTGCCTAATTTTTGTCAGCAATCCTCGTGCTACATGCAACTATTACTAACTTCTATTTTAAATTCAAATCCTCTTGTATGAATTTAAATTTGAATCTTTAAACAGTTGCTGATTTCTAGTCGACACTCCTTGCTTCCATGTTCAGAAATTTCCAAGTATAGTTACTCTTTAAGTTTCAACTTTCAAGAACAACTCGAAGTTTACCATTTCTAACATGAAACTAAAATTACTATTTTTGATATCAAATCGAAATTATCAGTTCTATAATTTTAAGTCTTCACTACAATTTCGAGTCTAATAAAGTTAGAATATGTGCATGTTCATGACTTAGTGAATTTCATTCATATTAAGCTTTACAATACATGCTTGAAATTGTCCTAAATCGAAAAGTGTTATTTTTATACCAACATCATGCCAACGTGACATTTCAACACGTGATATGTAGAAATTTCAATCTGATCAAAGATAAAAGGTATGGTGAACACAATATTTATGTTGAATTAAACATTTACCATTAGCCCAAAAGCTATAACTAATAGTAAATATGTAACTTTATTTTTTTTAAAATTTATCAGAACCACATCTAGCTTAAGGGGTTGCACCCATTACACGCATAATGGGTCAGGACGTTAATCTCATTGATATCATTTGTTGAATCAAGTGCTTATCATTAGGTCAAAAGTTATAACTGATAGTAAGGGTGCAACTTTATTTCCTTAAAATTTTTCAAAATCGTATCTAACTTAAGAGAATGCACTCATTGCGAATGCCAAGGGCTGGGATTTAAGCTCATCGAATCTTAAGGGAGACGCTGACCAAATAAAGCCAACTGTTCATGCAAAGAAAAGATATTCAAGCATAAAAAGAGATACTCAACTAACATAAGTGATCATATCTCTTAGCATATGTCACAACACTCCCGAAGGGCACCACGAAATCAAAAAGGAGGAGTTAAGAGTCGCCACAAATCACTTTGTTCATTAAAAATGGAAGGGTAGATTGGACACCTAAAATGAAAGTCTGCATACCAAAATTCGAGTTCAGGGGTTGATTAGGGTAGGGAAGGTGTTATTATGTTGTCCGTTCCAAGAATGGTTACCTATTTAATTTAATGTTATTTACAAAATTAATTAGAATGATCCTTTAATATTAAAAAATATTATTTTTTATTTTTACATGTCCCATTTTGTCAGCTTTTTATAAAAAAAATGATAAATACCTTAGACAAAAAATTGATAGCTAAGTAGCCATTATTGTGAAACAAAGAATCAAGCCCTCAACATATTATGTAAAAGTTATGAATTGAAAACACTAATTTAATTACTTCGAGAAAATGACTTTTTAATTTTTTTTTATTTTTGGATAAAATATATTTTCTTTTAAAAAAAGGGATTCTTTATGAAAAGAGATTCCACAAAGAAAATTCATTTCATATTTTTAAAGGAGAGTGATTAAGTGTGTGTTTGACAAAGCTGCGAAAATTTGATTATGCTTGGTAATTGATTATTGTATAAAAGCTTTTTGTTATAATCGATTATAATTGATTCATTTTTATGTTTGGATGCATTAGCTAAAAAGTGATTTTGAGCAAATCTGATTCGTTTGGATGATACAAAAAAGAATCACTTTTATACATTAAATTACTAAAATAAGTATAAAATGATTAAAAATTATTTGATTAAGGACAAAATGATATTTATATATCAAAGTGTAAGGAATAATCTATAAGTTAAAATCATAAACTTCAATCTTCACATTATGAAAATTAGCTTTAAAAAGCTTTTATTTTACATTGAATTTTGTGTAAAAACTGAAGTTAATTTTATCAAACATGATTAAATACTATTATAACAGCTTTTTTCTTTAAAAAAAGTTAATCTAATCTAAAACAAACATGCACTAAATAGAGAGTTTCAATCCATCACAATCATAATATTGAGGCTTTGTGAAATTGTGCACATTAATTTAGAAAATCAATTTTATAAAAGTATTTTATTTTTAAATTGTGAATATCAGACCGTGCCGACACTCCGTACAAAGTTTGATATAAAGTCTTAAGATTATTGAGAAGAATTCGTTAGATTAGTATCTTAATCTTATCTCAATTTTTCTATCATCGACATTTCTTAATTATTTAATCAATGTATGATGTAAAATGAAAAATACAAGCTAGCAATAAGTCACATAAACAAATAAAAAGCAAGCTTATTCTAACTAAAACACACAAGAAATTCAAATATTTTATTTAATTAATTCCATTATTTTTTTTAAATGTGAAATTATCCCAAAACATCATATGAGTTAGTTCCATTTTTTTGTAAACAGAAAAGAAATCTTGCCCAAACTTATAATGAACCCAAATCAAAACTAAGGCCCAAACTCAACACGAAGTGTGTGTTTAGGAAAATTGTGAAAACTTGATTATGTTTAGTAATCGATTATTGTATAAAAACTTTTTGTTATAATCGATTCATTTTTATGTTTGGATACATTAGTTGAAAAGTGATTATAAGTTAATCTGATTCGTTTGGACGATTAAAAAAGAATTATTTTTATATATTAAATTATTAAAATAGGTATAGAATCACTACAAGAAATCAGGAAATTAGAGAGGGAAATTTCCCTCGCTAATAAAATTAATAGGATTAGAGAGGATTAGCGATGGATAATTTAGTCACTTTTTTTTTCATCGTTAATTAGCGAGGGAACTAATCCGTCTCAAGAAAATTCATTTCCCTCGCTAATCCCTCTCTAATCCCTCGCTAATATGCCTCATTATTCCCTCGCTATTTTGTGAGAGAAATTCTCTCGCTATTCCGTCGCTGAAAATTTCCTCGTTATTGCCTCGCAATTCCATCTCTAATAATTCCATCGTTAATACCTCGCTAATCCGTCTGTAACTTGATATACCAATTTTATCAATTTCCCTCGCTATTCCCTAGTTAAAAATTCCCTCGCTATTCGGTCGCTATATTTCCCTCGTTATTGCCTCGCTAATCCCTCGCTAAAAGATACTTCGTTATTTCCTCGCTAATTAATATGTCATATTCTGTCGCTAATCCCTCGCTAATCCGTCGGTAAATAGGTAGGTTTTTTTTTATAACCTATATATATTATTACTTCCTCAAAACCTGCATATCAAACCACAGCAAACAGAAATCCAACAATAAACAATTTAATAATTGTAAACTGCTTCAACAAAAAACTTGTTCAAATAATCCAATAATATAGTTTAAAGTTATTATACAGATAATCAATCAATATAGTTGAAAGTTATACAAAGTAGACAATAAGAATAAAAAATGACAATCAGTCTAAGTCATCTGCGTCTTCTTTTTCCTCTTCCTCTTCCTTTCGACCCTCCCTACATAGACCTTACGATGGTGGTTGTGGAGTAACATTTGTTGATCCGAACATAGATAGGAACGATTGGAAAGGCGCCAACATAGGGACAAGTTGACTTTGGACAAACGAAGTCATCGCTGCTGCCACTACTGTATTTACAACTTCAGATATGTCCTGTATCAATGGTGTAGAGCGGGAAGGACCCGCAACCGAGGAGGATGAAGCTTGCATGGTGTTATTACCAATATGCAAGCTGTTACCTATGCCATGCACACGTCCCTTCTTGTTGGGACCCGGCGCATCCAACCAGACCTCTGGGTCAACCATAGGGTGAGAGGAAGAGTTTTCTCCATATTTTTCTGTCATTGCAGTGTCATATGACTCCTAAAAATAAAAAAAACAAGAAAAATATTAACAAAAAATAAATAACCTAAAATATATATGACTTTTGAATAGGAACAAGACACCTACAATAAAATTCCTCGAGCGCTTAGAAACATAGCTTCCATCTTTCTTCTTATGAACTTTTGCATACAGATCTCTGTAAGAAACTGAATGCTTTAACTCTATCTCTTGTAATCTCATATGAAAGAATATTATATAATAAACACATATCAAAAGTAAGGCATTCCATCTAAAATATTATGTCATACTCAAGATAGGCAAATAACTCAAGTAATTACAACATATTAATACACAGATGCTTATCATTAAAACTTTAAATGATGAAGTTATATTACCATCTTGCTCTTGTGTTGACCAAAGCTTATCGACCCACCTGTATGTTTCAAGGCATCAGGCATGGCTGCCCTGTTTCTTCGGACAGCTGCAAACCTCGTCATCTATTTATCTGTCAGTCAAATGTCAACCAAGTCATCCCACACTTCCATCCTCATTCCTCTGGGCCCATGGCCTTTAACATCAGCCAAGTTGTTTGAATTTACCCTCTCAAATGCCTTATCTCGTGCTTTGTTTAAATGGTCTGGATAACGGTCCAAGATAGTCCGTTCCCAAACAGTTCTCGCCATGCCGCGATCAGCATCAGATGTGAACCGATGCTTAGCCTACATAAATGATATGTATGTATATTTATTTTTCAATAAACGTATAATATATAATTCTATAGACACAATTACTTACCATGAAGTCGTTAAATAGAATTTCCTTCATCTCAGCTGAATAACCTTGCCACGTACTAGCCGGAACAGGCATCCGTGTCATGACATTGTACATAATGTCACGTATCACCTTCGACGGGAGAAACCTCCTCCTGTAAGTATAAGAAGATAATGTTAGTAATTTAAAAGTAAATACATGAAATAAAAGGTGATATATCACTATTACTTACGGTTCAGGGACAGACGCCATATATATAAGTTCCCTGCTATCTGTTTCTACATTGGATTCTCTACATGAAGGCACCACATTCGGGTCACTAGTGGGTGGGTCAGCAGGGGGTGACATAGAAATCGCTAGGTCAGTAAGGGGTGGGACAAAAGCTGATGCGCCTCCAATGGTCAATGGACTAGACGCTGGTAGGCCTGCACTGATCGATGGGCCAGTAGCTAAAATTGCACCTAACATAATTCTACATAAACAAAAAAATACATATATATTACATTTATATAAACCACAAGTTAACAATAATTAAAGTGATTATCCTACAAGTATGCTTGGAGAGGGCTGAAAATGCTGTAGTGGTGGAGAATCATGGGCAGATGAAACACTACGGCCTCTCCCACGACCGCGTCTAGCACCTCTACCTCGAATGGTCATGATGAATATCTGCATAAGGAAACATAATGAAACATGACGAGTTAAGAAACTATATGTCAATAAAAACCTCAAAATATAATAATGATATTTCAGTGTAAATACCATTAACAAAATTTATTGAACAATCTTCAATTTTAACTACTTGAGTCTGAAGCAAAAAATTCCTCATCTTCATCTGAGAATTCATTAATTTTATTATTGTCGTTGTCATCAATGAACTCATCATCAACCACATCGTCTATTGGATAATGTATATCACGTATGTTCACTTCTTCCATTTGGGCATGTGCATCAAACAAGGAGACTGCTTCATCATCTATGACAGGATTGTGTGTTCCAAGGGATCCATCATCTTGGTAATAATCAGTGACAGTTAGGTCATTCAATTCATCACCTTCGTCATTCAATGTCTCAGCCACGAAGAGTTTTGCTCTGACCTTACAAGCTGCCCACCATTCACCATTAGCTCTGTTCCCGCTTTATGGGTATCTTGTATAGTACACTTGTTGTGCTTGTTCGACTAAGACGAATGACTCATTGAGTGAAGTTTTGATTTATGCTTGATGTCAACCAACCCATATCTCTCATCAACATTGACTCCATTTATCGAGTCAAACCAATGACATTGTAAAAGAAATACTCTGTTCTGATTTTCTACATATGACAATTCCAATATATCTTCAATGATGGCATAATAGTCGAAGTCATTCTCACCATATATACTACCTCTAACGCATACGCTACTATTCATGGTAGCTTTATTTTGTCCGTACACCTTAGTATGAAATCTGTACCCATTAACTATTAAGCCATAATAAGAAGTCACAGACTTGAATGGACCATAACTTATCTGTCGTATCATTTGATCCTTGATTTGGCCTATATTAACCTGTATCATTACATAGATGGTAGATAGTTGTAACATCTAGCATAATGAACATTGAATTTAATATGATAGATCACTATTATGGATAAAAAGACTCACTAGATGTTTTAGCCACCTACTAAAGTCCTTATCTCGAGCTTCTAATATTTGATCATCAGTGATATTAGGATTTGTTTCCCTTAACGAATCCTCAAATTGTCTAATCAATACAATAATTAATATTTAGCATAAATTTAGCACATTAATAACAAATTCATTAGATAGAGAGTAAACTTACTGGAGATAAGGTTCTACTTCTCCACAATTTATAAGCACATATGTCTCAGCAATCTGAAGTTCCACATCCGTTAAGAATCTATTTCGACCTCTCTCGATAGGACGACATTGATGTTTAAAAATAGACAATCATTCATTAATTGTTTCTTCCCCACCGTCGTCATTCTGAGGAACTTGAGTGCGCCTGGTCTGTAGGTGGGGATCAAAATACATGAAAGCAAAATTAAAAATTTCTTCTAAAATATATGCTTCACAAATAAATCCTTCAACTTTCGCCTTATTTCAGATATTTCTTTTCAAGTACAGCATACACCTCTCAAAGGGGTACATCCACCTGTAATGCACTGGTCCTCCAACCTTAGTTTCATAAGGGAGATGCACGACTAGATGTTCCATCACGTCAAAGAATGCTGGAGGGAAAATCTTCTCTAACTTGTAAATTGTTTCAATGATAGAAAGCTTTGCATTCTCTATGGTAGAAGCACGAATTTCAGTTGCACAAACTTCTTTAAAGAACAAGGTTAGTTCTGTTAATGGTCCCCATATAGGTTTTGGCAAGATATCACGAAATACCAAAGGAATTAACCTTTGCATAAAAATATGACAATTGTGACTTTTCATTCCATATATCTTCCCGTTGTCTACATTGATGCAACGTGTAATATTTGACGCATATCCATCAGGAAATTTCAATTGTTTTATCCATTCACACACCATCCTTCTTTGATTGGCATCCAAGACATACATCGCCTTTGGTTTTTTACACTTGCCATTCTCAACTATTAGCTCCAAAGTAGGACGTTTGCATATTATCTTCAAATCTTCTCTTGCATTTGCATTATCTTTTGTCTTGCACTTTATGTCCATGATAGTGTTGAAGATATTATCAAACACATTCTTCTCGACATGCATAACATCTAAAATATGTCGTATTAGATTAGTGGACCAATAAAGCAATTCCCAGAATATGCTCTTCTTCACCTAATTGTGGTGTATACCAAAGCCATCTTGTTTTTGTTTACCTGAATTCAAGCAAAAAATGATTTCCTTAAGTTGAGTCACTCTATTCAAGATATCTGTCCCACTCAGCCGTTGCGGTGGATTAGATTTTTTTACTGTTGATCTCTTAAAAGAGTTTCGATCACGGCGAAATGGATGATCAAAAGGCAAAAAATGGCGATGATAATCAAACCAACAACATTTTCTACCGTGCTTCAACACAAATGACTTACTGTGATTCATACAAAGCGGACAAGAAAGTTTTCCATGAGTGCTCCACCCAGACAGCATTCCATAAGCTGGAAAATCATTTATTGTCCACAACAAAGCCGCTTTCATATCAAAATTTTGCTTCTTCCAGGCATCATAAGTTTGCACCCCCATCATCCCACAATATCTTCAGATCATCAATTAGGGGTCTAAGATAGACATCTAAACTTTTATCAGGTGACTTTGGTCCAGGAATCACAAAAGTGAGGAATATGTATTCCCTTCTCATACACATACTTGGAGGTAGATTATACGGTGTGACAAAAATAGGCCAACATGAATATGGTGTGGCTGAATCGCTGAATGGATTAAAACCGTCTATACACAGGCCAAGCCTAACATTTCGAGCGTCTAGGGCAAATATAGAATGGGTAGCGTCAAATCATTTCCAAGCCTCAGCATCAGTTGGATGCCTAATCACTGATTCATCTTGTCGCACTCCATCCGCATGCCAAGTCATATACTGTGCAGTGTTTTTGGACATAAACAGGCATTGGAGTCTTGGCATAATGGGAAAATATCGCAACACTGAGTGCGGTACATCCTTCTCATTCGATGAACGTCCCGCCTTCGGTTTAAATCGTGGGTGTCCACATACTAAGCAAACTGAGTAGAGTCTCTTGTCACTGTATTCTTTGTAATACAACATGCACTGATTAAGACACGCATCTATCTTCTCATATCCTAATCCCAACTCACGAACCATTCTCTTCGATTTGTAGAAGTTTACGGGTAACCTTTCAGGCTCTGGAAGCATGCTCTTAATTATGATAATCATTCTATCATAACAACTCTCACTCATGTTAAACTCTGACTTCAAGTTCAAAAGTTGAGTTACAGCTGACAATTTCGTGTGCTTATGGCAACCATCCCATAAAGGTTCGTCAGCATCTCTTAGCAAGTTATAAAACTTCGCAGCTAACGGATTTGGATCCTCTTCTAAATCTTGAGCCTCTAGATTTAATCTATCACCTGCGGCATCCATAACCATATCCACATATGGATTCATAGGCTCCATTTCATTATCATGGACAATGGATGTTGAGCCGCTATCCCCCCATATGTCCTCACCATGAATGGTCTAATTTACATAATCATCCACAAATCTGTACTTATACAGATGTTGTTCTACCCCAAATACCTCCCTCCAAGCACGATTCTTACATCTAGTACATGGACAAAGGATGCGATTTAATGCATCAGTAACTTTCGGGTCTCCTTAAGCAACCCTAATGAAATCATCAACTTCATCCTTGAATTATTCACTTACATAGCCGGTAGGATCATTTCTTCGTAACATCCAACTTCGATCGGGTCTCATGATTGCTGAAATTAGTTTAGCATATTAATACAAATCCTTATATCAACTGGTCCTTCTTAACATGGTATGGCCCTATCCCATTCGATAAAAAACTTTTTCAGCACTTGGTTAACAGTTATTCCTTAAATCTCATATTTTATACTTGACAAAATTTCGGCAACATTTCCCATTGGTCTCCAAGTGCATGACTATAACGCAGTGAGATCTACCGCGTTTAAGTATACACCCAGAGAATAAAAGGAAATGTAGCAGACCGAAATTTCAACAAGTATAAGATATGAGATTTAAATAATAACTATTAACCAAATGAAGGAAAATTTTTTTACCAAATTATCTCACTTGGACAATTCAAGATTCAATACAATGAGCAGTACGAACAATACGTATGTGTGCTCATTCATATTGAATCTCAAACTGGAAACTAAGGTTTTGCTCAAATCTTCACTCGAATAAGAAAATAAAACTTTAAGCATATGTTAAAGTACAATCAAAAGTTAAATCAAACCAATATTCTTAACACATAATTCATTAGAAATTCATAACTTTAATTTTTAACATCCAAGATTTGATGTCATATTTAGATAGTCTAAATGTACCTCATAGGAGAGAAAAGCATAAATAAAATCTAAGTTTTCACTGGCCACAATGATTGCTGCTATGCGGCCTGACATAGACAACATTGATGAATATGTTAGGAACACTACTACTAGAGATTTCAGTGTTGTTGCCTTTACTCTTAGTATACCTGCACTCTTACCCTTCTTAAAGGTTATTTATAAGAATAAGAAATCATGGCAAGCTCGGCACACTGGGATTAAGATTGTGCAACAGATTGAGAAGGTGAAGCAGTATGTAAGGAATTGGAAGCCCTATACACAAGTTGCTATACTAAGGAAGTCATGATCATTCTGATTCGTGAATTTCAGTCGCCTGATGAAGAAATAAACCAAGTTGTTCTGAATGTGGTAAAGCAGCGTGTAATACCCTCAGTATCATGTTAGGCTTGTAAGCGGGTTACAAAGGTATTCTAATACTTGCTTAATATGTCAGTTCAGTTTTGTGACAAACTGAATTAGTTTAGACATTTAGTTACAACACAGAAGTTAAAAAGTAACTTAAAGTGACTTAGGAAATAGCTTTAAAGGCTAAGTTGAGAGAAATAAGTATAGAGAAATTGATTTTAGGTCACAAATGAGTTAAGTAAAATACAGTTAAAATTTAAGAAGAATCGGAGTCAGTTTGGTATTTTTAAGTATAGTGGTTGTGTATTTTAATACCGATTGACTAGTAGCAGATATGAGAAATGAGAATAAAAGTTAACCAACAATTTAAATGAATCCTAGTATTTATTTTATAGTTGTTGGGAAGTTGAAAAACTTGAATTAGTATAATTTAAGTGTTCTTAGCATATAAAAGTTCTAACACTGGAACTTAAGTTCCGATTTTCCCCTTAACCCACGACCCCCAGCAGAAAACAAAAGAAAAGAATAGAACAGAATAGAAACAGAGAAACGAAGGGGAGAAAGAGAGAAAGGAGAAGAAAGGAAGGAAAGAGGAAAAGAAGAAGAGCAAGGCTCAAAGGTTGGTCATCACCTAAAGGTAAGAGATTTCTATTCTTTTTCCCTCTTTGTTCTTTTAAATGGGGGTTAGAGATTTGGAATGGAAAGCTGGATTTGGAGAGCAAAATCCTAGCTCTTAGCTTGATTCTTGCTTCTAAGAATTAAGTTAAGATAATTTTAGTCTAATAAGTATTAGATAGTCATTTATGGCTCAAACCAACCATTTTGGTTCATGATAGAAAATCTTGAAAATGGATTAGAGAAAAATGAGAATTAGGTTGTGATTGATTGACTTTGATCATAATCTAAGTTTAATAAGTTAGATACTAGTTAGTTGATGGATTGGAGCCCTTAGAATCCATAGTTTCCTTTTTAATGGTTAGTTAGAAAAAAGTAGGATTTTAGTTGTAAGTTTGAGTTTAAATCCATCATTGATGAGTTGAATTAGTATTTAATGATCCTAACATGATTAGAGACCATGACTAGGGTTAGAAAACAGTTAGAATCCATGATTTGAGGATTAGAACTTGGTTAGAAACCAAGATTATGCAATACCCGAATTTGTAGAATCAGGACAACACCCGAACAGCCTGTGGTTTTTGTCGCATAACTTGAGTTACAGACATCAGAATGACATGATTTTTGTGTCATGTTAAAGCTAAGACATAGGGCTACGTGTGGTAAAAATTTCAAAATTTTACACTAAGCCAAATAGTACCAGTTTCAGTTTGAATCCAAGGTAGATTCTATAAAAAATGCATTCTGGTAGCCAGTAAACCAGATTGCATAACTTCTTGCTCTAGTGTCTGTTTCACATGAAACTAGTGGCATTTTAAAGCTAACATGTAAGGCTTCTTGCCTGCAAAATTTCATAATTTTCCTGTGTGTATTTTGTTCCCAGTTTCAGTTTAAAGTCAGGGCAAAAATGGGTAAACTAGTAAATCCTCTGTTTTTGCTTTTGAAAAATGTCGCATAACTTTAGATATGCTTATTCAAATGAGGTAAGGTTTATGGCATTGGAAAGATATAAGAGAGAGCTATCTTCTTATAAAATTTCATAATTTTATGAGTTAAGATACATATTTGGTGCAATCTTGAAAATTAGCCTTTTTAGGCAAGTTTTGGAGGTATTTTGGGATGGTTTGAATCCTAGAAATACTAGTAACTCCTTTAATAGTTAAAGTTGAGTTAGATAGATAAGTTTTGTGGTAAATACTTTACTCTCTCAATAAGTTGAGTTGAAATGGGATAGTAGCAAGAGTGAATTGGTTTGAGGTTGAGCTTAGTGAATTGGTTCCCTCAAGCAAGTGAGATTGAGCCTAGTGAGTTGGTTCTCTCTAGTAAGTGAGGTTGAGCCTATTGAGTTAGTTCCCTCAAGCAAGTGAGGTCGAACCTAGAGTTGGTTCCCTATGGGTCGAACTTAGAGTTGGTTCCCTACAGGTCAAACCTAGAGTTAGGCATCTTTAGAAAACAGATTATTAGGGACTTTAACTGATTATTGAAGAGCTCTAATCGGTTATAGAGATAATTATGCTTAGAGGTGGAAAACCTTTAGGGAGGTTTGGGAATGTGATTTTTGGTTGTTTTATGCAACATTATGCAGAAAATCAGCAAAGACTCCCTTAAACCAGAAAAATGAGTTATCCTGACAGCTGGTAATGTTTATCGCATAACTTGAGTTACAGACATCGGACTGACGTGATTTTTGTGTCATTTTAAAGTTAAGACATAGGGCTACGTGTGGTAAAAATTTCAGAATTGTAAACCAACCCAAATAGTACCAGTTTCGGTTTGAATCCAAGGCAGATTCTGTAAAAAATGCATTCTGGTAGCCAGTAAATCAGATTGCATAACTTCCTGCTCTGATGTCTGTTTCACATGAAACTAGTGGCATTTTAAAGCTAACATGTAAGGCTTCTTGCCTGCAAAATTTCATAATTTTCCTGTGTATATTTTGTTCCCAGTTTCAGTTTAAAGTCGGGCAGAAATGGGTAAACCGGTGAATTCCCTATTTTTGCTTCTGCAAAATGTCGCATAACTTTAGATACGCTTATCCAAATGAGGTGAGGTTTACGGCATTGGAAAGATATAAGAGAGATCTATCTTCTCATAAAATTTCAGAATTTTATGAGTTAAGATGTATATTTGGTGCAATCTTGAAAATCAGCCTTTTTAGACAAGTTTTGGAGGTATTTTGGGATGGTTTGAATCCTAGAAATGCTAGTAACTCCTTTAATAGTTAAAGTTGAGTTAGATAGGCAAGTTTTGTAGTAAATAATTTACTCTCTCAATAATTTGAGTTGAAATGGTGTAGTAGCAAGAGTGAATTGGTTCCCTCAAGCAAGTGAGGTTGAGCCTAGTGAGTTAGTTCTCTTAAGTAAGTGAGGTTGAGCCTAGTGAGTTGGTTCTCTCTAGTAAGTGAGGTTGAGCCTATTGAGTTGGTTCTCTCAAGCAAGTGAGGTCGAACTTAGAGTTGGTTCTCTATGGGTCGAACTTAGAGTTGGTTCCCTACAGGTCGAACTTAGAGTCAAGCATCTTCAGAAAATAGATTATTAAGAACTTTAACTGATTATTGAAGAGCTCTAATCGGTTAGAGAGATAATTATGCTTAGAGGTGGAAAACCTTTGGGGAGATTTGGGAATGTGATATTCGGTTGTTTTATGCAACATTATGCAGAAAACCAGCAAAGACTCCCTTAAACCAGAAAAATGAGCTATCCTGACAGCTAGTGATGTTTGTCGCATAACTTGAGCTACAGACATCGGAATGATATGATTTTTGTGTCATTTTAAAGCTAAGACATAGGGTTACGTGTGGTAAAATTTCAGAATTTTAAACCAACCCAAATAGTACCAGTTTCGGTTTGAATCCAAGGCAGATTCTGTAGAAAATACATTCTGGCAGCCAGTAAATCAGATTGCATAACTTCCTGCTCCGATGTCCGTTTCACATGAAACCAGTAGCATTTTAAAGCTAACATGTAAGGCTTCTTGGCTGGAAAATTTCATAATTTTCCTATGTGTATTTTGTTCCCAGTTTCAGTTTAAAGTCAGGGCAGAAATGGGTAAACCGGTGAATTCCCTATTTTTGCTTCTGCAAAATGTCGCATAACTTTAGATACGCTTATCCAAATGAGGTGAGGTTTGCGGCATTGAAAAGATATGAGAGAGATCTATCTTCTCATAAAATTTTAGAATTTTATGAGTTAGAATGTACATTTGGTGCATCCATGAAAATCAGCCTTTTTAGGCGAGAATTGAAGTACTTTTGGGATGGTTTGAATCCTAGAAATACTAGTAGCTTCTTTAATAGTAAGATCACTAGTAGCTTCTTTAATAGTAAGATCACTAATCTGACAACTTAGCCAAATATACAATCAAACAAGATAAGCTCAACTAAACCATGTAGAGAGAGAATAGTAGAAGCAAGTTTATGACACAAAAGCCTTCTTTAAGTAAGTACAATTTTAAATATATACAAGAAGAAGAAAGAGCCCAGACAAGAGTATGAACATGAATTACTAATGCAACACTGAAATTGCCAAAAACTAAACATTTTATGAAAGACAAAACCACTACTACAACTTAATCATTTGAGCGAGCATATCTTGAAGAGAACTAAGAAACAGCAGTAGGTCAAGGCCAATCAAATTCTCAAAAAAAAAAAATAATAAGAGTAGTTTAGGAATCATTTTACAGCTTTGTACAATAAAATAGTAAGGCAACCTCTCATGAACCTATTAGTGGGGCTCAGCTGTACTAATTTTGCAGCAACAATGGCATGATTGTCTGGGCAATTTGTTATTTGCAGATTGTAAAGATGGATATGAAGATTGAAGATACAGATCAAATGGCAAACTAAAAAGACCATCTGTTTCAAATGGAACCAGATTACCATATCACAATACCCTAAGAAATTTTTATCTTCACATAGCTTATTTTTCCCTGCTAAGATTCTCAATTAAGTAATTAAATAAAAGATAATTTGTTCTCATCTACAAAATAAGCAAAACTGAGAAGTGAAACTGAATAGTGACAGGATAGTAAGGTGAAAAAAAATAAAAATAAATCAAAAATAACAATCACGGGAAATAAATAAAATTATATTAAGTTTGAAAGAAAAGACAGGAAGTTGAACATAATGAAAAGTAATTATTATAAAGCATTAGACATGGAAGAGAATAAGAATATAAAGCCCTCCAGCCACTTAATAAAAGAATGGGTTGGTACTGTACTCTTCTTCATTCTCTTTGGCTGCATTCTCAGCTAATATACATATATAAAGGCTCACAAGCAGCAAGGCCTATATCGTTTTGAACCATCCCCTAGTTTTATACGATACTATGTACATAGCATGCGTCATTCATATATTCTTTTTCAGATTTCTGAATATTGTACTTCTAGTGTAATGAGTTTAGAATATGAATGGACAGATGTTTACATAGAATTAGTCAAAGGATCAGCAAAGGACAGTATCATGTATAAGTAATGTATCTTTGTGGGGCATATAAAATGACTAAACACAAGCACTAGTTTATGAGGCATACACGGATGAAAAGAGTTGCATCTAATTTGTGCAGCAGGGTGGGTAAAGACTAAAAAGAGTAAGATAATAGAAAGTGCACACCTTTTTTTAATCTTCTCTTCTGTCTCTCTTTTTTTCCTCTGTCTTCACTAAGAATTTAAAAAACCAACAAAATCTCTAATTTCGATTGTTTTAAATAATTCTAGGTGTCTTCACCATACCAGATTTGAGTTCATATACATTGATTTTATATTTTTTATTGGTATATACAGGTGTTATAAAATTTATACTTTAATATTTAAGGGTGAATACGTTATATGTGTTTGGCTTAGTTCACAAACCAATTTAACAATCATGAGGATAACATTTGGAAAGAGACTTTCTTCTCCAAAAATAGCCCACCACTTCATAATTCATACTCAATACAAAGTGTTATTTTGGAAAGAAAAAAATAAAATAATTGATAGCAAGATGCATCCAAAGTGAATCCTATCACGTAGAAGTTCTTGTGTGTAACTATTCATTCTTTCATCTGTTTAACCTTTGTACACAATATTCATTCTTTTAAGTAACTATTCTTCACCATTCTTACCCTGAGCTTTCTATTAGCCAAACTTTGAGATTAAAGTCACTGGTGCAAACAAAAAATACTCATCTTTCATTCACTAATTCCATCTAATATTAAAGGAAAGAGAATATACATAAATATATATATATATATATCAAAATAATGATCCACTTGAATTTGTTTCCTCTTCTTGTTTAAGTTCTGCATATCAAGGCTTGATGAACAAAAGAGGAAGTTACACTACAAATATGGACTCGAAGATGCAGAGTTTGGGTAAGTTTTGCTTGTATCATTAAATAGATAAAGATTTGTCTCTGTCTGTTACTTTCTTTCTTGTCCTTTCCTATAATTCACACAAGCAAGCGACAGATGTTTTGGTTCATCCCAGACTATAAGTCATTTAATACACCATATCCTACAATTTATTAGGCATTTACAAGGCTTAAGCCCCTTAACTCAGGTTAACTATTGTATCAGCTGCAATCAAACTTTCATAATGTCTACTTAATAAAACAAATAATTGAAAGTGTATGTATTAAGCAGGGTGTATGTATTAAGCACCATAAAACAACTTCTGGGGAAGACTTAAAACACCATCCTAATGCAGGGTGTTAATTCGATGAAGCAGAGCTAACAAAGACATAACTTCAGGGGAAGATATTATATACTTAATAACGCAAACAACTGAAAGTGTATGTATTAAGCAAAAAGGCTTTAGATTATTAAAAAAGGCATTGACTTAGTAAACTAAAAATGCTATAACTAAAACGTTCCCATTAACTTAGCAAGACTTAGGTGTTTCAATCTTAGATTGTTACTCCATTACTTAGTTTCCGTTACTGCATGAGTTAAAAGCTTTATAGAAGATACTATAAATTAGCATCTTTATAGAAGGAAGCTCTTCAGAATTAACGAATTTACTAAATCTACTTGTAAGCCTCAGATTCTATGTATAATTGTATATTACTAACTCTGCTACCCATGTTATAATGCACCTTACATGACTTCATTAGGCATAACGGTCTGTTGGGTTTCTATGTTTTTTGTTTTCATTCTCATAAAAAAAATAGAAAATGAGCTCAAATTTTCAAAAAATTTGGAAACAAAGAAATCACGTTTTCAACATTTTCAGAAACACAGTAGCAGTTTAGCAATTTTCAACACATCTTTTCTTTTTTGTTTAAATATCATTTATTCTCTTTCTCCACCTTGTATTTGAACCTCCTCCTTCCATTGGTGGTGTTTCACCAGTCACCACCGACAAATCCAACAGCCACCACCCATCACCGGCAGTGCAAGCGGCTACAGCGACCCCCTCAAGGAGCGTTACAGCATGACCACGGTGGGCCTCAGTGAGCCCCTATTCAACTATTTCCAGATCTGTGGCGTGTGCTTCAAGCAGTGCTCGATGAACTAAATCAAATGTAGTCGAAGCTTATAGGAAATTTCTCTTCTGTAGGAGCCCAAATGAACTTCTCCATACAAATTCCTTTTGTCTCTTTCATTGAAGATTATTATATCAACAATTTCTCTATGTATACAAAACAATTTCCATATTTCCCGTATACGAAACATTCAAGCAGATTTTTATAAATAATGGAATCCAAGCAGCAAAGAAGAAATAGAAATATTTTTTCAACTAAAAATTAAAGGAAATAAAGTTTAAAAACCATTGAGAGTGAGGAATTTCGTCTCTAACCTGTATAACGAAGATAACCTTTGAGTTCCTTTAACCACAGTAGCCCTTGAAATCAGAAGTAAGAGAGCGAGGAATAAAGCACGCAAGCATTCCACTTTCCAGATCTGGTGGCTCACGGATCTGTGTGGTGGCAGACACAGTGTTGCAGATCTGCGTGGCTGGGGAGGCAGTGGTGGGGTCTTTGGGTGGAGGACGGTGGTTCTAGGAGAATGAGAGACGAGAATAAGAATGGAGGGAGAACGGTGGTTCAATGATTGGGGGATTGGGGTTTCAGACAAAGCTCGGTGGTGAGAGTGGAGAGAATACAAATATTTGGGGTTTCTGACGAGAATATGTGATGGGGGTTCAGAATGCAGAAGGACAAATATTTGGAGGGAACGCCAATTTTAGCGAGGGACATTATTCTCCTCGCAATTCCCTCGCTAATTTGAGATAGTTTTAACTATACTGTTAGTGAGGGAATATAACCCTCACAATTCCCTCGCTAATATTAGCGAGGGAAATTATCCCTCTCAATTCCCTCGCTAATTTGACCAAGTTTTAATTATATTTTTAGCGAGGGAAGATAGACCTCGCAATTCCCTCGGTAATTTCAGCGAGGGCAATTATCCATCGCAATTCCCTCGCTAATTTCAGTGAAGAAATATATATCTCGCAATTCCCTCGCTATTTACTTGCTATTTTTTCCTCAATTTTATTTTTTTAATTTAGCGAGGGATAAAATTTTCCTCGCTAATCCCTCTCTATTCCCTCTCTAATCAGCGAGGGATTAGCGAGGGAAATTTTCCCTCGCAAAATTCCATTGCTAAATCGCGAATTTCTTGTAGTGAATGATTAAAAAAATTATTTGATTGAGGACAAAATAGTATTTACATCTCAAAGTGTAAGGAATAACTTATAAAATAAAATTATAAGTTTCAATCTTCAACATTGTAAAAATTAACTTAAATTTTTTTATAATATATTGAATTTCGTGTAAAAATTAAGATTAATTTTATCAAACATGTTATAATATTGTGCAAATAAATTTTTTTTAAAAATATTTGCACAATAAAAAAAGGTGTGCCAAACATCTTCTAAATAAAATAGAAACAGATGATCTTACATCTTTTTTAGAGTGTAGGTATTGTCTACACATTTCTTTTTAAGGATGTGTGATTAAGAGAGAGAAAGTGATAAAAAAATTTAAGTATAATAAATGGTATTAGATAATGTATAAAAAGAAGATATATATATTATTTGTGATAAGAATATCAGAATTAAAATAAAATAGATGTGTTGTCCCATAAAAAAACAAAAAAAGGTAAAAAGAGGGAGCTGGTCTTCACGTGACCAGCCAACTGAAATGTGAATTCAAAGAACACAAAAAAGAGGCGCAGCACGTGAGTCCGTGACCAAGACCTGGATTTTTTCAAACAAAAAAAAAAAGCAAAGAAACAAAAGGGTGAGAGAGAAAGAAGCGGTATGCAGTTCACATAAGCACAGGGGAAGTGGTGGAAGGAGATGGTTCAGAAAGCGGCCAGGGGTGCAGATCGCAGGCGCTGGTTCCCGGAAGGCAGCCATAGTTCGGTGGCGTGGAAGGCGAACACGGCTGGAGCTGCTGGTTTGGGTTGAGTATGCCAGAGGTTGGTAGTGGTTTAGTCGTGGAATCTCTGTTTGGGTTTGATTCAGTATGTTACTTTGGTTTGTGTTTGTATGCAAAAGTTGAATTTTTTATGGGTGTCTTTGGCTAGGAGAGAGGGATGTTGTGATTTTGCTTTATGTTATTATGCTCGGTTGCAAATGATGCACATAAAGTATTTGATGATTTGCAAACGAAAAAGTAAAGGGAGGAAAATGCTTTGAGTAATGATTGTGAATGTGTGCTGGTGGAAGCAAAATAAATTTCAAGTGATGCAATATCTCAGACAACAAGCACTAACAAAATATTCATCACATTGTACAGTAACATAGAAAATAATGAGCAAGGTAAATACCCAAGATTAGATACAAAGAGAGAATGTTCCTATCCTTCTTTTGCTCTAGAGAACAAGTTTATTTTTTTATTTTTTTATTTTTTTGAATTTACACACTAGCACACACTAACATAAAATGTTTCAAGCCCTTCTCTTCTTCCCCCTCTTTTCTTCTTTTCTCTCTGCTCTTCTCCCCACGTCTCTATTTATAGAGAGGTTCCAGTAGGCATGAGATTGGTTTGGATGTTTAGTGATTGTAGTGGTTGTTGTTGGGAGGACATTGACGTGGGGAGCGAAAAAGCTCTCTTGGCATGTGCCATGAAGGGCTTGGTTTTGAGTGAGAGAATGGAGTGATGGGGAGGACATTGACTGGGAAAGTGAGCAGGGATGCCAAAAAAAGCTCTCTTGCATCTGCTCATTGTCTCTGCTAGGACTTGTGCACAAGGAGTAGCATGTGAGGGAAGAGTAGTTTTTTTCTTCTGTTTTTGTTTTTTTGGAAAAGAAAAGGGTGTTTTGGGTTGGGCCAAGAACAACATGCATTTTGAGATCCCTTTCTTTTCATAATTCTAACATTGTCATTTTAAGAATTATGGTTTTGTTGCCTTTGTTTTTGTTTTTATTTTTAACATAAAGAAGAACAGAAGATGGCATTCTCACAAGAACAATTAAGAATAGTTTGCACATTAATTAAGCATTCCTATTTAGCCTAAAACATGAGATTATTTGCAATAAAATTTTATGGACAAAATCAGCTATCGATGGAATAAATACCACAAAGCATACAAATGCATCCATTACTATGTAAAAAAAATTGAGTATTCTTTCTTAAAAGTAGGTTAATATGTTACAATGCTCTCATTATTTGAATGCCACTTATCTTTTTTTAAATATCATTTTCTCTCTTTGACCCCTTTTTTTAAATATAAATCTTATCTACAATGAATTATAAAACAAATGAAATATGATAAATAAAATAAAATATATTTCACCAAAAAACCTGAAGAAAGATCTTAATGGATCAAATAAATATATATAATTCACATTCTTTGCAGAGGAACAATCCAATAGATATTTTGCCGAACAACAACATGAAATTTACTCTTAGATTCGCAAGTAATTGATCGTTGTTTTAGTGTAGTTTTTGCTCACTTCCCAGGGACAAAGTTTGTGGCGTAGGCCCAAGCATTGTTGTTGACTGGATCAGCGAGGTGGTCAGCTAGGTTCTCCAAGGGTCCCTTTCCAGTCACAATGGCCTGAACAAAGAATCCAAACATGGAGAACATGGCTAACCTACCATTCTTGATCTCTTTCACCTTTAGCTCTGCAAAAGCCTCAGGGTCGTCGGCAAGGCCCAATGGGTCAAAGCTGCCACCCGGGTAGAGCGGGTCAGTCACCTCGCCAAGAGGCCCACCGGCAATGCGGTAACCTTCAACGGCACCCATCAAGATAACTTGGGTAGCCCAGATGGCAAGGATGCTCTGTGCGTGAATCAGGTTTGGGTTGCCCAAGTAATTAAGTCCACCCTCACTGAATATCTGGGATCCAGCCTTGAACCACACAGCTTCGCCAAATTTGACACCATTCCGGGCCAGCAGCTCTGGGAAGACACAACCCAGGGCTCCTAGCATGGCCCATCTGGAGTGGATGACCTCAAGCTCGCGGTTCCTGGCAAATGTCTCTGGGTCAGCAGAAAGCCCAGCAGTGTCCCAACCATAGTCACCTGGGAACTGACCAGTGAGGTAAGATGGGGGCTCACCAGATAATGGGCCCAAGTACTTAACACGGTCTGGGCCATACCATGGGCTTCTGGAGGAGACAGGCTTGGTGACGGTTTTCCTCATGGTGACACGTCCAGTGCCAAGCTCCTGGGTGGATGGGGCAAGTTTGATTCCCTGCCCAGCCAATGATGGAGAAGAGAGAGCCATTGTTGAAGTAGCCATTGTAGAATTCTAGTGGCAATTAAGTTAAATCAATGAAAAGCTGTGTAAATGAAAGTGAAGAGAATGGTTATTGTTGATGCCTGTAGTTGGGTGTAGGCTAGGTGGGCATTATATATGGCTTAAAAGAGGAAAGAGAGTTCCTTATCTTTTGGGATCTATATCTGAATTTCTATTGGTTTGGAATCATTTCTTTTGTCCACTTGCTTTTTCTCATACCACTTATCACTTTTGAATTGTTTTCCTACCATTTCCAACTGATAAAATATCCAAATATCGTTAAATACCTCTTCCATCCAATAAGAAATTGCCATTTATGATTTTGGATAGGCTATATCTAATAAATTGATGCATGAAATGGGACACTGGTAAATATATCTGGTGTTACAGAAGAGGGACCACGGTCCATTGGTCCCATTGCTAGTTGATTTAAATAGGTAACCACTAAGTGTGTATTTAGAAAAATTGTAAAAATTTGATTATTTTAATAATTGATTATTGTATTTTTTTATTATAATCGATACATTCTTATGTTTGGATATGTTAACTGAAAAATAATTTTAAATTAATCTATTTCATTTGGATGGTATAAAAAATGTTTTTATGTATTAAATTACTAAAATAAGTATATAATGATTAAAAAAATTATTTGATTGAAGATAAAATAGTATTTATATTTCAAAATATAAAAAATAATTTATAAGTTAGAATCATAAATTTAATTTTTTGTATTATAAAAATTAGCTTTAAAAAATTTATAACATTAAATTTTATACAAAAATTAAAATTAATTTTATCAAATATATCATAACACTATTAAAACAATTTAAAAAAAAAACTGTTTACATAATAAAAAAAATTTATCCAAATATACAGTCAATTACTATAACATTATCATTCACCAAATTCCAAACAGAATCAAAGACGTCAGGGAATGCAGAATTCACTTTCGTAGAAATAAAGCATTTGCCAAAGCACTTGTCACGTGAAAAGGGGGTCCATTTGGCAAATTGTTCCACTGTTTCGGGAGAGCGGAATTTAATCCACCCTTATATATTATATATTAAATTAGAGTCTTACTTGAGATTGAATTTACTTATATTACTTTCTTTGAAAGACTAACATGTGTTATTTTTAATTTTTTATTTAAAATAAATAAATTTAAATTTAAATTCTCTTTTAATCTAATTATTATGCATTTTTTAAATTTTAAATATTTTCTCTTTAATTTATGCATTTTTAAATTTTGCTTGAATTAAAAAAATCCTTTTTAAGTTTTAAACATTTTCTCTTTTAATCTATATTTTTTAAATTTTAACTAAATTTAAAAATATGTGTATAATGCCAGGATACTCACTAGTGTTAATATAAAGATAAAACTTAGTTCTATTTTTTTATGTCTATTACATCAATTTCATCAATCAAATTATGATATGTATTCATTAATATTCTCTTTTTTACTCTCTTTTTTTAAAAAAAATGCACATACGTTATAACTTGATTGGTAGAATAGATGTAATAGATATAAAGAAATGAATTTAAGTTTTATACTTGATATAATGCCTTTGTTTGCAAACTACCAAAGTAAATAACTGAACAAGGAAAAGATGTGAGGTTTTGTTTGCATTGGTATTCAGTATTCACACAACGGTCAATTTTGGTGAGGACAATTATGTGATATTTTAATCTAAAATTAATTGACGTTAAGTGAAGTGATCAGATGTCTAGACAAAACAAGTGAGCCTATCAAAGTAGACGGGATAAGACTAACGAAGTAGACAGAGAAAATGAGATCTTGACTCTGATATCACGTGAGATTCTAACCTAAAATCAATTAACGTTAAGTGAAATGACTAAACAAATATATAAATTACACTCAAAATATTGAGTCAGACGATGTGAGACTTTTAACAAATTAAATTCAAATACAGACATATTGCAGTTTGCAATGGGTAATCTTGAAATTTGTAGTTAATTTGTGAAGCTGCATGAAGCAATATTTTAAGAAGTCTTCACCTCAGGGATCAGCTTCTTTTTGTCATTCATAGAAATTTCATCTTGAGAAAGATAATTTAATCACAGTGGCATAATTAAATTGGGAAAACAATATTCAAAATTTTTCTCTCAATTATTTGCTCATTACACTGTTAATTCATAATCCTCCATTTTCTAGCTTGTCAAATATTTTAAGCCAAAAAGAAAAGAATGTTTAAATGTTTTTGACATCTTAGTACCATCCAAAAGATAACAACCATCAATCTCTATAGAAATATAAATAGGTAGATCCTGCAAATAATGAGCACTACAAACCATTTCAATTGGACTTTTGTCATTATTATATAGATAGATAGATACTTCACACCTTCTATTAACCTACACATTTATTAAGGACAATTTTCAGCTTTCCAATTCCAGAATAACATACAAATCGTCTCTGCAGTTCCAAGATAACACTAAGTGTTTAACCTTTAACTGAATGCCCCATCTATAGAGATAGATTATTCATGAGAGGGTGATATGCACAATTCATACTCAACCACCATATATATTTGAACATTTTCATATGATTTATGTTAGACTTTACTGTACAGATTTATTTTTTTTATTGTATAAATTTATTTTCTTATTTTTTTATTAGAGTAGATTTGATTCTTGTATTATGATATATTTATTTCTTATAATTTTACTCTATTTAAGGTAAGTCATTATTGTCAGAAGTTTATATAATGTAGATCATATTTGTACAATTAATCAAGAAATAATATTCAGAAATATTCTTTCTCTTTCAAGTTGGTATCAGATATCTTGATCTGGGAGCCTCTGTTGTTTCCGCTGCAATCGGCATTCATTGCTGGGTTTAGAGTCAGCCTTCATTGTTGGGATTCTAGCAGCGTTCATTATTGCCTTCACCTCAGAACTAGATTAGATAGACACTGTTCCATCGTCCACCTACCCCGTCGCAGATCAACCTGTGTTTGCTGTCCTCCACTGCCAGTCGTGTCGCCAGATACCGTTGTCGTAGTTGCACAACTCCGCCTTCTCTCCATACCAGATTCACGTCATCTCCATCGTGAATCCGTCCACCTCCCCACGCCACAAGCCATAGCGCCCTAGCACCGAAAGCCACGTACCGTGAACCACCAAATTGTCGGTGACCCGTGAGTCTCATCGACGGCCGACTGTCACTTCCCCGCTTGGTGCGTGTGTCATCGTCTTTGGCTTTTTTGCATCTTGTTTTGTTTCTCTATTTTGTCTTGTTCATTCCTTTGTTCTTTTTTGTTACAGAACTGACCAGCCTTTGAAGTTAAAAAAAAAAGGAATGAAAGAGAGAGGAAAAAAAGAAACAAAAAAAAGGAACGAGAAACAGGTTGGAATCATGTGTATGTCAGACGACCAGATTGGTAAGAATTTTTGTTTTTCATCTTTTAATGCTTCTTGTACTGAGAATTTATGGATTATGGACTCTGGTGTGATTGACCATATGACATTTTACTCACCATCTCTGTTATCTTATCAACCATCTTCTAGTAATTATCATATAACCATAGTTGATGGTTCTCACACCTCAGTTGCGGGTTCTAGTACTATTAAACTCTAGCACTCTCTACACTTATATAATGAGCTCCATGTTCCCAAATTTACCCATAATCATATTTCTATTCATAAGCTTACTAAAGACAATAATTATGCCATAACCTTTTTTCATTCTCATTGTATTTTTCAGGATCTTATCACGGGAAAGACGATTGGAGTTGCAAAGGAATAGGGAGGGTTTTACTATTTCCTTAATATGGCAGTTCATGGTGGTCCTGATAAGAAGTTGTTATCGGCTTGTCATAAGTCCAATTCCGAGTCTCTTACTTCTAAAATTTGGCTACAGCACAAGCATATGAGACATCCACCTTTTTCTTTTCTTAAGTCTATGTTTCCATCTTTATTCTTAAAAGAATCTACTGAGTCTTTTCATTGTGATGTTTGTGAGTTTGCCAAACACTATCGTGTCACCTTTTCACCTACTTTTAATAGAAGTGTTGAACCTGTCGCAACCGGGATCGCGACGGGACGACCGAAAAATGATAAAATCAATGGAGTCGCCACAAATGTTTATTTAAATTGAGAAAACATTAGAAAAACCCTTTTATCAGGAAAACTGGTCTTTTGAAAATGAGTTTGAGTCCGAGAGTCGATTACAGATAGGGAAGGTGTTAGCACTTATACTGGCCGTTCCAAGAACAGTACCTTATGTTAGTTGTGCAAATTTTAATAATATCAAATATATTTATTTTAACCCTCTAAACAAAAGACTTTGTAATTATTTATTATTTTTTCATTTTTTATTTTTGAAAAGAAATAAAAGAAACAACCAAATTATGAAAATTTATTTTTTGGCTTGACAGAAATGGGTTTCTGCTCCTACGTATCTCTGGTGCAATGGAGAACTCAAAGTCACGTAGTTCTTTATAAAATGATTGTGGGTTGATTGATTTTAATTAAGAGAAGAAGAAAAAAAAATTTATTTTGAAAACCAAATTTATGCTCGCATAGGGTTCAAGTTAGCACAAGGTTACTCAATAAACCCTTATGATCCAAATGATAATGAAGGTAGTATTCACTACTCAATCATCATCATTGGTCATTGCAGGGATCAAAAGATTTTTATTCCTTTATTTGCTATTTTTATATTCCTTTACCCTTCTTTTCTTTTTCTTACCAAAAAAAAAAAAAGTGTATCATTATTGCATTCACATGGAATGGGCAGCAGCCTACGTGATTCAAACTCAAACCTCAATAGGCAGTCAACAATTCAATTTAAAGGAAAGAGAGCTTGAAAACTTGGGTAACAATATCAGAGCACATACCAGAGGACGTTTGGGGAGGGGTTTGGACCCTGAGATTCGACGGTCGGTGTGGAAGAATTTAGTTTCAGAAATTTGACGGTCGGATGCAGAGAAAGATCTGGTGAGATCCGACGATCGAGTGCGGAGAGGGATCTGGAAATTCGACGGTCGAGTGCGGAGAGGGATCTGGAAGTTCGACGGTCGAGTGTGGAGAGGGAGCTGGAAGTTCGGTGGTCGAGTGCGGAGAGGGAGTCGAGTGCGGAGAGGGATCTGGAAGTTCGACGGTCGAGTGCGGAGAGGGAGCTGGAAGTTCGACGGTCGAGTGCGGAGAAGGAGCTGGAAGTTCGATGGTCGAGTGCGGAGAGGGATATGATTTCGGTCGGTTTTGGTAGGGTTCCAATTTGAGGTTCGACGGGTTTGGTTTCTGGTTCCTGGTCCGACGGTCGGTTCTGGTTAGGTTCAGTGGTTTTCGAGAGAGGTCATGGAGGCACTTTTATTGGATTTTGGCTAGTGTGGGTGGGTTCACAACAATAGTGAGAGGGATGGTGAAGGTTGATATATGGGGATTCGACGGTCGGCGGGGCATGATGGTCATTGGTTCGATGGTCTGCGAGAGGGATTCGGGGTCCGACGGTCGGTTGGTTGAAGGGAAGGATCTGGCTTCTTGGGTTTCGACGGTCGGTGAGGGTGTCGGTGAGATGGTCGGTGAGATGGTCGGTGAGATGATGGTAACTGGTGTTGGTGAGGTTCGACGGTCGGTTTAGGAGATTGGATGGTTCGACGATCGGATATGATGGAGTTTAGGGGTGACGGTCGGTTGGTTGAGGGGAGGATCGCTTCTTGGGTTTCGACGGTTGGTGAGGGTGTCGGAGAGATGGTCGGTGAGATGATGGTAACTGGTGTTGGTGAAGTTTGACGGTCGGTTTAGGGAGATTGGATGGTTCGACGGTCGGATATGATGAAGTTTGGGGGTCGACGGTCGGTTTGTGGGGTTATGAAAGTGAGGTGATGAAGGGTTTATGTGGAGGAGATGATGAATAGTAGTAGAGTGGTTTGTCGGTGGGTTGGACGTGAAGGTAGAGAGGTGGTGTAGTGGAGGTTATGGGTGATGGAGTTTGTGGTTGGTGGTGAAGACGAAAATGAAGTTGGAGATGAGAGGGTGAGTGAGTCACGGTTGCATGGATGTGCTATGGCGGAGAAGGATGGTGGAGGTGTGGTTATGGAGAGGCAAGGTGTTTGGACGTTGGGGTGATGGTGGAAGTCTTTGGAAATGAGGTCTTTGAGCTTGAAGATAATGATGAGACGATGAATATTAGTTACGCAAAGTGAGGTAGTGAAGATGAAGGTAATAAAAGGGAGATGGATTCACGGTTGGAGAGTGGATATTGGGTTTTCGGGGAGGCTTGAGTGGATATGTAGTATTCATTTCGGGTTAAGTGCGAGAGGGATTCGGGGGTTGTGTGCAAGTGAGAATAGTTAGCGAAATGAGCTACATGACATAAATGCAGAAGGTTACCTGTGGAGTTCAAGGTGGAACAGTTGAAGTGAATGCTATTCCTCAGCAAGGCTTCTGTCTCCTTCTTGTTCCCTTCTCTCTGTCTCCCTTGTGATGGCTGTGCTCTTGGAAGTTTATGGTGATGAAGGATTGATAAAGACGATGGTCACAGTGGAGAATGGGTGAAGGTGCTGTTTTTGGTGATGAGGGTGGTGAAAATGGAAGGTGTTTTTCTGGTTCTTGAAGGTGAAAAAATGTGTGAAAAAGATCCCCCTTTTTCTGATGCTCTTCTCTTTTAAATACCTCCACCCTTTCATCATTTCTCCCCTGACATTTCCTCCTTTTTTTTTTGCGTGAGCCTTCCTACGTTGAGCCCCTCATCTCCTCCTTTATCGAACCTTTTTCTTTTCTTTCCATCCTTTTAGCCCCCTTTTTTTACGCTTCTAACGCCTCAATGCATTTAATGCCTTCTTCTTTACGTGTGCAGGCATAAGGTATTAAATGCAATGCCCCCTTTTTAAAAATTTTCTTTTAAAACGAGATCAGTGTTCCCTTTTTAGTAGGCTTACAATTGGGCCAAAAAAGAAGAGTAAAAGAATTTGTTAGCCCGGTCCAAATTGAGTATTCACAGTATATGTTCAAAATATTATAATTAAGTATCAAAAAATTTTATGGACAAAATTGGGTATCAACAGAACCTTTTGCACTTATCCATTCTGATGTTTAAGGTCCTGCATCTATTTCTAATATTTCTGGCACTAAATGGTTTGTTTCTTTCATTGATGATTTTGCTCCAGTAACTTGGCTCTTTTTAATGAAAGACAAATCAAATGTGTTTCAGTTGTTTGTTTAGTTTTACCGCGTGGTTCAAACCCACTTTAGAAAGTTCGTTAAGCGTTTGCGTTCTGATAATGTAAGGAGTATGTCAACCAAAATTTCTCTACATTTATTAAAGAACATGATATTGCGCATAAACTTACGTGTGTTGATACTGCTCAGTAAAATGGTGTTGCAGAAAGAAAAAATTGCCATTTACTTGAAATCACCAGAGCTTTACTATTCCAAATGTTTGTTCCTAGCTCATACTGGGGGAAAGTTATTTTAACTGCTACATATTTAATCAATCGGTTACCATCTCGTGTCCTGGGTAATGTAAGTCTTGTCTAACTCATGACCTCTTACTTTCCATCTGTTCCTATTATGCAGAGTCTACAGCTTCATGTCTTTGGTTGTGTAGCCTTTGTTCTTGTACATCGCCAACATCGCAACAAACTTGATCCCCGTGTTATCAAATGTGTTTTTCTGGGTCATGCTCCTGATAAGAAGGGATAGAAATGCTATCACCCTTCAAGTCATCATTTTTTCATATCCATGGATGTCACTTTCCATGAAAATGAGTCCTTTTTTACTCGTCCTCAGCTTCAGGGGGAGAACACTCAAGAAGCTGAGGCTAAGTTCTTCTCGCCTAGGTCCTTCCTTCCTTTACCATCTGACTCTATATAGGAATTAGCATTTTCTGACACCCTACCTAAACTAGCTGACGTCAAGGCCAAGGCTAGCACACCAAAATTGGTGTATTAGAGGAGAAGGGAACCCGAACTGGCCCAACAACAACTTCAGGCGTCTGAACCAACGGTAAGTACTAAAGATACAAGTTTTCCTATTTCTGAACTTCCTGTTTTTGAACCTGACTCATATAATACTATTTCTGAACATGATAATATGTCTTTAAATAATTGTGAACCTGACCTAGATGACTTACCCATTACATTGAGGAAATGAAAAATGTATTGTCCCAATCTCAAGTACCCTATTTCTCAATTTGTCACTTCTAAATATCTTTTCTTGCAGCACTAGAGTTTCATTTTAGCTACAAATTCTATCAAAATCCCAACATCAGTATAAGAAGCATTGAAGGATAAGAACTTGATTCAGGCCATGAATGAGAAGATGAGTGCATTGGACAAGAATGGAACATGGGAGATTGTTGAAAGGCCAAGTGACAAAAGGCCAGTTGGGTGCAGTTTGATATATACTTTGAAATATCAATTTGATGGTACACTAGACCGGTATAAAGCAAGGTTAGTGGCAAAATGATACACTCAAACTTATGAAATTGACTATGAGTAGACATTTGCGCTAGTAGCCAAGATGAATACTGTAAGAATCTTACTCTCCCTTGTTGCCCACTTTAGGTGGGAACTACACCAGTTTGATGTTAAAAATACATTTTTCCATGAAGACTTAGAGGGGGAAGTTTATATGGAAATTCTCCCTGGATATGATTCCACTAATAGAAGGAACAAGATATGTAGGTTAAAGAAGGCGTTATCCGGGTTGAAGCAGTCTCCCCGTGCTTGATTTGGAAGATTCACAAAAATAATGGTGTCCCTGAGTTATAGACAAAGTTAAGGCGATTATACCCTCTTTTTAAAACATTCACAAGAAGGTAAACTCACAGTTTTGCTTGTGTATGTTGATGACATCATTATATCAGGTGATGACTTAGTTGAGAAACAACTTCTAAAGGAGAAATTAGCTATTGAGTTCGAAATGAAAGACCTTGGAAGACTAAAGTACTTTCTTGGGATTGAAGTTGCCTACTTCAAGCAAGGTATCTTCATTTCTCAAAGGAAATATATCCTAGATCTTCTCAAAGAAAACAGAAAACTCAGGTGTAAGCCAACTGGTGTACCAATTGAGCAGAATCACAAACTGAGAAATAATGAAGAGAGTCCCAAGGTAGATAGATCTCAATATTAGAGACTAGTTGAGAAACTGATATACTTAGCACATACTAGACCTGATCTAGCGTATGCTGTCAGTATTATTAGTCAATTCATGCATGATTCGAGGGAGAGACACATGTAGGCCGTGGATCGAATTCTACAGTATCTTAAAACCATGCCTAGAAGAGGATTACTATTTTAAAAAGGGGGAAACCTATCCATAGAAGTGTACACGGATGTTGACTATGCAAGTTTGGTTACTGACAGGAGGTCAACATCAGGTTATTGTATGTTTCTAGGTGGAAATCTAGTAACATGGAGAAGTAAGAAACAAAACGTAGTGACATGGTCGAGTGCAGAAGTTGAGTTTCGAGTTATAGCACAAGGAGTTTGTGAGTTGTTATAGATGAAGATCATACTAGATGACCTGAGAATAAAGTATGAAGCACCTATGAAGTTGTTTTGTGACAACAAATCAGCCATTAGCATTGCGCATAATCCGATTCAACATAACAGGACAAAGCACATTGAGATAGACCGACACTTTATTAAGGAGAAATTGGATAGTGAATTCATAGTCACAACATACGTTCCTTCGAGACATCAGTTGACAGATGTATTAACTAAGGGACTACCTACAGAGTACTTTCAAGATCTTACTGACAAGTTAGGAATGATAAATATCCATTCACCAGCTTGAGGAAGAGTGTTAAACTTTATTGTACAAATTTATTTTCTTTATTGTACAAATTTATTTCTTTATTTCCGTTATTAGGGTAGATTTGATTCTTGTATTATGACATATTTATTTCCTGTACTTTAACTCTATTTTAAGCAAGTCATTATTATCATAAGTCTATATAATGTAAATTATACATGTACAATTAATCAAGAAATAATATTCAAAAATATTCTTTCTCTTTCAAGTATTTATTCTACCAGGAGTCTAGGCCAGTGGAGTCCACGAACAGCTTTACAACTGTTAAATGACTTCGGTTTGGTTGTATGAATTGAATTTGAAAATAATCAAGAACAAACTGGAAATCAAGAAATATAAATACATGATATTTTCCTAAAGAAATATTATGCCCTTCCTGGTCTGGGGTTCAGGTCAGAAAAAATCATGTCCATTCCAACTTGACATATTTCAACATGTGCCATGTAAAATTTTCAATCTGATCTAAGATGAAAGGTTTTGGTGAACACATGACAATTATGCAAAGAAAGGCATTCAAGCATAAAAAAATTATACTCAACATAGCTTATCATATCTCTCATCATAAATACCATAAAGCATGCTAGTACATTGTTTTAAATAGGTAACCATCAAATTACTGTAACAGTATCATTCACCAAATTGCAAACAAAAACCAAGACTCCAGGGACTGCAGTGTTCAATTCTGTTGAAGATCTTGTAGAGGTTGCCTCTTAGGAAATGCTTTCTTTGATATGACCGAGCCAAGTTGCTCCTTCTTGCCAATTTTAATGTTCTCTTTCATATCACAAGTTCCAAGAACATCTCTTGCAGATATCAGGGGCAAATTCGTTTCAATCTCCAACTCTTTCTTCATCATTGAAGATTCAAGGAGCTTGAGGAAAGAACTGTTGCTTTCCTCTGAATTTGCAACTGCAACTGGCGTACACTTCGGTGATAATTCCAACTTCTCTTTATATATATCTTCATCTGCAGAAGCAGTGTATAGAAACAAAGGTTTAGAAGAATATGAATTAATTCCTATATATAAACAATCACTTGTATAGGTAAATTCTTGAATAGATATTGCATTGCTTTAGCCAAAAACTACACTTTACCTGAAGCAAACATTTGATGAATGTTAAAAGTGCATGACTTATTTTCACCAGGTTGTGGCATAGTTTGCACAAATTCTGCTGGTGTCTCATCTGAATTTTGATCACTAGCATTATCAACAGATTGGAACTCATTCAGGAAATATTTCCCAAGGCTATCCATATCCCTCTTTTCCCTTTTCGGGCTCACCATATAAGGTTTATTTTCATCTTCTGCTCCAGTTTCACCAGCATGATCATGAACATCAGAGTTGTCAAACAACCAGATAACTTCTCCCTGCACCAAATTGCATTCCTCCATAGATCTTTGCAAAAGATCCACATCATTTATGACAACAGCATTCGTTGTTGAATGCAAAACCTCCTGACTGCAGTCAACTTTCTCATTCTTGGCACTTTGAAGGCTTTCTTCCATGCTACAAGTTCCTAAAACATCTCCTATTGTGCTTGGGTTAAAATTTGTTTCAGCCTCCAAACATTTAGCCACTGAAGCTTCAAGGTGCTTGGGAGAAAATTCAATACATTGTTCTGGATATGCAACCAGACCTGTCTTGGCACTTTGCATGCTTTCTTTCATGTTACAAGTTCCCACAATATCTGCAAGTGTGCTTGGATCAAAATTTGTTTCAGCCTGAAAGCCAATCTCTGAAGCTTCAAGGTGCTTGGGATAAAACACAATGCATTCCTCTAGATCTGCAACTAGACCCTTCTTATGTGATGATTCCAACTTCTCTTGATCTGCATGTGCAGAAGGAGGGTTCAGAAACCGTGTAATAAAAGATTATGAAATACTACTTAATTACTTATATATATCAACTATGACTACCAATAAATTTCAAAACCAAAACTTCACTATACCTGAAGCAACTATTTGATGAATTTTAAGATCACTAGAGTTCATTTCCAAATAAGTTGTCAGAAACTGATCTGGTGTGTCATCTGAATATTTAAAACTAGATGAATGAACCTCATCTGGAAAATGTTCTGCAGTCACATTGGTCTTCCCATCAGTATCCTTGGCAGCAATGGATGTATCAAGGAGGCACATGGTATCAACTTCTGATCCACTGTTTCCAAAATTGTAGACACCCCCATGAATACAAATAGTGTCATCTAATTTGTGAACTTCGCCTTCAACCAAAGGGTAACCGGATTCCTCTAGAGAAACATGTAAAAGATTCACATCATTTATGTTTGATCCCTGAGGGCTATTGGTGTCATCTTGTTTTTCATCTTCAGCTCCACCCTTTCCAGTTCCACATACTTCTTCATGAACATCAGTTTTGTCAACCAACTTCTCAACTTCTCTCTCCACCAATTGGTTACCAAATTCCTCTAAACCAACCTGCACAAGATCCACATCCTTCAAGACCACTGCACAAGATGCAGCATGCAAAACTTCCTGACTGTCATAGACCTGCTCCTTATTGACACAACTTTGCATGTTTCTCTCCTTATCACAAATTCCAAGATCATCTCTTGGTGTTTCTGGGGACAAATTCATTTCAGACTTCAAGCCTTTAGTATCTGAATTCTTTACGAGCTTGGGACAAAAATCAGTTTTCTCTGAATCTGGGCTTATCTTTTGTGATGATACAAACTTCGCTTCACATGAATCTGCATTCCCAGTAGCAGTGCCTAGAATATCAAGGTTAGAGAGATTATAAATTCATTCCTATAAAATCAACTATAGCACTTATATATACATCAAGGAATAAAAGATTAAAAGTATCTGCAGGTGCATAAGGACTGTTCAGAAATCAAGGTGTAAAAGAAGATTAAGAAATCCTGCTTATATATATCAACTGAGACTATCAATAAATTTCAAAAAAATTCACTATACCTGAAACATCCATTTGGTGAATATTCAGATCACCGGACTTCACTTCAATTGGTGGATAAGTTGGCAGAAACTGAAATGATGTCCCATTTGAATCTTTAAAACTAGATGAATGGACCTCATCTAGAGAATGTTCAGCAGTCAAATAGGCCTTCTCATCAGTATCCTTGGTGCCTATGGATGTATCAAGGCACATGGTATCAGCATCAGATCTACTGTTTCTAACATTGTCGACGCCATCATGAACACAAATATTGTCATCCCATTCGTGAACTTCTCCTTCAACCAAAGGGTAACCAGATCCCTCTGGAGAAATTTGTAAAATATTCAAATCATTTATGTTTGATCCTTGAGGGCTATTGGTGTCATCTTGTTTTTCTGCTTCAGCTCCACCAATTCCAGTTCCACAAACGACTTCATGAACATCAGTTTTGTCATCCAATTTCTCAACTTCTCCTTCCACCAAATAGTTACCAAATTCATCTGAAGCAACCTGTACAGGATCCGCATCGCTCATGACACTGTCGTCAACTTGCTCCTTGTTGACAATGTTGTAGACACTACCATGAACACCAATATTGTCATCCGATTTGTGAACTTCTCCTTCCACCAAAGGGCAACCATATTCCTCTGGAAAAACTAGTAAAAGATTCACATCATTTATGTTTGATCCTTGAGGATTGGTATCATCTTGTTTTTCAGGTTTAGCCCCACATTTTCCAGTTCCACAAAAATCATCATGAAAATCAGTATTGTCACCCAACTTCTCAACTTCTGCCTCCTCCAAATGGTTGCCAAATTCCTCTGAAGCAACCTGTGCAAGATCCACATCTTTCATGTCAACCACACCCGAATGTAAACCTTCCTGACTGTCATCAACTTGCTCCTTTTTTAATCCACTTTGCATGTTTTCCTCTACATCACAAATTCCAATATCATCTCTTGTTTTTTCCGGGGACAAATTCGTTTTAGACTCCAATCTTTCAATCTCTGAATTTTTTAAGAGCTTGGGAGAAAAACCAATAGTTTCCTCTAAATTTGGGCTTGGACTTCTCTTTCCTGAAGTTACAAACTTTTCTTCCGTTGCATCAATATTCCCAGCAACCGTATCTATGAATATCAAGGTTTGAAAAACTATAAACTCATTCCTATAAAAATCAAATATAAAACTTATATAGAAATTCTAAAATAGAAATCAAATTGCTCTAGCCAAAACTTACTGTACCTGAAGCAACCATTTGAAGATTGTCACCATTGCTGGATTTCACTTCAACAGTTTCTACAATTAACAAATCTTTCTCTCTTCCAGCGTGATCAGAACCTAACTGGCATGACACAGCATTTTCTTTTCCCTGTGTGCAAAGCGAAACCAAAGGGGAAAAAAAAAAACATGCACTTGCAAAATTTAAACCCATTTAACTCAGAACTGGAATGCAAGCCAACAACACATAAAGATAAAAAAACCATCCATAACATGCATATTCTAGGGGAGGGGGGGGGGGGAATTGCCAGAGTGTACAAACCCAAAATTCTGTTTCAACTAATGACAGAACTTGG
This sequence comes from Ormosia semicastrata, assembly GCA_029884595.1. Lineage (NCBI taxonomy): Eukaryota > Viridiplantae > Streptophyta > Magnoliopsida > Fabales > Fabaceae > Ormosia > Ormosia semicastrata. The sequence continues at coordinate 13,400,098 of JAQQTO010000041.1, forward strand.
CTCTAACCGTGGGAAAAACTATCTCTCTCCAACCTCCTTAATCTGTTATTATGTATTCATTAATTTAATTAAATGATATGAGTAAATAATAAAATGAACACAGACAACAAATTAAGGAAATTAGATGGAGATAACTCCTCAAGGTTGGAGCCAATTTTTTTCCTTCCACTGCTATTCTTGTTTCTCCAATCAAACCCAACAAATAAAAGAAAAAAAGAACATATTTTTACTTGAAGAGAAGGGTTTAATAGTAAAAACCTTAAGAATCAACGAAAGTCTATCTGCCATGTCTTTGTTCTTCAAGTTTGCAGGGATGCCATGTTTCTTGCACAGAGACTGTAGTCTCTTCCTCTTCATGGAATGGAAGTCCATCTCCTCTATCTGCTTTGAACAAAAGTAAGAAACAAATATGCAAATTTATGGCAAATAATTTTGCAGGAAAATGATTGGAAGACGTGTGCTGCAGCAACTGTATATTAATGACTGGTGGGTTGGTTTCTTTTTGAAGTTAAAACTTGGACATAGACTTTCCCGCCACTGTAAGTTAGTTTTTTTTTTTTAAATACATAATTTTAGTGATTTTAATTTTCTCTAATAAAATGATGGTACGGACACATTAGTTCCACAAGATTGAAGCATTTATGGGGTTGTATTGCTTTTCGTGCACAAGTTTGAATTCAAGTCTGAGTTGGGATAGCATTATCCTTTTTGAATTTACTATTTTTTTAAATATGATATATGGTCACGTGAATAAAGGTCGGTCACAGACATTTTAGTAGATGAATTCTTCGCTTTGCACAGTATCTTTTTGAAGGTGCGGTGGTCCTAAAAATTCAGAGCACCGGTGGTAACATCAGTGAACGTGGATATAATGATAAAATACATGAACGGCTATAAATGATTTACAACTTAGTCCCTCTCATTTTATACGGGTTTTTGAGAAAAAAAATGTGAATAAGATTTAATCGTAGTTTGTAAAATAAACTTTAACTTTTACACGAAATTTAATATAAAATAAGAGCTTTTTAAATTATTTTTATAATCTTTGAAATTGCTTATGATTTTAGGCTTATAGATTATTTTTACATTTTGATATGTAAATACTATTTTGTCCTCGATCAAATAATTTTTTTAATTATTTTATACCTATTTTAGTAATTTAATACATAAAAGCGATTCTTTTTATATCATCCAAACGAATTAGATTAACTTAAAATCGCTTTCACAATTGTCGATCCAAACATAAAAATGAATCAATTATAATCGATTATAACAAAAAGCTTTTATACAATAATCGATTATTAAGCATAATCAAATTTTTTTAATTTATCCCAAACACACACTTAGTCCCTCTCATCTATTATACGGGTTTCTACCAAAATGTTATTAGTGATAAATATATTTATCAAATTGTTATTTTTTTAAAATTATTTATCAAAATATCATTATTTTTATCATACTGGATTATTTTATTTTTTAATAGGTCACGTATGATATGTCAAGTCATTCTGCGCACCCTCTTGGATGCGTCAAACGTGTTGGCGCATCCCTCTTGGATGCGTAGGATGACTTTGCGCATCGAGCACACGGTCCTACTTCTAATTACCATATAGCTGTGTCTAATTGACTTGAAGCTTTTCACTTTGAGACACGCCGTATATAGTGCTCACACGGTCGTGTCTACAAAAAATTACATTTTTATGCTAAAAATATTGTGTTGTGTTCTCATATGACCGTATGAGCCTTGTAGATATGAAAAATAAACTGTTTTACCATCAAATCATTTGTAGTATGCTTAAATAAATTTTTTATATTTTTTTATTTCGTTAAATAAAAGCTGATACAATGTGTCTATTTTTAATTAGGTCATGGCTCGACCTAATTAAATGTAAGGCCGAGTCCAGGTTTAGAAAATTGGGTCAATGAAATAATGAAGCTAAACTTTACCAATTAAATCTAGTCATGAGCAAACATAATCGCTGTTAGCGTATTGTAATCAATTAATTTTTACACTTTAGATTGATTTTGAAAATCAAAGTTGATCACACTCTTAACGTCATGACCGGTTCATTGGCAAGAATATCATCCTATAAAACCTAACAAATTCAATTAACCTTAATAGCTCAAACATTCTGATTCTATGAAAAATTCGACAGAATATCCCCTAAAAATTAGACGTTCTCAAAAGTATATCATCTTGTATAATGAAATATATTTATATATATTATGATTTCCATATCAACAGAACACGTATAAGATGCATAAGCATAACAGAAGCATTTATACAAATACATACAGTTATCCCAGTCTAAGAAAATGTAATAATAGGATAATAAATTCATACATAAAGTGCAATGACTACAATAATGAGAAGGGCCAGAGTCAGAATGTGGTAGTCTATGAAGGGGATCAGAAGAAGGTCCTGACTGTGATGGGTGAGGATATGGTAGGTAACCCATATACGGTGGATATGGAAATGACGGTGTAAGGGTAAAAGTCAAAGGATATAGTGGATAAGTGTAAGCAGATGGTGGGTATGCTGTAGATGGTGGATAACCTGGATATGGTGGGTAAGATAGAGGTGGTGATTGAGATGGTGGATAAGTAGCAGTAGTAGTGGACGGGGGCTGAATCCTAGGCACACCCGAAGAATCAGAGTCATCTGAAGGTTGTAGTCGAGATCGAGTACTCATTAAACCTCTCCTTCTACGGTGCGGCCTTTGCTAATCGGATTGCTCGGATGGTCCTGAGATGTCATCTGCAGGAGGAGTTGGACGAAGTTGATCTAATGTAATGCGATCATGTTCTCTCACCGAAGCTAATAACTCCTCCATGGATTGTAGAAGGCTATCCATACTAAATCCCGAACTAGGGTTCCTAGCTGAAGCATGGACGTTCTCTACAATGTCAGCCTAAGACACAGATATAACATATGTCATCATCAATACAAAACACATTTAGCAAATAGTATAACATATTGGTAAAAAACTAACCACAAACCCAATAGATGCACACGTATGAGAAATCCAATGTCTGGTAATTCTTCTGTACCAGCGCATATGCTCAGAATGTGCAGTGAGGGGAGCTCCCAACGGCCTTCCAGTAACACATCTTTCCCTCCGACTATCCCAGATGGTTATGTGTGGTAGGTGTGTAACTTGTCAATCCTCGTCATGTCGTCCTACTAATGTAATCGAATGCAACTCGTCAGGTTGGTGTGGTCTGCGCGGTATTAGTTGGTCCAGACTAAACTCACGCATCACTCTATCTGGCTGGTGCCACTCAACAATGTGAAAAAAGATGAGTGGAACCACTGCCAATATAATGTCTCTACCAGTGACACAAAAATCTGGTAATGAAGCCACAATCTCATCCGTATAGGGTTGCCATGTAATCTGCAAAATAATATATTCAAAACATTAGAAAGCAAGACAAAATAACATGCATAAATCAATGTAAACAAATACTGACCTCATCACTCTTCAATTAATCAAAGAATTGGTGATAATACGGAAGCACCCCTATTGGGGTTTCATTCACCACCTTGTGTTTATGTCATCTATTTAAATGTCAAAGTAATACGATGTCAACACAAGTATTACATATAACAAACTAATATAAACAAAGGATACTTTGAGAAACTTACTGAAATCCCAGTGGACGTTGGTGACCACGATCGGCAGCATAGGCAGCCAGCAGGATAGGATCAGTATCATCTACAAGTGTAGGGACTAGGGGTGGAAATCTATGCCAAACCCAATACTGCAACAAAATGCAAGCACTTCCAATCTCGTGCACGTTGTGGTCTGTGGCTTTGCAAAGCTCTCTGTACAAGTACGCCAAGACCGCAGATCCCCAACTGTAATGTCTAGTAGCCTCAAAGTCTTCTAACAGTGGAAGGAACATCATGTGTACATATCTACCGGAATGGTCAAGAAATAGCAATCCCCCAATCAACTGAAGTATATATGCTCGTGTACAATGCATCACATAAGCAGCTCCATTGGCCTCAGTAAGTCGTCTACTGAATGCACTCCAAAGTCATGACATATCAATACGTCCACCTGATACGTGTGACTCAGGCAACTGCGAACCTAACAAGTCTTCAGATAGCTGCATCCAATATGCACGTGATGTACGGCCAGTAACAGCATTGCCGTTAATAGGAAGTCCTGAGATAATGCCTATGTCCTCCAATGTGATGGTGCACTCTCCATTCGGTATATAGAATGTATGTGTATCGGGATGCCATCTCTCAACCAACACCGTAATCAATGAGTGATCCATGGTGCAATATCCCTTGTGGGCAACCCCCACGAAACCTGCTTGATGTAGATATGGATGCATCCGCTCATCTTGGTCCATATGTTAGAATTTATGAGCACGTCTAACATGCAGATGACGATCAGGTTGGTCCTGCCATATATGCTGTGAAACATGAAACTCCTGCAACTCCAGTACTGAAGGGTCCTCCGGGCCTGGGCACAAGTGGAATGTCATGTCTCACGCTGTAATTAGGCAACAATGGGTAAGTCTTCAAATAATAAGACATACTATAAAACAAATATACATAATAAACATGAGTGTGTCAAGTGACATACTATAAAACATAATATACATAATAAGCACAATGAGGAATGATATTAAACAAACATAATCAAATATAAATTGTCATCATTGAAATCCATACATTAACTAGATTATCAAATTACACACCTACAATCCTTAAGTACACACTGATAGACATCAAATATTATACTAATTATCAAATTATGTCTTAATCAAGTAGATGGTCCGTCTTGGTCATTCCTCAAGGAAGTCGATCCACCATGACGATAACTACGAGAGTTATGTCCAGATTCACCACATTTTTTACATCTTTGTCTTGGTCTTGGTTCGCGTCAATCCATTTCATTTCTATGTCGAGTTGATTTGGGTCGACCTTTAGATCTAAGTAATTGACGATCGGGTACCAATGTAATCATTGGAGCTGGTGGCCACCATGGTTCATCCCTAATGATTCCCTAATTAATCTCATAAACCTTGTACAAAGTATGCATTCTGTAAATACTATGCATATATCGAAAAGCGTCAAGTGTCCTAGAAGAACATACTGCTATTGCATAAGAGCATGGGAAATGCAACGCTTGAAACAGGCCATAGTCACACGTGCCTTCTTGAAGGTTTACAGAATATTTAACTCCACTCTGCTGTGTTATAGAGTTGAATGCCTCTTCGACCAAAAATCTGGTGGAATGTATATCAAATCGACGGACTTGGTGAGAGCTTGCCTTGAGCACGTTGACATTCCAGCTCTTCATAAAATCATCAGTCTAATTAGCCCCATCAACAAGTTTCTCGTTTGCTCCTTTTGATTAACAAAGTACTCTACCAATTTGTAATATGTCATCTGAACCAGTGCGATTATTAGTAAGTTTCTGCCACCTTTCAACACTTCATTCATACACTCAGACAAGTTCGTCGTCATATGACCAAATTTGTGGCCACCATTATATGTTAAACTTCATTGTTCTTTTGAAATCAAATTAATCCAATTTTCCATTTCGGGAGTAGCGGTCAACTTTTTCAACCTAACCTCAAATTTGTATATAATTGGTTCGTACCCTGATATTAAAATTTTTAATGAGTTGGTGTTGGCAACAAAAATTATAGTATGGTAAGTAGTATAGTAAACGCATAGAAATTGAAATGTTTAACTACCTGTGTTAATCAAATATTTCTTTAGGGCCAGATTGCGGAAAGCGCCGTTAAAGTTGCTGGCAATATGACGAATATCGAAGACATGATGCGCATGTGGTGGCTGCCATCTAAGATGTGGATTTGCCACTGACTATAGGATGCCTTGATGTCGGTCAGGTATCAAGCACAAGTCTTGTTGTTGTGTGACATGCTTTCGAATTAAGGCTAAGAACCAACTCCAAGCATCCTTTGTTTCTCTTTCAACAATGGCAAATGCAATTGGCAGAGGTTTTCTATCGCCATCTTGTGTTGTTGCAATCAATAGTTTATGATGATATTTATCATACAAACGAGTGCTGTCAATCTGAATAATGGGCTTGCAATATTGGAATCCAACAACACATGGTTTGAATGTCCAAAATAAGCGACAAAATACGAGTTTTGAACGGTCAACTCTATTGTGCTTGATATAATCAATGGTTTGCAACTCTATCATTGTGCCTGACATGTCTCTTTGCATGCCAAGTATCCATCTAGGCAACACCGCATAAGATTTATCCCAGTCTCCAAATACCTTCATAATGACAATTTGTTTTGCCTTCCAAGCTTTCTGATAAGACACGTCATATCCAAATTGATATTGAACCCTTTCAATAATCAGACATACAGGTAAATCAAGTTTTTGCTTAACCATCTCCAGAATGCAAGAACATATCATAACAGAGTCTAACTTCTGATGATCTTGTGACAGAGCTGGGTTGACACAAGTGTGAGGTCCATCATATTTTCTAATTTCCCAAATGTTTGATTTCTTGCTTTGAATGGCTCTAACCCTCCAATTACAACCATCAGCACATCTTAGACACTTAACAGTTAGCCGCTGTATAGCAGAATCCTCAACCTTGTAATTTTGATATCTACTAATCGAATAATTTTTTAGGGCCAACTTGACAGCATCTTTAAAGGGAAATTACAATCCAACATAAAATTTTTCATTTGGACTCCAAATACCACGAGAATCTAATTCAGGCAAATTATCAGGTGTACTCAACGCATCCCAATTGATTTCAAAAAACTAAGGGCATGGAGGCACAAATGTAAATTAAAGAGCAACTACTAATGGAGGGACTAGTTATTGTATATTTACATCAAGGCCAGATTGATATTATTCTAAGTCAGTGTCTGTTTCTTCACCCTCAGGCATCTCTCCTTCATCATCGCTTGTGTCAGATAATGCATTTGTCATAAGCGGGTTATCGGATTCAAAGTCCAACCTAAATGAGCTCCCGTCAGGCATTGCAGATGTACCAACTTCTTGACATTGTACTAGGACAAGAGCATTGTACGATGATTCAGCAATATTAGAAAGACCAACTTGTAACCCTGTTTCAGAAGGAGCTACAACATGCTCATTGTGATCACTCGTTTCTATCTCAACATATAACTCCATGGAAGTTAAGTTAGCATGTTGATCAAAGCAATCAATCATGCAAGCAACGTCTTCATCATCTTCTAATGGAAGACCTATCCATTTCAGTACATTGCTCCATTGTAGAAATCTATACACAACACTGGACACAACTTGATTTTCTTGGAGCCTTAATTTTAAATGCATTCTCCTTTTCAGAAGCTCAAAGTCGTATCCCGTTGAATCATGATAGACTTAGGACGAGAACTTTCATACATTAGACTCTCTTCACCTTCATACATTCTCCCATTGTAGTAAATGAGAACAATAACGTGTTTGACCATCTTAAACTTTTGAATAATAACAACACAAGATGTATGAAATCAATTAACACATTTGACAACTGAAACAAATTTGTTTTATACCCAACTAATTGACCAACTAATTTCAATTTCAATAAACCAACAATTTTAATCAATTCAAAATAACAAAAAAATTATAAAAATCCTACTAATAATCAAATTATTATTTTTTGTACAAACAAATTTCAAAAAACCTACTAGCTGATAATAAAACAAATATACAATACATAATAACATAATAACAATCAATAATCCTACCAATAAAATAAATATATAATACACAATAAATATAAAAACCTAAAAAAATAGACAATACTTCTAACAATTCGACATATTCAGCAATCAATATAACAATAATATAATAATAAAAATACTTACATATATGATTAGCAAATGTCCTTATCAGAAATTATAGCCTAATGAGAGTTTGAGAGAGTTTAGAGAGATAAAACTTTTAGAAAGAAGGTGAAAATTTGAGAAATGAGGGAAGTGGTCGTAAGAGGGAGAGGAGAGGTAGGGTTATGAGCGTATGACTTGAATGCGTCACAATGCCTGAGATGCGCCACTCTCTCTGGTGCATACACGAAGGATGCGCCAATACACCTGGCGCGTCCCACGTGTATGCGCCAGAGAAAGTGGCGCATCCCACTAAGATGCGCCAGGCATATTGGCGCATCCTATGTGTATGCGCCTGGGGTTGTAGCGCATCCTGCATAGCCCAATAAATAATAAAATATTTCAGCGTGTTAAAAACAATGACATTCTAATAAATAGTTTCAAAAAGAATAACAATTTGGTAAATAAGTTTGTCACTAAGAACATTTTGGTCAAAAACCCTCTATTATCTATTATATTATTTACATGTTTATTCCGTCATTATATTATGATGATGATGATTTGTTGATTTGTAATTTTGCATGTTTATGATTCACACACTTAAATCTATTGTATTATTCGCAGTGTAGTGGTAAAATAATTCAATTTCAGGTTTAGGTACTAAAAAAAAGCATCGTAAATATATTAAATCAGAATATGTCTTTTTAAAAGTGATTTAATTTCTTACTTTACTTTCATTTAAAAAATAACACATAACATTATTAATTTTTTATTATTTTAAATTAAATTCAAATTCTCTTTTAAATTAATTATACATATTTTCTTTATAATTTTTTCTTCTAATCTAATTTTTTTTAAAATTTTACCCATATTAAAAAAAATCGTCTAATACACATAATACTTGTTAGTTATACAAAATTCTCATATAATTAATAAGTAAAAATTAAACTAATTGATGCGGAAGCATTTCTAGAAGCAATCCAAAGTTTGGCTCAAATTCACCTATAACCAAACTAATGCAAATTTGGGTCATAGAATGGAAGTTTAAAATGTGGCACAAAATATCATGGAGGTTGATCAAGGGAAGTCTATAACATGTAAATGAGTAGTCAATCTTAAAAGTTCTATAAGTCTTTTTCAAGTAAGAGCTTAATAATTTGATTTATTTTTTTAAAACTAATTATAGTATTTTTTTTACAGACTCTTCATGATAGTTTGTATGTAAAATTGGACATTGATATTTGCATACCTTTTTTATACTATAAAGCTTTACACAACCTTCTCTTGGCAAACAAAAGAGAAAAACACATTTCACAATACTTAAGGTTTGTTTGGTTTAAGAAAACATTTCTTTTTTTATTTTTTATTTTCATTTTCAAAAAATAATTCTCATTTCAAAGTTTTCATATTTTGAAAACATGTTTGTTAATGTTATTTTCATTTTTATTTTTATTTCCCTCCCATTAATTCTCATTTTCACAAACAATCACACTTTCCCCTATAAATTACTCCTGCAAATACTTTAACCTTTTCGTTATTCATCTTACAAAAATACATTTAGTTTTATCCAACTCATTTACAAAATCATTTTGTATATTACAAAAATGTTACAATCACATACAAAATAATTTAATATTTTTTTCACATTAATATATAGTATATGTATTTTGATGTAAATAAAACATTTTTCACACTTTAAACCTTTGTCACCAAAGTTGCAGGACTATCCTCGACAACGTCAAATTGCAGTCATTTCACACATACCCATAACAACTATAATTTTTTTATCACACTTTTCTCTCATATTATTTTTTATACTATTTTTTATATTATTAATTACATTTTTTTTTTCATCATTTTCTCTCACTTAATCACAACTATTAAAAAAAATAAGTGATTACTCTAATACAACCAAAAATGTGTGTCATCAGTGACATCTCACATTCTTCTAATATTATTTTAACACAAATAAATAAATTTAAGTCATTAATTTATATAATAAAGATAAATTTGCATACAGAATGACCATCACGTGACCCACACAAAATTTTTAATGAGTTTATTAAAATTAAAATGATTAAAATAGAACTACACAAAAGAGACATAAAGAGAATTAGAACCACAACTTCTTCCCGTCCCCATCCCCATCTTGCTCCACCGTGGCAGTGCCACCCAAACCAATCAACACCATCACTATCACAATCATGCTTGCCTTCACCTTCTTCCTCCTTCTATTCTCCCGCTTCCTTCACTTCCCACTTGTTTCACCCTCCTCCAACCCATCAGCAATGTTCTATAATGCCAGAGACTAGAACCGCCATAAAACCTTTCATTGATTTGGTGGGTGCCCTCAGGAAATAGGACTCGCAAGTGGGTTGTGCTTGGTTTAGGAAAAAACAGAGTGGGGTAGGCTTGAACAAGTCAAAGGCTGTTCCTTTGCAAGAGATTAATGGTGATTCGGCATGTAGGGACTTGAGTTTGAGCGATGTTAGCATTTTGGTCAAAGGGTAGACTTGGATTCTTTGTAATTTGGAATACAATGGAACAACATGGGGAAGAGGTTGTGGTTGCAACTCTCCCTTTGTCTCTTTTATGTGATTCTATTTTAATTATTTTAATTTTAATAAATTTATTAAAAATTACGTGTGGGCACTTGATGGTTATTTTATTTATAAATTTATTTTTATTAGATGAATTGATAATTTAAATTTATTTATTTATGTGTTAAAATAATATTTAAAAAATATAAAATATCACTAATAACTCACAATTTTTAATTGCCCTACAACAACCACCTAAAAAATAAGATAAATAATGATCTGAGATAAAAAAAATGATAAAAAGTAATGTACCATTTTCCGAACCACAAATCCCAAATCTCACCAAACCATAAACAGGACTTCGACACCCAATGTGAGCCAGTTTACCCAAGCCACCACACCCAAACATACTACCAGTTTCCCACACACATGGCTGACACCACAGCTCACAACTTGGTTTACCCCAGCAAGAAGCGCAGTGGTACGGACGACATCGTCGTGGAGGCACCAACGCAAAGAAACTGGTGTTATTCAGCCCCATCCCATGGAGTGGCGTTGTGGATCCAGTCTCATTCGCAAGCGTGCGCTATGAGTTCGGTGAACAAAGAGAGAGCGATTTAAAGCAATATGGTGAGGACAAGTAATGGTGGGTTGAGTGCTGGTTTTGCTAATACTTTGAAATTGAAACTTGAAAGATAGAGACCAAGTGCTACGGAAAAAGAAGAAATGATGTGGTGAAATTTTCAAAATTGCCACCGCTCATTTCTCGAAAGGTTGGAAACGAAAATTTTTTGTTTTCAATATTTCCGGAAACGAAGCTTTTATTTCCTAAAATATGAAATGGAGACAACCTTCCAGACATATTTTCATTACCATTCTATATTTTCGTTCAAAATGAAAATAGGAAACAGTTAAATCAAACACAATCTTATTTTCTCAATTTTTCTTTTCACAATAAAAAAGGTGTAACACTTTGGTAAAAGAAAAAAGTGTGTAAATAATATTTTCTTTCAAAATTACCATAAACCTAGGGAAACATTTAGGGGGTACCAATTATGCATAGAGCCCCTAAGAAGAATGACTTCTACTATCCGGTTGAATCAATCAAGAATAATAGCCTGTTAGATTCAGATTTATTTGGCCATCCAATAGTTTTTTTTTAATAAAAACTGCTGGTTCTATGTTACAATGTGTTTGGACAATTCAACAAAAGCTGATGATGTTAAATTCATATACGGGAACAGCTCTTTTAAAAAAGTTATTGGTTGAACATTTTTACAAAAAAATTGTTAAGATTATTTTTAATTAATATAAATATTTTTTATTTTTAATTAAATAATTTTTTAATTTTAAATAATTTTTTTTTTTTTATATTTAATTTAATAATTAATGTATAAAAATATTTTTTTATATTATTAAATAAATCAGATTAGTTTAAAATTATTTTTTAATTAATATATTCAAATATAAATATTTTTTTATAATCAATTATAATAAAAAAAAATTATACAATAATTAATTATTAAAATAATTTAAATTTTACAATTATCTCAATCATGCACTATATTGGGTAGGCCAAGCAATTGTCTTTGGTTGGTAAGATAACTTTATCTCAGTTTTGTTTTAATCGCCATTCCGATTTACCATATGATGAGTGGAGGAAGGATGTTCAGGCTACTATGAGGAAGTTAAGGTTGATCAGTCATGAGGATAGAGTCTAGACCATTCAAGTGAGACGGAATCCCCCAGTGGCACCATGGATTCAAATCAATACTGATAAGGCTTCTAAACCTGCGACTCACACATCTGGTTATGGTGGGCTTCTTCAAGATTGCTATAGGGAGTGGATTAGAGGGTTCACCCAGAACTTAGGATACATGACGGCGTTATTGTTGAGTTGTGGGGAGTGTTGGAAGGCTTGACGTTTGTGTGGAGTCGAGGTTAGGAAGGTTGAGCTTCATCTAGACTATGTTGTTGTGGTAGCTTATGTTCAGGGGAGTTCTTATGGAAGCACTTTAGGCAGAAGTATAGTCTAGAGGATCAAAGACCTTCTTGTACCCAACAGTTGGAGGTGAGAATTTGTCATATTTATCAAGAGGCCAACTGATGTGCAGATTTTCTTGCTACTTGGAGCTATGATCTTCACCTCATATGGATGTTTGGCAATTGTTGCTTGTTAATGTAATGGTAGTAGTTCATACTCTCAAGATTGTCACTTTGTAATTTCCTTTATTTTCAGTGTTTCCCCCTTTCATTCACAAAAAAAAAAGGAATCAACATTTATTTCTTAGTGAAATAATATAGGAACTTGTATAAAAACACTAATAATATGTCTGGATTAGTTTGCATACATTAAATCTTAAGTTAGGGTGTGTAATCCGAGTTTCATATACAAATAACATATTTGTTTAAATTACTATTGGGTTGTGTTTGAACATAATTTTGAATTTACAACTATAATTTGAATAGTAATAAAAAAAGTTACTTTTCTATTTTGTCAAAACATAGTTTACATAATATAAACATGTTATAAAACTACAAAATTATGCTTTCAATTATGAGTGTACCTATAGTTGTATACACTTGGTATACATTAAGTCAATCAATATTAAATAATTACACAATTATCTTCCTTCACCTTAAACTTCTTTCAAACCCAAGAGTACTAAAAAAATCTCTGTTTTACTAAGCTTTGAATAGACAAAAAGATATTAGGTACATGAAGCTTACTAGTAAACAATCACCTTCTACAATCCCTTAAAAGAACTTGGTGTCCACATTATATTTTATATTTTATTATTATAAAATTTTACATAATTTTTGTAAAATAAGGATAAATAAAAAATAGATTCAAAGTTGACAATGTGATTTAGCATGTGTTTGATAAATATTATTTTTGTCAAAAAAGTTTTTCATGAATTTAAGTGATATTTAGGTAAAATTGATTAAAATGATAAAAAAAAACATTTTTTATGAGCTAAAAACTTTTCTTTCATAATCTCCATTTTTGAACATTATTAAAAAATATTTTTTCAAAAGTTGATTATATTATACTTTTATCAAAGTAATTCTAAAATATAAAATATTATATAATATAAATAACAACCTCTATATTTTTACATCATTTTTTCAATACTACTTTCAATATCATGGTTAATAATATACAAATTCGTAATTAATCACGTGTATTAGTTGATTAATGAGTAAATTCAAATTTTAACCCCTAAACTATAGATTTACTCATTAACCAATCAATACATGTGATTAACCACAAATTTGTATATCATTAACTAAGTATTAAAAATGATGTTGAAAAAGTGATGGAAGATGATATTTTTCTTATAAATAAATCATTTCATATAATTTTTATTAATCTACTATAAAAATGTAATTTTTTCAAAATAATTAAATAAAATAAATTATCTTGAAATTATTTTTTAATTAAAATATTTAAAAATAAAATTAATTATATTATAATTAATTATGTTAATATCGATTATTAAAATATTCTTTTTTCATATCTAATTCAAACACACTCTTAATACATTTTATTTCATTCTTATTTTATATATTTTGGTTGCTCAAACTTAAAAGGCTTACTTTTCTTTAGTCAAATAATCATTTGACAATTTGTTTCAAAATTAAAAAAAAAATAAGGGGCATAATTGTGAATTCAATATTTTTATTATATGACCTAGGGTTTACTTACACTCCTCTGATCCTCTCAGAGCCCAATGACTCAGATCTTGCTCGAAGCAGGAGCAGCTTCAGGTTCTCCCCTTCTCCCTCTCTCCGGAAAATTATAATCAGATTCTCCCTATTCTGCATGCATTGAACCTTCATTCTATCATTTTCATTCATGAGCTAGTTTCCTTCGGTGTTTGATTTCGCATGAGATGATCCGTTTTGAATCAAATTTCATATTTTTTTTTGTTTGTCTTCTGCGTTGATACTCTCTGCAGTAGCATCTTGCAACACTCATTTTAACTTTTGTTTTAACATCATTGATTTTTCTTACTCGCTGACCCAATTACAATTGCTATCATTTCTATTTGATCAAAGCTTTTTTTTTTTTCATTTTGTTAATTATTATTAGTTTTTTTGAAGGAGGGGAAGGATGTCTCATAGGAAGTTCGAGCACCCCAGGCACGGTTCATTGGGATTCCTTCCCAGGAAGAGGGCTTCTCGTCATAGGGGAAAAGGTATCATTCATTTTATTATTGGATAATACATTGTTGTTTTTGTGCTGTTTCATTCATAATATCATGTGATAGACCCATTTAATATTCTGATTTTGATATTTTCAGCTTCTAAAGTCTAATTGTCTGATAGAGAATCATGGGGCCTATTTTAAGTTGTTGTTCTGATGGGAATGTTAGACCCATATAAGTAGCTGATTTTAATTGTTATTCTGTTTTGTAGTTTTACCTTCCTTAGTGTTGTGACCATGGTTTTAACTTTTAAATTGATCAGCCGTATTTTCCTGCAGTTGTTCTCAATTTCTATCATCTCATTGCAACTGTAATTGCAACTGCAATTTAAAAACATGATTGTGACACTTGAATATTCCTGCTACGACATTTTAAAAGTTGCTGTGATCTCAGTTTAACCTTTTGTTATTGTGTTATTTTACTTATGCAGTGAAGGCATTTCCCAAGGATGACCCAACCAAGGCACCCAAGCTTACTGCCTTCTTGGGTTACAAGGCTGGTATGACTCACATTGTTAGAGAGGTCGAGAAACCAGGATCAAGTGAGTCGTTTTCTCACTGGCCTTAATTTGAATGCTAATTGAAATTGATTTACTTTTACAATTTTAATTTTGGATGTGTGTTGCCAGAGTCCTTGTAATTCACTTGATCATCTTTTGCTGGAACATTGTTGCTGCGTTTTGATTTCATGTTGTTTGAGCTGGTCTTCTGAATTTCCTAGTAATAAAACAATTTTTGTTCTACCAGTTGTTGGCAGTAAAATGTTTCCCCAGCTTTTGAATTGTGGAAATAAATGAATGGAATTATCAAAATCTCTGTTTGGCAACACACATGTTTTTTCTGCGTATTAGTGATTCTTGAGACTACTAGTATTTGGAAATACAGTGGTTCGTGTACTACCTCTTCTTTTCCTTGTACAGTGGATGTGTTTCCATATATGTCCATGAGTTTTCAGTATATTTTGGTGTTTCTAGAATGAATGCTTTCTACATATTTTGGATTTGAAGTTTTAAATGCTGCTGTGACTGCATTTTTTCAGATTCACTAAAATTTCCTGTATGCCTTCTCCTGCTGGAGGTGTTTATCACTACCGAGTTGTGTGGTTTTCTAATATGATATATTTTTTTATATCAGAGCTTCACAAGAAGGAGACTTGTGAGCCTGTCACAATTGTTGAGACCCCTCCAATGGTTATTGTTGGGGTTGTGGGTTATGTGAAAACCCCCCGTGGTCTTCGAACACTGAACTCTGTGTGGGCTCAGCATTTGAGTGAGGAGGTGAAGCGTAGGTTCTACAAGAACTGGTGCAAGTCCAAGAAGAAGGCTTTTACAAAGTACTCAAAACAGTATGAATCTGAAGAAGGGAAGAAAAACATTGAGGCACAGCTTGAGAAAATAAAGAAGTATGCATCTGTTGTCCGGGTTTTGGCTCACACTCAGGTACTAAGATACATAATTTTTGGGCATCTATTGGTTGTGCCAATAATAGTCTTGGATTTTTTTCCCAGGTTGAATTGGCATACAAGTGAAGAGGCTGTGCATATATGTTTTGTTTGATTTTCTTAGAGCAGTAACAATTGGGAATAGGCTACCAAATTGGCAATCATATAGAGAAGATAAAAGTTTCATATGTCGGATATTAGCTCAGCCCTTGTTTTGGAGTCTTTGGATCACATGAATTCTAGTTGTCTATTAAATTCTTGTGTTGTCATTTGGCAGTTAATTTGGAGCATCATGTTATACCTATACAAAATTTCAATACTACTATTACTGTGTATGTTGAAAATTGAAATATTATATATGGTCAGTTAAACTAGAAATGCAAAACCACTGCGAATAATCACATGTTACCATATCTGATATCTATGTCTAATTTTATAGTCTGCCTGCTTGTGTCACACAGATCAGAAAAATGAAGGGCTTGAAGCAGAAGAAAGCACACCTCATGGAGATTCAGGTCAACGGTGGAACTGTTGCACAGAAGGTGGACTATGCATACAGTTTCTTTGAGAAACAGGTTCCTATTGATGCTGTGTTCCAGAAGGATGAGATGATTGATGTCATTGGTGTGACAAAGGGTAAGGGTTATGAAGGTGTTGTCACCCGTTGGGGTGTTACCCGCCTTCCCCGCAAGACTCACAGGGGTTTGAGGAAGGTGGCTTGTATTGGTGCCTGGCATCCTGCAAGAGTTTCTTTCACTGTTGCCAGGGCTGGTCAAAATGGATACCATCACCGAACTGAGCTGAACAAGAAGATTTACAAGCTTGGCAAAGCTGGACAAGAGTCACACGCTGCTATTACTGAGTTCGATAGGTGAGTACGCTGACTATGGTCACATACTCACATGCAATAAATTACTGGATAACATAAGGAATATTTCAGTTTTATATAACAATTGGAAAGAAAAACTGATCTGACTTGTATTCTGAACCAGGACTGAGAAGGATATAACCCCAATGGGTGGCTTCCCTCACTATGGTATTGTGAAGGATGATTATTTAATGGTCAAGGGGTGCTGTGTTGGTCCCAAGAAAAGGGTTCTTACACTGCGCCAATCACTGCTTAAACAGACTTCTCGGGTTGCACTTGAAGAGATCAAACTTAAGTTTGTTGACACCTCTTCAAAATTTGGTCATGGCCGCTTCCAGACAACACAGGAGAAGCAGAAGTTCTATGGACGCCTCAAGGCATAATTATGCTAAGTCGAAGGAAATGCTGGAACTTCATATTAAAATTATATATGGTTACCTACCATCTCTGTAAAATTTTGTAGTTTGATGTTTTGAAATTCGAGACTCGTGGATCCTTTGTTAGTTTTGAGTTTTTCTATAATTTGGCGGGACTTTGTTTCAATGATAAGCAGTTATGAGTTGTGCTCATCTAATTCAAATGGTTTCTTATTCTATATGGTTTATACCCTGTTGTTTTTCTTTTGGACAATTATTTGATCATTTGAATTAGAGTTGCACAAGGGTTAACTTTTGAGTGCATTTCATTTTGGGTACATTTAATAATTAGTGTTTCAATAATTGTTTATCTTTTTAGATATTATAGTTTAGTTTTTTTATCCTGAGATGATAGATGATATAGTATTTATTGATGAGTTGACAGAATAAATAAATTTAAATCTTAGGTAATGTATAGAAGCTTTAGAATTAGAGGCCGGAGATTTCCAACTGTACCCAAAAAAGAGAGGCTAGTGTTAAGGAGTTGACAAGTTTTAATGTTATAAAGCTTCTGGTATTGTTAGGTAAATTCAACCTGATAATTTAAAAAATACCTTCTGAATAAATATCAATCTATATTCTATATCTATATAATATATCGATTAAAACTCTACTCCCGCCTAACACAGGGTATTTTGGTACATGAAATTTTTATCCTACAGAGATGAACTTCTCTACTCCCGCCCAATACAGGGTATTTTGGTCCATGAAATATTTTTCTACAGAGATGACCTTCTCTCTTTCTCCCCTTTCTCTTTGCGTCGTACAGGTTTACCATGTCCATTAGAGGTGTCCCGAGTCGGGTTGACTCACGAAGTTGTAAGTTTTGATCGAACCTAATTCATAAAATATAGGTTGAGTTGAGTTTATAAGTTGGGTCAGGTTGAAAAATGTTTCAACTCACAGTGTGTGGGTCGAGTAACAGGTTTGAACACTTCTAACTCAATCCAATCCACCTACCTTTAAAAAAAAAAGTGGCTCAGATAGAGTATGCGTTTTACTTAAAAAATATATTTAAAGTTCGTAAATATTTTCTTTGATATAATTAAGAACAACGTTAGATCATATAAATATGCTAACAAATAGAGGCTAAAGAGGAAAGAGAAAAATGTATTAAAATTCTATCTATCTACTCCATCTCCACTAACCCCAGCATAGCTAGTAGTTCTTTCTTCTCTGTAACTAGTTCTTCGCAGTACAACCGTTCTCCCAAGCTCTCAGCTTTTACACCTTGGACCATTACTTCTTCTTTTATCTGATCTCTTAGCCGTTTTCTACAACTAATCACGTCACCACAAAACCATGTCTCTCTTCCTTCTTCTCTACAACTAGTCAAGCCGAGGTTTTCAAAATCAAATATTTTATTTGTTCATGTCAAGTATATTCATCGTACGTTGTAACTTGTGCATATAACTGTGACAGCAATTAGCCTTGAGATGATTAGTACTGGACTTTGGCAATCACCCAAATTTTGGCATTGGGTTTAAATGTTAGAAAGTGTTTGAAATATATGTTGTTGATCTTCTGATGACAACTTGAGGATTTTATCTATCATTTGGACAGATGGTTATCTGTTAAAAATTTAAGGATTTTATAGATAGTTTAGAGTATATACTTGGCTTTGATTTAAGAGTTTTCTTTCTCCTTTCTTCTTATTATATTTCAGACCTACGTTTTCAAGCTCATGAACAGTAGTGGAGTCTCGGAATCGGAAGAGAGCGAGAAGGTTCTGTTACTCATGGTAAGCGGTGTCAGATTGTATACTACTGTCTATATACGGAATTCATCATGTCATCATAATTTCCACCAATTTGTTTGCTTTGATAAAAAAGGGAAAAAATGGGGCATGTGATAGAAATATAAATAGAATATATAGAACAATGATCTGAGTTTGTTTTCGGTGTTTATAGTGACAAGAGCAATACTCCTTCCAGTTTTAATCTCAGATTGAGGAAACATATTCGAACTACAAGGCTTGAGGATGTGCGCCAACTTGGGTTTGATCGGGTATAGCCTACCTTGCACCATCTTTCATGTCTCAGATACTTACTCTCTTTCAGTTTCAAGCTATTTTTTAAAAAAAGTTCTTTCTAAACATTCTTTTAATCTTTTTTCTTTTTTAAAAAAAAAACTGTGACGGATTATTCTCTCTCAATTTGTATAGGGGGAGAATGCAAACTATGTTATATTGTAGCTATATGCCCTGGGGAGCATCCTCCTCATAGATTCCAATTTTGTCGTCATGACTCTTCTTTGATCTCACAGGTTAATTAGTGCTATTTTGTGTTTTGCTCTCTAATTTTGATTTGTTGTTGACAATTGATATATAGTAGAAAGTATGAACACACAAATGAAAATTTGCATGTATCAAGTGGTTAAAGAAGAATTTGTTAAGAGAGATAATAAGTACAATTATGGTGGATCAGCGAACTGTCATAAGATATTGATTTCATATGTATCACATTTGTAGAGTACAAGACTTTCTTATGCTATGCTCAATCACGCTTATTGGCATATTATGTTGAATATCATGCCAGGCCTGGCTTTTGAAAATGGGTCTAATAGTATGTTGTTTAACTTTAGTTTCACAATGCATTTGCCATTTGCTTGTACTTATTTATATTATTGGGGCTTGTGTCGTCTAATTATTTAATTCTTCCTTTTGAATTTTAAAAGTGTCTCTATAATCAGTGGAATGATAGCAATTCATCAATACCAGGAATGATGATAAAGGGCTTGCAATCATGTCACGCCATTGTTATCTGACAGAAAGTTGTCGAGTTTTTGAGCGAACTACTACTGCAAAGTTGCAGACAGCCCTAATGTCTTCTAAGGAAGATGATAATGATGAGGCTGCTAAGGTAAATGGAAATGGAACTGATGTTTCTAACATAGGAAGATAGAAACAGGGAGCCCCTAGAGGTGCCACATTGAAAATTGTCCTTCGGAAGGCACTTGGTTATGGACCTACCCTTTCTGAACATATAATATTAGATGCTGGCCTAATCCCTAATACAGAAGTTCCTAAAGATAAAACGTGGGATGATGCTACTATTTAGGCTTTGGTCCAAGCTGTTGCAAAGTTTGAAGATTGGATGCAAGATATTATTTCAGGTGGAATAATTCCCGAAGGATACATTCTGATGCATAACACAAATTTGGGGAAGGATTTTTCCATATCTAAACCGGGAAGTGTTAACTAGGTTATATTCTATTTCTCTATAATTTTAGTGGCATCATGAATATGGAAGAGAATAAGGGACAACTTGCTTACGCAGATGGTTTTGCGGTATTTAGTGTTTACATACCTGTATCTTTTGATGCAGATGTATGATGAGTTATGCCCAATCTTAACCAATTTTAAGTCGAGGGATTATACTAAGTTTGAGGGACTTTGAGACATTTGATGCAGCGCTGGAGGAAGTCTAGCAAAATTGAGAGTCAAAGGGCTGAACAACATAAACCCCTGCGTACTACTAATTACTAATATATCAGTCTTATTTCCAATTTATCTCTATGGCCAGTTAAAGGAAAAAGAAACACGTGTACTTCAATATTTGTCTCTTTTATGCAAATAGTTGGATAAAGTTATGAAGATTTGGACAACATTTTTGGAACTCATGCTTGTTGAAAAAGTTTTTTTATTTATGGAAAGAGATATTCTTACACTTATAAAAAAGAGTGTATTATTGTTTACATTATTTTTAAAAAAAGTGATTGAGTGAGAAAAAGTGATAATAAAAAATATGTATAATGAATGATATTAGATAAAGTGTGAAAATGAGTGTATGTCTTATTTGATCTAAGAATATAAAGGTTATTTTTTTATTATTCATTTGGTAATTTTTATTTTAATTTTTATACAAAATTCAATGTATTATAATAATTTTTTTATAAGTTTAAAACTTGGAGTTTAAAGTTTATGATTTTAGATAATAAGTTATTTCAAAAGTCTTAAAATGTAAATATCATTTTATTCTTGATTAAATAAAATTTTCAATCATTTTGTATATCTTTTAGTAATTTAATATATAAAAATAATTTTTTTATACTATTTAAACAAAATATATTATTTTAAAAAATTATTTTTTAATTAATATGTTTAAACATAAAATTGATTTTATTATAATTATAATCATTTATTGAAATAATTAAAGTTTTTACAACTAATTCAAATACACTAAAACACATTTAAGATACCAATTTAAGGATAAATTCTTGTGTATTCTCATAGTATTACACTCAATCTATTAAAACTATAACACGTAAATAGCATAATTATACATGTTGAATTATAAATTTAAAATATTCAATAATAAAATCTAGATTAAATCTCAATCTTAGGTGTAATAATTTGGGAGTATATAAGAATTTCTTCCGATCAAGATGGTTTTATATTGTTTTTGGGAGTAAAATTTAACCATGTGCCAATTGCAACGTCCAAAGCATTGTGATGAAAAAATGTTAAAAGAATGAAGGCATATGCATAAATTCGATTATTGATGATTAACCTTTTTTTTAAAAAAAACTCAAATTTCTTAATTTCTCATAGTAAAGATTCTTATATGTAACAAGTGTAGTAAATTTCTTTATATAGACTTACCAAAAAAATAAATTCTTTAATTAGATGCCCCTAAATGCACCAGGCCAATGTGAGCGTGCTCTTAAAATTGTTCAGAGAGGACTTATTTTATGTTAATGTAAAAACTGGTCCAAGAATATTGTTATCGAGCAACAAAAAAATATATTTTAAAAGTCTAATTTAGCAATACTACACTACTCTTAAAATGCAACATATCATAGTTTATCTTATGTTTAGAGGGGAGATAATGAAGGAAAAGAGAAAAAAAATAAAGTGACCCAAATCCTTAATTGACGAGACCAAATGAAGAGTAGTGAGGGAGAAATATTTATGTACATTTTGTCCATACAAGTTGTGTAGACTAAATTTATTAATAAGTGACAATATGTTATCTTTAATGTAAAATAATTGTGTAATATAATAATTTATGAAATTATTTAAGTGTTAAATTAGTTTAATTTACATAACTATATGGACAAAGTTTTGTCTACACAAGTATTTCCATGGGAGAGGATCCTCTTAAGGCTCAAATTCCCTTTAATTGGTCACTAAACAGGGTAAAATGCCTGTTTAAATTAAAATCTTATTAAATTACATATAAATACCAATAGCTTTATGTTGAGATTGGATAAGGCTAAAAGCCTTGAGTAACGGCTGAGATTGGGATATTAAGTTATTAACGCCTATCATGGGTTAGTGGGCAACTGGGCAAGCAACCAAATTGGGGTAAGGTCCAATTTTTTATTTGTTAGGTTTGGAAGAGAAAAAGACTCCCGAAAGAGAGAATAAATGAATCTATAGAGAGGCAGAGAGAACTGAGAAACATATGATAAAACGAAAGTATAAAGTCTGTGCTAGTTGTATTTTAGTGTAGCTAGTTTTAACATAAAGTTAGTGCTAGATGTATCCTAATTCTATACAAATTTATTGGTGTAACTTTAGACGGGAAACCAATTTTTATAAGGTTATGAAGGGAGTTCGTATTTAGTGTTTATGATAGACAAATCAAAAATGAAATTTATAGTGCACTTTCCCATGGCTCCAGAAAAAAACATTAAGAGGAGTCGGAAGGGAGCTGAACAATAAGGGGAGAAAATATCCACTACAGTAATCTTGGAAAATGAGGAAGAAATTAAACCTCAAAGAAAAGGAATCAAGTGTAATGTCCAAAATGAATGAAATTTTGATTCAAAATTAAGGAAGTTAGAGAAATTTTGATAAGAAAAACAAACTGCAGTCATGGACAACATAGAAGAAAGAAAAGAAAAGAGAAAAAAGAGAAAAAGACGAATGGAGGGTGAGAATAAATGATTCTCTAGAGAAGTAGAAAGAAAGATGCCAGAATATGATAATACAAAGTTGGTGCTAGCTTTATATATTAAGATAAAAAGTGTGCTAGTTAAATTTTGATGTAGCCTAGTTTTAAGAGAAGGTTGGTACTAGTTAGAAAAAAAATTCTTTTAAAATAAGTTTATTTATAAAATGAACAAGTAAAAGTGTATATATTTTTTATTTTTCTTTAGGTCGAGGTTGATTCCCAAAGTGCAATCAAGTTTGTGCTAGATGGATGTGTGAACACCCACTCTGACACTACATGAACTCCATAAGAGGCGTGATGAACAGAAATTGGTGACTAAAGATTACTCATTGTTATTGGGAAGGAAATGAAGTGGTAGATTGGTGTACCAATTTTGCGCATAACTTTGATGTATGTTTTCATTTTCTTGTCCAACCCCCGTATGGTTGTGGTGGTTTACATAGAGTATGTTTGGAATGTAAAATAATAAAAAATGATTTGATTTGTAAATCAAATTTAATTAAATCTTGTGTTTGGAATATTAAAAAATAAGAAATGATTTGATTTCTAAAATCTTATGGATTTCAATCTTTTTGTTTTAGAAATTCTATCAAATTTGATAGGATTTGGTAGGATTTGATTTGATTTGAAATGAATAGACTATTTTACTCTTAATAATTTTTTCTAATCACCTCTCATAAGGGTTAAAGTATAAAATAATAAAACTAAATCAAATCAATTCTCATTTTAATGAATTTCAAACACAAAATTTGATTTCTAAATCAATTCAATTCATATTTTTTTTTAAAGTTCCAAACATAAAATTTGATTTCTAAATCAATTCAATTCAATTCAAATCAAATCAAATCAAATTATTTTTCATTTTAATTCATTCCAAACACAACCATAGGGATGGTCTATCCAGTGTATCCTCTCCTAGGAGTTGTATTGTTGTTTAGGGGGCTTTAGCCTTTCCTACTTAAAAAAAAACACTATAAAGAATCAACTTTACTTAAATTTATATAAAATAACTGAGAGATTAAAAAATCAAAGATTTTTGAGCTAGTTCGCAAGTTTTGGGCTAAGATCAACATATGTAGGGCAAGTAATTCACGGCATCATGCAAAGCGCCCTTGTTTAACGTTCTTTCTGTTTCTCTTTTTTCTCTCTTCCTTCTCCTCTTTCGGTCTTTCAACCGCTCTCTTTAGGGAAGTTCTCTTTCTTTCTGTATTTGCTTATCAATGTTACCTTCTCATTTAAAATAAAATAAAAAAACTCCAAAGGGTACTTGACATTCTTATTGTCCATTTAACAGAAAAATTTTCAACCTTAAGAACATGCAATCCGCAGTCACAATGAGGGTTAAATCGACTTGTTGGAATTTTGGTTCAAAATTAATAATATAATAATCTATAATTTATTGATCAATTTAATCTTAAATTATGGTATGCACACAATAATATAGATTAGGTTATAGAGTTACTTGAAAAAGATAATGATGAGATAACTATAATTAAAATCTTGATTGCGTTGAAGGAGAAAAATTATTTCTATTCCACAATAATTTGCTCTTTCATTAGTATTGATGAAGAGACTATACGTAATAAGATAGCTATGATTAAGAACTTCTCCTTTATGAATATATTCACATTAAAATGGGTTAAATTTACTCATGATGATAAGTTTATACACAATAACTAATAATAAAATTCACTTATAAACAGTACTTAATAACAATAATATTAATAACTATTTAAGTTATAACAATATATTCTAAATATTCTGATATCCAATTAATATGAGTTTTTTTTATAAAATATAATATAATTTATATTAGTCCATGTAAAATTAATCTAACATGATTTATACTTTGTGCTGAGATGCCACAATTTCGATGAACTTTTTGGACTCTTCGTCGGTAATCAGAGATGCCATCTTGCTGTGTAACAATTTTTGTTTCTCACTCTTTGTTCTACTCACTTATAGATTTAAGTTTTGAATTGGGAAGCTAAGTTTTGCATATCTCCATATTTGGTTGGAGGGAAGATCCATCACATATCTCTTCATCTTTTTGCATGAAGTTGTTGTTGCATGATTAAAATGCTCATCATATGAAATCATCCCAAACTTGCAAAAAATTTGATTCAAGTTTAAAATCAAATTGAAACAAACAATTGTATTGAATATACATAAATCCCTCTTGTATTTTGTGTTTATTACACTGGCCTGTACTTGATTATGAAAACATGCACAAAACACAGTCGTATTTGTAAAAGGAAAATACTATTAAGCCTAACAATGTGCCGGACTTGATGGTTCTCGAATTAGGTAGAATTTCCACCTCAATATATTTTTCTTTTTCTTACAGCTTCATTTTATTTCTCCTTTAAATCTCTGTAGTTCTCTTTTTCTGTTATCTTCACCTTTCCTTTGGGTCCTGTTAAGATCTGGTGCACTTTTGCTCCATACCCTCTACTCAAATCCCTTGTCTTGCCCATTTTATCAACTCAATCTCGATTGCCTCCCAGTCAAAATAGCCATGCTTCCATGCCTGTGGTGCCACTATCAGTCTCAAAACATTGATGTCTTGCTGGCAAGAATATTAATCACGAGGCTTGCCACACATAGATCGATTTGCTTTGCTGTGGGTTAACGTCACCATCTTGCAAGCTTTTATTCTAGGGATTTTTCCTACACCGGTGTCTATGTGCGCTATAAGTCTGTAACATCTTTTTTGGGCATTCATCATGATTACAACAACTCAAACAAACCCAAATTAAAAACGAAAAGAAGCCGATAGAAATCAAGCAAATCCAAGCAAAAGCCATAATAAAACGAAAGAGATAATGATTGAAGTTCACTTGAGTTTTGTTTCTCTATCAAACAACTTTGGTGCCACCGTTGAATGTTGTGCATTCCTTTCAAATGTTATTTTTTTTAAATATTGTTTAAAGAATATTAATTACAATTAATGACATGTAATCAAAAGTTTAAATGGGCTGCCAGAGTGCCAGTCACCTCACTTAATCGGTTATATCAACTATATCTAATATCCATCAAAATTTGCATACAAAGTGGGTGCTCTTGTCTAAATCTTTGGATCTTGGATAAGTCATCTTTATACTTTTGCAGATAGGCCTCTTGCATTCATATTGGAATCAATCCTATATTATTATATCACTTTTTAATATTATTTTTTATACTTAATTAATGATAATGATATATAAATTCATAATTAATAATATATATTGATTAATTAATGAATAAATTTAAATTTAAATTTTAAATTATAAATTTACTCATTAACTAATTAATATATGTAATTAACTATGAATTTATACATTATTAATTAAATATAAAAAATGATATTAAAAAATAATATAAAATAATTATTTCTCTATTTGAATTGATACATTGTCTAACTTTCTTAAATCACTCACAATGTTCACTATGTTTTTAGGGACGTAAGATGGTTTCAAATACAAAGCAAGATCAAGCTAATTCAAAGTGCTTATTTCAATCATTTTATTTAAATGCGTCTTCTAGATATTTGAAAAGATTAACTCTTACATAAAAGATAAAAATATTACGATGAAGAAAAACAAAACTCTGAGGGGCTACATATAATAAGTCCCATTATTTATCTAATTGTAATATATTCAATCAGTGTCTATTATGTGTAAAATTATTCTATATATTATTGTAGTATTTTGTGATATACAAAATAATTTGACATTTTAAATTAACTTGATATGCTGTAAATGTATGGTAGATATATTTAGTTAGAAAAAAAACATTTTTCATATATAATAAAGTTAATACCAAAGTAACGTGAAAAAGATAAAATAAGAAAAGCTAAGATTTGCTCATACACTATCTCGCAAATCGTAAATGTTGAGATATGAATATCATGAAAGAGAAAACCTCAAGTGTTTCTATGTAATAGAGTTGGCACCACGTAATGTAAAAAGAGTAAAACAAAAAAGAGACAACAAATAAAATAAAGCTTTAAAGGAAAAATTTATTAATCAGGCCAACCACCAGTTTTGTTTTATTTCAAGTAATCAATTAAGTAATTGATTTGAGGACCTAGTTTGGCAAGAGATGTCTATATTTCTTTTGTGTGCGAAAAAGTTGAGAGGGAAAAAGCCATCCCATTTCAATGTCAAGATATGGTTCATGACTGGCTCACTAGTTCAATTACCAGATATTGGAACCTTACTTACAAAAGGCCAACATAAGTTGATTTACTTGGTAAGGACATACCAAACGTTAGAAAATGTGGACTTTTACTCAAACAATAACAATAATGCAATTTTTTTTTAAAAGTTATTCTAAATAAAAACAAATGATGACAAGAATAAAAGATAATGCCCAACATAAGTGCCATTTTTTTTTTCTTTTGGTTCTGGTTTGTCAAATCCCAATCTAACCTTCTTGTAATAACATTGATTATTTGTCATTTTAGAAAAAGAGGCACCCTTAACGTAGGTTTGCGATGGGAGTTAACAATATATTTATATTTGTATAAGGAAAATGTTTATTATATATTACTAAATCCCACACATCACTCACAAATGTTTATACGATAAAATTAAAGTATAAATATATAAAAAATAGATAGAATCAAACTATAATCAAATGATAAAACATGTATATGAAAGTTTGTATATATAACATTATTCTTATATAATATATATTTTAGAAGTACTTTTTAAAAAATAAATAAAATAACACAATTTTTATACAATTTTAAAATATAAAGTTATACATTTCCATATCATTAATTAATTTCATTATTATTGCAATATATGTTATCATAATTAAGACATGTTTGTTTCAGATTAACTTAACTTTTTTTTGGAAAAAAGTTATTGTAACAGTGTTTAATCATGTTTGATAAAATCAACTTCAATTTTTACATAAAATTCAATATAAAATAAAAGTTTTTAAAATTAATTTTTATAATGCTAAAAATTAAGAACATGTTTGGTATGACTTTTTTACGTCCAATAACTTTTTTCCAACAAAAAAGTTGTTGTCTACTTGTTGAATGTGTTTGGCAATTTTGAATGAAAAAAGCAACAGCTTTTATGCCATGAAAAAAGTTGTTGGTAATCAAGCTCAAATTTGAACATTTTATAAAAAAGCTATTAGGATTATTTCTAATTATCATATATAAATATTATTTTATTATTAATCAAATAATTTTTTTAATCAATTAAATAATTTTTTTAATCAATCAAATAATTTTTATAATTATTTTATATTCATTTTGATAATTTAATACATAAAAATAATTTTTTTATATCATCAAAATAAAATAGATTAAATTTTAAAATCACTTTTCAACTAACATATTCAAACATAATTTTTTTTTCTTATAATCGATTATAACAAAAAAAATTTATACAATAATCGATTATTGAAATAATCTAATTTTCATAACTATCCCAAACACGCATTAAAACTTATGATTCTAACTTATAGATTATTCTTTACACTTTTATATATAAATATCATTTTATCCTTAATCAAATAACTTTTTTAATGATTCTATACTTATTTTAATAATTTAATGTATGAAAGTGATTTTTTTATATCATCTAAATGAATAGATTAATTTAAAATCACTTTTCAACTAATGTATTCAAACATAAAAATAATTTGATTATAATCGATTATAATAAAAAAAATTATATAATAATTAATTATTAAATATAATCAAATTTTAATAACTTTTTCAAACACACACTTAATCTTTAGATTGTTTTCAATTTTTCATCTTCACTTATCTTTCTAATCATTTAAAAGAAATTTTTTAACAACTCGGATGTAGGAGACCGAATAAATCCCAAATAATATAATATGTATCATGACCATTACAATTCTTTAATTTATATTCATTTTAAAATGAAAAGTTTAAAATATATTTTTAGAATATTTCTATACAATAAGTAAAAAATTAATATTTTAAAATATAATTAGGTGTCTAATTGAAGATTCCACAACATAACACTCATAATCTGATTAAGCTGTTTATAAAAAAAATCTGATTAATCTAAAATCTCTTGAATTACGATGAAACAGTGCTTAGCAATAATCATATTTAACATATTCATTATTTTATTTATATATTATTCAAAAACTATATAAGTTACTTTTACTTAAATTTATAGTAAAATATAATTTGAGAAATCCGTTTAAAAAAAAAGAGAAATTAAAAATAATTTAACTAGTTTCCAAGTTTTGGGCAATGATATGATTAGCATAGGGCAAAAAATTCACGACATCATTCATGCGTAGCACCTCTGATTAACTCTGTCTTCTCTAACTTTCTCTCTCTCTTCCCTCCTCTCTCCTCGTTGTGTTTCTCTCTCACTCTCGTCAGGCAAGTTCTCTTTCTCTCTCTATCTGCTTCTCAGTGTTACCTTCTCATATTGAACGATTTGTACTGTGTGCTAAGATGCTACGATCTTGATGAACTTTTTGGGCTCTTTGTTGAAATTGGAGATGCCCTTTTAGCTGTGTGGCAATTTTTGTGTACCACTCTTTGTTCTACACACTCCTAGATTCAGGTCTTGAATTGGGTATCTGAGTTTTTCTCGAGTTTCATTGAGTAAGAGATAAAGTTTGAATTTTTATGCGATTTGCACTTGGTTTGAGAAAGCCCCACGATTTATCCTTTCGAATCTTGATTTGTTGTGAATTGGGTTTTGAAAAGAAATTGGAATGGATGAGTATTATGTGGCTTTTCGTTGGGGGTGTTGTTGAGTTTCACAATGATCAAGCATGCCCAAATGTGAAATTTTACTTCAATTACTTGCATTCAGATTGATTTGGATTAAAGAGCTGTTGGGGTTTGGTGCTACCCTTAAATTGTAAAGAAAAGGGAAAAAAAACTATTGAGTATGATTTTTTTCTAATAATTTTTTTTCCTGTTTTTATAGGTAATTTGTAATGGCTGAATCTTCCAAGGTCATTCATGTTCGAAATGTGGGGCATGAGATATCTGAAGTACATTCTCTCTCTCGCATTTTTGTTTATGTGGTTTGTAGTAGTTATTTGTTTCTGTAATATGATCATGTCGTGGCTATACCATGGCTTGGTTGCTTTAGCTCTGCTGTGACCAGAAGTAGACATTGACAAAAAGGGTGAATTCTGTGATCTTAACTCTTGTCTGGGAAAGGAAGTAACTTGTTTTAGACCCTTTTTGTCATCAGTTGATTCAGTTCTACGATTTCTATTTCTGTTATTGATTGTAACAGTTTTTGTCTGCTCTGATGTGGATCCCTAATTATAGATTATTCCTTGTCCTTAGCCAACTGAACCTGCCATCTTATGTAGTGGGTATATAAAACAAAGATGGATAGTATTAACTTCTAAGTTGCTTGTTCCCTTTTGGCTTCAACATTAATGGCTATGTTTATAAAAGGAAGCTGCAACATCATGTCAGTAACTTATTAGGGAAAATTCTGGTATCAAGTAACAATGTATTTATACATAATCATTAAAGCTTTGCATGCTCTGGCTCAAAAATTGGATTTAGATTATAGCACTGCCTCTATATTTCCTTCCTCTTTCAGAGACTCAGAGTATAAGTACATGTAGATTTTTTGGGACCAATTACCATTTCTGTCTACCAAAAGGAAAAAGTTTTTTCATTATAAAAGAAGGTAAATTTTTTATAGGCTTAGTAATATTGAGAGAGAACGAAAGAGTACATTGACAGAGGATACACCAAAGATTAGCGAAGTAAACAATCCTATCCCATAGCACAGGCAAAGACAAAGACATGAATTTCTCCTTAAAGATAATACTCCATGCTGCTTCATGAAATAATAGCACCTGTCTACTAAACCTTAATTTCATTCCTGCCAGTACCCCTGAAACAAACCTACAACCATTTCTCCAAATTCTGAGGATAAACTTACTATTTTCTAAACATTCCAGATGTACTTATCTGTAGGGAAATGTAAAAGCAAATGAACAGTGGTTTCAGAATGTGTAAATAATGCTCATAGACTAACTAAGTGCTTTTTGTGGGCTTGGATTATGCACCATGTTACAAGTATTGATCTGTTGTGTACCAACTTACTAGTGTACCTTAGTCCAAATGAATCAGTAACCTTTTGAGAGGGCTTTAGATGTCATCCAGAAAAAAAATTATCTTTAGTTGGAGAATAGTTAATAAAATGGTAGAAGGATTTACAACAATAGATGCCCTTGCAATCAAAGTCCAAATCGGCGGTCAGGAGTAAAATACAGGAGTCTGTATAGGAAAGTATAACATCCTTCTATTCCATAATCTATCTCTCTCTTTTCTGTAAGAAAGAAGAATTCATTAAGGAATGATGAAACAAGAGAATGGTCATTTTTTTTAATGAGAGAAAAACTTTTAAAAAAGAAAGCATACATGGACAGTCTACAGAACTAGAAAATCTAACTTAGAATGTCCTTAAAAATCCAATGGTGTTAAAGGCGCTTGCTTAAGTCAAATGCAGATTCCCTCTTGATATTTCAGGTGAGGGTTCTGCCTAAAGAAGACATGGGCTGAACACCAAAGCTGAGCAAGATGAACAATTCCATCCCTCTTCAAGCTCGTTCTTGAATGATTTATAAATTGTAACTCATTTGGTTGCAGAATGATTTGCTTCAGCTATTTCAGCCTTTTGGAGTCATAACAAAGCTTGTGATGTTGCGTGCAAAAAATCAGGTTTTCTTCATGTCTTCAAATGAAACTTTCTGTTTGCCTTAGATTTTTAGAATTTAAGGATGAGTCATTTTATCATATAGTTTTCTTTTAAATAGTTTTTTTATAGATTTTTAGAATTTAAGGATGAGTCATTTTATCATATAGTTTTCTTTTAAATAGTTTTTTTATTTGTACAATCTGCCATCCTTGCAGGCTCTTCTCCAAATGCAAGATATTCCTTCTGCAGTTAATGCTTTACAATATTATGCAAATGTTCAGCCAAGCATAAGGTATAAATAGATTGTTTATTTCTCTTATAAATCTTTACACAATTGCCTTGAATATTATCTTGATAACTTGATCCTGGATTTCATACTTAGAGATTTGGAAAGCACTATTCATTCTCATTGATGTTTAGACTGCCTTGATATTCTCATTCTCTTTTTGTTTCATTCTAGGGGGAGAAATGTTTATGTCCAATTTTCCTCACATCAAGAACTAACTACAATGGATCAAAGTCAAGGACGAGAAGATGAGGTTGGCATTTTTGTTTTTATTTTTAAATTGAAAAATATATGCCTCAACTTGCTGATTATGTAAAAAGCAGAGAATTGATCAGCCCTTTTTCTTTTGGCGTCTGTTTTTTGTTTTTTAATTTTATTTTTTAATTTTTATGTGATGTTTTCCCCATTTAATATTTATATTTTTATCTTAGACTGTTCCACTGTAATGGGTTCAGTGTGTTAAATTGTTCTGTAGTTTTCTCTTTCTCTTTATCATGTACTTCTCTATTTATTCTCCTTTCTCTCTATCTCTTCTCTTTCTCTATGCTGTCTGCTGTCGGCAACTCTCTGGAAGCACAGCCAAATCGAATTCTCTTAGTTACAGTTCATCACATGATGTATCCTATAACAGTGGATGTGCTGCATCAAGTGTTTTCTCCCCATGGATATGTGGAAAAGATTGTAACGTTTCAGAAGTCAGCTGGTCAGATTCTCTCCGATTTCTCCCTTTCTCTTTCTTTCTTTTCCTATTAATTTTTTTTGTGCTCTTGGGCTTTAACTGGGTGGTTCGAGGGCATATTTTGGTCATGCAATCATTTATTTTGAGATATACTAAAATTTTTTGTTCGTTTCGTATGTAAATGGGAAAATAATAGAGTTTCTTTAATTTTAATGAAGTTGTTATGGTTCTGGTTTTTTAATGTGTCATGGAATGGTTCACTTTTTTTTCAACACGACATGCATATGCCCTGTGATTAGATGAGGACTGTCACTGCATTTATTTTTATGGATATCATTATATTTGATTTATGCATGTTTGGTGTGTGTTCTACTATTTGTTTCATCCTGTATTTGCAAAACTGTGTAGGCTTTCAGGCTCTCATCCAGTATCAATCACGTCAGAGTGCTGTTACTGCTAGAACTACACTTCAGGTTGTTTAACATTTACTTTTAGCTTGGGGTTCTAATTGGCTTGTTATTTCTGATATTGTTTCGGTCTTTTCTGAAATGATGATTGTACTTCTGGCAATTTCTAGGGACGCAATATTTATGATGGTTGCTGTCAGCTGGATATTCAGTTCTCAAAGTAGGCTAAATTTATTTCAGCAATTTAATCATATATTGGTTTCTGGGTTTAGTCCATTTTGTATTCCCCATCTTTCTGTCTTTTCCTTTAGTCTCTTAATTTTCTTTTTTTGACATTTAATTCATGTTAATTGCAGCCTTGATGAATTACAAGTGAACTACAATAATGATCGTTCAAGGTGATTCAGTCAGTTCCTGTATTTCTGTTTTTGTTCACTTCTTAAGCTCTTTTTAACATTGTATTCATTGTTTCTGAGTTTGTCCTCGTGTTCCACAGGGACTTCACCAACCCAAATCTGCCTACGGAGCAGAAAGGCCGACCTTCTCAAGTATGTTCTGTGTGATTCTTTTCTTTATCTATTTATGAACAAAATCTTCTTGTTGATCTTTGTCAAGTCCATTCTAATTTTTTTTTTAATCCTTCATCTTCTATGAAATAGCCTGGATATGGTGATGCAGGAAGCATGTATGGGGTTCAAGGTTCTGGAGCCAGGGCAGGTGCTAAATATTTTAAATTGCCTTGGTTGGTTTGCTTTGTTTGTCTTATTGTGCTATTTTTATTATGTACTAATATCAGTCATTATTTTTTCCAGTTGGATTTTCACAGGTGGGTACTTTTCAAGCCAAGTTGAATTCCCCATTTGCGATTATTTGATGCGCAGTTGAATATATGAGGAAGTTATTGTCATGTCGCAACTTATGAAAAGTAGCATTAGAGATGTCTAATGGCTGATGTCTCTCTTCATTTACTAATTTTTTTAAAATGTGAATGTACTAAACACCAAGTAGCCAACCAATTGTGGGAATTTGAGTTTGCTGATCTTTAGCAAAATAACTTCATGGTGGGGCTTTATTTTTAATTTGATTTTTTTTTCCAAATTGGGGTTTGATTGAGAGGGAGGAATTTGTTGGGCATTTTGGTTGTTGAACCGCATGGGATTTTCTTCCATTTTTGTGATAAATGGGCAATGGCACAATATCATGAACACATTTACTATGATTTTTTTTTGGGTAAGTTGACTGCACACATGCATGTAAATGAACTCTTTTTTCATTTGCTTAGTTATTAGTTTGTTTTGAATTATAGATGGCCAATGCTGCAGCAATAGCAGCTGCCTTTGGGGGAGGTTTGCCTCCTGGAATAACCGGAACAAATGACAGGTGTACAGTTCTTGTAGCAAATCTTAATCCTGATGTAAGCATGTTGTCTTGAAACTTCTGCTTTCTGCTAGAAAGTTCTGTCCTTTTTTTTTTTTTTTAATTTGGCTTGAAATTTGTTTCTTTCAGAGAATAGATGAGGATAAGCTGTTCAACTTGTTCTCCATTTATGGGAACATTGTGAGAATTAAACTTCTTCGAAATAAACCAGATCAT
Source organism: Ormosia semicastrata (assembly GCA_029884595.1). Classification (NCBI taxonomy): domain Eukaryota; kingdom Viridiplantae; phylum Streptophyta; class Magnoliopsida; order Fabales; family Fabaceae; genus Ormosia; species Ormosia semicastrata. The sequence continues at coordinate 13,434,916 of JAQQTO010000041.1, forward strand.
GCACTTATCCAGATGGGGGATGGTTTCCAAGCTGAATTGGCAGTACACTTTCTGAAGGTTCATTTCATGTATACCTTGCTGATTATATATCTTTATACTAGATTTTGTGATATCTTTACTAATGTGACCTTGCTGATTATATATCTTTATACTAGATTTTGTGATATCTTTACTAATGTGAGAAGTTATTATCGTTTGTTATAGTTGTGCTTGTTGAAAATCATTACATAGCTGGTTCCAGGCCTAGATAAAAGAGGAGGGTTGTGTTACGCAGTTGACAGCTAATGTAAATCTTTGTCGAATCTTTTATGACGTGGGCTGATGATATGATTGTGTTAATGATAGGTCATTATTTGTAAGTAACGCGTTGTATGGCTTGAGTTTAGTGTCAAAGCAATAATTGTTGTTGAAAAATAAGCAAGGGTTCCCACATCTTCAATGACGGGTGTGGGTAAAGAAGTTAGTTCATGAGAGTAAGGTTCGGTTTGGAACTTGTAATATTGGCACACTTACAAGTAAATCTATGGAAATAGTTGACACCATAATTAAGAAGAGGATTAATTTTTTGTGCCTCTAGGAAACTGTGGGTTGGAGAAAAGGCTAGGGAATTAGGCACTTCAGTTTTTAAACTTTGGTACATTGGCAAAGTAAGATCAAGAAATAGGGTAAGCATAATAGTGGATAATAATTGAAAGAATAATGTAGCGGATGCTAAAGGGATTGGGGATGTGATCATAGTGTTAAAAATTGTATTGGAACAAGACACATTCAATGTTATCAATGTGTATGCACCCCAAATAGGGTTAGAAGAGCAACAAAAGATAAAATTTTGGTAGGATTTAGAAGGAAGTTCAAGCAATACCGCAAAGGGAAAAATTTTCTTAGGAGGGGATCTAAATGGACATGTGACGGAACCTAGGGATTATGGGGGGTTGCATGGAGGGTATGGTTTACGGGAAGCTAATGTCGAGGATATAGCCATTCTAGATTTTTTTATTGGCTTTTGATTTCATAATAGCAAAAACTTGTTTTCCAGAGCAAGAAGAGCATCTTATTGCGTACAAAAGTGAGGTTTCTTGCTCACAAATCGATTTCTTTTTCGTAAGGAAAACAAACAGGAAGCTTTGCATGCACTTGCAAAGTCATACTTGGGGAGAGCTTGATTACTCGTCGTTGAGTTTTTGGTTCTGGATGTATCTGTGAAGATGAGGGTAAGGAGAAATTGCTAAGACAAAAAAGTCCAAGGATCAAATGGTGGTAGCTAAAGGAAAACAAATGGTTTTTCAAAGGAATATTTTAAAGGAAGATATTCGAGAGGCACAAGGGAGTGCTAATGATATGTGGGAAGAGATGGCTAGAGGAACATGGAAGGTAGCGAAAGAAACACTCAGCGAATCAAGAGACTTTGGACCTAAGGATAAAGAATCTTGGTGGTGGGAAGTAGATGTTCAAGAGGTTAGAGTTAAATAGAGTACTGTAAAGCTTGGCACTTGTGTAAAATGATGAAAACTGGGAAAAGTATAAGGTAGCTAAGAAGGCGGGCAGCAAGGCAAAGGTTGAAGTTTTCGAGGGGCTATATTAATCTTTAGACACAAAGGATGGGGAAATGCATATTTATAGGCTTGCTAAAGGCAGAGAAAGAAAAATAAGAGACTTACATCAAGTGAAATGCATAAAGGATGAAGCGGGTAAAGTTTTGGTTACGGAACAATAAATCAAGGAAAGGTGGAAGGTTGATTTTCACAAGCTATTAAATGAAGGACATAAAACATTAATGGATCAGATATTTTAAATGCTAGAGAGGAGGAGTGGAGGACTAAAATTATACCGTTAATTATAGAATTTGAGTGTTTGAGGTAAAAGAAGCATTGAAGAGGATGAACAATGGTAAAGCGTTGGACTAGATAATATACCTATTGAAGTTTGAAAGTATTTAAGGGAGAAAGGTATAACTTGGCTCACGAAATTGTTTAACGAGATAATGAGACTAAGAAAATGGCAGATGAATTGAGGAGCACTTTTGATTCCTATTTATAAGAATAAAGGAGATATATAGAATTGTGCTAAGTATAGATGGATTAAGCTCATCAACCATATTATGAAATTATGGGAAAAAAGTAATTGAACGGAAATTAGGACAAGTGACTCACATTTTAAAGAACTAATTCAGTCTTTTGCCTGGCAGGTCAACCATGGAAGCAACATACTTTTTACGAAGATTGATTGTGAGGTACCAGAGGAAGCAAAAAGATCTATACGTGCTTTTTATTGACTTGGAAAAGGCCTACAATAGGGTACCAATAGAGGTCTTGCGGAAGGCTCTAGAGAAGAAAAGAGTTCGTATTTGCTTATATTAGAGTAATCGAAGATATGTATGATGGGTTTAAAACTTAAAAACTAGTGTGCGAGCACATGATATGGTCACTGATGATTTTCCTATGACTATAGGATTACACCAAGGGTCAACTTTAAGCCTTTATATTTTTACCTTAGTTTTGGATGTGTTTGCTAAGCATGTCCAAGAGCCAATGTCATAATGCATGTATTTTGTAGATGATATAGTGCTAGTAGGAGAGTCAAGAGAGGGAATAAACGGTAAATTAAAGCTATGGAAAAAATCTTTGGAAGCAAATGGTTTATATTAAGTAGAAGCTAAACAAAGTTTATGGAATGTAAGTTCAGCAAAAGGTGTGCTAGCTCTAGCTTAGAGGTGAAAATTGGAGATTATATCACAAGTCGCTCGATTTAGGTATCTTGGATCTATTATACAAAATGATGGAGAAATGGTGGGAGATGTAAACCATAGGATTCAAGCTGACTGGATGAATTGAAGAAACGTTTTAGGTGTTATTTGTGATCGAAATGTGTCTCTCAAGTTTAAAGGAAAATTTTACCGCATAGTCATAAGACTTGTGATACTTTATGGTATTGAATATTGGACAATAAAGAGCCAACAAGTGCATGAGTTAAGTGTTGTAAAGATAAGGATGTTGCGATAGATAAGTGAACATACAAGACAAGACAAGACAAGATTAGGAATGAAATCAATGATGCATTAGAGATAAAGTAGGGGTAGCACCTCTTGAGAAAAAGATGGTAGAATCTCACCTAAGGTGTGGTTTGGTCATGTAGAAGGCCAATAGAAGCCCTAGTAAGAAGAGTTGATCAGATGGAGGATAGTCCAATAATTAGTGGTAAAGTGAAATCAAGAAAAACCTAGATGAAACCATTAAAGGGATTTAGATTTAAATGACCTTTCTGAAGACTTAGTCTAATACATAACACAATGACATCATTTGATCCATGTACCCAACTTTACCTAGTGGGAAAAAGACTTTGTTAGTTGTATAGTTGTGCCTCGAGATAATCATTGTATTTATTATTTTTGATACTTTTCATGTACAATATCACTGTCTATAATTTGACAGTTCATTGCAAATTTGCTTAGTTATTTTATAGAATCTTAAAGAAAATGAAGAAAGTTTGATAAAGAGAAAAATCACATTTTGTTTTCACAGGTTTGGTTCTAGTTGCCAGTTTTAAGGTCAGTTTTGGATTGGGTTTCCCCTGAAAATTTATTGTGACAGTGATTCTTTTGTTGATGATAAATGTACTTTAAAGTAATCTCCCTCCCCCAAGCACCCCCAATTGTGCATATACTCACAAAAGCAAAAAGGAACTCATTACCATGTCTTTTGGCATTTTCTCAAAGAGCCAATGAAAAGTTATTACCCTGGTCTTAAAATTAATTTTTTTCTTTATGCCTTTTGTATGTTGTACGGGACAAGATTGAAATTAAAGGATCTATTTTTAAGGAGATGATATTTTTATTTTATGCTGTTAATTCTGAAGAGTTTTTTCTGTTAAAAAATGTGTGCATGATATCTCGTGTTCATTATTGATTTTACTTTACTGGTGTTGTTTGGCACGCAATGTTGATTCTGTTGAATGACTGGTACTGGTCCATATTTTTTAGATGGTGGCATTAAACATGTGGTTGATAAAAATAATAGTAATATCTTTATGAGCTGATATTATTTAATGTTATCAAATTTTGAATCAGTTAAACTATAATTTTTAATTTCTGGTCTTTGCTGCTCCCATGAGAAAGTAGAAGATGGAGAACTGTTTCAATAAAGACTGAATTGCTAGCAAATTCACATTGAGATGATGTGAGAGTGCACTTTACACTGGATTCGTGTTGGATCCTTTGGTCATCTGCAAAGCATTTGCATCTTGATATATTTATTCTCCATCTTTTGTCATTGTGGCGTGCAAATAAATCTGTATTTCTTCTGCTCTATTGTTAAGCTGGTCACTAAAACCTTTCCAACTTTGAGATATAGGGAGCCATGTTGTTTGGGAAGCGATTAGAGGTCAACTTCTCAAAGCATGCAAACATAACCCAAGGTGCTGACACACATGAGTACTTGAATTCAAATCTCAATCGTTTCAATCGTAATGCTGCTAAAAACTACCGGTATTGCTGCTCACCGACAAAGATGATCCACTTGTCCACCCTCCCACAAGACATCACTGAAGAGGAGATTGTAAGCCTTCTGGAGGATCATGGAACCATTGTCAACAGCAAGGTCTTTGAGATGAATGGTAAAAAACAGGCCCTTGTTCAGTTTGAGACGGAGGAGCAAGCTACTGAAGCCCTTGTGTGCAAGCATGCAAGCTCACTTGCTGGCTCAGTAATCCGGATCTCCTTTTCCCAGTTGCAGAATATTTAAGACTTTGATAAGGACTTAAGGGCAACCGGCTAACGGTTGTTAAGCATATTATGGACAAGGATTCTGAATTTGGGAAGGATAATTTTTATGCAGATAATGTGGTCTTCATTGTCTTGTAATGGTCACTTTACTTGCAAATTTACTGATAAAACCTGCTCTTTTGACTTTTTCTCTTAATCATTTGTCTTCTCATCTTCATTGCCTCTACTAGATCCTTAGGTTGCTAACATAATGAAGTAGGGGTAGATTTGTGATTTCAGATAGGTGAAGTCTTGAAGAATAGAAAGAGGGGAAAATCACACCTTCTTCAAGTTGAGGGATTGCCTTTCGGTTTTAAAATTATTGTTGTATATGTTTTGTAATTCAGACTATGTAGTAGGCCTTTGTGTTGTATTCTCAGTCCTTATCAATTTTTTTTTGTCCAACTGAACAAGAAGCTATATTTTTGTTTTTAGTGTATTTATTAGTCTATATTGGTCTATGTACTCTCCTTTTGCAGCTACATATTTCTCTTCCTCCGCTGTTCTCTCCTCTACGTCTCCTATCCTTTTCTCCCCTTCTTTCTTCCTTGCATGCACATGGATTGAGAAAATATTCATTATTTCTTCTCCTTGAGATTCCTTTTCTCCCCTTGTTCTCCCTCTCCATAAACAAGCAGCTCAACCTCCAATGAAAGAATGGAAATTGGGAGCATTTAGTAAAGAAATGGAGCTCTTATTGTAGCCTTAAGAACCACATCCCTAATGCTTCCTGTAACAAGAAATTCTTCCGTAGGCAATACCCATCGTTAAATGCAATTCTGAATTATCTTTCTGTTTTTGCCAAATTGAGTTGGCTAATTTTCTTGGCTAATTTTCATCTTTGAACTTGCTTACTTCTACATCAATAGTGCTTCAAGTGATTTTAACAATGTCAATTAAAATGTAAGAGAGTACTGCTACTACTACTACATGCACAGACAGACAAATTTTGTAAAGTAATTTCACGTAATCAACATAATCACCATTCAACATTCATTCCTTTCATCCATTCTCTACCACACTTTCCAAAATATTTAATGGCCCACAATTTTGTAAATCAGGTCCGCGGAGACTTTTTTCTGTGCAAGTATAATAATTCTTTAAAACATTTCTTCTCCTTTCAAAATAAGAGCACTGTTTCTTCTCCTATCATCCTATACTTTTGTTAGACTATAAAGCATCTTTACAAGTGTAGTTCATTTGAATTACTTATGAAATTAATTTTTGTTCAACAATAGATACACTAACGTTATGTAGTCTCTTTATTTTACTAAAATTTAAACTCACGTTCTCATTTAAGAGAGTTGAGTAGGGATGACAAGTTGAGATATAAATATCCGTTTTGCTTATCGCAAAAATTTTATATAAATATTTTATATAAAATTATTAAAAAACTTAATTATATAAATTGAAATATTGTAAAGTTATATAAATTAAAAATAGGTGTTTGACAGTTGTGTTGGACAAATTTTTAAAAATTATAGTATTATACTTTTTTTTTTTATTTTTTATTTTATTTTTTTAATTTTTTTTATTTTTTATAAGCGGATAACTCGCGAGAAAAAGATAAACGATTAGAGACGAGAATGAGACGGATATTCGCGGGGCGGGGACGGGGAGCTACTACCCGTCCCCGCCCCGCCCCGCCCCGCCCCGTTGCCATCCCTAGAGTTGAGGTTGCTTATTACCAAGAGTGAAATCATCTTATATACTATGCAACAAAGCATAACTGAACGTTATATTTGGATGAAGCATAAATGCTCCTATTATCCTGATATTTAAGACCATACAATATTGACATAATTTTCACATCAAATAAAATAAATCGAATAGACATGCCACCAAATTGGGAGCACTTTTTTCATGTTTTAACTTTGTTCTGACCATAATTTCAAACCCGACATTCTCGTAAAATAATGGGTTCACTTGCACTCCGTTTATGGTATCCATTTATGCTCAACAACAAGAACAAGAACAACAACACACTCTCTCTCTGGAACACAACCTCAACCTGCCACCTTCACTATCTCTCGGCCTCCACGAATTCTTACAGGTGGTTCAAGCTGGAAGCCAGCAATACCCATAACAAGGCCTTTGACGAGGCGGCTTTCGAGGCTCAGAGGCTCACTCTCGACGCCGAGGCTCGCGAAACCATGGCCGAGACTTCCCTTAGAGAAACCCGAGAAGATGACCCGAAAGCTTGGAAATGGGTAATCCGAAAGAGAATCTGGGATACAATGGAATCTCACAACTTTGCCCAGAACCCCCGACCCGTTCACCACCGGATTCCCAATTTCATTGGTGCTTCAGTTGCTGCTGAAAAGGTAAGCAAACGGGTGAAAAAACTCGTTTTTGTTTTGTTTTGTTTTTTATTTTTTGTCAAAAGCTGTGAAAGATTTTGATTATATGATTTTTTAAACATAACATAGCTTAATCTAAATACTAAGCTTACGACGTATAAATTGTTGATTAATGTGTATGTATAAATATGTAACCTTTTCAGTTTGATTCCGTTAATCAACTTATATACATTATTAATTATTTTATATGTTTTTGTTAACTAATCTTTTACATACTCATTAACTAATTCTTATATGTCATTAACTATGAATTTATATTTCATTAATTAATTTTATATGATGTAAAAGGTGATGTGATTGAAAATGAGTAAGATTATCAGGGTTGTATTGTATAAGGAAAACATTTTTTGTCTAACAAAAATATCTACAACTTTTGTTTATCGTATCTCAATGTGAGACAAATGTAAAATTAAGCTATATGCGACTGTAGTATTTTTACGGGGTACAGTATGATTTTGTGAGTAAATTAAAAAAAAATTAAAGTGTAAAAGTTGGACGAATATCAAGACTCATTGTATAATATAAATTTTATCAATCCTGCAGCTGAATCACCTGATATTCTCCTAATGGTCATTTATATTAAATTTGATATCAATTCCACATTCACAGGAGTCTAAACTAATTGTTGACATTTACTTATATGGTTAAATGAAGTATTTAATTAATTTTTAAATTTTATGAAATTTTATGAAATTTTATGAGTTTGATGTATCTCACGAGTACTTACAATTTAACGGCTGGATTGATAAACTTAATGTTTTTATTAAAAGTTATTTATTGGTGCTAGTGTACCAAAATTTATTCCTGGGGATTCCTCTTTATTGGTGGAAGTGGGAATGGTTGGATGGGGTGAGGAATGGGAAATTGGTGTGTTTCTTAGAATTTGAGTAGAGTTGTTTAATGTGCGTTTTCGCAGATGAGGGAGCTAGATGTGTTTCGGGTTGCACAATGTGTGAAGGTTAATCCAGATTCTCCTCAGAAACAAGTCAGGTTTCTCACTCTCTCAGGTCAGATACTTCAATTGGGGTTCGTCTGTGTGGTGTTGGGTGTGAACTGGGGAGGGGGAATGTTATTTATGAACAAGTTGTTTGATTGGTGCCTTGTTGATTTTGTTGCTGATTTTTCAGTTTGAGATGAATTAGCATTATAGAGTACTGAGAAATAGCAAGAGAGTAAAAAGGTTTTAAAAAGATATATGCTCGATAAGTGGAAGAGTAATGCTATTACTCAACACTCGCATTCACAACTATACACAATTGCAGGAGTGTCTCCTTCTCAATCTAGGTGGCTCAGCTTAAACTTTGTCATGTTAAACTCAGATGTTGTGCAGTTGTGTACAATTGTGACTGCAAGAGTTGTCTAAATAGCAGCATTATTCTAAGTGGAAAATAAAGAGTAAAGATCACTCGACAGTTAAGTAGTGCAATGCAAATTGCACACTATTAAGATACGTGATCCTGCATGCATGACTGCACAAGTGGTTGCATGTAAGCTCAGGTGTGTGCCCCTAAACTTTTCCTTTTAAACTTAGATGATGTCACGTGTGCAGTTGTATAGGTTTGTGCATCTAAGAGCTGCGTTATTGTCAATACTCAAGTGGTATGACTATCAGTATGGGTTAAATAATTGGTTTATTTATTCTTACTGCAATTCTTTATATGTATGTTATGATGAACTATTATTAGTTTTGCCAATAAGAGTAAGACTTTGATAAATGTTGTTTAACTAAATGAATAATCAAGTAACTTGAACTGATTAAATTCAGTGTTTATAAGAACTTCTGTCTTTCTATGATGAATAAATAATTAGAATCCCAGTTTAATTTGTCAAAAAGTTGTGATTAGAGGACTGTAAAGTTAATTATGTATTCTAATAGTTTGATACTCACTGCTTTGACTTTTAGGTTTTAGAAACCTGTGGTATTTTTCTGTATTGATGTACAGTCATAGATACTGCCTGCATTTAGTTTTATTTTATTATAAAAGAAATTGATGCCATAACTAGTTATAATTTTTTTTTTAAAAATTCATAGTTATTTATGTTTAAGTGTTTGACGTGTAGGTATAATGTAAAGTAATTTGCAAGAGATCTTGGTACCTTTTACAACAATGTTTGCTGATAGGTTAATTCTCTGTTCACATGCACACTTCCTATTACTTTATGTCAGTATAGATACTTTGAAAATAGAGTGTATTTTGTCCTGATTGGTTGTGGATTCACTAACAACAATGTGCCTCTCTGTTTGATGATAACGATAGGCTTTGTCCCAATAGCATTATCGAACTAGTCAACACTCAGCAGTCATGGATTATTTATTAGCAATGATTTTGAGAATCCTCACCATGTGGATGGCGTGGTGCATCTAGTCCTGACGTTATTAGGACATGTAAGACCTTGTGACATTTAAGGTATCTGTTAACCTAATGGACTAATACTGACCATTTGGTTCTACAGCAACATAGAAGTGAATAGTTTGATGACAATGAATTTTAGAATCCTCCCCCTGTGGATTGGCATTGTGCATCTACTATTAAGGTTATTAGGACATTTAAGACCTTATTATGAGTTATGGCATTTAAGGTATCTGTGGCCATGATGATCTATTAATCTATTACTAAACTTATGGGTTCTACAGCGATGAAGACTTTTAAGAATAAGCTGTCCAGAATTAATTGGTATATTTTACTTTGTTAAGTTTGGTATACCATATACCTATGTTCTGGTGATTGTTGGGAACTGCTGTATGTATTTGCACTTGATTGGCCTTATTATTTTGACAAGTGAAAGTCTGAGACTAGTTTGCTATTGGCCCTTTATGATCTAACTGAACACAATGAGAATACCACTAAGAAACTTCAACTAACACAAACAGAAATTGTTTTCAATTTAACAAAATTATAATCAATGAGATGATATGAGAGTTTGAGAATTTAATTGATTCAAGCCTGGCGATTCTTTTTCTTCTTCTCCTTCTCCTTGTGGTTCTTTAATTTTATCTTCAATATCTGTGCAGATGGAAAGAAGTTGTTAACTCCTCAGCCACGGCTGAGGACAGGATTTTTCTCTGTACTTGAATCCAATATGTTAACTTTGGGTACCATAAAGGAAGCCTGCACTTCTGTTGGGGTTGCCAAGCATGGACGGCCAATTGGGTTAGATGAAAAGATGAAGGTAGATCTTATTGTCATTGGATCCGTTGCTGTTGACCCAAGGACAGGTGCTCGACTGGGAAAGGGAGAGGTAGAATTACATGTCTTTTACATTTCTTATGGTAATGTGTAATCTCCTGTTCATTTGCTTGCTTATCCATTAAATGTCTAGAACTATAAGATTAAATTATATTTCCTCGGCAACCTGTGTGATCTTGGGTTTAAATGTTTGCTTTAACCTGCTATTTGTTTAAATATGATATAATTTTCTACCCAATGAGCTGATTGCTCACAGGGAAACTAACCCCGGTCTAGTTGCAAGGCCTCCTTTGTAACCAAAGAAAATTTTTTTCCTACTGTTCTATGAAATCATATACCAATAAGAAATGTACAGAATAGTTTATTTAGCTGATGAATGACCTTTTAATATGGAAATGGACTTTGAACTTGTATGTTCCTTCAACTAAGAAAGGAGTGAAGTGCAGGGATTTGCAGAACTTGAATATGGTATGCTGCGGTACATGGGAGCTATCGATGATTCAACACCAGTTGTCACCTCTGGTAATTTTGGTTCCTCCCTCTGCCACTTTCCCTTTGCCATTGTCCTTTGAAGGTTTCTCTTGAACATTTTGAGGACATAATTTCGGCTGCTAGTACTTCATGTATATTCATGCTTATTTCATGTTTCAAGCATGGGTATGGCAAAACTTGTTTATAAAACCTCAATTTCTGTTTTCAAAAAGGAAACATTTCTCTTCTTCACAAGAATTATTTACCCTGGAAGTTTTATAATTTTTCTGTTTTCACTTATGATTCTCTAACCTCTATACTATATAAAGGGTTATTTAGGTTGAACAAATCTGGGGTTGCAAATTGATCTTTTGTTGTTTTGAGAAAGTGACAGTGGGGCAGGGGAAGCACCTGAAAGTGAAGTACTTTCCTTAAACTATTACTGACATGCTAAGTGAATTCTATTACATTTCGATGTAATATCTTCACAGTTCCACCATACTGTTTGACAGTAATCATTGCCAATTTATTCTTGTCATGTGTAAAATTTACAATTTTTGTTTGTATATAACATAATATGATAACTACCCTTGCAGTACATGATTGCCAATTGGTGGATGATATTCCAGTTGAAAAGCTGTTAATCCGTGATGTACCAGTGGACATCATTTGTACACCAACCCAGGTCATTTTCACACAAACATCTATTCCAAAGCCTCAAGGTTGGTGAAACAGTGCTATCTGACTTTGCATTTTCATTTTGCAAACAGTGCCTTTCTTCTAAGGGTGGGTTCAAGTGAGTGGGATTAAACCTTTAGTTTCTAAAATCATTGAGATGCCCTCGCAAAGATGTAATTTCTGTACCAGTATTCAATCCTGAATGATGTAGTTTCTGTTTTTTCTTTCACCTATTGGATGTCATAACTTATGATATTTCTTCAAAGACTAAGTAACATCTTTACTGCAGGAATTTATTGGGACAAATTGTCTCCTGAGAAGCTGGGACAAATCCGAATACTTAGAGAGCTCAAGAAGAGGATTGAACAAGAGACTGGACAGAAGCTTCCAACTGGTCCAACAGAGAAATTACCCCCTACTGCTCAACGAAGTCGAAGGGGTTAATTCTGTAAATGTGAGTTTTGATGGATTTGTGTATGAATTAGAAATGTTTAATAAGTTATGTACTTAATAAAAAGAAAAAGAAATGTTTAATAAGTCATTATAAAATTGTTTACCTGTATGTAGACTTATCAAAAAAGAGAAATATTGTTGATGTTTGAGCAGTAAGGCTATATGAATACCAATTCCAAAGAAACCCAAACAAGCATTCAACCAATCTGAATATTGCTTATGAAGCCTTTTCAGAAGCCTCAGACTCCTGGCATGGGAGCACACAAATTTAAGGGGGCAGGAGAGATGGGAGAGAACTACCCTACTTTTTGATTTGAGTAGTGCTAAATATTACAAATTGGATTTCATGAATGCCTACATGTTGGAGATTTGTTGTGATATATATCAACTTTCAAATTGTGGACTTCATCTTTTTAATGAATTTACCTCACTCTTATAATTTAAAGGGTGATTGTATATTCATAAATCGTAATACAATTTGTATGAAATTTTTCGTGATAAATAATCTCTTCTGGTTTTTTTTTAGTATTTTTTGGTTTTTCTTATTCTATATTTTCATACATTGGGAAGTAGTGCATGACTTGAATTTAAAGTTTTAACTCGAATTCTTCACTCGACTCAATTACTTAGCTAAACCCAGCTATTCATGGATAACTGCATTGAATAGGAAGGATGCCTCAGAGGAAGAATATGTGATCTATGATGTTTTTGGTTTGCAAAAAATTGAACTTATGAGTTATAACTTAACCTCGTTTCGGCAGGGGCTTGAAACCTCTTGTAGTCGGGGTTAAGTCGACGTCCGAGCTGGATTAGTTCCACACCTTTAGGTGTGGGTATACCTGGTCTTATGGAAAAACCTCACCCCACCCTTAACCATAAAAGTGGAACACAAATTTTACTTTAAAATCTCGCTTCAGTCTTACCATTTTATTTATGTTAAAGCCCAACTGACATGAGACCCATAAGAAGAAATTTTGCTTTGTCATTCGGCGGACTCTAGGCTTGAGTTTTAGGGTAGTGGAGGTTACCCTATTCCAAGGTAAGGACAATGTCACAAATATCAATGATGATTTATGCTAATACTTACAAATAATAACTTAACAATGAAAGACCACTGATAGTATTCAAACCAAGACCATTTTATTGATGCTGTTCGATTTTACCAGCTAAGCCTACTCTTATTGGCTCAACAGAATATTTCTATTGACATTGTCTGTGACTAAGAAATCCCTGCATTAGGATGTGCTTTTAGACCACAAAAAAATAAATAAATAAATAAATGTGCTGTTTTCTTGTTTTGTTCTTGGATGAAATAAAAAGTTCTTTGAAGGTCAAGCTAATAATAACAATAGTTTAATTTTTGATTAATTGGGTGTACACTTCAAATCATGTGCTGCTTTATGATAATAACTTGAGAGGTTAAACTCTTTTAATGGTACTAAACAAATGTTTTAGGCTAAGAGTGGATCAAAATTAAAAATAAAGAAAAGACAGAAGCACAATTTTTTTTGTGCATAGAACCTCACAATAAATCAAATGAGTGGCCCCAGATTTTTTGAGCTGTATGTGAAATGTTGGATGAAAAATTTTCATCCATTGATTTAAAGTACTATGAGCATTCTGTACAAGAAACTTATTTGCAACTAACAGAACTGTTAATAATAATAGAGACATGCATTTGTTGATCCGTTTCAAGGCCAGGAAGTTTAGTAAGATCAGGCAACTAATGATTGGCCTGCTTACTCTAAATCCCCAAACTGATGGGTCAAGATAAATGGTTGAATCCTGTAAATATCCTTCCTAGCATGCTTGTTGTGGAGGCGTCATCAGTGATGAAGCAGGTAAGTAAATTATTGGATTTAGCTGTAATGTTGCAATGTGTTTCTTCCATGAAAGCACAATTGTGAGGGATGCTGCAAGGTTTAGAATTGGCCTTCAAAAGGCAATTCTTTAGGCAGATTCATTGATTGCTGTTACTCTAGTGCAGGGTAGAGAAGATGAATGCATCCTTACTTGGTTCTAGGGAAATCAAACATACATACCATGAGTGAAATCAAGTGGCTGATACATTGGCAAACATGGTTTGTAGCATGACTTTGAAGAGGCAAAGTTTGGAGCATTCCTCCTTAGTAGGTGTCCCATGTCTTGTTAGCAGAACTTCATAGATGCTATTAATACAAGTTTGCAACTCTGCAGAAACCTTATTATAGTCAACAATCATTAAATCCACTAATCAAACATGTCTTGTTGAATTTAGTTAAAACATGCATAACCATGCTGCATGGGAGGAACATGAGACATGAAAGAGGTCCTGAAGATGATGAGATCATGAGAGTGCCCAATGCTCATCAAAATGATGATGACATCATCATTACAAGAAAAGAGAACATTCGTCACAATAAATTACTATCCTTTGTTGAATAAAGCATCAGCACCCAACTGCTAAGATAAAATCACATACTTAAGCTAGAGTTAGGCAGTGGTAATAGAGCAAATAATATACGTCATTCAAATGAGCGATTTTTATCTGCTAAAAATTAGATGAAACTACATGTACCTATGTGTGCATCCAATATGTTCCAAAAACTTTAATTTTCAATTAGTAATCTTGAAGTTACAAATTCGGTTACTGCTTTCTCCTTTTTTTAAGATCCTTGCGGCTCAAGGACAGATAGCCAGGTGTAAGAAGCAGATAAGAAGTATGTTCTCTTATCTCGAAATGAACATGATTTTTTTTTTTTTTGGGGTGAAAAAGGAAGTCTTGAGACCTGGCATGGAAAGGAAGGGCAGGCTAAATTAGAGACGTGGGATTCAATTCCGTGATCAAGTAATCCCAAACAAACTTAGTGCCATTTAAGTTAAGGCTCGTGCATGAAATGAACAAGATCTTATGGCCCTATGATATGATTGACCATGCTTCTTATTTTGTAAATGATGCATTAATTATCACGAGTTAGAATAATATTATTATCAGGTAACTGTCCCGCAAATAATAGCTCTTTGGCTGAGGCTAATAACCTTATCAATTACACTACACTTTGATTTTTTTTTTTTCCATTTAATCCCCACCTGATAAGTGAGAAACTAATCGCTCGAGATATTGTCAGGCACTTAAGCGAAAATTTCTCCTAACAGTATTATTTCTATACAAATAAATCTCAACATCGAATATAAGACCACATATTTAAGGGACTCGAGCCCTTTGTACTTGAATCAACACATGCTGTTAATTACACTTGAAATTGACACCCCAAAATCTTTGAGATAATTTTGTAAAGAACTGTGAAAAGGCTTGCGGGGGACACTTGAGTCATGTTAGTACTCAATCTATGTGAGAGAGATGATTGTGTGGTCGATATTTCTGAGCATTCTGTCTATGGAATAAATTCTGAAGTGCTGCCAATATAATGCATTTTCAATTATTATCCAGAACTTCTTGAAGATAACTTAATTACTAATTTAGTGTAAAAATTCTTATTTAATAATGGATTTGTTAGATATTGGTCTTATAAAAATTATTCATTGTTATGAAAACAATTTTTATTTATGTTAGTGTTAATATATTATTTGTTAGATATTTGTCTTATAAAAGTTATTCATTGTTAAGAAAAGATTTTTTATTTATATTAGTGTTAATATATTCGTTAGAGAGAGAATATAGAAAGAGATAATACGAGCATCTTTCTACGCCAGCCCACTTCCATATGTCTTAGCATAGGGCTCCATTAAATCAATGGGTGATTTCCACTCATTTTCATTGACATCAATTAATTTGTGCTCATCCTTATTTATCGGTTTGGTTCTACGTACCAGGCAATAGTTTTGAACATCTTGTGAACTAAAAATAGCTGATGCATGTGAATTGCAAGGAAATATTTTAGCCATATTTGTTGCATGACTCTTTCATAGAGAGAAACCATATTTGTAGACCAACCTACGCCAATTTTTAGCTCCAAATTAGAGGTTCCTATTCTTGATTTTGACCACTTCACCATCCAAGGATTTCTATTTTGATGTTTTTTACTCTAAAGGAGCCCCTTTGAAAACTAGTATAAATAAGCCAAGGACCCTATGTTCATGTCACCATCTCTCAACAATAAATATCTCTACAACAAAATCAGAGAAAAATGGCTCGTCTGGCTTGTTGCTTGGTCTTGATCTCTTTGTGCTTATCCATTGTCCTTGAACCTGCTCTTGCAGCCAAGAAAGGACATAAATTACCTAAGGCCACATTTGCCAAGTACCTTGCCCCAGCAGCTGCACCTTTTGCTTCTGTTGTTCCAACAGAACAAACTTTGATCAGGCAACTATGCCAGGACACCAGGAAGCCCAGATTGTGTGCTAAAATTGTCCGAGGTGACAAAGATGTAGAGTTGGCATTGAATCCAGTCACTAAGGCAAAGATTTCCCTTGATGTAGCCACATCCATTGCATCCAGGGTTGGTGCATACATGTCAAACCAGCTGAAAAGAAACCATATCAAGTTACTTGCAAGAGTTCCTGTGGAAGGTTGTAAATTAGATTACGAGAATCTAGTTGTTGCCCTGAATCTTGCATACATCAATTTTGAAAACAACCCCAAGAAGGCCATTGAGAGTCTCAAAGAAGCTCACAATAAGGTTGGATTCTGTGTTAATTCTTTGAAATGGGGAGGTTCACAAGCTGATATTCCTCCTGTTAATGAGGCCAACAAAGTGATACAAAGTTTGATAAATGTGGCTCAATCTGTTGCCAAGAGACAAGCACACTAAGCAACATATAGCCAGTCTATGTCCATTTAGTCTTATGTTTGAGAGATGTGGAATATGTTTCTCTTTCTTTTTCTAAATTTTTATTAGAGGAACATATTCTGTTCTGTACTCTTTTTTATTGTATTGTAATCACAATACAATTTTTAATAAAGAGTCACAATTTCCAATAATGAGATTTGTGTGTGTGTGTGTTTGTGTTTAATTTGGCTAACGATTTTTCTTCTTGGTAACAAAGAGAGAAAAGCTGAGCCTAAGCTTTCAAACACTATAGATATTTGCTCCCAAATTAACATGGAGGAAAAAAGGAAGCATGAGGAGGAAAAAAAGACCAAGGATCCGAAGATGCAGTGCGTACATTGACAAGGATCCCACTCTTTATTTCTAAAACCGAATAACATTTTGAGGATGAAAAATAATAGTACAAGGAAAATATATTATCAAAAACTCATGCCAAAGGTTGAGAAAGCTCAGCACATAAGGGTAAGGATTTTGCTACTAGACAATCGACCTTTAACACCTTTAGATTCATGATTTGTTTTTTCAGACTTATGAAGTTTAAAATTAAAGAGACATTTACAATGTTCTTAAAAATGTTTGTGAGTATTGATGCTCTGTAGAAATGACCGGCAATAAAAGGTCATTCCCTTTTTTATTGTATTTTAAGTTTCAAAACTAAAAATTTGCATTTTATTCGTCCATTTGTTCAGTGTTTTTAAAATCAACATTTATATTCTTACATCAGTTCATACACTCATTTTCACACTCTATTTAATACTATTCGTTATACATATTTTTTTCTATTACTTCCTCTCACTTAATCACATCTTTTAAAAATGGTGTTAACAGTATATATACTCCTTTTGAGGAGTGTATGATGAGTATTTTCCTTTTAAAATTACATTTTAGTTCTCCACCTTTTCGTTCTCCTGTTATTCCTTTCTCGTTGGAGCCTCTGTGCTCCTTTTGCGCTGCTCCTTTTCAGAGTGGTGTCGCCGCCTCGAAGATTGGTGAAAGTCAAGGTCGAATGCAAGAGACAAAGATCGATGAAACTGCAAAGGTGATTCAAGTACTAAATAATTGCAACTGCCTGGGGTTACGAAGAAGGAATGTCTCCCAGTTTTGTGTATAATTTCGTTTATTATTATTATTATTATTTTGGGTGAAAGAAGTGTGCTTTCTTTTTCTCTTCATTTGGCTTTTGCTTTTTCACTTTCAGATTCAATTCATCAAATGAAAAAAGAGTGAAAAAAATCAATAATCAACAAATAAAACAAAATGGTTACGAACATAAAATGAATCTGGTACTATCACCAAAATTAAAAATTTAAACCATTATTTTAAAATTAAAAACAAAAAAAAAATTAAATCTAGTTCGAAGCCATTTTGTTTCATTTGCCAGCATTGAATTTATGAAGCTGCTGTCTTGTTGCTCCACGACGACCAGAATTGCTGCTCCACAAGTGTTGTTGCGTTTGTTCACGCGTGTTGAAGGTGTTCGTTTCTATGGATGTGAGTGAACACCATGGCAGAATCCTCCTATGGTTTCGAAAATTTGTCTTCTATGTGTGCTGCCATAGAACTTGAGTTAACCGTATCTACAGCACATTAATTTGGTTTTATAAAACCATCATTTCAATAACTGGAGAATAGAAATAGACGAAGATTTCATTGTAATTTACTTGCAAATAATCTGGTTTTTATTATAGGAATAAGGTTATAATTTTTTAAAATTTATGATAACTTCTCTATCAAGTTATAAATAAATCATCAGCCATTCAATTTTTAAAATAATTTATTGATAGTTTTTGATGTTGAAGCATTCATGCTCAAAAACATTTTAGGTGTATTTTAAATTTTTCCTAAAATTAAACTTCATAATAAATCAATGATTAGATGCACCACATTTTTTAAGAGCACTGATGACAACATCTTCTTCATAACAATGTGTGAAACAAAAGAAAAGGAGGCAACAAAAATTTAAAAAAAAATAAAAGGTAATTGTTTTAAGTGAAAATAAATTTAAAATATTATATTATGTAAAGTTATATCAATTTTTTATTTATAGAGATATGATATTAAAAAAAAAATTATTTAATTCAAAATACCATAAGCTTGGATGTGTTTTAATTTTGTTCTTCGCTTTGGAGATCGACTTTGATCAAATAAAGGTATTCTACTCATTTTCATTCTTTCACATTCCCCTTGTTTTACCAATGCCAAAAGGCTCTGAACTTGTAAGTTTTGCTTGACATCCATTATGATGATATATCATTTTCTTTTCTAAAAGAATAATGTTATACAACTTTTATATTCTTATATCAAACAATACATACATTCTTTTTTATACTTCATCTAATACTATTTATTATACATACTTTTTTTAATCACTTTTTCTCACTCAATCACATTCCTTAAAAATAATGTGAATAGTACTTACACTATTTTTTAGAAGTATAAAATGATTATTTTTCAATGCCATATGAATAGACAGAAAGTGACAGGAAATATGTAAAACTATTGAATTGCATATTGATATGTATATCAATTTTAATGTAAAACTGAATAAATTCATCAATAATCTAACATTTCGCTTTCAAATAAAATTGTAGAAAAATATCAAACAAAAATACATATGATCCATTTTATTGATGTTCTTATAGCAACTGAAGATGTGTGAAAATTAAACAAACCACAACACAAACAAAATTTTCATTTAGATAAACCCTCTTGGTCTTTCATCCATCGCTTTCCTTCTTGCCACATATCAACACCACAAAATTTCCTAAATGTTGGACTGACCTTCCTCGAGTTAATGAAGAGGACTCTACTTCCTGTCCAATGCATACCAACAATATGATCAAAATTTCAAATGCATAATGTCCCATAAAACATACAACATTATGGAAGGAAAAACATTAGTTAATTCCTATTGGAAAATGTACTATCCACTGTAATCAAATTCCAAATAAAAGACATTACAAATCCTGAAGTAAATAAATATGGAAGGAATTTCGTCTGAAAAAGATATAGACCCTCGTGCCACAATAAACGTGGGGTAAGACAAGTCAGAAGACATAGTACCAACTTATAGCAAGCGCTGAGCAGCAAGATATGATCCATATTTCTCCAAAAACAAACTATGAACCCTCGGCGAAATAGGTTTGACATAATAAATAATAATGAGAGAAGTTTGAACTAACCTTCTTCTCTTGGCTGTTGGTGTTGGGAAATTACGCAAAATTTTTCTATCATCATATTTGTGAAAAGTAAAATAAATGCGAAATAATAGTACACACAAAATTAATAATGGAGTTTGGTCAATTATGCCTACGTCTCCGGGCTGCTGCAGATATTTTACTGAAAAGAAAATATACAAAGTGTTTACAAAACACTCAACCTCTCACAACCCACAACCCAATTATACTCCGAAACTAAAGTTTTTCTCTCTAAGCTTTTCTGTCTCTCTCTCTCTGATTTTTTTTCTCTTGTTGGATGATGATTTCTCATCTGATGATCACTTCTATTTATAAAGGTGAAGCACCGCGTGAGCTTAATCTACTCCGACAAATTAAAAAATTTTATGCACTTTTCGATGCAATTGATTGTGGATTTTATGAACCTTTCGGTGCAATTGATTGTGGGGGGGAGGGGCCACTACTTTGACTAACAATCTAGAAAGAGAGACAGAAAAGCTTAGAGAGAAAAACTTTAGTTTCTGGGTGTAATTGGGTTGTGGGTTGTGAGAAGTTGTAAGTGTTTTGTAAACACTTTGTATATTTTCTTTTCAGTAAAATATCTGCAATATTTCGGCTGTGTAGCATATGTGCACATCAGTGATCAAGGTAGGAATAAACTTGATCCCAAATCGGAGAATCACACGTTCATCGATTATGGTGAAGATGAGTTTGGCTACCGCCTTTGGGATGATGAAAACAAAAAGATGATCCGCAGTAGAGATGTGATCTTTAATGAAAGAGTGATGTACAAGGACAGGCATAACACAGACACCAGTGACTCAGAACAGAGTGGGCCAGTGTATGCAGAGGTGGATGATGTCCCAGAAGGTCCTATAGTTGAGAGTCCTCAGTTAGAGGAATCAACTGAACAGAGCAGTGCGCAGCAGTCCGACACACCACAGTCTTCTACTCCAGCTCCTGTATTGAGAAGGTCTTCTCGGCCTCATGTGCCTAACAGGAGATACATGAACTATCTGTTGCTGACTGATGGAGGGGAGCCTGAATGCTATGATGAAACTTTTCAGACTGGAGATGCTAGCAAGTGGGAGCTTGCCATGAAAGACGAGATGAAGTCTCTGATCTCCAACCAGACATGGGAACTAACTGAGTTACCCGTGGGGAAGAAGGCATTTCACAACAAATGGGTGTATCGGGTAAAGGAGGAGCATGATGGCTTCAAGAGATACAAAGCCCGACTAGTTGTCAAAGGATTCCAGCAAAAGGAAGGAGTCGACGACACCGAAATCTTTGCTCCAGTTGCGAAGCTCAATACTATCAAGTCTGTGTTAAGTATTGTTGCTAGTGAAGAGCTCTATCTTGAGTAGTTACACGTGAAGATCGCATTTCTTCACGGAGACTTAGATGAGGAAATATACATGCACCAGCCAGAAGGCGTCTCAGAAAAAGGGAAGGAGAATATGGTGTGCAGATTAAAGAAGAGCTTGTATGGCTTGAAACAACCTCCAAGACAGTGGTACAGGAAGTTTGATGGCTTCATGCACAAGGAAGGTTTCTAAAAGTGCAATGTCGACCACTGTTGCTTCTTCAAGAGATATAAGTCCAGTTATATCATTTTGCTACTTTATGTCGACGATATGATAGTAGCGGGTTCAGATATGGACGAGATCAGAAACTTGAAGATGCAGTTGTCAAATGAATTTGACATGAAAGACTTAGGTCCAGTAAAGAAGATTCTTGGAATGCAAATCACGAGAGATAAGCAAAAAGGGATTTTGTAGTTATCTCAGGCAGAGTACATCAACCGTGTTTAGCAAAGATTCAACATGGGTGACGCCAAGCCAGTCAGCACACCCTTGGCAAGTCACTTTCGCTTATCCAAGGATCAGTCCCCTCAGACGGAGGAAGAGAGAGATTTCATGGCTAAGGTTCCTTACGCCTCAGCCATTGGGAGTTTGATGTACGCAATGGTCTGTACGAGGCCAGATATTGGCCATGCAGTGGGAGTTGTAAGCAAGTTTATGTCAAATCCAGGTAAAGCTCATTGGGAAGCCGTTAAGTGGATTTTAAGGTATCTACGAGGCACTACAGAGAAGTGTTTGTACTTTGGTAAAGGAGAATTAAAAGTGCAAGGCTATGTAGATGCAGACTTTGGAGGTGAAGTCGATCACCGAAGAAGTACCACCAGTTACATATTCACCGTTGGAACATCAGCTGTTAGGTGGATGTCGCAGATACAAAAGATTGTTGCTTTATCCACTACAGAAGCTGAGTATGTAGCTGTAACAAAAGCCAGTAAAGAATTGATATGGCTTCAAGGGTTGTTGATAGAATTGGGATTCGTCCAGAAAAAGAGTGTTTTGTATAGTGATAGTCAGAGTGCAATACATCTGGCAAAAAATTTAGTATTCCATTCCAGAACAAAGCACATTGATCTTCATTATCACTTCATCAGGACTCTGCTTGAGGATGAGGTGCTAACATTGAAGAAAATCCAAAGAAGTAATAACCCAACAGATATGTTAACGAAAGTGGTGACAATCGGCAAACTAAAGTTGTGTTCAACTTCAGTTGGCATGCTAGAATAACAGATTAGAAAATGCTGCTGCATTGATCAAGGTGTGAAGACAGATTGAAATCAGTCTTCAAGTGAGAGATTGTTAGTCAAAGTAGTGGCCCTTCCCCCCCACAATCAATTGCACCGAAAGGTGCATAAGATCCACAATCAATTGCACCGAAAGGTGCATAAAATTTTCAAATTTGTCGAAGCAGATTAAGCTCACGCGATGCTTCACCTCTATAAATAGAGGTGATCATCAGATGAGAAATCATCATCCAACAAGAGAAAAAAAAAATCAGAGAGAAAGAGAGACAAAAAAGCTTGAGAGAAAAGCTTTAGTTTCTGGATGTAATTGGGTTGTGGGTTGTGAGTGTTTTGTAAACACTTTGTATATTTTCTTTTCAGTAAAATATCTACAGTAGCCCCGAGACGTAAGCATAATTGGCCGAACTCCGTTATCAATTTTGTGTGTGTTATTATTCTGCATTTATTTTGCTTTCCACAAATCTGATGATAGAGAAATTTTGCGTAATTTCCCAACAGTTAGAACAATCAATCCTCTTTTCTTTAGGCTCTTATATTGATCGTTTATAAGGGTGCAACAACCCTATATATGTACCAACAAAAGTAGGAAAGTTTACTTACATGTTTACAAAAACTGAGACACCAACATAATCAAAATCTTAGCAGGAGGAATTTATAAGCCTACCTTACGCTTCCGGATGGATCCAGTTATCTCTTCACTTAATAGAACTTGAACAGAAGCAGGCCCAAACCTGTTATGAGAACGGAATTTCATAAATATACATTCATTAAGAATCATAACTAAGGAATTTTATTTGTAAGCTCAAATCACAGAAGCTCCACAAAAACTCAACTGGCAAATTTTTGTTGTAGATATCATATCATATAATAACAATATTATTACTACTATTATATTATATTAAAGTACACTTGACAACTCCCCACAGTTCAAATCCTGGAAACAGCCTCTCCGCTTGCGGGGGTAAGGCTGCGTACATCTACCCTCCCCAGACCCCACTAGGTGGGAGCCTCGTGCACTGGGCCGCCCTTTTTTACACTTGACAACTCCCCACATCCTAATAAATATAATAAGGGAAGAACACTGCTCACTTGTGCTTTCCTAAGCGTGGCGGATGTGTGTATTTTCTTCTTCTGCTCATCTTCTTGCTCAATTTCCTGAATAATTTGTGGTATACTGTAACCAGGAGAACCAAACAGGCTTAAATATCATCTTTTATCGTAATAAAAGAGAGAGAGAATGGTCATATTACCTATCAATTTCTTTTGACAATTCCTCCAACTTCTTTGCTTCTGCTTCTTTTCTCAGTTGTTCTTTGCGTCTAGCTCTCTTATTCAACTCAACTCTAGTTACCCTCTTTGTTTTAATAGGCCTGTACCATACTTATTCAAACAATATAAATACATCATATGTTTAGTTTTATGCTGTTTAAAAACTACTGGATTTAGAAAATAAAGTACTACACACATAATATTAGTTACAAATATACCGGTGTAAATATAATGCAGTGTTCAAAGGGAAATTATGCAGGAAATCAAATAATCAATAAGCAAATTTAACATTACATAATTAAATAAAATGAACATCAATAATGTCCTCCATAAATTATGAATATTTTAGGCATCTAAGAAGTTTAGTTAACATTAGCAGGAGAAACTATTAATTAAATGTTAGGAAGGTCAGTAAGATTAAGAATTTGATAAATACTTATGACAGTGATCAACATCCATTAGATTAGAATGTCTAAATTCAAATTGTTCTCAAACACATGAGCAGAAAACCAAATAGAAAACAGAAGAACCATATTTCAATTAACTTGATGGGTATTATATATTGTCAAAAAATATAATTTAGGGAAAAACATCATAAAGGTAAGAAACAGCACTTAAACAAAGTCAGACTAATTAAACTTAGGATAGCCCACCTTTTCTCAAATGCAGCAACCTCATTTTCACCCTCATTTTCAAGATTACCTTCATCATCATCACTCTCACCATCCACATCAAGAAAATACATCTGAGAAGGACCAAAGACTCAAGCCATATCCAGATATGTGCATTACATATTAAAAGATGGAACCCAGAGCTTTGGAAATAAATTCACATATCTAAAGCTTTACAAATGCAGCAAAAATTTCATAGTACAATAATTACATAAATGAAGAAAATGAGACTCACATCTTCTTCAGCAATAGCTTCTCTGGGAACAGTTAATGGGACTAGTTCAGGGCCCAATTCATTTTTGTAAATTTTTTACATTTCTTCTGCAACAGCACAAGCTAATGTATCCTGGTTTAACAACTAAGTTTTCAAAATTCTTCATCAAGATTCATGACAAGATCAAAAACTCAAACAAAAGGGAAGCACATCATTTCTCAAGAACTACCTGATGACTTTCAAATGAGGGATTGAATGAGCATCCCGGAGGATCAACCTCTACTGCTGGAATGAGAGAAGGCTTTGACACCTGTTAAGGTGGTAGCCATCATATTATAAACTAAAAGTGCAGCGAAGATAAAGTGAAATTAAAAAAATAAAATAAAAATCCAACTAACAGAATCTATCATGCTACAAAGTGTACCTTTTTCACCTTGCTGTTGTCCTCATCTGTGTGACAATATCAAAGAATCCCATGTTAAATATCCCATCCATATAATTTATAACAAAAAAGCAAACAAATACTTTAAAGTAATAAACATGGAAGGTACCTTTATTCCCCCATAGATCAAACATGACAAAAGCTAAGCTGAAATCCTCCTGAGATAGATCGTGAGAAACAAGATATGTAAATAAAACAAATTTTTACTTTTGCGTATGGTTTTATTACATAGACCTTTTTATATCCCTTTTATAACAGTCTCTCAATTTCAAGCACATGGTACAAGACAAGGCTTAGGGGGTAGTGTGTCGTTCTAATTGCATTCAAGTCGTCCTTATTGTTCCTATTTTCAGTAAGCAGGCTCACCTACAACATCATTTAATAACAGCAAGCGTACATTCCGAATATAGAAGCAAAACTAATAATGGGTGAATCAAAGGAATTGTTAACAGAAATAGCAACTCACAAATCCATCCTCAGAGATATCAATGAGCTGGTAGTCAGAACAATTCACATGGGGAACCTGACAATATCAATATAGCAAATGTTGTAGGTGGTAGGGGTATTATGAAGAAAGGAATCACATAAGTCAAGAGAAATCAAAACATGATTTAAGTGGCATAGGTTACAGTTGTCGTTGTCGGAAGAGGGAACAATATCTTCAAGCTTCTTGGCAGTGAAAATATCAATTCCAGCAAAGTGGCACTTAGCATCACCATGCTTACTAGTCTTGGAAGTCGAAATTTCAACAACCTGCCTACACGTCACCTATTGATGCAGAGAATTACCAAAAAGGAACAAATCAACATCTAAAAAACTAAACTAATTTCAGAATCGATGCTTAGAAGATAAACACATAAGAATCAAGTACCAATAGTTCAGATGCAAAAGAAAATGAAAAATTAAAGCATCCTTCAACAGATAAATTCCAAAAATTAAGTCTAAAACCGAACAACAGAGTCTGTGAAATCTAATTATAAAAATCCACCATAAACAATGAATCACAGAGACAGGATATATCCGAAAGGCAAAATCAAATCAATTGTTACCAGGCAGTAACCTAATAACTAAAATCAAATTAAAAGAGCAATGAATTTCAAAATCAAAAAGATGGATTCCAGCGGCACGTCGACCACACAGGTAGGACGACGACAGATAAGCGCATGCAGATGCTAGAGTTCCACTAAGTTCGACCCATGGGGTCAACCTCACAAATCCTAACAACTAAAACATAACCCATCCATGGAATGGGCATAAAACATAACCTTAACAACTAATTGCTCATCCAATCATCACCAATCAAACACCAAAATTTTCGAAATAAAGGGGTCAATGGCTTACCAACAGGGACTAACAACTGTTGGACTAAGCTTCAGTGTGCGGAACAGAGTTTGGAGGGATGCCGGGGGAGCACAACACCGCAGGACAACGGTAAAGACTGGCGGTCGACCACTCAGAGCGGCAACGGACTCAAGGCGTCGAGGCGGTGTCTTTCTCTCAGTTTCTCACTTTCTCAGAGAACGGCAGGAACTTTGAGTGAGGGTGATTGAGGAGGGAGCGGTTGAGCACTCAGAGAACGGCAACGGACTTAGGGCGTCAAGGCAGCCAGGCGGCGTGACGAGGCGGCGAGGCGGTGTCAGGCCATGTGCACTCCTAAGTGGGTGATTTAATTTAATTTTTTATAAAAAATAAATTCGAACCAATCAAAATTAATTGGTTTAGTTTGATTTGATTTGATTTTTATATTTTTTGATAGTCAAATTCGAACCAAACTGGATCGAATATCTATATATTAGTTTGGTTTGAGTGATCGGTTTGGTCATTTTTTTAATACAAAAATTAATTAAATAATTAACTTTTCATAACAAAAAAAATACATAATAAACTTATGAAAAAAATTTAAAAAAAAAATTAAACTTATTGATTTGAACACTAATAAGTATTTCATGTTTTAAAATATGTATTAAAAGGTTAATAAAGAGGAAAGAAAAACATATTGATATTTGTATTAAGAAATTATATTTGAATAAGTTAAAAAAATTTTCAAGAGATATTTAACTTCATCGAGTTGTATACTATTACTATTTAATTAAGAAAAAGTTATGGCGCTACTAACTGGAGATATATATATAACCAATTGAACACTGGGGACGTGAGTGGGTAATGGAGACTTGATAAGTTGAACTTTGAATCAAGAACTTAAATAATCCAAAATCTCCAACTTTTACAATCATATTTTTATCCAAGAGAATGTTGTTGAGTTTCAAATCACAACGCACAATAGGAACTTGACTATCATCGTTATGCAGGTAATCAACATCATGCTTGAACATTAATATCTATATTCAGTCTCTCCATAATGTTCAACTCATTTTCATTTGCATGCTTTCTCTTCCCTTTAATTCAATCTTCTAAGTTTTCATTACTTAAGTACTCATAAATTAGAATAAGAAATTCATTGTTTTTCAATTCAATACTAGAGCATTTAAAGTCAATTCATCGTTTTCAAGCTTCCAAGTTTAGATGATGTTATTATTGTTACTTTCACTTTTCTATTCTTTATGTATAGTAGCAAGCAAATTGTCAGACATAATATGAGTGTTACCACTGTGGCTATGATGATGTAATGTCTGACATGCCTTATTCCATGACCATGAGACTCACATGCAAAATACAAGTAAAAATTTGTATTGCCTTCTAAATGGACAACAGAAAGATTTTGAAAAACTTCACCATTAGGAATGGTTCATTCTAAATTATTATAAGAAAGGTTCAAAAATTGAATGACATGTAGATTTTAAAGTTCAATAGGAATGGATCTAGAGAGTTTGTTGAAGGAAAGATCCAAAGTTTTCAAGTCTCTCACCTCTCCAAGAATTTTTGAAATAGCACGATAGTATATATTCTAAGGTAAGCTATGATCTTACGTGAAGCGAAGCAGAAGAACATTTTGGAGATGAGTTTTCTAGCCTTCTGTGTTGAATAAAAACGATGTTTTAGAGGTTAGAAACTAAGAAAGTATTAAAAAAAATAAAATAAGTAGTAGTCAAAAAATTTTGTAGCATGATTTTTTTTACAAATGAAATATATAAATATATGATTTAGTTTGGTTCGGTTTGGTTCAATTTTAAAATTTCAAATTCGAAAATCGAACCAATTAAGATTTAATTGGTTTAGATTTTACACAAATCAATCAATATATCCAAACAAAACTAAATCAATTTAATTAATTTGATTTGAATTAATCGAATTAGTTGGTTATCTGAACTAATTTACACCACTAGTATTGACTACGGTGTCCAATTAGTTGTCCAAATAACGCGATTGCATATTCAAATATTTTTTACCATATTTATCATTGTCACATTCCTTTAATCACAAAATTTTTCTTTCAATTTTTCTCATTTAATCATAATTATTAATATGTGATATAAAAAATAATATATCTGATTTTTACTGTGAGATAAACATTTTCGTTCAAACATCATAAACTCAAGAACGGAATTAATAAAAATCAGTCCAACTCGAGACAAAACACAATTTTCAAAATTTATATTAGTTGTGCAAGAGTTCCTCAACAGGTGTTTTTTTTTTAATTTAAGTATTAAAACTTGGATTACAAGCAGCCATTTTATTTTTCTCATAAATTTTATGGAGATTTAATTTTGATTTAGTGATAAAATATAAATTTATATTATTAATGAATTATGTTATATAATTTATCTATTTATACTATTATTAAAGAGATTTTTTTTCAATTCTTGTTTTTTACAAATTAATGTTATCAATTGCTCATTTAAATATTTAAAAAATATAAAAATATAAAATTTTAAGTACATGCTATTACTCATTTAAAGATTTAACGAAAAATATAAAAAGATAAAATTGTAAATATATTTTACTCTTTAGTTATAATTTTTTGGCAATAGATAGTTGAGGAAACTAGCTTTGCTAGATTCAGGGGATGAGAGTCAAACCCCAAACCTTCACTTTTGACGGGACTGGGAAATATTATTTGAGTTAGAGTTCATTGATTACTCACTAATTATAATTGGCTTCAAACATTTTTCAACTTTTCATTCTATAATGATAATTCATTTTAAGTACTCACCATTATTATTAATCTGTTTATCTTTCAAAAAAATACAAATTGACATGCAAATAGTATAAATCATACGCTAGTATATTAAAAATTATTAAATAAATCTTGCTATTATAATAATATAATATATTTTTCTGTATCAAAAATTGACATGCATATTATAATTCTACAATAATTCTTATTTTCTTTGTTAAGATAGTATAATGAATAGTATAATTTTATATTAATATTTAAATTTATTATTTGTTTATTTACTGTAAATCACATGTTAGTAATTATTGTATTTCATGAACTATCTATATTATAAACCATCCATATTAAAAAAAAATTATTCAGATTAAAGAAGTTAAAAAACCTTAATTTTTCTTATTTTTACCATTAATCCAAGGGACATAAATATTCTAAATTAAATTATAAATTATTTTATTAAATTGTATTCACTTATTAATTCAGACTATTTTTGTAAAAACAAAATAAGATAATATAGCACACAAATAAGATTATATTATTATAATAAGGTAAAATCAAAATATTACTAAGAATAACAAAATTATTACTAAACATCTCATAATATTCTTGGTTTATGTTCGGGACCGTGTTATGGGTCCCTGAATCAGGAACAACTCAGCCTACCATAATAATATATAGATATTATTATTACATGTTATCTTGATAAGTACATCAACTTATTTATGAAGCATAAATCTCTCACATAATTCTTAATAGATTTAAACACTAATTACATCCTACTTAAATAGGAAAATTAGTTAAAAGATATCACAATCTTTTATAGATTCTAATCCTAAATAACAACATTCAATTTAGATTGAAGTAAAATTCTTAACACATAAGACGATTCTATAAATACCCTACAAGGTCTCAAAGGTATACATCGAATTCAATTTCACTCACCATCTTCTTTGTGAACGGTTTAATTTGAGTATCGGAATGTCTTTTGTAAATACGCACCCCTCGCATAACCCTTGCTGAGTTGCTGTTGTTGTGCCATGGAAGTATACATTTTCAACCACATACTCAAGTAACCCTCTGAACTTTCTACAGAACAATTTATATTATAATCTTGCTTATTGTTATTGTTTACTAAATTTTTAGTCTCTTATTTATTTATTTAATTTTTAATCTCTCTTGCTAGGGGTGTTCGTGTGTTGGGTTGAGTGGGTTCAGCATTGTTTTTGGACTCGACCTGCTCACCAGAGCAGTGGGTTGGGTTGGGTCGAAGAGATTATTTCGCTCAACCCGACCCGAACCAACCCGCTCAAAAGTGGGTTGGGTTGGGTCTAACCTGTGGGTTTGACGTGTTTTTTTAAAAAAAGATTAAAAAAAATCAAAATACAATATCTAACAAATTAATATCATAAGTCTTAATCTCAAATAAACTAAACACTATAAGTCAATAAGTGTATAACAAACTAACAACTAACAAATCTTATTAAGTCTGAAATAAATTATACAAAGTTAGTCATAACTCAAATAACAAATTAGTCTCAAATACATACAATTGCATAACATCTTTACTAACAGTTTGTCTAGAAGGAACTTAAAATTGAGGTTGCATAACTTGAGCAAAACTTTTAAAGCATTCATTTTCAACAAATTTAAATGGAAGCTCATTAATGATAATCATTTTAACAAGTGCAATCCTATACTCCAAGCATGCTATTCTTCTTCTCCAACGATACTACATTCATCGCATTCTCACTCTGTTCGTACCCATAACTCTGCTGCCTGCTCTGCCCCCTATAGCTGCTTCCTTGTCCATACGGTGCAACTGTACTATATCCAGCTGCACTACCTCTTTTATTTCAGATTTACATGAAAAAAGTAGAGGAAGAAGACTTACCTGCTAGGGCTGCGTGGTGCAGAAAACTAAAAAAGCTGCAAGAGGGAAAAGGGACGCCTGATTGTATGGTGGCGTGACTAGTTGCAAAGAACGACTAGGAGATCAGGTGGGAGAAGAAGCAATGGTCACTGACTCAAAGCGTAAACGCTGGGAGCTTGGGAGAATGGCTGCACTACGAAGAACTAGTTACAAAGACTAGTTGTAGAGAAGAGAGAACTACTAGTTGTACTGGGGCTAGTGGAGCAGGAGTAGATAGATAGGGTTTTAATGTCTTTTTATCTTTCCACTTTGGTCTCTATTTGTTAGTGTATTTATATGGTCTAACGTTGTTCCTAACTATATCAGAGAGAATATTTACAAATCTTAAAGACATTTTTCAAACAAAACGCACACTTTATCTGGACCATTTTTTTTTAAAAAAAAGGGTGGATGGGTTGGGTTGGGTTGGGTTGAATTGGAAGTGTTCAAATCCGCTACCCGACCTATACATTATGAGTTGAAATATTTTTCAATCCGACCCAATCTGCGAACCCAATCTAACCCGTATTTTATGAGTTTAGTTGGGTCAAAACCCGCGAATTCATGGATCAACCCGATCTACTAGACTTAAAACTCTCAAGTTGTTCATGCATAAAATATGATAGATGACATGAACAAATAATTTATTCAAGTTGTAGACATTTCATTGATGTGTGAGTTAATTCTTATGTTAATTATTTAGTAGTTTTTTATTTTTGAACCTAGTTAAAAGTATATTTAATCGATATTTAATTTATTGAAGCTTAGTTGGAATTTTAAGTGTTTTTAAAGAAAATTGAAAGGTAATTTCCCTAACATGTCCTATGGCTCTACCAACTGAGGTGTCTCAAAAGAACAAGCACAATATATTTTTAAAATTAACACATTCTATCCATCAAATAAACTCAAATTAAGAGAAAACATGAAAGCATATAGCAAAGTTAATAGTGAATAGTAGGGGTGTAAGTTGGTTTGGGTAATCCAACCAACCCGACTAAACTGAACCAAATCAATTAATTTGGTTTGGTTTGGTTCAAGTATATTTAATGGTTCGGATAAAATCCAAACCAATTGATGCTCAATTGGTTTGGTTCACGGGTTCAAGGTTTCAAACCCGTGAACCGAACCGAACCAAACTATTTCTTTTTTATAACTCGTGATTCAGTATTTCGTGAATATGTTTCTGCTTTCAGATTTCATTACTTCATTCCCTTTCAAGTTTTTCTTCCTAAATCCAACCCTAAGGTCGCCTCACCACTCTCCCTCACCGCGTCGCTTGCCCTCGCCGCGTCGCTCGACCTCGCCACGTCGCTTGCCCTTGCCGCATCGCTTGCCTTTGTCGCGTCAGTCGCCCTGGAAGTCTTCAACTTCTTCATCACAAACTCCTCTCAACTCTCTGTTCTCTGTTGGTTCTTTCAACTCATTACTTTGCCACCAACCATTTGATCTCATAGTCCAGGGAATTTATCGTTGAATTTTTTTTTCTATCAATGCAAGTGTATAGTGTTTTTCTCAAGAGTGTCCAACTTTCTTTATGTTTTATTATTTTCATATATAATCTATGTTTCTATGATTTTCATATATAATGGTTTATTAGATCGGTATGCATATTTTGATCTTATTGCAATTGTTAGAATATATTTAGGTGTTTTTGTAATAAATTGGCATCCATTGCGAGATGACCCCAAGACAACGTGGGAGCATTGGTGGTTTCGATGAGGATCAATTACAGGAATTATAACAGAAAGAGGTATCAAATTGGGGATGTGGATTTGTTTTTTATGTACTTTGATATATTGCACTATAATAGTAATCTAGGATATTTAAAAGAAATTTGCTTGGATTAGTATCAATTATATTTGGAATTGATTTTGGTTGCATAGTTGGATCAAGAACTTTAGAGATGAAGGAAAAGCAAAATTGGAAGTCAATGATGCTAGGGAATAATCTTATTACTCAAATGTCACTTTCCCCTTAAAATTAAGTGGAGTAGAAAGTGAAGTTCTATGAGGAATTAAAATGTGAATGTAGAATATTTTTCTGCTAATGTGCCTCGAAAAATTGATGATAGATGACATGAACAAATAAAAGGGAAAAATTTATTCAAGTTGTAGACATTTCATTGATGTGCAAAGTTGAGTTAATTCATTAATGGATATGTTAATTATTTAGTAGATCTTTTTTCTTTTTTGAACCTAGTTGAAGATATTTAATCGTATATTGGAGAAGCAAATCAACTAACTAGCTAAGAGCCCAAAGTAAATATGGCATAATGTAAATGGCGTAAATGCATTAATGAATATTTGAATGTAGTGTTACATGGTCCAAAATATATACAACAATGTATGTGAATTATATTTGTCATTGGGTCATTAATGTACATCTTTTGTCTTTTTGAAAAGAAAATTGATTCTTAAGGTAATTTTCCTAACATGTCCTATGGCTCTACCAACTGAGGTGTCTCAAAAGAACAAGCACAATATATTTTTAAAATTAACACATTCTATCCATCAAATAAACTCAAATTAAGAGAAAACATGAAAGCATATAGCAAAGTTAATAGTGAATAGTGCACTTATAATTATGACTATAAGTCACTCATATTACAATAACAAGTAGCACATAATGTAACTCAATACAATTTAATTTCGATCCACTGCTAATATAAATTTTTATTATTATCTAATAATGTACTTTCATGTTCAAAAAATTTTATTAGGTCTTTAAAAGTGTTTGAGAAACTTTTAATGATATGACATCCTCACATGATTAAAAGTGGTCACAGGTTCACAGCATCCCAGGATCGAAAGTGGTCAAAACATAAAAACGAGCATTTCCTGGACCAGCATAAGAAGAGAAGGAAATTATATCTAAAATTTAAAAACATGTAAGAATGACATCCAACCTGACCGTGGCACATTGACAGTACGCAACACAGGCGAGAGGCCCAAAACAATCCCCTGCAAAAGGAAAAATGTGAAAAAGGAAAAGAAACAAACAAAATGAAATGTACAACAAAAAAACATATATATATATATATGAAAAACATACTTCGTCTAATTATCTTTTAGAATACCTTTTGGATTTTACCAAGTTGGCATTATGAAAGTATATTATTTCGACCCAATAGATTATACTTCTCCCTACACAAAGTTTAAAGCATTAGAACATGAGTGAAGAAACTAGCATGATCCAAATATAGATCAAAAGAATAAAAAGCTTCGTACTCTATGGGCTAATACAGCTTACATCGCCATTATCAGTTAACATATCATTAATTAGAAACAAAACTTCCAACTTTGAGCTTATCAGCAGCTAACACATATGAGACAGGAACCAAATGTTTTGGTACATCATGCGATATTTCTTCCTCAATTTTATTGCCTCCGTCGCCAATAGATCGATCATCTTTACGTTCTACCTCAATCAACCTATGCTTGCTCATCCCAGCATATATTTTTCTTCTGACTTCCTTTCGTGCTTCCCTTTCAGATAGTTTCAAATCTTTAAAGCCCTGTTCAAACTTCGCTTCATCCTCTGGTGAAAAGAATACAACCTCTTTCTTGCCAAGTTCTTCATACAGCTTCTCAATCTTTGCCTTCCAGAAGAGGCCTATTTCTGTGTCCATCTTGTGATAAGGAGTTTTCAGCAAGTACTCATCAATCCCACCTGCCTTATCTATGCAACGAAGAGCATGGGTGGTGACTTTAACACAAATGTGACGATCTAGGATATAACTAAAGAGCCGCTTTTCCTTGACATTAGGTTTCCAAGTTCTCCTTGTCCTATCAACGCCATAGAAAAAGAACAAGTTCTCATCAATTTTGTATCTTTTTCTTTCTTTCCAACATATTTAAAAGGTAAAACAACTTCCTAACACAAAATTGAGCAACCAAAAGATAACATGCAAGTTCTGAACTGAGTTGGGATCACTAAACCAATACAAAGATTCACTATGTTACAATCATGTAATTACTGTGATATAGGCAAGATCATGCAAGATATCATGCAATTCTGCAAGCAGAACTTTGGAATCATATCCAGTCTAACAAATATAGGCAACTGTTAACAGGACATGTACTTCCAAACATTAGTATTAGCCATCAACAAATTACTATAATTAAATGCATGTTCAGGGTCCTAGCGAGATATAGTGTTAGCCATCAAGAAACCAAAGCTTTGGCAATCATCAAATGAATTGGTAAGACCAATTCTTTAACAATGGTAATGGATATAAACCACGAGAAAAAGTGGTTGATAAGGAATGTTTGGAACTCAATCAAGAATATAACCACTGATAAAGAGTTCATTGAAGAAAATTTAGCCAGTGTTAGCCCCACTTGGAGGAAAATTCCAAGAAATTGAAAGTTTACGCTAATGGATAATGGTTGCAACCTGCCTCCATCCAAAGTGGAATTTCCATGATTCAACGTGCATCTAATTCCTATCACTCAATAAGTGAAGAGGCACCTGGCAAGTCAATCATCTCTCTTTACAAATCCTACCTATAGGGATGGACCATGATATTCATTGCCTAGTGGATCCAAAGATGATTAGCTCCTTGACTCTCCTAATTTCTAATTTGGAACATTTATCCTTAATCTTGTACTGTTGAAAACCTTGAGACAAACTGAGCTATACCAGAAAATTCCCAAGTTCTTAACAAAATTTATATAAAATTTGATCACGTGAATATGAAATGTCAATTGTCATTTTGAATGTATTTTGGCACATACTTTCTGAAACAAACAAAAATTACTATTAACTAAATGACTCGAATATGAACCACTAATAGAACAGTACTGGGGTCCAAAACAAATCAAATCTGGCTTATTTATATAAATGGATAAATGTTAATGTTATTTACCAATCAAATAATTAAGAATCACGGTTCATCTCTTTTCTATTATAATAAATTAATAATAATAATTAGAAATGACGCCTACACAGAAACTTAAATAGTTTATAACAGTATATATTTATATTTAGTATAACACCAATTAATGCAGGCACATACAGAAAGACAAGGAGTAAGAATTTGACATAAATTCCAAATCTAACAAGTTGATACTCAGCAAAAAACAGCTTTGACACTCACAACATAATGTTACGTACTGATTTTCATATCTGCCCACAACTACTCTAGTGATTGTTAGCAGTCATCAATCATCATGCTAATAGTTATTAATACTTAATAGCACAAAGCATGCATATAGCAACAAGGTCTCCTTGTGCTATAGCAAATAGTATAGTATAGCATATTCTATTTGAAAAAAAAAAGATTATATTAAATATATTTCATCTATTCAATGTAATTCAAAAAGCCAATATAGAAATAAAATAACTAATATACATGAAAACTAAAGTAAATGCATACATAATCATCAATAGGAGATGCTTAGGCTATCTATAAGAGATTCTAACAGAATCTGAATGAAACAAAGAAGGGGTATTGCAACAGAGACAGAAAGAACAAAGGAACAAGAAAAAGGAGAGCTTAGTCCGGGGATTGCCTCGGCCAGTAACAGCAGCCACCCATTAAGTTGGGGGATGCAACTCAGGCAAGCCCCCCATGCAAAGGAAAGAGAATGGAAAGGAAAAACTAAAGAAGAGAGAGTTGGTACCACGAAGGAACAACAGCTCCTGGCAAAGCCATGAAAACAAGCCAAGTCCTCTTGCGAGTGATATAGTTTGCAATTAATAACAATGACCATACTATTTACTTAACACTTATATGGAACACTTCCCTGTTCCACAGTCCATAATCATAGGCATCTTACCATTGACAAGATGCTTATCATGATAGATGCAAATAAGCTAACTACATGACCACAGTCCAAAAGGAATCATATCCAGTTACAGAAATGCACAATAATTTTTACATTGTCCAGCAGCTAGTTACGTTTGGAACACACTTTTTGGAGCTTCTGGTGAAACTTCGGTTCACAAAGCTTGGAGCAATTCTTATTGTTCAAGTTTAGACGATTAGTCAGGAATAAGGAGGGCAAAATGTTATGGTAGTGTACTTTATATGCTATTCTGTGGTGCCTCTGGTCAGATAAAAATTCTTGTATTTTTTTTTTTTGGGAAAATTTTTTACCCAGAGACATATTCAGGGGGAGGATTGTTTTCAAGGCTCCGCTCTCTTCACATGATTTCTTTGAGGGTCTTTCCTCGTTTGAAACACAAAAGGATTGAAAGAGATTGGAAAGCTGCATTTGTATTAATGCTTTGTCTGCCTTGCTTTACACTGTGTTTGGATGATAGGTAATGAGGGGAACGGAAAGGGAATGGGGGGAACGGAAATAACTTCCTTTGTTTGGGAGTTTTAAAATACATAGGAACGGGAAGTGGGGAATCATTTCCTCCCTCTTCCCCTCAAATGCCCAACTTTTGTTTCAAAATTGAGAGGGAATCTAATCGTGCCGTTATTCTAATTGGGATACGTTCCGTTCCATTAATGAAAAAAGATCCAAACATAGGGTTAGTTTTGGTTGTTCTATCTAATATTCTAATTGGGATACCTTATTCGCCCTAATCCTCGAATCTCTTCTTCTTCCCTTCTAATAATGTTATTCTTTTATCTAGAAAATGCATTGTCCCAAATATCCACCTAGGACAATTTTTAAGAATACAGTTGACATCTTTTTCAACCCGTGCCGTCCCCTCCCCCGCAACATCTCCCATTAACTGCATGATATGTTGAATTTATTATTTTAATCAAAAAAAGGGTATTTTTTGAATTTGAAGCAGTTAGTGCAAAATTAACTAAAAATTGGCCTTTGAGCTGAAACTAAATGATATTATAGCATTACCCAATTCTTGTTAACTGTTATTTAGCCAAACCCATTTCAAAACAGTAATGTGACACAGACCACAAAAGAGGATTGAAAATACTATCATCAGAGATGGCATTCAAACCCTCTAAAATCTGTAAATGTACATCTACCACTACAAGCTAAAGAATGAAACTTTCTAACATATACACAAGCAAATACGAAAATAAAATGTAGCAAGAACTGGATACAAACTTGTTACCACCATCTTCACTGACACTATTGCCAAACTGAATGTGTCGCCCGGCATAGAGACCACGTTTGGCACGACCCATGACAACCTTGCTTCGAGGTATGCATCTCTCCAAGGATTCCTTCACTCCCGGGGCCAAACTGTTCTCTCCCACTTTCTTGAAAACTTTGTTCATCATCTCCTTCCCTCTGAATGCCATTTTCCTTATCACTTTACACTACAGCCGTCTTCTGAGAGAGAGATATACAAGCTGCAAGCCTGCGAAACCCACAGAGCACACTGGGGAGACACAGATAAAGAGATCGGAGATAGATGAGAGAAACCCCTTCAAATCAAAACACACCGTTTTAGTTTTTTGTTTTCTCTTTTAAGACAATGGTAATTCGCCATAAGACCTAAGCTCTTATTAATTATTATACTGGACATAAAAATAAAAAATATACTAAGGTCAAAGATCTCATAAGAAAAAAAAAATGCAACTAAAAGACATCTATTATGAATTTTGAATTAGAATCTATCTATAATTTATTTATCTATTAATCTATAATCTATAATATCTAATATGAAAGTTTTTTCCACTAAATTTGTCACATAGCATTTTTTAATATTTTTTAATTATAATAACTTGATTTTGATTTCTTTTTAACATTTCATTCCTCTCCTTTATACACTTTATTTCTTTCCTTTATATCTTCCACCATTTTACATCTTTTCAATCTTTCAAATTTTTATTTTCTATTTTTAAAAAAATAGCTATCAAAGTGTGTTAATTTTTTAGCAAATTATAAAAAATACACGCTTTATTACATATATTAATCTTAAATATAGAAAAATAAAAATATGCATATGCATTAGTAAAATTCCTTTTAAATACTCTTATTTTACATATTTATAAATCCTATTGTCTTTTAATGTCAAATCTTACAAGTTGTAATAATGAGAACATTTCAATAATATTTATAATTGTATTTAATTACTATATATTTTATTGCTAATATAATTCTTTTTTAAAACTAATAATATTAGTATAAGATGCATCTAAATTTTTATAAAAAAATAAATACGTATAATATAACATAGTAAATAGAGATCTTGCTTAAAATATGATGTGATGAATTTTCATTTGATGTTAAAGTTTTTGCAAAACAACAAAATTATCAATAATTTTTAATATTTTTATTTTAATATTTTATCTATATTATATAATTATATAATAAGATTACCTTGAAAAATCATTATGGCATTAATATCATTAAATGTATGTTAATTTTTAAAAAAAATTAAAATGGTGAAATTAAGTAACACAAGATTATTGATTTTTTAAAAAGAAAATAAATGACTCAGCAAAAATAATAATAATAATTGAATAATAAAATTGCAAAGGATAATAATATTAGGATGTAAGTGTTGATAAGAAAAAAATTAATTTGATTTTTTCAGTTTTGATTTAATTAGTTCGATTTTAAACACTTCTATTCTTTATTGTTCTTAGAAGTGATAAGGTGAACAAAAAAAGGCCATAGAAAAAATAGAGAGAATAGGGAATTTCGAACTACTTAATGCAATTTTGAATTATGAAATGTATTGTAACTTTGCATTATATAGGATCTGAATGTGGAAACAGGCTTGATATTTAATCTCCAAGTATTTGATATGATTTGATTAGTTACACACTGGGTCTTTGAGCTTGTATTGTTTTTTTTTTTTTTCCTTTAGATTTCATTATTATTTATTTTGAATGGTTTGCAATTGATTTATTTGTTTGTTGAAAAGATGGTTTTATGTAACTAATATGTCTAAGAGAAAAATTTCATAGGCATGCTTTTATGTACCTTTTAATTTTATATTTGAGTTGTGTTAACATGGAGCAAAGTTGTTAAATTCTGTAAATTCTACCTGTGATTATATATGTCAAAATGAGTTGGGTCAGTTCAAGCCGTGTTATTTTTAGGTCGGATCAAATTGGATTATGTGAGTTTCAGATTGTCATTTTTATTAGTTCAGTTTACCTTTATGTAATGTTAATGGACTGACTCAGACTTATTCAGATTATTTTTAATTTTGTATTCACTTTTGTTAACTCAGCTCATTTATTTTGTCGAGCTGACATTTTACTTGTAATCGATAAGGGGAGATAAAAATAATAAAACGTAATATTATAACACAAAACGAAAGATCTTACCTTTAATATAAATTTATATTATATTTAAATTTTATATATACATATAAAATAACACAAAATAAACATAATACTTTTAAAGTCACAATTATTTAAATAAACTAGCTATTTTACCTATGCATTGCACGGATTATATTATTTAATATTTAATATTTTTATTAAAATAAATTTTTATTTCTCAAGATAATAATATTATTATATGCTATTATTACATTTTGAATATTGAGATGGAAAAAATGAGAGTTTTCTTAGTAACATTTTTATAGTGTTTTTCTAACAATTATTTATAAAATTATATAGAGGATTTATTTTCTTAACACTTATGGAGGATTTATTTACACACACATTATATCATATCTCTACTACTTGATTAATCTTTTTCTTATCAACATTTACATCCTAATATTATTATCTTTTTCAATTTTATTATTCAATTATTTTATTCTCTTTTTTTTTCGCTGAGTCAATTATTTTCTTTTTTAAAATCAATAATCTTGTGCTACATAATTTCACTATTTAATTTTTTTAAAAAAAGTAACATACATTTAATGATATTAATGCCATAATGGTTTTTCAAGTAAATCTTACTATATAATAATATAATATAGCTAAAATATTAAAATCTATTGATAATTTTATTACTTTGAAAAAACTTTAACATTGGAAGAAAATTCATCACATCATATAGTAAGTAAGATTTCTATTTACTATGTTATATTATATGTATTTATTATTTAAAAAATTTAGATGCACCTTATACTAATATTATTAGTTTAAATAAAAAGAATTATATTATCAATAAAATATACAGTAATTTAAATAAAATTATAAATATTATTAAAATATTATCATCATTATAACTTGTAAGATTAACATTAAATGACAATAGGATTTATAAATATGTAAAAGAAAAGTATTAAAAAGGAATTTTACTAATGCATGTGCATATTTTTACTTTTCTATATTTAAGATTAATATATGTAATAAAGCATGCATTTTTTTATAGTTTACTAAAAATTAACACACTTTGATAGTTATTTAAAAAAATAAAATATAAAAAATTGAAAGATTGAAAAGCTGAAAAGTCATAAAAGATATAAAGGAAAGAAATGAAGAGTTTCATGAAAGATATAAAGAAGAAGAATGAAAAGTAAAAAAGAAATCAAAATCAAGTTATTATAATTAAAAAATATTAAAAATATTTAATTTTAAAAAAAATGTCATGTGACAAATTT
Organism: Ormosia semicastrata; assembly: GCA_029884595.1. Lineage (NCBI taxonomy): Eukaryota > Viridiplantae > Streptophyta > Magnoliopsida > Fabales > Fabaceae > Ormosia > Ormosia semicastrata. The sequence continues at coordinate 13,476,392 of JAQQTO010000041.1, forward strand.
AGTGAAAGAACTTTCATATTAAATATTAGATTATAGATTATAAATTATATATAGATAAATAAATAGATTATAGATAGATTCTAATTCAAAATTCATAATAGATGTTTTTTAGTTGCATTTTTTTATTTTTCTTATCATATCTTTGATCTTAGTATATTTTTTATTTTTATTTTCAGTATAAAAATTAATAAGAGCTTAGGTCGTATGGCCCATTACCATTATTATCTCTTATAAAACAACGGCCCAATGTCTCAAAAGAGCAAAAAAAAAAAACAGTAAAACGGTGTGCTTTGGTATGAAGGGGTTTCTCTCGTCTGTTTCCCATCTCTCTATCTCTGTCTCCCCAGTGTGGTCTGTGGGTTTCGCAGGCTTGCAGCTTAACCCACTGTGCTGTTGCAGCTTCTTTCTATTCGAAATAGCTATAAGGGTTTTGCATTGCTGGGTTGGTTTCAGTCTCAGCAGCCAAGCAAATTTGTTTTTCTGGGTTAATTTTGGGTGGGTTTTGCTGGGTTTGGGTCATGCATGTGGTGAATTGGCTGGGATCGGTAGCATAGCATCGCATGATCCTACCGATTTTATGTGCTGAAATGCGATCTCACCACGAGTTTGTTGCTGGGATCGGGATCGGGATCGGGATCGCTCCAGTCTTCCAAACATTTAAAAGCGTACAATCCTACGAGTAGGATTGCGATTTTGACAACCATGCTTACACCATCATTTACTGTTCGCCTGCATCCTTTAATTTTCATTTTGTATTTTAAAATTTTTGTGCCACTATGGGTGGGATATCATAAGAATTTCATGAATGCTAGTCTTCTATTGTGTGTATAATGACTAATACTGAAAATAAATACTATTTTTTGCACTTTTTTTGCTTAATCATGGAATGGCCCAACTCTTTTTTTTTTTGCACTTAATGAATTTCATCGAAATGCTTTATGGGCCTCTTCTTAGGGCATGGAACTAAATGCAACTAGTGCAACTGTAAATGAGATCCATCCTTAAGCTAATCTGACTTGTCTAGTTCCCCTCCATTACCTTAAGATAAGCTGGAAAAGTTTTGAAGCATAAATTTTCATTTTCTGCTCATTGGATTAATCATATTATTGGCAAACCATAAGTGTTAGTTGTCAGTGCCATATGTAATACTTGTAACACGGTTAATGACTTTTGTATAACTTTTGAAATAAAGAAGAGTATGTGAAAAACCAGGAAAATAAATAAAAAAGCATCTTTCACTCCACTTGTTTCGTATGTAGCCATGGTATCAGCATCTAATAACTAAACGACCAGTCTTTATGGGGCTTCTTTTTTTACTTTGGAAAGACTTGTTTAGGAGAACTTGTTCACTAGTGTTGTGTCACATAGCTTGGACTAATCTTTGTCGTTATCTGTAGGGCTCCCTGACATGATCATATCTCATACTTCCTTTCGGTTACTTCTCTCTTTTTATCTTATTTATCTGTGTCTAGACCTCTTCTTTTTATTGCACTTTATACTCAGAATATGAGATTGATAACTGATGTATTCTTTGAGGAAAGTGTGCTTTGAAATTTTATTCTTGAAATAGTGGTTATCACACTAGTTTGGTTGGTGTGGATGCTTTAGATAAGCTAGAGCGGACCAAAAATGCAAGACTCACTTTTCTTTCTTAACTTCTTTTGAGGGACGAGAATGATGGGTGGAAGTATATGGCTTTTGTCCAGAAGTTAAATATGGTGAGTTATACATTGAATTACATACTTCCTTGGTCCCCCCGCCGCCGCGGGCGAAAGGTACATTCTGTTCTGCTATCTATTTTTTTCTGTTAGATTGATTCTTTTTCCTTCGTTTGAATTGTTTTATTGCTTTATGTTCTTTTTTGCCATTGTATTTTTTTTTAAAGTCATGGATGAGTTCAAAAATTTTGAAGCTTTGATAATGATAGGAAAGAAGTTCAACAAAATGGTTTATTTTGTCCACACTATGGAATATTGTCTGTGTATTTTACAACGACTTGGATTTCTTTTAAAATCTTATTGCCTAAGTCAAATGTGATGTGGATACTAGCATGAGAATCCTTTAAATGACTTTCATTTTGTGACTTCAATAGGTAGAATGTTCTTCAAGTCTTTTTCAGATATTGTCCTATGTGTTCCAGTTGTAGAACGAAATTGTGATGGTAAATCACTCTCATGCTTTTGAGACTTGAGAATGGACTAAAGTAGAAAAAAACGCACTACTTAAATGCATTGGTAGCTCGTCAAAATCTTTCTTCTTAGGCATACGAGGATCCTTTGCCGTTTGAGGCATATAAGAATTTAGTTTGAAAGATTCTTTTTTACTTTTACAGACATCATTGTTATTGATATTGGATTAGTTGTATGGAGCAAGCTCATATGTTAGGTAGACAAGGTTCATAGTCAGTTTATGCACGGGACCAATAAGTGCATTTAGTTGGTTTGAATAAATATACTTGGTGGGATCCAAATTTGAAAATGTCAGACAAACAATCATTTTCTATTGGTCAAATGCAAAAACTACTTTATTCATTGTGTCTACCAAAGAAATTTCCTTTTTGTTAATATTCTACAAAGAGTAATACTATTTATACAACATTTACATTTACACTAAGTTGCATGGATACGGGTATTTACATTTACACTAAGTTGCATGGATACGGGTATGAGTGCTAGTACGGGTATTACGGGGTATGACAAAATTTCTAAAAACTATGGTAAGGGTACGGCAACCATTTCGGAGTACTCATGCATCATAGCATTTTCAATTATACAGAAGTGTACAAGTAGCTCTGTCTTAATTCAGGTGGCCTCAACTTACTATTAAACTCAGATGCAGCGTCATATGTGTGTGTACAGTTGGGGCTGCTAAAGTTGCCTAAGTAGGTTTGTTCTTCACTTCTTCTACTTGAATTATAGATGGATTTTGTTTCTTTATCCAAACTAAATGTTAATCTTAGCATGCCAGGAGGATCAATTTTTTCTACCCCTGCCATATTTTGCTTTTGTATTGAAAAGTGACTAGAATTTTGTTTATAGACAGCCAGATCTTGCCATAGTGTTGAATATGTAGTTGTCTGCAAGCTGTACACTGATCACAAAGTTTGTCCATAAATCTATGGTTTTTGAATCTGTTAAAATATGTTTTCTTTTTAGTGCAATTTCTGCAGTGAGTTCAAAAACTAGATAAGTGATCCTTTATCTGCACTGCCACATTAATTAATTCATTGTTTTCTGCATTCCCAAGTGATGATATCTAGTCAAGCAAAATCTCTTGCATTGATCTCCATTACTTGGAGTTGCAGATGTTGTGTATTAGAAAATATAATCACTTCAGAGTAGTAAAGAGAGATGACATTTGAAATCAGCAATTTGGATACACTAAGAAGATAAGACTTTTGAGTTGTGGTGTGAAAGGATGTGATCCTCCAATTATTATAATTATAAAAGAATGGTCTGAGTAGTCACTGAGGTCTCTGTTGAACTGGATGACAAAGTTTTGAGTTGATAAAATGTGAAAACATCGAAAAGGACAAGTTGCAAGACTTTCTAACTTATGGCTCTAATTGAAGTTGATGTTGACGTTAATTCATGATGTTGAAGTGTTCAATTTGAGCTTTGCAGTATTTTGGTTGATTATTTGATTGCTACTTGCTGTTGTCCTTCTTGTTTTGTTTTCTGGTTCTAAAGTTTGTGGATACCCACCACTACTTAGAAGTATATCGTGGTTTCAGGTCCAAGTTGAACTAGTTGCACTTCTCATCCTGATTTTGATTTTTGAGTCAACCTTTCGTTTGTGTTACAGGATTTAAACCCCAGTCGGCAATAATATTTAAAATCTGTGTAAATTTAAAATCAACTCTCTCTCTCTCTCTCTCTCAAAAAGGTTGTGTAAGCACTTGCTCACGCAATTTCGTATCAAAGGTGATGGTTAAGTAAATTCTTTTTAAAATGATAACTTCATAATTCGAATATTTAACATTGTAGTTAAGGATCTCACTCTCTTTTCATTTTACCTTTTCTTTCTTTCAAGAGGATAATCTGGCCCATGTAGGTATACAATGTAGTCTTTCGAAATAAGAAGTGGCATATATTATTCTTGAACAAAATGTCTTTGTAGAATCAATTGGAGGAGCAAATTAATAGGGCCAATAGAGAAAGAACTTAGGCCCAGTTTGGTATATTGTAAGGCCTGCTAGTATAATGCTAGTTCAACATTGTATAAGTTTTCTACTATTTAGTATTTGGTGTGTCACAAATGATTATAAGTATGGATAGTACTTGTTGTGAAAAAAATGCGAGAATCTCGTATTAAGTGATTTGGATATGTAAGGAGAAGATTTTAAAAGTTCATGTAAAAAGAGTAGATTAGGTAGAGGATAATTTAATAACTAGAGGTAGATGAAGATCAAGAAAGATTATAAGTGAAATGATTAAAAAAAATTTAGATTTGAATGATATTTTTGAAGGATTAGTTTATAATAAAATACAATGACGTCGTTTGATTTATGTAGTTAACTTCACTTAATGAAAAAAGATTTTGTTTTTGTTGTTGAGCTTTATTGTGCAATTGTATAAGCTTGTATAAGATAAAAAAAACATTTATAGATAAAAATGCTCTTACACATAAAAAGGTTAAAAAATTAATTTTGTAATAAAAATTGTTAAAAATAATTAAAAAATGAGTTTTGCTATGGAAGTTGAATGGCCCTATAGCTTGGCTTGCCGTAAATTTAAATTTGGAAAATTCACAGGTAATGTAAATTTAAATTTGGGATGTATTGTGGTCAAGTGAGATCTATGATCTTTTTTTCTGTTCCGGTCAAGTCATGAAATTCGCTATTTGGGCATTGTAGCAATTCTTTTAATAAAATTGAGATCAGAATTCTTTGGAGTTTTAAAAACCTCTTATTCTCAAACTATTATTCCCAGACCTCATGGGCAAAACTCCAAAGTGGACACCTAAGCATCATAAGGTACCTTGGTTGCCCACGTTAGAGTTTCAACAATGGCTTTAGGAGGGGTAGATTGAGAACCAGAGATGTTCAAAGTTACTGAGAATTTTATATCTTAATTTTTTTAATAATTGTTACAGTGCCTGGATTAGGGATGATAAAATCTCCTTGTATTTGGAGATCTTCATAAGGATTGTTTTATTTGGAAACTTAAATTTGAGAAATTTTTCTTGCGAGGACATGAATGAGGATAAAAATTCTCCTGAGGCAGATATGGGGATTGCGCGGGAAAACACTAAATATCGTTAATGATTATATCATATTATTGTATTAATATTTTGTTTTTTTAGTAATTTTTATCTATTATTTTTACATTAATTTAAATTTAAAAAAAATTAAAAAAAAAACCACTTTGTAAAAACTTGTTTTAATTTATTGATATTTCAAATTTAAATTGAAATTATTTATAACCTTTTATATCTTTTTTTTTTAATTTTTAAAATAATTTCGAGGTCTCTATGGGTCTCCGCCTCTTTGCATGAAATATGGATAGGGATAATTTTTTTCTTTCTCAAGATGAGGATCGAGGGTTGGGACGAGAAAAAATTGGAGAGACAAGGATAAGAAGCGGGAAGGTACTCTTTGCCTGTGCCCATGCCTAGAGTAGGTGCCATCCCTAATTTGGATAACAAGTAGCACGAGTTATACGAAATAAAGAAAAAGGTCATAAATTCTATTTTATCACAATACATTTTAAGTTTATGTTTACTTTACCTTATTTGTGATTGTTTTCTAATGTAACTTTTCGGTCAATTTAGGCTACAGATTTGTTTTGTAGCTAAACTTTTTTTTAAATTAATTTTAACAATTTTTATTGTAGAAATATATTTTTAACTTTTTTATGTATAAATTTATTTTTGTCCATAAAATTATTTTATCCTATATGTGCTTATACGATTAAACAACAAATACTGATTAAGATAAAATTAAACTGTCAACCATGCCACACCAAACATTAAATAATATAAAAACTTATACACAGTATAACTTATACAGTTACACAATACTATCACTTTATAATGTACCAAATAGGGTCTAAGTTGTTTATATTTAATTTTTAACAAGTATATATGTAACTTCATAGAATTATTATTCACTTGTAATTTAGTCTCCAAATTTATAAAATTTGTATTATGTTACTCTTTTTATATTACTTTATTTATTAAAAAAGACTAACTTGATACGAGTTTTATAAATTTAAGAATTAATTCGTATACATAAATAAGTTTAGCGAAGCGAAGGATAATTTTGGGAACTAAATTACAAATTCACACATTTTATATTATGTTCGTTTTTATCCACCCAAGGTAAGTGAAAATTCATTAAGAAAACACTGGTGAAAAAAGCCAGCAACACATATACTCGTGCGGCTAAGAAGATAGCCAACAATATAACGATCCAAAGTAGTTGCGGAAAAGAGATGCAAAATATATGGCAATAAAATTGAGATAATACAACTAATCAATCCTGTATTCAGTATGTGTAAAATGAAAACATGACACTCTTTGACAATAACAAATAGTTTTTGGCGAAAATTTGAGATATAATTTTCACTAATTTCATTGGATTCGCCTCAAACTTTAACACTCCTAAGGCAAAAAAATCTGATTTTTGCCCCTCGACTCCTTCAATTTATAGCTGATTATCTGGGTGCAAATTGTTAGATTATTTTTAATATGCGTAAACTAGTATAGTTATCAATTTTTTAAAATCAGATTAATTGATGTCAAATACTGTAGAGCATTTATTGATTAAACCTATTTATGATCAATTTTATTATTAGATTCTTATAAACACTTAAACTTATGTAGATAATATTATTTTGAGTTTGTAGGTATTGTATATGAGTTTTTTATGATGAGTAAGTTAACTCATATTATAAACACAATGAAAGACTCATATTCTCATCCTATATGTATTGTGGTTGCCCCATTGAGGTTACAAAAATTTTTGTTCATATAAGAAATGAGAGTAATTTCTTTCCTTTATGACGATAAGGAATATTAACTATCTTTCTCTCATGGTGTCTCTTCAAATATGTTATTTTCTCTCACAGTGTAGTGTACTATCTCTATGTATGATATTTGAAAATATTAGATTTGCAGAATCTGCAAGGAGGACGACCTGAATCTGAATGTCTCCTTTGTGGGGCTCTATTAAAAAATGAGGAACATTGATTAAATTTTTGTTTGCATCTATCTCTCTCTCTTTGGACCATATTATCCATAAAACTCAAGAGAATTTAGATCTCATATTTACACAAGAAAAGTATATTTAATAAAAAAGATACAATAAAAAATGTAAAAATAAATGCCACTTTAGTTTTTATAACATGTTTACTTATCATTATATATAAACAAAATCTGTATTTAAGTATTTTGATTGATATCTTTGGCATGCTGGTCATCGCCCATTGGCCATTTCCTGTTCTCGATTTCCTTAAATCTTTTACAGATATCTTACATGGACTATTCTCACGCAGAACTTTCATAAACGTGCATTTAATCAATTACCAAATAAATTTAACTATTTAATCACTTATAATTAATTATCAATTTCTTATTAGTCTCTTTTAAATTCATTGGTTGTATATATGTATATATAATTGGTTAAATATGTTTGATAAATGATTAATCAACTACTTCTTATCACCTTAATAAGTGATTAACTGTAAGTGGTTAAGTAATTCAATTTATTTGATAGTTGGTTAAATACATATCTGTGAAGCTTTTGTGTAAGAAGCCTCTATGTATATATCGTTACGAAACTTTTTAAGGACAACTTAACAGGCTGAAGTGATTGTTAATTTTTAAAAAGAAAATATTTTATGTATATCAGAATATGTATATTGTATTTATACTATATGTTAAAGTAAAAGATATGACAAATCATCTTGAATGTGACTGTAGTATTCTCGTGACATACAAAATGATTTTGTGAGTTAATTAAATAAAATTAGACATATTTGGACAAATAATGAGACTATTTTCAAAATATTAGATAATAAAGATGGATTTAGTTTTTGAAACAAAACATAAGCTGTTGCTCAAGGGAGGTTTTTCGTAATCTTTTCTAATATATTTCTTTTGCTTTTGAGGCCCAAGAAAGAGGTTTACTAGGTACTAGGTGGTACACTACACTGTATTTGTTCGTGCTCCACGTTTTATTGTCTTGCAATATTTATTCATATAGGACGTAAAATATTTCAGAACGTGGTGTTATTATTTTTATTCTTTTTACTTAAAATAGTACTAAAACTGACGCATGTTCTTCTTCTCAATATAATAAAGAAAAAGGATTTTTAAAGAGTATTTTAAGGACACTTGTTAAAGATTCAAAAAAAATTCATAAAAAATAGTATATTTAATACATTGAAAATTTAAAAAAATATATATATTTTTCATATAAAATTTTTTATTTTGAATTTTTTAATAAGTGCCTTAGAAAAATCCCAAAGAAAAAGGGGACAGATACTTTGTCTAAGAAAATAAATGAGACAGACAGATTCATAGATCCCAGACGCACGCCTCTAAAAAGCCCCCTATAAGAATTTGCACGCTCTAATCCCACGGAAACATTACGATATAAGAGTATTGAATTCAGTAATTTTTCATATTACCACAAAGCATTGAGTTAATTTATGCCTAGTGAGAGTTTTCAGACCAACTTTTTTGTGTACGAGGATGATTTTCTACTAAAATTTAGTACAGCATTTGTCACGTTCTAGCCGATATTATAGACTTGGAACTAAATTGTGCGATATAAGTGGCATAATTAAGTTCATTTATGCATAATTTTAATATGGTCTTGGACTGGTCTAGGTAGACATGGACCACAATTGTAGCATAACATGATGACAACGATAGTTAAGGGAACTCATCTAACCTAATAAAGATTATGATTCTAGGAAAGGAAAGGTTTTCTAGACCATGTGTGTAAAAGAGTGAGCCGAAAGGCTTCTAGATGAGGGCTCTACACAAGAAAGCAAATTCTCCTATTTTTATTTTTAAATATATAAAAGGTCTTGTGGATATTTAGGAAGAGAATGTGGAATATCAAAGCAAAGACATTACGATAAAAGTTGAGATCAGTCTCATTCATCCATTAATTTGCTCCTCCAATCATAATAATATAAGTAATAAATAAAATTTGAAAAAAAAAAGTTTGAGTATAGAGTTTGACTATATCCTCTTAAAACATTCTCTTAATAAATAATCTTCTTATTACTTAATAAAAAAGTATTCAATTAAAAAAAATGAATTTGACATCTTGAGAATATAAAAAATATTTAAAATTTTCTTTATTTAATAATTATAAAGATTATCAAGAAAATTAGTTGGAAAAATTTAGAATTATTCTTGAGTAAATATCACCTTAAAACTAGTGCACATAAAAGATTTGCGTCATTTACTGTTTTAAGAATATTGTTGATGGGTTTTAAGATTACTTAAAGAGGCATCTGAGATTTTCATTTGGTTCATGATCATGCAATTTTGCAATTGGATTATGAGACATCAAGCCCACCTGATTTCTTTTTCTTTTTTTCTCAAAAGATAAAATCTTATCGTTTAAGATAAAAATAATATACAATGATTATCTTGTAAGTACAATCCAAGTAAAAGAAAGGGTATTGAACCCAAGAACACACTCTGTCATTGAGAGTGACTGCCAAAAGAATACATTAGCATACAAGAAATTATGCAGAAAGTTCTATAGCGATCCAAAATTATTTCCATTCTTTACTATTTCTAAACAATTTCCTGCGATGACCACCTTTGTTGCATTGAAATATGATCATTTCCATTTATCCATAGTCTCCATAGTATATAGGCTGCTAGTTCCATGTATCCATCTAAGTGTTAAAAGTTTCACATTGTCTGTTTTAATATTTTAAGTGTAGTTTATATATTTATTGAATCACTCAATTTAATGTCACTTGATTTTAGGTTGAAATCTCATATGATATCAGAGTCAAGATTTCATCTTCGTCACCTACTTCGCTAAATTTTTTTCACCTACTTCGCTAGGCTGTCTAAATATTTGTGGAAGGGAGTGTTAAGAGTCTCACATTATCACTCTCAATATTTTGGATGTAATTTATATATATGTTACATCACTCTACTTAATTTCAATTAATTTTAAATTAAAATTTCACACTAAAGATGTCTACTTATTAATGCAGCGCCCAAAGAAACCCACCAAGAGAGCATGCTTGAATGAGGCAGGGAAGTTGCATGAAGCATCAAGGGAGAAAGACTCCAAGTTGCTTGAGCTTGTGGCATTTGAAGTAAAGATGTATTTCTGATTCCAAATCAGAGTTGCAGATTTCACATGCACCATTTAAACCATTCAATCCTCTACGCATTAGGTTGTTTTTGACAGCTAGTCTTTCATGCATGAGCCTCCACATGAACATTTTGATTTTTGGGACAACTCTCAACTTCCGTATTGATTTCCAGGCTACCGTTCAATCCACCTGATTTGATACTTTATTTCTTAACCAATATATATAAGAAGACCATTACATATCATATGATTGTTTTTAAGAATTTATATATATATATATGTAAGGAGTGTATATAGTTAGATGAATATTTATTGTAAGAGGTGAGATGAGTGAATCTTAATCATTAAATTTTATATGAATAGTTAAGATTAGAACATAAATGTATGTGACTTTTTTAAATGATCACATGACCTTTAAGTAACTTTTAATCTCGATCATCAATGTATGATTATATAGTCAAAATTTACTATTCTCACTCTCTTACAATTTTATATATATATATATATATATATATATATATATATATATATATATATATATATATATATATAAAAGCTCTGTCATCATAGTTGAATATAAAAATAGAGTAAATATGTAGTTATGCTTATTCAGCAATAAATTTTTATATCCTTGAAAATCCTATATTTTTAAAAGAACGACAACTCGATACATTTGAAAATATGATATATCTAAATCTACTATAATTTATTGTTTTAGAATTAAAGGTCTTATTAAATAGGGAAAATGGGGATGAACTCCCACCAGATAATCACAGTTCCTTATAAAAGACCAAGGCCATGGGAGATACCAATTAAGCTACCCTCCACTAGCAATGTAATTAATTTTTAATCTTGTATATTTAAGATCTTTCTGGATAATCGATATAACAGTGACACATTCATAAGAATTTTAATTGGAGCGAACAAATATTTTAGTCTTCCAAGGATATTAAGTGCATGTCATTACCTTGGTATTTTAAAGAATTTTGACATTAATTTAGTTTTTTAATAATAAAAAATAATATTAAAATTATTCTTCTATGTATAGATTGTGAGATTGATGAATTAAAATTGATAATTTTTTTTATATAATTGAAGGGTTAAATTGATATCAATTTTTTTGAATGATTAAATTGATATCACTTTTTATAATTAAAAGACTAAATTGATCTTAAAATTCTTTAAATAATGAAAATGACGACACTTTTATCTTTGCATAACTGAAATATACATTTGCTAATTTGAATTATTACCATACATTTCCACATTATGATTTTTATACGAAATATCGTAATAATATATAATGTAGCAATCCAACTCGTTGAAAAACCGCAAAAATTAACATGTGCCTTTGAGTCTCGAGTGTGACAAAAGCATCCCTACTCTTCCACATTATGCCAAAAAAAATAAAAGTAAAGCACCTCCAATATCATATGGATCATTCAAATTTGAAAACTTGGCAACTTTTGAGTGAACTTCTAACATCATGCTAGGCCTTGGTGTCAAGCAGCTTTCGGGGGACCCATATATAATTAAGTCATGATAATCCACCTGCGGTGAAGAATAGATCTTCAGCTTTAACTCTATTTTCCAAACTTAATTAATCTCTTTTCAAATATCACTTGCGCTTGCATTTGTCCCCATTAACATGATTCATTTATATATTTTAGTTGCTTGCGCCGATACTTTCCTGCAACCCAAAGTAAATCCCACCCTTTTTTTCGTGTCAACTTGGTTCATGCATGTGTTGCCTCGTCACTAATCAAAGTACATTTGGTTCCCCATTCACATTGCTTTTAACTTTTAAGTGAACTTTTATTTATTTATTGATTAAGTGAACTCTATCTTTGGGTTTGTTTGTATTAGATTGTAAACAAGTTGATTTGTAAATGAATTAATTTTTGAATTTCGGATTTGAGTATTTTAAGTTATAACGTACTAAATTTGAAGAACAATTATAAAAGTATTTTTTTTTTTAAAAAAAAAAAATAGTAATATCCTATACATTGCACGATTTTTTTGAAATTAAGTTAGAATTTTAAAAAGTATAAATTAAAATAGATAAAAGACTTTAAACTGAAAAGAAAAATAATTAGATTAAAAAGAATTTAAATTTAAATTTTTTTAAAAAATTTAAAATGATACATGTCGTTCTTTGAAAAAAAGTAAAATATAAAATTGAACTACTATCAAGTAAGAGTACTATAATTTAATATATAGAGGTGGGTATATAAAAGTTGATTAGTGAGTCTTAATTGTTAAAATTAATTTTGTAATATTATTTATTGGTCTCTTTTTGAGAAAGTACTGGATGAAATGTCAAAACAAATTTTGTTCGCTGTAAAAGCTTTTTCTCAATCTTTTCTATTAGAATTGATTACTACAGTAAGAATTGATTAACCAAACTATTAGTTACAATTACTGCTAGAATTAATTTCAGACTGATAGAATTGATTTTGGGGTTCTAAAATCTAAAAGAAATATTTCATATTGGTTTGCTTGTAATTACAAATATAAGAAAGAGAAACAAATAAATTAAAAAACAAACAACATCAAGTACATTGCAATTATTATGAATGGGTCAATATCATGCACTCCCTTCATTTTTAAATAATAGTTAATTTTTAAAGTTAATTTTTAAAGTTAATTTTATTTCAAATTATTTATCGTTTTAGAGAATTAAGAAAATATTAATTTTTTTTAAATTTACTTTTATTCATTGTTATCTTTCTCGTGTAATATTTAATTAGTGTTCAATTATATAAGCAAGAAAGAAAATGTTAAAGGAAAAAAGTTAATGAGATAATAATATTTTTAAATTTTTAATAGAAGGGTAATTTTGTCATGTATGATTATTTATTCTTTTTTTTGACAGTGTATGATTATTTATTCTTAAAATCAATGTTATTTAATAAGTTTTTTAAATTATGTGCATAAATAAAAAATGACTATTATTTAGGAATTAAGAGAGTAATTAGTTTGCGTTGATTTACTTTCATGTTAACTATTTGTGAGAATTTAGAATGAGGGGAGCTTTTGTGCTGGATAAAGATGGAAAGAAGAGAATGTTTCTTTTTGGAAAGCGTTAACACAACGGCCAATTTCAATTCAATAAGATGAATCCCAAAGATTTGCTCATTATTCTCAAAACCTGAAGCGTGACTACAGCACAAGCAGCCAAAAGTACACCTGCACGCTTCTTCAACGGTTTTGTGCTCGCGTGCGTGAGTGAACACTCGTGTACCACAGTTTCGATGACTGAAAAACAGTTTGATTTTCATGATCGAATATCTTATCTCTGTCTTTCAGAGAAATTATAATCATTGGATTGACATTGTGATGTGTATATAATAGGTATGTTAAAACGTATCGGTCTCATTTATTCAGATTAGTCCATTCGAGGTTAAGTTATTTTAAGATGAATTCATTCAAATCATATAAATTTTGAGTTAAAATTTTATTAATATAATTTAATTTATTTAATTTTATGTAATATTAAAAAAGTAAATTGATCTGACTCATTTGAATTCAATTCATTTAAGTCATATAAATTTTAAATTAATATTTTATTAATTTAATTTATCTATTTTATTCAACTATTCAAGCTAACTCATCATGCCTCAATCAATTTTGACACCCCTAATATATATCACCTTATAAGTATATCTTTATTGTTTCTAATGTTAAAGGAGAGAATTTTGAATAAAATGATCAGTTTTCCTATTTTAGATATCAAGGAAGTCAGAACAAATTAGAGATTTGGTGGTACTTGCTACTTTTTCAATGGATCATTGTACAACATAAGATCCGTTTTAGATTTAAAGGAATCAATTTAACGAAAAATATGGGAGATAATGAAAGGAAGCTGTAATGACGGCAGATTTGATAGACGGTGATCTTACAAAAAATGTCTATAATATATTTTAATCAAAATAAAATATTAATTTATACTTTTGCCGTTAAAAATTTAAAATAATGTTTTAATTATTCTTTTTTTAATTGAAGGGGTTGATATAGTGGTTAAGTAGGTGTGTTGCTTATTTTGATTGTTTGGGGTTCAAGTTTTGAGCTAATACATAGAGAAATTAATTACTGTACAAACAAAATACATTTTTCTCGTTAAAATTAACTTGTAAAGAGAGGTATTCCTGTGTCAAAGATGCACATTCCTTTCAACACAAGGAAGGTGCACAACATCTTTGCTTCCGTGATTGTGAAATGGGTTCAAAGGCTCTGGTTTATCTCTCATGATGCAAGATCAATGGAGAAAAGAATATATATATATATTGGATTCTAAAGACATTTAGTATCATGAGAATCGGTCTCAAAATAATAATATAACTCATTGAATTAATAATCAACAAGTAATCATTTTTTTAAATATATATGAGGAGTATTTATAACTCTCAAACAAAATAAATCAAATATAACTAAAATAGATAATAGACTAATCTTATTTTAATTCAAAATATTAATATAATTAACTAATGATAAGATTTTGGATTTAGATAGAATTCTACTAAAACTTAAATCCTAATAATTGAAATAAATAAAATTCCTAAAATTATGGAAAGATAAAATTCTTATATAACACAATTATCAATAAAATCCTAAATTATCATAATCCTAAATAATCCTAATTTATTATACATCATTCTCTCCGGAGAGTTAGAAAGCTGGTACTCCTCCACAAGAGGAAGATTTAGGAAACGAAGATCATCCTCAAAAATTCAAGTAGATTTGAGAGGTAGAAATCTGGTACTCATTCTCAAAAATTTTGTAGTCTTGTAGATTTGAGATTTCTAGTTCAAATAGTGGTGATGGTGTCTCAAAATGAGGTTTGGATGATATCATTCTGAAGAAGTTTGTACGGTTGTGTTTGTTGGTGAGTTATGCGGAGATCTAGTGAGCGATAGACAACAGAATAACTTTGACTATAAAAAATCTTTGTTTTCAAACAGCGTAAAACATAGGATGATCAATAAGGCTCGAATGTCAAATTAGTATAGAATTGATGGAGAAAAAGAACAAAGAACCCTCGAGCTTCTAAAAGCACTCGATGTCAAGAAACTCAGTCTCAAAGTAAGAATATAATATATTGAATTAATAATAACTAATCAACTGTCTTCTAAATAAATATGAGGAATATTTATAACCATCAAACAAAATAAACTAAATATAACTAAAATAGATAATAAATTAATTTTATTTTAATTCAAAATCTTAATATAACTAACTAATGATAAGATTTGAATTTGGATATATAGAATTCCATTAAAATTGAAATCCTAATAATTGAAATAGATAAATTTCATAAAAATATGAAAAAATAAAATTCCTATATAACATAATTATTTATAAAATGTTAAATTATCATAATCATAAATAATTATAATTTATTATACATCATTCCTTTAGGCATGTGCCATGTCTGTTGTTAACTTGTTGATGACTGCAGATTTTAGAAATTGATTTTTCTATATTTCTGTATGTTGGGTTGTAGGGACTTCTAAGAATAAATTATGCCTTGAAGGTTTAACTCTCAAGTCACTTGTAAGTTTTTAATCATGCTTTGAAACTAATTAAAGAAGACAAGACATTGAACAGGGTGCAGACAATGACTCACATTATATGCCAAGATATGGACAAGCTATTTGAAGCTCTTGCTCTACCAAATGGGTTGCAACTAGTATTACAAACTGGATTATATGATATTATGGTAGAAACAGATTGCTTACAAGTTGTTCATGCCATGGTATCTAGTCTTATGATATCTCTTATGGCAGTGTCATTTTTTGTTATTGTAAAAGCCTATTTTATGGTTTTAGATGCTTTTCCATCAACCATATTGGTGGGAATTGGAATAAAGTTGCCCGTGCTTTAGCAAGTGTAGCTATATCAAGGGGGAGATGAAGATTGGTTTGGAGGATCCTCCTCCAATCACATCTCCTGCTTTTCATATAATGCAATGGCTTTGCCTAAATTCCTGTTTTTCTTTTAACTACATATGTGTTTAGTCTTTTTTTTTTAACCTTAAAGAAAACTATAATAGCCTTAATTAAAAAAATAAGAAAGAAGAAATTGATGAGTAAAAATTAATAAAAATATTTGACTAATTATAAATTAAAATATGTCCTGATTTATTACCAAAAAAATATGTCCTGATTTTCATTCTTTCTGTTTTCTCTTTCACATTTGCACTTTTACCATATATATACAACTTTACGTAAAAGATAATTCTAATATGGATCACCCCTAGAATGGTCTATGGATGGACCAAGCACAAATCAATTATTGATTTTTTGTTAAAATAAATTAATGGCTAAGACTAAAAGGTTAAATTTAACTAATAATATTTAGATTTACACAAAAATTTAATTAAATTAAATTATTTTTTTATGAATAACTGTACATATAAAGAATTTATTAATTTCAATTGATAATTTTTATATACATCTAAATTTATATATAGATACTATTAAATAAAAAAAATAATTCATCCATAGACCCAAACAAAATGGGTTCATAATAGTCTTCTCTTACGTAAAAGTGAATTGAGTTTGCATATAAAGTTTGAGAATGAAATTGGGATAAAAATACTTTATCGTGCTCCAACATTGATAAGTATATATATCTCCAAATCTTAGGTTTCGTTCAGACAAAAGAAAAGAGAAAAAGATTATTCCTTCCATTTGCTTTCCTTTAATTTAGTTCACTTTGCGCTATTTTTGCTCAATCCAAACAATAATGACATTATGGCTACTGAGAACCAAAATTGGATTCTTCGGAGGGTTAGGGACCCATCTATATCCATGCTCATTGAGTCTTGTTAGGCTGTGTTTGGTGGACAAGATAAAGAGGACCTGTTAGTATTAGTTAATATTGTCAGATTTTTTTAAGTATTTGATAGTTTAATATGATAGTATAATTAAATCAGTTCAAACTTTTTTATCCTATTCTTACCTGATTATTCTATCCTCTCCCCCGTCCCCTAATTAAACTTGATAGGATATATGTTTCCACTCTACCCCTTAACTTCATCTTTCTCCCTCCATGCCCCTCCTTCTCTGCCATCACCATCTAATCTTCATGTTGTAGTAACCCATCACCAAAGCCACACTACCGCTCTTTGCCACTGTTGGATAACTCACGCCACTAACGTCACCCAAGCCCAAGCCACCACGCTGTCGTCCAGGTCCAACCCAGTGAGCACAGGAACCACACCCTGCGCCATGGCGATCATGACATTCTTGTCGTCCTCGTGGAGTAGGCCCAGCAAGGAGTCCATTGTGGATTTGAGGGAGTCGGGCGACCCAATTTGCAAGCGAATGATGAGGTTTCGGGATTCGGTGTTGGTGGAAGAAACGGTGGCATCTTGATGTTGGAGGAGGCTGCTGTGGAAGAGAATGTCGCAATCGATGAGGTGGCGGTCGAGCTTGGCGAGGAGGGAGTCAACGTCGTTTTGGGTCTTGAGCTTACCATTGGGAGGGTTGGGGAAGTGACAGTCTTTGGCGAGTGAAGCAGCATCGTTAAGGGTGAGGGAGAGAAGGTTGGCGTTGGGGAAGTGGGTGAGTTGGGATTGGAGATGGGTGAGTTTTGATTGGATGAGGAACCACTTGGTTTTGAAGGTGACAATGGACGGGATTTAGTGGAGGAGAGAGGAGATGAGGTGAATGCAGAGATTGATGAGATTGGGATCAATTTCTTCGTGTAGTTTCATGGTACTTGTTTTGTTGCAGATGAAGACAGAGTAAAGGAGAGTGATTTTACTTTTTCTTGTTGATGCTCATCCTTTCTTGCGTGGAACTTGAAATCAATTTCTCCATTATCCATAAGGAAGTGACAAAATTAATGTATAAGAGAATTGGGTGAGAAGTTGAAGGAGAGAGTGAAGAAGGTGAAGAGTAATATAGTCATAATAAATAATTATATATATTATTAAATTATTTATACTATGTGTATCAAATATTTAATAATATAAAAATTTATTATTTATAATATCCAACTCACAGAACTTACATAAAGTGAGGTGGCTAAGCTATTGATTTTGATGAAGAAAAAAGAAAGAAAAAAATAAATAAAAAATAATATTAATTAATGTTACGAAAGTTATATGAAAATAATATTATGTATAAGTAACATTCCCCATAATCATTTATAATTGACAGGTAGTCCTCGTGCGCGTGTTTTGTTTTTCTCACCAAATTATGTTGGTGTGAATGTGAACAGCTCATGCAATCCCATCCTTAATAAAGTTAATGCTTGTCAGAACAAAAAGTTGTAGAGAAAATTAAGAAATGTAAAAAGAGACTTTTGATTATTATTCATAAACAATATTTATTATAATTTAGATATTAATAACTGCGTAGTATTTATTAGTTAATTTTGAAAAATATAGAAATAAAACTATTTTTAAAATTTTATGGACAGAACAAGAAGATAACAAATAAATTTTTGTTTTCTTTAATAAAGTATAAGATTTTCAACAAAAATTGATAAAAAAATATTTTCAACAAATAAAAAATATATATGCTGAGTAAGGGGCGATCCGACGTTGAGGTTAGGGTGGGGGTGGTGGCCTCTAGCCAAAGAATTCCCAGTTAGTGGTGTATGTAATTTTCTCAGTAGCCTCCAAAAAGGTTAAATCTGATTTCCTTTACTATTATATTTTACTGAACGTAGGTTCCGATTTTGAACCTAACAATACAATTTATTTTTTAATGATCACTTTTCTCTTATTTAAATTATTAAAAAAAAATTATTGGTTATATTGGAGGTATATGCATTTGGGTATAAGAGAAATAAAAATACGCTAGCGAAGATCGAACATTTTATAACATTACACCCAATCTTTAAAAGCTTAAATCAGTACCAATTTAGTTATAATTGTTAGTATGATTGAGATTATGATTGATTGATTATAATTGTAATTGATTTTGTATATAATTGTATTATTATTATTATTTTGTATAGTATTCTTTTTGTATAAATAAAGTCATATATACAATTATTCAGAAATATACATAAATTTATCAATTTTTTTATCCATGTTTCTGTTTCTAACTTTGTATTAAAGTTAAGATCTCATCTCTGTCGCCTATTCTACTAGGCTACTTCGTCGTCTATTTCACTAGGCTTGCCTGTTCGATCTAAGCATCCGTGGAGGAGGATGTTAGAGTCTCATATCGTCTGCTTCAATCTTCTGAGTGCGATTTATATACCTATTGAATCACTCTACTTGATGTCAATTATTAGTTTTAAGTTAGAATCTCATATAGTATCAGAGAGTCTAGGCTCTCGATCCAGTCCTTCCGTTCATTGACATTGGCCCTGCCGTGTTTCCAGTTGCCATTGTCGCTGGGAACTCACTTCCGACCAGACACAACTCTAGATCACCGTCGTTCGCCGCTCCATCTCTGTGAGCTCATTGTGCGCTACATCATTATCCAAACACCATTCACCGTCGTTGCTCCAAAAGTTCAGTTTTTGCATTCTCCCTTGCTATAATGGAGAAATCAAACATTACTCAGTCCCTTTCAATTGTGCTCACTACCACCAGATGTTGCAGATATTGTAAAAACTCAACACTTAATTGAGAATTGTTCCACATGCTCTTCAAGGTCTAATTAGAACATATTTCAATATCATCCCAGTTCTTCTAAGTCTGTGCTTGTTGCTACCATTACGAATGAATCCCTAGTTTCTTCAGTCACACCCCAGACTGCCTATGTCATCAACCACCTTCCTCTGCTCTGGGTAATGTATCTCCCTTTAAAGATCTCCACCATACTTCTTCAGATTATAACTCTCTTAAAGTTGTTGGATGTACTTATTTTGGTCTCCTTAAACTCTATGAGTACACTAAACTTGAGCCTCGAGCATGTCTCAACACATCTGTATCTCTCATCATGTCGTCTCCTAGGAAGACACCTTATTTTCCTCACTCTCCTAGTTCAAGTTCATCCCTTCCACTTCAACTCTTTTTTTCACTAACCCCTTTGTTGATCTCTTTCCTAGTGATTTTGATACAAGTTCCTCCATTGAGCTTCCAGTCACTTCCAATGTTTCAACCACTCCCGATGATGTTGTTCCAGACGTAGATCCTGCAACTGTCATTGCACCCCATCTTCCTTCTGAGCGTCCAACTAGGGTAAGAACTCAGTCTACCTATCTTTGTGATTATCATTATTTTCTACCATGCTTCACTTACATGAACCTCAGTCTTATCATGAAGCCTCCACAGATTCTCATTGGCAGCATGCTATGCAAGAAGAGTTACAGGCTTTAGAGAACAGTAATAGTTGGAACTTTATTTATTCTCATTTTGGTAAGGCACTTGTGAGATGTAAATGGGTATTCAAGATCAAGACTTGTTCTGATGGCTCTATTGAGCGTTATAAGGCTAGTTTGGTTGCCAAAGGTTTTATTCAATAATATAACATTGATTATGAAGAGATCTTTGCACATGTTGCCATCACTTCAGTTCGTACTCTTCTTTCTATTACAACAATTCAGAGATGAACTCTAAATCAGATGAATGTGAAGAATGTCTTTCTTAATGGTGATTTGGAAGAAAAAGATTATATGCGTCCACCTCCTGGTTACACTTATCCACCAAATAAGGTTTGTCGTCCTTGAAATGCTTTATGTGGCCTCAAACAAGCACCTCAGGCCTAGTTTGCCAAGTTTCACAACACTATCAGTCAGTTTGGCTTTTCCTCCAGTGCTCATGATTCTGCTCTATTTACTCGCAAAACTGATAGAGGTACTGTTATGTTGTTTCTCTATGTTAATGATATTAATATTACTGGTGATAATATTACTGGTATTACTGAACTTAAACAGTTCTTGAGTCAGCATTTTGAGATGAAAGATCTTGGACTTCTCAGTAACTTACTGGGTCTTGAAGTCATTTCTTCTGTTGATGACATTTTTTCTGTCTCAAGCTAAATATGTCTTAGATCTTATCTCTCGAGCCAGTCTTATTGATAGTCGCACCGAATCAACTCCTTTAGGGCCTAATGTGAGATTCACACCTCTGGATGGTACAATGCTTGATAACCCTACGCTTTACTGGCAATTGGTTAGTAACTTTATTTATCTTATTGTTACTCGCCCATATATTTCATATGTTGTTTATTTAGTTAGTCAATTCATGTTAGCTCTGCACACCATTCACTATGATGTTATTCTCCGAATTATCTGCTATGTGAAGGGGACTTTATTTCATGGGCTGTTGGGAATCGTGGATACATCACGCAGCGAAAAATAGATTTCCCACCAAGGATTTATGCGAAAAAAGTCATAATCCGAGTTTTTAAAATTATTTACCTCTTGAAGCGTGATCAAAGGAAGTGACGTGAATTACCAACACTATAACAGGGGTGATGTTCTGTGCGGTATCCACACGAATAGACTCACGAATGTCCAACGTCCACAAATAGGAGTTCCACGTCTTTCATACAGTGCTAGCTGTGAAGAGAAGAGATGAACTTGTCACTCTCTCACTCATCGTTTCTGTCAAGTGCGGCTAGGATTTGTAATTCGTACCTTAGTAACCCCCTTAGCAATATTATTTATAATAGTGACTGCCTTAAGTGAGTGTGAGCAGTAACAAAGTAAGCTGTGTAACCCTATACTCATCTGTTATGAGTCTGGTCCACATTTGAATCCGAGTCCAACTTAGATATATTGCTCAAATTTAGTCTGCTCTATGTGTGTGACCCTGCAGGTTCTCATAAAGTTGACAATAATATTAAAATCCTATTTTAATATTAGAAGCAGTGAGCGGTATCTAGTAACACATCGCTATTACCTAAGTAATGAGAATGTTAGTGATTTGACATAACATTTCCGTGATTCATGTTTCTATATCATTTAGTCCCTTTGTCAAGATATCTAGATTAAACACAAGTAGAGGTGGCAAAATGGGTTCAACCCATTAGGTTAACCTGCCAACTCGCCATTTTTTGGCGGGTTGGGTTCAAGATTTCAATCCACTTTTATTTTCTAACCCGTATAACCCGCCTCGCATAACCCGCAGGTTAAGCAGAGTGGGGTGGGTTAGTTGGGTTGACTTTTTTTTAAAAGTGTTATAAATAAGTCTTTTTATTTGTGTTTGTAGTATTTTTATGAGTATGATACTAATTTTATTTTATTTTTTTATTTTTTTAGTCTCTATAAATTATAATTTTTCTATTTTTTAAATTTTTATGGATTTTTTTTATTTTTTATACATTTTTTTATTTTTTAGTGGGTTAGGCGGGTTGACTCACCAACCTGCCTACTTTTTCTTATTTTATCTTTTAGGCGGGTCAACCCGTCAACCCATCCTAAAAAGGGGTAGGTTGACTCTTCTAACTCATTTTCTAAAACGGGTCAACCCACCCTGCCCCATATTTTGGCGGGTTGAAGGCGGGGCGGGGCGGGGCAAACGGGGTGGGTTGGCCCGTTTTGCCACCTCTAAACACAAAGCATAGAATGTATCACCCTTGTATAGTCTGATCCTTCGTTTCGTGATACTCGAGTAGACTTTGTAACAACAAATGAAATCAATATCTCATATTGACTCATTTGAGCATGGTCATGCATTTCGCAGTCTCACTCAATTAGACGCCCCGAAGATATCGCTCTTGTTATGTAGAACTGTAGGAGTGACAAATCTCATCTAGGTCACTTACATCCCTCTGCATCATTCGCGATATGTCCAATAACCAACTTTATGATCACATTGTTACAGATGACGTTTGATGGCACTAAAACAAACAACTCCTCATGTAGGAATCGTAGTAATTTCAGGTCAAGGGATCACAGACACCATTGTCACTATGAGAATTACTTATGACACTCACGTAACGATCTATGTAGCGTTCTCATGGCAAGTCAGTCCAGTACATCATTACTCTAATATGTACCTATGTGAAGACTTGATATCTCATATCCATGACCCGTGAGATGTGGTCATCAGTCTACGCATATACTAGTCTCAATGCATTATTGTTATCCTAATTAACAATAATACTTAACTAAGGACATTTAAGAATAGTGTTCTAACTTTATCCAATATGATTTCACGATCAAGTCAACCACTTAATGTCCTATGACATCAAATTTACTATTCTAAGGACTTTATTATGTTTATTAAAAAAAACACAATAAATGAAATGTCTCATATATTAAAATTTGCATAATAGAATGTATGTAAATATAGACAACCTCTACGGCATACACCAACATGGGCTTCATTTTTCTGTCTACTCCTCCTTGATCCTCTGAGGTTATTGTGATGCTGATTGGGGTGGAGACCCCACTAATCGCCGATCCACCACGAGTTACTATATCTTTTTTGTGATGCTCTTATTTAATGGCAAAACAAGAAACATATTTTAACTGCATGTTCTAGTACTGAAGCAAAGTATCGGACACTTGTTGACACTATTTTTGAAATACTTTAGTTACTTTGACTTCTTATAGACTTAAGTTTCTCTTAATCATCTTCCACTACTCTTTACTGTGATAATATAAGTGTTATTCAGATTGCTCACAATGATGTCTTTCATGAGTGCACCAAACATATTGAAATCAACTGTCATTTTATTTGTCAACACATTTTTCGTAGTGCTCTTCATCTAATTTACATTGGCACTATTGACCAGCCAGCCGATTTATTCACCAAAACTCATCATCCTAATTAATTTCACACTTTAGTTTCTAAACTCAAGTTGGTTTCCATTATCTCTGCTTGAATTTGAGAGAGATGTTAGTGTGAGTAAGATTATAATGAATTATGATTGATTGATTGAAATTGTAATTAATTTATATTATATTTTTTTATATAACAATCTTCTTGTATAAATAAAAGTTAATCTTCATATATATAATTATTCAAAAATATATACAAATTTATCAATCTTTTTCTCCTTATTTCTGTTTCTAGCTATAACCTCGTTAGCTAAACAACATTAGTTTCTATTAGTGTAGCCTTGTTCATTTTATTAAATGTTAGTAGTTTCTTTACATTACCTTTAGCATTTAAAATGAATATCTATGAAAATATTATTCACAGAAAAGACAATTAACAGTTACCCAAAGCAGTTAGACGCAATCTCTCATCCTGTTTTAATCCACTATCGCTAATTTATTATCAATAAATATTATTCATATATAATTTTTTATACACTTCTATTTTATATTTTTTTAAAAAAATAGGAAGTGAATCTTTCTTTTTTTTTCCCTCAAAAAAGAGATGTTAAAGAGATGTATATAAAAAAATATATGAAATATTAATTTAATTTTAATGAATTGTCATTATAAGAAAATTTAAATATATCATTTAATAAGTTCAACATCTCATATAAATTTTAATTCATTAAATAATATGATAATATATCATTGAATGACATTATAAATTTTTTATATTAATAATATATCAAAATTAAATTTATAAAATATTTATACACATTTTTTATTCGATTAAAATTACATATATATATATATATATTTATACATATATTATTTTATATTTATATAATTTTTATTATTAAATTATAAATATTCTTATATTTTTTTCATATTTATACTCTTATTTTACCAATTCCTTATGTAAAAGATGTGCGAGGAAAAAAGAAATGTACTACTAGTATTTTTCCTTTTCATTCACTAATTAATGTTCTTCTTTCTGGATCCTTTATCTCTTTCATAGCTTCTTGGAATTAGGCGTTTGGCACGCGTCCACGTTTTGGTCCCATCTAAGTGTTTAATCTCTATCAAGTATCAACTATCAACTATCAAGACAAGTTGTGTGTCAATCTTTTGGGACTGTTTTGGGGCCCCTTTAGATCTGGCCATTGAACCTGACCTCATTCTCTCTTTTCCAGCCACCAAACCTACTCCTTAATAATCGCATTCCCATTTTATCTTTTCGGAATTTTGGATGCATTCAATTTTGCTGGGGAATATTTAGGGGTAAGAGAAGACCCATATTTGTGCTTGTCCATGTCTTTCATTTTACTTTTTACTTTTTTCCTCTTCCAATTATTTTTCTGTACCCATATCTTTATTGTTATAAAATCACATGCATTTGTTGCTTTTTTATTAGATCGAAAACACATAGTTTAAGTTATCCATAATACAAGTTAAAAAGAAAAAGGCAATGTTTTCTTAATCATCCTAACTTTTTTTTTCTTGCCATTAATCACCCTAATCTAAAACCAAAAGAATGAGGCAATACCAAAGGAAGTTCTTAAAAAATAGAGGATATATGTCTCTTCTTTCGAATTTAATTAAAACATGTCTTCTTTTATATTATGTACTATTCTTTAAAATTTATTAACGAGTGTCCTACAAGCAAGCACTGATTAATAAAAAATGAAAGCTATTAAATGTAAAGTGAATTTAATATATAAAAAAAAGAATGGAATATTTAAAAAGTTTTAGTTAATTAATGGTATAACTATAACCAAAAGAGAAAATGAAAAGTTGTCAAGCATCAACGGAGATTTTCACGCCATATTTCATTTCTGGTGCAATGTATAATTTAATGTTCATACTTCTTTGGTGCAGTGCAGATTAATTGCTTAGGTCTTGTCATTTTTAGCTTAATTCAACTACCTAATCATAATTAAATACCAATGTAATTCAAAAAAAAGCCTCCTCACGCGTGTGATTTAAATATGGAGAAAACTTAAGTAAAGTTCCTTAAGTGTTTATGGTGCTTGTCTCCAATAGAAACATGACATGTGTATATTTTTTTATAACTCATTAATAAAAATTTTGAAAATAATAATTAAATAACTAAAAAATAAAAGACATGTCATGTTTCTATTGGATACAAACATCACAAGCACCTAAGTAACTTTACCTAAGTTTTCTCCTTTAAATATTCCTTCCACTAAATCTAATGTAAACAGCCGACCAGAAAACCATTTTCTTTTAATTGCCTATTGGTTAAACGGACAAAAATAAGAACGTCTTCAGAAATGAATAAATAAATGCAAAAACAAACGTGTTTCATGACGCAAATTTAAGAAGCAACGAATCAAAGAAGTGTAATGACGGTCATCGTCAAATTAATAAAAGCCAAAATATGCTAATCCGCGTGTAATAATTAAATATAGAATTCATTCGTATAATAATTACTTTAAGCTTAGGATAAATAAAAGTTTACAAAAAGCGGAAGCACTATAAGAAATTCAAAAATTACTAGAGGATTTTTCTGATAGATAAGTGACTGTTGGAAAATGGAATGTCAATTAGAAAAATTAAAATATATTTTTAGTGGAATAATATGTTGAAAAATAAAAATGTCAATAATTTTTTTTTATTTTTGATGATTAATCCACCGATAAATATATTGATTACATGTTTTTGAGGTTTTCGGCCTATATAAAATATTTTCAACTTTCGAGACATGAGCATCCTACAATTTTCAGTAATTGATCCGTTAGAAATTAAGCCATTAGAAAACTTAAAAGTCACTCTGGTATATGTGCTGGGTAACATGTTTCAAGGTTTCCAGCTAATTATATCTGTTGGAAAAGTTCTCCAACTTCTAGTATATGAGTGCTATATAATTTCTGGTGACTGATCCATTGCGAATTTAATTTTCTTCACCGGTAAAAGTTTTCGGCGGACATATGTCCACTGGAAATTTTCTTATAACCTAAGCACATTAACTCTTTTTCATTTTTTCATTTTACTCATTCTCCTTTCCACTCTCTTCCTTTTCCACTGTCGCTCTCATCCCATCCCACTGTCATTCCACTCATTCTCCCATCTTCTCTGCTGTCATTCTCATCTCATCCCACCGTCATTCTATTCATTCTCCCATCCCTCCACTGTCATTCTCATCACATCCCATCGTAACTCCATTGGTCATGAGTGCACCTCTTCCACTTCGAGTGTGTGCGATCTCTAGTTGCAGAGG
This sequence comes from Ormosia semicastrata, assembly GCA_029884595.1. Lineage (NCBI taxonomy): Eukaryota > Viridiplantae > Streptophyta > Magnoliopsida > Fabales > Fabaceae > Ormosia > Ormosia semicastrata. The sequence continues at coordinate 13,503,616 of JAQQTO010000041.1, forward strand.
TTTTAGGTGGGATGGAGAATGATTGCAGGTTGAGGGATAGCAGGTTCGTGGCAGCTGAGGACGTTGTGGGTTCGTGATGGGTGGTGGAGTGCCGAGGTTCCCAATCGGGTTCGTGGTGGCCGGTGGGTGTTGTGGCCATGGGATGTGGTGCATGCATGCATGGTATACCCATTTTTATTTTTTTTATTTGAATTTGAATGTTATATTTGTTTATGTATATGTATATGAATATGTACAAGGATGAACCTACATGTATATGAGTGGGAACACATGTCTTCACTCAACTTTGAAATTTTTCTATTACCTATGATAGTCATTTGTCATTCTTATCTCATTATATTTTTTATTTTGCCCTCGTATGATAGGTAAATGAATAAATTTGTAATGAAAGAAGTTAAAATCTATGTAATATGATCATTCATACATACATAGAGTTGGAAATATGTGATAGTATTGATAATGAAAAGATCATTCAATATCAAAGGAATAATTGTAAATTGATCTTTCATCATTTTGTATTAATATATATTTTTTCATTAGAATTGTTTTTTATACTTGTGTGTTACATTTACCCCCATTACTTAAAATTTTTGGGTCCATCACTAAATATGTATGCATGATAAAGTGTTTATAATTTGAATGTGTTTATGTTATATCTCAATGTATGTTTATATACATGGTATGCTTTTCTTTATTGGCCTTTGTTTACGGTTATGATAGATGATAGTTGCTATTATGCTATAAGATTTGAATAATAACAATACATCATATAAAACAAATACTATTTTATTATAAAAGTAATATAGTATTATATTACCTTATTAAAAATTGGTGAAAAAAATAGTAATATGAAATTTAAAATAATTCAAGTTAAAAATTTAATACATTAATGAATTTAATAATTAATTAATATAGCAAATAGTTATAGTTAATAAATTCAATAAAATATAATATAATATGAAATTAAAGAAAGTAAATTTTAAATTATATATAATCAAATAATTAGTTAAATAATTAATTAAATAAATATTTTAATTAATTAATTAACTAATTAAATAAATTAAAATTACTAATTATATAAATGTGTGACTAACAAACGTACGACATATATACACACACGACTAGGTCAAGAACATATGGTAGTATGACAAATATTGTAGATGTTAAATGGCATCGATTTCAGAGCTACAAGTTGTATGCATAAACTGAATACTTAACTTATTTCATCTGTTGTATAATTGTATATAATAATAATATAGTAATATAATATTGTTATTAGCACTTATTTGCATGCATGTTGTTGTGTTTGAATTATTTAAATAATTAATGCTCTACTTAATTAGGAAGCTCTAAACCTTAAGTTAGATGATATTAGTTTTAAATTAATAAGTTAAATGGCTTTGAGCAGTTCATGATTTGACTGTTCAAGTAACTTATCTTTTATCATCCACCAATTGTGAGGATGATAACTCTAGCGATAAAATTATCATGCGGTAAATGTGATTAAAAGTTTGAGTGGTGACATGAGTCTACCTCCCATAATGATGAGGAAAAGACTAGGTAGAGTGATGTAAGAAAATGAAGAAGAAAACATTGCAGATTAAAAAAAAAATTGCATGTTTTTATGAAGTAGATTTTTTTACCAACAGAAGTCGCATTGTGGAGTAGTTGGGGGATAATTCAGAAATTGAAAACAGACAAAATTTATATAAAGAGTACTAATTTCAACAACGATAATGACATTATACAAGAGTCTCGTGGAGAGGAAATGTCCGATAAAACTATGTGCTCAACATCGTTTAGATAGGAAAAGTTGTGTGGATAGTACCTGAACTATTACCTTTACTTGTGACACCGGAAGCATATGTCTCATTGCACTTGGCTATCGAGTTTTGGAGAGTAGTTGAGAAAAAAAATAGTTTTAGGAGAACTTGGATGAAGTTGATATTAGGGTTTTGATTAGGGGTGTTCGCTGGGTGGGTTGTGTCAGTTCAACAACGTTTTTGGACTCGACCCGCTCACCAAAGCAGTGTGTTAGGTTGGATTAGGTTGAGGAGATTTTTTCACTCAACACAACCCAACCCAACCCAACCCGACCCGCTCAAGAATGGGTTGGGTTGAGTCGAACCCATGAGTTTGACATTTTTTTTTAAAAAAAATTCTTAAAAAAAGGTCAAAATACAAAATCTAACAAATTAACATTAGAAGTTTCAATATCAAATATAATAGGTCTCACTCTAACAAATTAACACGATAAATCTTAATCTCAAATATAATAAATTTCAATCTACTAAATTAACATCATCAGTCTCAATCGACCTTAATCAAACATAATAAGTCTCAATCTCAAATAAACTAAACACCACAAGTCAATCATTACATAACAAATTAATAACTAACAAGTCTTACTAAGTTTTGAATAAACTAAACAAAGTTATTCATAACTCAAATACTTGTAAGAAAACTTCTTTTACCCTGTTTCTATTTTCTAACTTTTTTGAAATGCATTATAGGTTTATTACCATGTAAATTTTCATAATAAGTAGAGAATCTCTTCTAAGATCCTTCAAACAATTATGAAATGTTAGTAAAACAAGCACATTATTTTGTTTGAGTTATTTAGTCCTTTTAATTGGTTTATAAACATAAATATATGTAATCCACAATTTTGATTCTATATTTATTATGTTCTTTTAATCCTTCTAGAGAGTTTGTTCTCAAGAATACGAGTCAATATTATAAATAAAATTAATAAGTCTTATTAAGCTACCATAAATCTAAAATAAAGTAAAGCAAGCTAACATGTCTTAAAAGTTATAAATAACAAATCACACTAGTTAATTGAAATCAATATCATCACATATAGAATATAAATGATATAATCATTTACTTCATTATCAATTTTCTCATGATACTCTTTGTCATCCAAGTGATCAGTTAGATTTTTATCTCATTAGTTTATCGGATGCTTTATGAGTTTCTAATCACCATTTTCTTGGTCACATTCTCAATGTGATTAATTGACTGTATAGAAAATTCATGAGAAAAATAACATAAATTGTCACTATGGCTAAATGGCTTTTACCACAAAAAAAAAAATACTTGGGTGGGTTGGGTTTGCGTGAGTCAACACTTTCAAAACCCACCACCCAACCCGTACCTTGCGAGTTGGAGTGTTTTCCAACCCAACCCACATTTTATGCATTAGATTAAGTCAAAACTCATGAGTTTATGAGTTGATCTAACTCATTGGACATCCCTAGCTTTGATAGTGATTGCGATGACAAATGGAGTAGATGTACCTTTCTTATTACTTGTAATGCTGTAGGAGCTCAAGGGAAAGCTATCCATATTTAATGAATGAGTTTAGCAATAGGGAGTATCAGTATCAGGAAAAGTAAAAAAAAAAAATTTGATCTTTAATGAATTGCTCTCGTTCATGTTAAAAGATTTTCGTATTAGATATCTCCTAGTGAGTTAAGATAGAAATGCTGGCAACTATTCGAGAAGTACGACTTTTTCTAAGTAATGTTCCTTATAAAATAATCAATCATCATCATTGTCTTTAACAGTTAAATACTTAAATTTTCTTAATGCTCTTGTACTTTTCCTTCCGCTTGATGATAGTAATATCATACAGTGGTCAACCTATATATGTCTTCTCCAATCTAGAGACCACTTTGGATTAAAGAAGTTGTATGGTTCAAATCTCTTAATTGGAGAATGCATATGAGTTGACTTCTATAAGATTTGGTTATCATCGACTGTATGAAAAAGTATACATAAGAGTGTTAATAAAATTTGTATATTTAATAGTTGAAGACATTGATGATGATTGATATATTTCACAACAAACATTGCTTGAAAAAAATTGTACTTCTCAAATTGTATGGAGTAAGATTGGTATCTCAGTTCATTAGGAGAGAAACCAATACAAAAATTTGTAAAACACGAACATGATCGTTTCAAGAGTTCAAAAGAAAAAAGGCCTTTGTTGATACTGGCACCCCTGGTTTCTAGACTGATTCATTAAGTTTAGATAATCGTTCATTAAGTTCATATTGTATTGCAAGTAATAAGAAAAGTATATATGTTTCACTTGTCATCATCATCACTATCTAAATCCTAATTTCACTTTCATCTAAATTTTCTTAAGATTAAATTTTTTTTGCTATTCTTAAAAAGTCGTTACACAACTATAAGCAGACGCATGCTTCCTGTGCCACATAGAAGAGCAATGGTCTTAGGGCTACCCTATCAACTATTCTAATTCTAATAATGTTAAGCATAGGATATTCTTCTTTATCATACTCTGATAAAGTGTCATTTTCATTAGTGTCATCATTCTTTATAAAAATTTAGTTTGCTTTTGATTTTTTTTTTATTCCCCAACTTCTCCACCATGGGGCTTCTTTTCGCTAGAAAATTTATTTCATAAAATCGTGTAAATTCATTCTTATAATTTGCAATGTTTTTCTCCTTCATTTTTTTTATATCTAATTACCTAGTATTTTTCTTATCGTCATAAGTAGGGGTGTCAAAATGTGTCAGGTCTAACAGGCCGACCCGAATAGCTTGAAAAAAAAGAGTAGGGATGGGCCAATAAAAATGACATATTTTTATTTCAGCTTAGCCCACCCCAGCCCAAAAAATGGCTGGCCCGACCACCCAATACTATATTTTATTTTAAAAATAAGTAAAATTAAAAAAATACATTATTGCACTTTTTAATTACTGTGTGTGCAAATGTAGCCACTAACCAATGGTTAGAGTATATCTCACTTCCATGGGTGTTTATTAACTTATTATGTTACCAAATTTACATATTTACCTCTAAGCTAAATAGCTAAACCCAAAGTCTATGAGACTATGACTGAGTGTATCATATCAGACTATAACCCTCTTTTCAATTCAAATCTATGCTTTCGTCTAATATTTTGATGAGGTGAGAGACAGGAGTTTAAGAGATACTGATTACTGAGTCACGATAAATGCTCACACTCACACTCTTAGTTCGATCTTGAGAGTTTGCGAGTTATTGAGTCACTGAGTTGTTTGAGTAAAACTTTAATCTCTTATCCATGGCTTGAGTAGCTGGTCACCGGCGGTGTAGCAGTAGCAATGTATGCGCCAATAGTGGCAATGTAATGTCTTGGTTCCTATTCTGATTCAATATTATTATTATTTATTTAGTAAGAAATATATTTTTGTCACTAAAAAAAAGGCCAACGGGCTAGCCCGTTTAGCCCGTAGCCCACATATGGCTAGGTTGGGCTATAAAAATGCAAGCACGCATTCATTTTGGCCCGGCCTGGCCCCAATTTTCATTGGCCCACTGTGGGCACCCCTAGTAATAAGAGGTGGAATTGTTTTCACTACGTAAACTTTTAATCATATCAATCACTTGAAAATGTTTTATTGGAGTTGTCATCCTCACTGTCAATGGAAGATGAAAGATGAGTAGAGCAATCAAATCTCGAACTGCTTAAAGTCACTAACATAATGATTCTGGCCGATTTTTTGCAGGAAAAAGTTTTGGTAACCGACTTTTTTTTACTGATATATGCACCGAAAAACATCATGCTTTGACGACTTATTTTTTTTATGGCCTTATCCTCTAATATTTCTAGCAAAATTTAGCATATTTTTATTTTTGACCAACTTTTTTTTGGGGACTCGTATTCATTGGAAATTTAAATTTTTGACAAATTTGGAGAAATTTCTAGTGGATAAGTCGGACAATAATCTCCAAATTTCTTGTAAAGAGGTTATCATATTCTAAAGTTAGTGTATACCATAACCCACAAGAGTCGGAGGGAGTTTAGGGTGATACTTACAAATAACCTACCATTAAAGATCCATCAATAGGAATTAAACTCAAAACCTTTTCTCCAACACTGTTTGAGTATTTGATTCTATCAATTAGGAAAATCCTCATTGACTATAATTTAATGTTTTTATATTAAATAACCCAAGGTGATCAGGCTAAGTGGTAAGGGGCTTGTGACTCCAGAGACGAACATATGTTCGAATACTAGTAGAGCCTTGGGGAGAATCTCTCTTAAGCGTGGCTTGGTCCAAGGGCTTAAGCTTCCTCATCTAACCTTTGCTCATATATATATATATGTATGTTATGCTAGTTTTATAGATAGTCATATGAATTTAATTTTGATTTACTATCGGTGTATTAAAGATTTATTAACATGCTAGTTTTATGTATAACATAATTTTGATTGACATTAAACTTAAATTCTAGCCCTATACGTCTAAAACATTGTCACTTTGGTTTTCCCAACATAAAAGAAATGGTTTAATTAATTAAATTTTTACTGGAGCGAATTTTAAAATAAATCGCATGATAAAATGATTTAACTTTTTTTGATCTTTCTTTCTTTCAAATAATTATTCTTTGCAGAATAGATAACTAAATAAACCTTTCAAATAATTAGTTTGGGTTGACTGAAGCGGCAGTTCCTTTTCAGTTGTTAATAATAGTTGGCAGTTAACAATTCATGAAGAGAGCGTCTGAACACTCTATAGTTCCATAGCAGCAACCAATCCAATGGGTAGTGCTATCAAAAGCTTGAGCGTTTTTAATTTTGTATGCTCGAGTTATGCACTGTATGTAAATTTTATCAATTTTTATATTTACTTTTGAAAATTAGAATGGTCCCACATGAAATTGGTTCTTGACCAATAATACATGAAGAGAACGTTTAAACGCTGGGTTGTTCCATAGCAACATCCAAATCCAATTAAGAACCTCATCTTCTTTATATCTCATGCTTTTATTTATCATTTATGTTGTGAGTGCTTGTCATAATTAAATTTTTATTTATTTATTTTAAGATGTTTTTCAGCCAATTTTTGCATTAACCAATATTAAGTTCTTGGTTGTGCAATTTCAACATTAGAGCTTCGAATCTGAATAGTCAAAATAGAGAAAATACCTCCTATATATCTTTATCTTGATTATTTGGTTTCGAACCTTAGGCTCGAATAGTCAAGATACGTAAAATATGCTCTAAATTGAGAACAAAGGTTTAAGTCTTAAAGACATCACTTATAATTGTAGAAATGATCTAATAGTATCATTTCGTACTTAAAGAAAATAGTTTCACACCTAAAAAATATAGAAATATCCTAAGAAATCAACAGAGAGATAAATAGAGAGAAAAAGAACACACCTCCTTAATCATCAGGCCAAACCTTGAATTTGTCGTAATGATACTTTAACTTAATAAAAACATAATTATTTATTTAGTTTAATTACTTTTGAATTGATAATGCTACTATTCTCACATCTTGCAAATTTTAAAAGGTAATTTTTTACTACATAAATTAATTTTTATATTATTATAAAGAAAGTCTTAAGATTTTCTATGAAAAGGAAGAGTAGGTTCAAATGGAAGCAACGCAATCTCGATAGAACTCAATCCCTAAATCAAATAATTGTCAAAGAAATTTTATCTAACTTGACCTTTTAAATAAAATTCAATTTGCATAGTGAAACCACTATGCCAAGATCTATTTGGTCCTACAATCAAATCCTATCAAAACTGTTTTCTTTCCCGTTCAACCTATTCTCATATTCCCCACCTCTAACAAAAATAAAAAATAAAAATAAATAAAGTAAGGTAAATAGGTGTAACAACTAGTTTAATTTTACTCCTACTTTAATTAGTTCCAGGTTTATATTACTTACTTTAATTATTATATTACTCCAATTTGAGGAAGATTTTTTTATTTTATTTTAATATGGAAAGAAAGGGAACACTTTTTATATTTTCTCTCATTCCATCTCCTTATCCTCATTAAAAATTATCCAAAGAAACGTAGAGGTCATTTTTCATTTCCCCTCCTTCCCCACATCCAAACACTGCATTAGTTTTATATGTTCTAAATAGTGTTGTGCTTAAAAGTGTTGTATTTTCTTCTTATTCCTTTACATTCGATCAATTTATAGGATATGATTCTAATATACATTTTAAAAACTAGCTGTGACACTTGTCTATTTAAAGAAGTACACCACAACAAAAAATAAAACACGTGTTTGAATCTCTAAGTAACATAAAATATTGAAGTATTAATGCTTAAACATATTGATGAATGATGCTAATATTCCTAGGTAAAATATATGAATGATTTTATATATCTAATTAATACATCTTTTCATACAAGAGCTTAATAGACTTGAAGTGTGGATAATATAAAGTCCACTTTTTTTATGTCAAATTCTAAATTACTTAATCAATACAAATTCTAATATCATATTATAAATTAACTTTCCTAATAATTTAAACTGATAGGTGGAATTACATAAAAAAATTATATATCTAATTAACACATCGCATCAAAAATCGAAATGCATACACACGTGAAAGAGGTAGCTGTTCCTCCTCCAAGGACCACAGACATAGGACGGTTCTTTTGCAAAGAGCATAAGATTATTATTATTATTTATTCTATTATGTCTTTTAAAAATATTTTTTAATATTTTTTGTATTTTTTATTTTAAAATTTATTGTAAAGGCAATTTTTTTTTATAAAAATGTTTCTATTTGTAAAATAATAATATATAAATTATTCTATTAACAAACAAAGTTACTTTTTGAATAAAATCATTCTAAACATATTTTATTTTATAAATTTCAAAAAATATTGCATACATTATACAATGATGGAGAATGATTCCAAACGCAATGCTTCAGGCCCTCGTGATAAACATGGGTTTTAATTTAATTCTCTTTTTGAGAAAGAGAATCAATAAAAAGACATAGAAACAACAGAAAATGAAGACATGTTATGGGGTCCTGAAAATGAAACATTGGACTTTTGTGGGGCCGCAGAAGACCGTGACGGTGCTGCACGTGTCGACCGGTGATGGTCGCTGGCTTGTGTAGTTTTTAGTCCATAGAAAGATAGAAAAGGGTACCAAAGAGTGAGTGTTTTGGTGGTTATACCTAATATTTTGCATCCCTCAAATTGGATAGAATCGTTTGGCTGCTTGTCTGTCAAACAGGTTCTTGACTCAACAAATTTGGAAATGGTTCAATGGTTAGGAAAATTAGATAAATATTTCTTAATTGTAACCTTCTTTGGCAATTTCAGTATTGTAATATAATTTGATAACTTAAAAGATAAGATCGATTAGGTAGGGTGATAATGTTGGAGGCTTAATCCTTTACTAAATCATTAATCTGCAAGTTGAGTCTACCAAGATTATAAACCAGAAATGTACGTTAATAAAATGAGAAAACCCTTTTAGTGGTATTTTTATCTTTTCAGCCATTAGATTTTGAATTTAGATTTAATGCATTATTAATGTATTTTTTTTATATTATCACTATTATAATCAATCTCTTTTAGTAATTTAGTAATACATGATTGAATAATAATAATAAATTATATTTATAGTACATCACAAATAAATTCTTAGATTTTTCACCGAACTTCTCATAACGATAATCTAAAAGTCATTAATAATTTAATATTACTAACAAGACAAAAAAAAATACCATTACACAATGAAAAAATACCATAGGACTCACCAATTTTTATACATAACTTGGTTGACATTCTTTCTTTTTTTTTCTTTTTCCCTCAAAAGACAAGTGCATTACATTTGAATTTGATCAGAACAATGTTCAACAACAAAGTTGTGTATAAAACCTAACACGTACTCGTACTCAAACAAGTGTTAAGCCGAGGGGTGGGGGGGAGAAAACTTTTCATCTTTAAATCTACCCGTTTTGGCTCTTGTTTAAAAGTTGATTGACATAAATCTAAACCTCCAATTATCATCACAACCTAACCTCGACCACCGTTTACCTAGCCCCACTTTATATCAAGAAATTTGAGGAGTCAATTGCCAATTTTAATGGCGGAGCTATGTTGGGAAAGGTTTCATGACTAGATCCTAAGTTGGTTATAATCGTATTTGGGTGTCAACTATGAATGACTAGCAATTGCTTTTAAAAGATCCAAGTGCTGCTGTTAGAATCTTTTACACAAAATCCTTTTCGAAGGAGATATCTTAAGTGGAAAGCAGTCTATGATAAGTTTTTTAACATGTGCAGGATGGAATGCTTTTTGAAGAGCAGGAATGAAAATGTGTGACTGAAAGTGAGAATGACATGAGATGTAATAGATAAAATGTTTATTTCTTTATTTTATTTTTAATAGAGAGAAATGGAACGATAGCTTTATTTTATAATTTCCATTTATATGATGATATATTAGATATTTTTTTTGGAAAAAATAAAGTATAATGAAATATTAATTTATAATCTCGTGTAAAATTGAATATTGTTTGTGTGAAAAATGGGTACTTTTATGCTTTGTATTTTTAGAGGAAAAAAAAAAAAAAAAGAGAGAGAACATCACCTCTCACCGGCTCACCCTCTTTTCCGTATGCATAGCCAAAGAGAAATAACTATCGCTAGAAAGCCCTAAGGTGAAGACGGCTTGGATGAAGAGCGTTAGCTTTGTTAATTGTCATTCACATCTAAAATATTACACGTTCTATCATGATATGAACTTATAAAAAAACATATTAAAATAACTGAAATGCGAATAAAAATTCAATGAAATGGGTTTGAGTCCTTTAAGTATGTAGTCTTAAGTTTGATTTTTGAATTTATGTGTATAAAAATAATACCGTTAAAAGTGATCTTCACTTAAATGTTTATATCTCGAAAAATTAGTCTCTCACTTATTATACTGGAGATATTCTAAGAAATCAAAATTTTTTAAAAAAGAGAAAATAGACTCAAAATAATGTCTATCAAATTGATATGGTGTGTAATGAAGTGATATAATAATTCAATCGTAATATTTATATTAATAATTAGTTCAAGTACTAATATACTATTATTAGTATAATAAGTAAAACCCACTAACACAATAAAATTACAAACTCTAATAAAATAAGGAAACAAAATAAAATTAAAAAACAACTCATAAGATTGCTTCATCAATTATAAAATTAAATGATTTTACAATATATTCTAATTTATTTTTGAAATATTGTAAGATACACTGAGATATCCAACCCTATATTATAAATCAGAGTATTCTATCTTAAGAGTAATAAATTTTCTATTGCACTTCCCTTCTTAAGTGTTCACGTATCTTCCTCTTATCTTTTCTCATATATGCCTTAATTTATTTTCAAAAAATAATATTTCTTCTTGTCTTCTTAATTATCTCTTCAATAAGTATTTTCTCAATCAATCAAATTCTTTTCTACTCAATTATCTTTAATCAAATTTTAAATTTCAAGTTTTTTTTTCTAAGTAATTTCAATGTAAAAAAAATTATTACCACTTTTAAAAATAAAATTAAATACCCTTTAATTTTTAAAAAAGAAAAACTAAGCACGCCTGTGATTTTTCACGGGCTTACTTACTAGTGATAATATATTGTAACACTCCCTCTCAAAGTTTTAGCTTGTTACAATTAAACTACCTAAAAGAAAATAATTCTAAAAATAATCCTGTAAGACAACTTAGAGGTCCTGTATAAGCACAATGAGAGAGGAGTTGTTAACACACAGAAAGGGCATCGTTTTAAGGACACAGCGGACGAGGCGCTATTTTAATGGCACATCGCGTAATTAAGGGAAGTAGCGCCAAACTGCATGTTGCATTTTAGGATAGAGCCATATTGCATAAAATCATGTTGGAACAGAATCAATCTGTGTAAAGAGATCAATGTTGGAACAAATCAATCGTGGAACAACAGGGTTAATTGGGTATTGAATGATAGTGGCTAGATCAACAACACGAGACTAAAAGAGAACACAACAAAACTCACAATGGGAGATTGGGAAGAGACAATGAGAAAATCAACAAAGCTAGACTAAGTTTGATGGTGGTGAACTAGACTAGGTTTGATGGTGGTGAATAACATTCTAGCAAGTTCAAATAACTCTAAGCAATGAAAAGAAGAAACTATGTTTGTGTGATTGTAAGTCTTAGAAACTTATACCATTTAATAACTTTTGTTAAATATTGAGTTTTACAGATTCAAACGTTAAATCTTGTGATATTATAGTGATGATCTCACATATCAAAATTTGAGATAATCGAGTATTTAATCTAATAGTTAACATTTACATATATTTTCAAAAATATATCATACATTAAAATGGAGTAATTAAACGAAGTACTAAATTCAATGTATATAAATATTCAACACTTACACATGGCGTGTGAATATATATATATATATATATATATATATATATATATATATATATATATATATATATATATATATATATATATATAAAAAAAGGCGTAGTTGATGAAATGAGTATTTATTATAAAAAGAGAGAAGTGAATGTTGATTATTAAATCTTATATGAATTGTCAAGATTAGAACATAAATACATGCGATTTTTTTAAGTGGTCATATGACTTTTAAGTAACTTTTAATATTGATCATTTATGTATAGTTGTATAGTCAAAATTTACTCCTGTTACATTCTCACAATAAAAACTCATCTCACATAAATATATATATATATATATATATATATATATATATATATATAATTTGTAAATAATCCTTATTTTTTTTGCTGCATAAATAATCCTACTTCTAAATACAAATTATTTTGACACAAATCTTGAAAAGAAAGATAAAGTGGCTTCTACCTATGAAAAGAAAAAATGATCGAAAAAGAAAGAAAAGGAAAGGATAAAAAAAACCAGAGGAAGAAATGAAATCCAAAGCCACAAATAATTGAATTTTCTGCTAATCTATGATTGCTTTGATGTATACGTATATTTGAGAAAAATCCAACATCCTGAAGCAGCAAGCAACTATCATTCAAATCACAGTACACATTTCTTGCAAAAATTGGAACGAAAATAATCTTTTAATTAATGATTATGCATACAATTAGCAATAACACATATATTTTAAAGATTGTTTTGTACAATTCTTATAAGTGATTATAAAAATCGCAGTCGTATGTTGTTTTGCAGTTCATCTTATTTATAATTAGATAATTATGGAATCTTATTTTGCCGAAATATATAATCGTATGATAAAAAACAGCTCAATGCCACCTGAACGTAGAATTAGAAAGAAACCTAAGCAATTGACCTAAGAATAGACAAGTATGTTAAGTGTCAATAAGTACATAGTCACTAATTTGAATTTCAGTTATGTTAATTTTTTAGAATCAATTTTATGAATTTCTTATTCTTATCGTGAATGACATGTCTTTAATAAGATTGAAAATGTAAATTTGTTGATGTGAGCATAAACTGGTTTGGATACCACCTATTCCTAATAAGAAAAAAAAAGTAGAAAGAATTAAAAAGATAAAAAAAATGAAACAATTGGACTTTTCATTGCAGCAAATTAATTAAATTCGAAGGAGATTTAGGTAAAATATATTTTAGATTAAATCATAAAGACTCACTATTTACATATTTCCAGTTTTAAGGAGATTTTGAAAACTTCTTTTAAACATTTAAGTCAATCTTAATGAGTTTCTTAAATTTAAAAATAAAAAGATTTAGAGTAAACCTCTATGTTAGTTATCAAAGAACTTTCATAATATCAATTTGTTCATTGAAAAATTATTACATCAATTTAGTCTAGAAATGAAGATTTTTTAAATTTAAAATAGTTCAAAAGTTACTATCTATTAAGACCAAATAGATGTCATGCGATGACAAAAATCTGTTGAGAACCAATTTGATGATAATCTTTTAAGGATGGAATGATGTTATTCCAAAAATATTTTCAAAATCAAATTAATATTTCAAAAATTCTTCTTGCCAGTTCACAATGTTCTTAAAAAAATTTGGAGCATAGATGCTCCTTATATTTCATTTGTTATTGCCTGTTTTGACATTTTATTAAAAAGTCCTTATCCTTTTTCCTTATTTATTTTTTAACTACCTATTTCTTGTTTTTGGCATCTTACTCCAATCCGATGTGAACCCAGATCTCACCCATTGATCCCACTCAACTTGATCTTTAAGAAAATAGAGCATTATAACCATTGATATACCTCTTCACATCAAAGTGCAACAAATTTAAAAAAGTTGGATAGAGGAATAAGGACATAAAGAAGGAAGTGGGAATTAAATTACTTGTGCATTCCTGCATTGACAGAATTGTAGTATCTTTTCATCAACTGCATAAACTCCAAAGTATATGGTGGCCATCCTTTTACGAGTTTGCTGACCTTGACGTGCTGAACATCCCACCCACACCCCAGGGATAAGAAAACCACAAAAAAATTCAGAATGGACATGAGTGAGAGGGCAAGGAAGGAATTTCACGAAAAAGAGAAAGAGAAAATAACTGTGGTGATTTTGAGCATGTGGAAGACAACTTGAAGGATTCTGTCATTCTAAATCATCTTGTGCTCGCTCTTGTCATCGCTCTTGAACGACTTTTGGCATTGCTCTTGAACGACTTTGTAATTCTGTAACTCCGACAAAGAACTCTGGTAAGTAAACTGAAGATTAAAGTTGTGAAGATGGTTTTGTGATTCGGTTGAAATTAAGAGTTTTCATACAATTTCTATTTTTTAAAGGACAAATCAATAAATTATTAATTTTGATACAGTAACTTGTTAAATATGTTGTAAGTAGTGATTCTGATTAGTAGGTGTAAAATTATTACAAATTAATGGCTCTTAAAGCATGAAATATCTATGTTCCAAACTTTTTAAAGAATATTTTAAACGTCTCTCGAAAACCAAATTAAGAATTTAATCAAAGGTTAATCATGCTATGTTATAATCAAATAAGATTTTGTTAGATACTAAAGGAGTTTACTTTATGTAGTATGTTTCTTTTTTTTTTTTCTTTTTTAATGCTGCTTGATCGCGATGGAATTATAAACTCGCTTTATTTGACTTCTAGTTTATTATTTTTTTCATTTTAGACCTTGCTAGTATTTGTCCCATGAATTTCACAGAAAAAGATAAAAGCATTTATTTAACGAATACAAATCAATCGAACGGTTGTTCAATATTCCCACCAAAAATCTCAGAAAGATGTTAGGATTATATAAGTAAATAATTAATGAAAAGAAATTAAAACAATTATAAGATTGGTTTGAAGGTTTCTTTATATGAATTTTTTAAAATTAAGACCGGATCGGTATATCCAACTAACAACCTCGCGTTACTTAAATGTATCTCTTGTTCAGTATCCTTTGTTATGTTATTTAGTTCAACTATAACTTTAACCAATTAAACTAATTATATCATGATTTAAAAATCTCACATTTCCATCTCTAATTTAATTTTTTAAACATTATTACAATACCCCCATATGAAGGGTTGTTCTTTTTTTCGGTTACATGAAGGGTTGTTCTTTTATTTGTCGTACTTAATACGCAGGTGTGGTCCTCTGAAAGAGATCTCATCCATGACGCTAGGTACGCTAAGGAATGGCATGAAAAGGTTAAGTTAAGGCATGTTGACTTTTTTAATAGACCCCCCACTCTTCATATTCATCTTCCTATCACCTATTTCCCATCTAACCACACGTGTAAGGTTTCATTCTCTGACTCAAGTCCACGTTGACATTTTCATTCTTTTTTTTTTTTCAAAAGTTTATATCCGGAGGCTATTCTATTTTGATTATAAGATAAGGGTACGATATAACGTTAAATGAGAAATTATAATAGTATTCTTAGAAATACTTAAGGTAAAAATTAGGTTAAATTGTAAATTATCCATTTTAATTTTAGGTTTTTAATAAATTATTTTAAAGTTTTAATTTTTAAAAAATTTCTACTTAAATCTTAATCATTGAGTAATTTATTATTTTATACATTTTTTATATTGTTAATGTCAAATATGTAATTATATTTGTTTTTCTTTTTCTGAATCAAACATTTCTTAACATTAAAAAATAAATTCAATTAAATTTCAATTATAATTATAATTCTGAGAATAAAAAAATAAATTGTTAAATGTTTAAATTTTAATGTAACAAAAAAAATTTAAATTTTAAACGAGTAGATTATGAAAATTAAAACTTGAGAGAATAATTGGCTATAAACATAAAGTTGAAACGGGTACTAAAAATTAAACCCAACTCTTTCGAAACTTCATCAAATCTGTTCGCCAAATGGCGATGCTGCCATGGGTTCATTACTTCATTATTATAGTAAGTTATAATAATCAATTATTAATCAAATATAACAATTATTTATTAATTAATAATATATTTAAACAAATATATTTAATTTAAGCCTTAAGTTTATTTTAGAATTTCTCCTTCGATATAATTTCTAGCGCCACCGAATCAGGGTTCGTGCAAAGCAAGGAGCAAACATTCTCGAAAGCTTCTGTTTAAAACTTCCATGGTTTTAAGTTTATTTCGTACGGTTAAATTTAACGATTCTTGTGTGTCAATTGTTGTACAGAATAAATCAAAATGGTTGAGTACATAAAATGAATATAAACTGAATGCAGACTAATTTCTTATTTTGTACATCAAATCTAATGACTTTTATATAAAAATCATTGTTTTAATATTTTATTTGGAAATTTGATGTATTAAGGTTAAACTAAATAATTAGTCTGTATATTTTCACTGAATTTAAATTTTAGTCTCTATATTTATTTATTTTTATATTTTTCCTTACATTTTTATTTTTTTAGACTTTGATCTTACTAATAAAGTATTGGTTCTTATATTTTTCATTCATTTGAATTTTAATTCTTATAGTTTCTACTTTTTAAAGTATTTATCTCTATTTTTCATTAAAAATTAGTTTTTACAGTTTCAAGTTATTAAAGTATTAGCCTTTAAGGGACTAAAATTTAAATACGTGAAATTATAAAGACTAATATAAAAAAATTATAAGAATCAAAATATAAATCAATCACTAATAAAAATAAGTAATAACATAGTCAACTAAATATAGATATTTTTTTATTTTTTTAATGTAAATTAATATACAAAAGTATATATGTCAAATTAATTAATATGTAATTATAAATTTTTATATTTATATATATGAATAATAAATTTAATTTAAACTTAGCAACATATATACATCTTTTTTTAAATTATAATATGATATATTATATAATAATTATTAGGATCATATAATTATTATATGATAAATTTTTAAATATATATTTTTATATTAAAATGATATATATCAAAATATAAAAATACATACATTCTCTTTATATATTATATGATTATATGATTATTAGATTCATTTTGATATGAACGAACATAACTATGATGGAATGTAATTGTATCTTCTGAATACAAATTTAGCAATAGAAAAAGGATCTCCATGGTCATGGATGATGGGAAGTGGTGACCTAGTAAACGATTTGACCTTATTTAACAGCCTTTGAAGTGTGCAATAAATATTCGACCAATTTTGAAGAATTCAAAATCAGTTTACAAGTATGGGTCCTGTTTTATGCCTCTTGATCGTGATGAGCGCAAACCAGACTATTGTAGAATGGCTAATGCGTAGCAGAGAGCCGTGTTTTGACCATACAATGAGATTCATTCAGTTTTTCTCCATTTGGAAGAGAACCATATATTTTTATAACCCCATTAATTATATTCTGAAATAACTTTCAAAATGGTATCTATTATCAGAGTAATTTTTAGTAAACATACTTAAATTATTATTTAATATTATAAAATTTAGAAAAGATAAAATTATTCATGTTCGTTAGGATTTATGAGAATTACATCCGATAGAACAAGAGATAAATATCTATTTAGTAAATGAAGGTGGGACGGAGGATTATAATATCTGTCCTATGAGTATTCATAAATTTGTGAAGTATATTTTTTATTTAATATAATATCATATACTATGATTATTATTATTTTACTTTGAGATGAGATGAAATATATTTTCTTTATTATTTTATAATGAATTTTTTATTGAATGAGTCTATAATGATAAAATTTGTTAAAAAATATATCATTCATATAATAGTTGTTTATGTTGACTGATTATTACAAAATATAATTAAATTTAGTTTATTTGTAATTTTTTTAATTTTATAAAAGTTTTAGATTATTGAGTAAAGTTGTGGTATTTAGTGTTAAACTATTATTACTTTTTTGTAATTTTTAAGATTTTATTTTAAATTATTAACTATTCACATATTCTCATGGATATCTACCTACTTATGGAGATCACAAATGAATACTTGTATCAGGTACGAGCCTGCCTCTGCCCCATTGACATCCCTAACAAAGTTATGGTGATTATATTAAAAATACACTTCTCCTTAACAAAGTATTTATACATATAAAATAATAATATTTTTTTCATTTATAAGAATATTCTCTCACTCAATATGTAAAAGACTAATATTCTGAAATACGATCAAGTGCTTAAGTGAAAATCTCTCTTTACGATATTATTTCTATACATATAAATTCTAAAATCAAACTCAAAATTATATAAAATAATAATTGAAGTATTTAAGAAATGATAGTGATAAATCTTACCTAACTAAAATTTGTTTCTATTATCATTCTTCCAATTAATGTCACATACAGATAATAGTTAAACGTACCTTATCAATGAAAGGGTATGTTTGTAGGCAATTATGCAAATTGCATTTAGACACTATCAATTTACACCTCCTCAGTGATTCCCAGCCTAATCCGCAATTGTCCACAGTCGTTTACGGCTTATGCCTTTATCTTTTACATATTAGCTAATCCATAACAATCACCAACTTGTGTAAGTTGTAACTCAATCCCCAGTTAATTCTGTGCTTTTTCACACTAGACCCAATAGTTAAAAGCTAATAATGGGATAATCACAATGCTTGGATCCCAAAATAATTAACCCAATTAAAAATGCCATGTCGGTAATATATATATACACAAACAAAAACAGATTATTTTTGACTGCTTATGGTTATAAAGAACTCAAATCAAAGATGATCACTGTTTCTTTGTTTCTCTCTCTATCTCTAAAAGGACACCGACAAAGCTCAGCAAAAAGACTGCTGCAAGGTGTTAACTAGTTAGTTCCATTTTGCATCTTCTATTTCCTTTCAGTCAAAACCTGTTTAGGTGTGAACATACCTACCAAAATCCTCAGAGGCGGCAACCGTATATTTTATATACTGCAACTTTTTTTTGGTTGTAATACCCCTAATTTATTTCCTTTATGTATTTTGGAAAATCAAAGAGAATTTGTGCACAAAAATAATATTTTATATGTGTGTGCATGGTGGAAGGTAGAGTAACAAGGCACAGGAGCAAGAGTACTATTCTTATGGGGGCTAGCTAGCTCCTCATGTTTGATTTCTCTTTGCACACCTTATTATATAACCATTCCATATTAAATAGCATCTCAAAGGGTCTCTGAAGAAGGCATCAATTAAGAAAAATTCTGGGAGGATCTTGGTTTTTTTGCACAAAAAAATAAAAAATAAAAAATAAACCTTGTTTACATGTGCTTGCAAACGGTGGCGCACCAAAGGGGTTCAGGTGAGTTCATCAGGTTCACGGCGCAGCGTGACGGCGGTGGCGGCGATGATGGTGATGAAGAATATGCTTATGGACACGATGGTGGAAGCTCTGGAACATCTCAGTCACTAGGATTCAACCAAGTGATGCAACAAGGTGAGGTGACAATGCAGGGTTCTTCTGTGGTTTCAGGTTACAGCAGGGCTAGAGAGTTCACAGAAATGGTTTCAGCTCTGACTCATGTGATGTCAGGGTCTGGCCACAGCAGCACCGAATGGATCCAGGGGAGTGGTTTTCCTATGATGTCAGATTTTGGACATGTATCTTCTTCACCTCTTAGTTTGTCTTCTTTCTCTTCTTCTTCTTCTTCTTCTGCCACTTCTGGTCCTGCTTTGGTTTCTGGCTCTCTTTCTGGCTCATGGGTTGGGCACAAAAGAGAGCGTGAAGAAGAGAGTGGTGCTTTGATACAACAAACTGTTCCTAGACTCTTCAGAACCATTGGTGACTTCAGGGTACCTTATCAAGGAGAGTCATCATCAGGTACAATTGCTGTACTTTACTTCACATACTTCATCAAACATAACATTTTCTGCACATCACATACCATTTCATCCACTTCAAGTTTTATCAAAAGCAACAAATGGTGCATATCATTATTTGCATTATTTTAAACTTTTTTTAACCATATTATTATTATTATTTTTAAAACATACCAACTTCTTGAATAAAACATTACAGCATTAATCTGTGTTGAAGTGTCAACCCTTTTATTCATTGAATTTTCTTTCCCTACTAGGACCACCTTGATATATTAGCGCAACTGCTTCAACTTTTGTAGGGGCAATTCATTTTTATCTTATATTGCATGCATAAATCATTTTTCAATACCTTGTTATTACAAAGAAAAAATAAAAGAGATTTAATAACTGAATATACCAAATTTGGCTATAGAACAGTTTAAGTCATTCAAATTACAATTCAATTTTCTGCACTAGTGCAATTGTTTTATTTTATATTTTTGGTAAATACTAGTGCAAATATTTTGTGTAAGTTATCTTTGTTCTTCATTTTAACCAGTGACAGAAGAAGCTGCCACCACCACCACCACCACTGCAACCACGGCGGCTGCCACCACGCTGGCGATACAGTCGAGCGAAACTGCTTCATATGAAGAAACCGGAGAGAGGAGGAGAAGGTACAGGGGAGTGAGGCAGAGGCCATGGGGGAAATGGGCAGCTGAGATTCGTGATCCACACAAAGCAGCAAGAGTTTGGCTTGGCACATTTGACACAGCAGAAGCTGCAGCAAGAGCTTATGATGAAGCTGCATTGAGGTTCAGAGGCAACAGAGCAAAGCTAAATTTCCCTGAAAATGTTAGAGCAGTGCCACCACCGGTTCAAACTTTTCCGGCCACCGCTAGGCTCGCCATCTCTGATTCGGCCGCCACTCAATTCTTTCAGCCTCCGGCGGTAGCCACAACATCGCCGGCATTGCAGCCTAATTTCATGCAACCATTACTTCCGGGGTCCTCTGATTTGATCAGAGACTATTGGGAATATTCTCAGCTTCTTCAGAGTTCTGGTGACTTTCATCAACAACAACAACAACAACAACAACCTTCTAGTTTGTTGCAGCAGTGGTACTATAATTCACAATTGGATGCACTTCAATCATCTTCATTGTTATCGTCATCACCCTCTTTGTCTTCTTCCATGTCACCAACTGTATCATTTTCACCCTCTAGTCAATTTTCCTCTGCTTCATTTCCCCTGTTTTCTAGTCAGCAAATGGGCTATTTCAGGCCACCGGGAAACCACCCTCACGGCGGCGGAGGGTCAGAGTTTCCGCCATCAACTTGGTCAGATACCAGTCGCTATCCACCACCTTCTGGTTGATACAGATTTTCAGAGTTTCCTTCATTTTCCTTTTTTTTTTCTACTATTTTTTCTTTCTTTCATACACTGTTTATTGAAAAACAACATGTTTTTTTTTTCCTTTTTCTTTTTTAAATGAACAGAAATTCCCTTAACATGTAGTTTTGGGGTTAGATATTGTTTTGTTACTATTATTGTAAAGAAAATTATTTGAAAAAAGAAGGTGGGGTTGGTTAAAAGTTGAGGGATGATAAATAAGAATGGAGAGTACTTGTCTTTATTTTTTATTTTTTATTTAAATTTATCAAATAATTTAAATTTAATTACTTATTTTTTATTTTAATTTATTTTATACTTAATATAATTTAAATAGAGAACAAAAAAGAAGACAGAAAATAAAAACAGGTTATCTCGTCCGATAAAGAGTTACAGGTAAAGACAAAGCAGCATTTAGGTTTAAGGGTTAGTTTATTCCCAATTCTCATTGGATTTGATGTTTACATTCTCTCAATTATCCGTGGAAGGATGTAGAAACCCATAGCTTTTACATAACCTGTCTGCTATCTGCTCTACAGCCACAGATTTTATCAAAATGTTTGTATGCTTTCCCTTTTTAAATAATATTTTGTGGTTACTTAGTGATGATGATTATTCTTTATCTTTTGGGTTATATGGATATGTTCATTTATTCCAATCTTACTCATTAAGAGTAATATATTTAAATCATTATTGGATTAACTAGTGTTATTCTGAAAATACTTTTCTTAAATATTTTTATGATAAGGTATTCAGAAAACAAAATAATTTAATTTAAACATATATTTATATATAATTATATTTATTTTTTCTTATGAATTAGTAAATAATACTTTAAATCTCTTTTTTTAAATAAATTAAATTATATACATATTTTGTATAATATATATAATTTTTATTTTATGGATTAAGATTAAGATCAATCTTGAATAGCATATAAAGTATGGGCATGCTCTGTGCTACACCCTCCACCAGAAAAGGCATGAAATTTCAACTGCTAAAATCCAAGTCCACCCCCCTAACTTCAGTGCGTAGTTAACATAGCTTGTGGTATGACTATGTGAGGAAAATGTTTCTTCAACACTTATACTTTGTACCTGATCTTTTAATAATGAGTAAATTATTAATTCATAACCTATATTGATTAGTAAACAAATTAATAATTTGGTTTTCTGTTTAGAGAAACAAGTTGTTAATTCCTTAGTCAATTATATATTATTAATTAATAATTAATTTATCACTAATCAATTGTTATTTTAGAGAATATTTTATCTAATCATTATTTTCAATCTAAAATTGTTTGAGCAATTGATCTAGGAAAAAAAAGAAGTATATGTAAGCTATAACATTTTAGGTGTAAAAATACAAAATTGATTATTTAATTGACTAATTGCTTGTGCTTATTTTTCTAACTTGAGAGGGACATGAGGTGGATCATTCAAATCAAGTGGATCCTGTGTTTGAGAAGTGAAAGGACTTTGTGCAAGCTTAATAATCAACTTGTCAGATGATATTTTTGAATGGCAATTGGACTATATGCTTTGAAGTGCAACTTATGTTTCAAGGCTTCTTTTTGACATGATCAAATTTGAAGCTGCTTTTCTGTTTGAAAAAATATTATTGAGAAACTATACAATAAGACTGAAAACATACACCTGAAGATATAAAGTTTTGGCTTTAAAATTATAAACTACATTTTGCATATGAAATGAAGTTTTATAATAAACTAGCCACTTGAATTGAAGTAGTTGGGTGGCTGACGATTGACATAAAAACTCGACAGTAACTATTTTGTAATAACTTATAAACGTTAAGTTGGATAAGGTGCCGTTTTTTAATGTATTTTTCCGTGTTGTATAGCATAACTCAAAGGACTTTGACATTTGTAAATTATCTTTTAGTACAATATTACATTATTTTAATTACTATGTAGAGATTGATATAATTTTTGTAAAACAAAAAGACACTCATTATCTCTTGAACCTTGTACAAAGATAAACTCATGTAAAGTAAAATAGCAACAGTAATTGAAAACTAAGTAAAAATAATTACTCCAATTGAAACCTTCAATGTCATTTCAAACATGGCCTACCTTTATTTCCATTTTCTTTAAATATTACAGGATTTATTGAGCACAAAACAACGTGCAAAATCTTTAATTAATTTTTCTTTTCAACCATTATTTTCGCCTTTGGTGAGCTGCTAGACAAATCAATGCACCATTTCTGTTCATATTGGGTATCATCTCAAGCCCTACAATTTTCTATTTAAAGTAACCATGTTGGGCCGTGTACGTAGTTGACCCCACCTCCCTTTGAATGATATATCTTAATGAAAGCTTTGTTTTCATTTTAGACCTGCGATTAAAAATAGTAAAGCAAAGACAATGGCACGAAAATCCATATAACAACTTGTTATTTCTTAAAATTAAAACTTTGACTATGGAAAAGAACTTGGATTAGGTAAAAAAAACATCAACTCTTTTGTTATTCTTTGAACTTGATATTTACATATTATTTGTTGTTTATGATGAAGTTGGTACAACTCTCACACGAATAATCTATTTTGTATATAAAACAATTACTCATACTGAAAACTGATAAAAAAAGTGATCAAAGAAAAATCTGCATAAGTTATCTAATAAAATAATGTTATTTTAACTAATTCTATATTCTTATCATTAAAAGTCATCACTTTTTTTATACTCTTCTCAATATTATTTATTTTTTTTTATTTTTTTGACTAAATCTAATACTTTTAAAAAATTGTTAACAATATATACACTATTAAAAAAGACGTATGATAATATTTTTCCTATTTTAACAATACTTAAAAGAAACAACAAATGTATTGAGTCATTGAGCTGCAAATAGCTAGTATATAAAAATTTTGATGTGGCATATATATACATGCGATTGCTAATCTTCTTACCTTCACGTGGAGGTTAATCTACATTTTGTTTTACAAAAAAGATTAAAGTCTTTGTTCATAAAATAATTTAGTATTAAGCATATTTTAATAAATTAAAATTAAATATATGAGAGAATTTAACTTTTTTTCATTAAATTAAAAAAGATAAAAAAAAAAAAAAATTTAATCATTTTATAAAAATAAAAATTATTTACATAAAAGTTAAGAAAGCAATCAAAATAAAAGTAAAAATTACATTCAGATATTTTGAACACGTTAAAAATACAATTTTTGATAGCTTTCTTCATTTTCTATGTAATTACAGTTTTTAACGTGTTCATTGGCGGTTTTTTTTTATGTGAACATGTTCATTGAATAATTGGTTATGTTAACGTATTCAACTTTTTATTGAAGAAATGTTTTTTATTATTTCATGTACTGTATCTTCTTTATACCTTTTTTTATTTTTTATTTATTGAATAAATTCATAAATATTAAATATCGTAACATATTTTTTAGATGAAAAATATATTAACATATTTTTATATAAAATTAATTAGTAGAATTCATAATAAAATCAAATTCTCTCTCTTCATTACTGTTAAAGTCAATTATTTTCTTTCTTTATTAATATTATCCTCTATTTTTTATTAAATTAGTTAATTTAAATTATTAGTTCAAAACAAAATCAAGAACCAATTCTAATATAAAAGTTTAAATAACTAAAACACAATAAGTTTAAGTTATTTTTAAAATAAACATAGGATTATATATGATCCTCTTTTTTTAGTCACAAACAGGACATTGTCATGTTTCTAAAATCTTAGCCATTTATTTTCATTAAAAGGTAATGAATGGTGCTGCTCATAAAACATAATGTTCTTTTCGTTACTCTACCAGTCATGTTTCTCTTCCCTCTCTCAGGTGATGCTCCCTTCCCTATAGCTAACATTGTTCAACAACTGAGCAAAGATTAATGGAATGTCAGAGATATAGAGACCTCCTATGATTCTTTGCTCATCTACTGCAAGCTATGTCCACTCAAACCTCTACTCATTACTGCAAAATTCCATACGTTAGTCATTCCATGGTCATTGGTCACGACGTAGCCTCTGCAATCCAGGATCTTCATCGCATTTAACACCCATCAAATAGAGCTCCCATTTCCTTCACCCTCCAACACCTCTAAATCGCTATTGTATTACTCATTCTCAAAGGCCTGTACAAATCCACGTGAAAAAAAAAAAAAAAGAGTCATACCATGGCAACACCGTTTCATAGATGGAGAGAAAACAATTGTGATTTTTTTATATCACTTTTCTTTTATATCATTTTTTGTTATTTTTCATATCATTAATCATATTACTTTATCATTTTTTATTTAATCACAATTATTAAAAAATAATAATATAAAAAATGATGTATTAATATATATTATATATATACATCATTTTTCGAGAGAAAAAGTGTGAAAGAGAGTAAGAGATGGAAAATAATATTAAAAAATAAAACTAGTGAAACGGTAAGTTTAGAAATAATTGATGTGTTATGATCTTCAGATACATAAGTTTTTAATGAGAATAAGTGGCCACGATTTCACAAACAGGGCAATATCCTTTTTTTATGTAAAAAGAGAGGATCATAATCCATAAACATATAGATATTTTTTTGTAAAACAAAATGTGGAATGGAAGTTAGCAATCTAGCTTAATGTTGCAAAAATATGTGCAAATATTTATATTTTTTATTCATATATAACATTATTACCTCTTTAATAGTTAATCAAGAGGAATTTACTATAAGAGATGTACAATTCGCTTTTTTTAAATTTGTTTTCTTAATTTTTCTTAAAATAGACAAAGAAAAACTAGATTTTCTTGCTAAAAGTTTGGGGGAAGTAGAAACTGAACTCTAAACCATCTATTAATTTTTGTGGGAGATTAATTCTTAGATCAAGTATATAATTATATATACTGTATACAAATTTTAAACAAATAAAATTGCAAACCTTTTATAAATATTACAACTTTTGCATAACTAGAAGCGCCATTTGCACTTTTATTTATACACATTTCATATTTGCATTATTGCATACATGACAATCTGAATTATACTAAAACTTTAATTTTGGCACATCACACTTGTGAAGCTTTTAACTTTTTACACAAACCCTCGTTCAATTCAATCAATTGAACTGAAAATTATATTAAACTGTTTTAAGGTCGGTGCGAAAAAAAGAAAACTTCTTTTGTACAATATTGATTTCGCAAGTAAAAAGGACAAAAACAAGAACATTTCTTTTGCTAGAATCCAATGCATGTAATACAAAAAGACAAGAAAGGAAACAGTACTGCTGTAAATTATTAAATGTAAATTCAATTTTGCTTTGTGTTTCTCTTCATATTTATTTATTCTTGATTGCTAAATCATTAGTCACAATGGGATAACGTGAGATTAAAGGTCACGTCTCGCCCAAAAGTACCAAACGTCACAGCTTTTTTCTCATCTCCAACGTAACTTTCCTGGAAAATCACAGAAAACATTTAAAAAAAAATCTTATTTTTCTTTTGTCCCTTCTCATTAATTTATTTGTTATTCCTTTTATTGTTTTTCCTTCATGTTTAACATTTTTAAGTTGTGTTCCTTGGAGTTGGCGCCTCGTGGATGAGCACGTGACGTGGATTCATAACATGGGTCCCATTTAATACGTGGCAATTGCAAATGTAAAAAGCAAAGTTGTATTATTAAATTTAGAATATATCTATTAAAGATGGAAAAATAATTTAAAAAAAGGATTGTGGCGTTGGCCAATATTGGCATTCGCACAAATAGAAACAAAGACGTGGCACGTGTGCAGCTTAGGGACCACAACAACAATGTTAACACGTGGGATATATGCTCTACCTAACATAAGAAGAGTGAAATTATTCAGAATTGAGCAAAAAAAAAAATTATTCAGATATATATTACTAAAAAAAAATTATTCAGATATGTTCTTGCTTCCAGTATATGAAATAGTATATTTATATGATTTAATAAATTTCATAAGCTTAATTAAAAAACTTATAAATTATAAAATATATAAAATAAGATGATTCTTGATTATAAGTATATATAATATAAGAATTATCTTCATAAATTTAAGAATTATCAATTATTTTAAATGTTGTTTGCACATTTTTCTTGTTTATTATTTTCCTTACACAAAATTTCTTGTTTGAGTATACATGCAAGTTCAGCCTAACAATGTGAATTCAGAAATGAAATTGTAATTAATTTTTTACAAAAATTAACACTGTAAAAATAATGCGACAAAAAATAATCAGCGAAAATTTAAACCTTTTCAAACGAGTTCATCTATTTGAGTAATTCTGCTCTGACATTTAATTTTTCCAAATTTTTTCAGATTAATTAATTATAAAATTGTTGATTTTTGTAATTAGATTAGCTGTATGATTATTCGCAATTACTTAAGTAACTTACATCATTCGCATTTATGAAGATAACAAAATACAATTTTTTTTTCCAAAAAATAAGAAGTTATCATTTAAGAACAACATACAATGATTAATTTGTGAGTACAATCCAAGTAAAAAAGAGAGTATTGAACCCAAGAACACATTTTATGATTGAGAGCGATTGTCAAAAGAATACATCAGCATACAAGGAATTATGTAGAAGGATCTATGGCTATCCCATTCTTTACTACCTTTCAAAACAATTTCATGCGGTGACCACTTTGTTGCATTGAAAATATGATCATTTCTATTTATCCATAGTCTCCAAAGTAGGCTGCTAGCTCCATGTATCCATCCTGAGCATGCCTACTTTTCAATGCAGCGCCCAAAGAAACCCACCAAGAGAGCATGCTTGAATGAGGCAGGGAAGTTGCATGAAGCATCAAGGGAGAAAGACTCCAAGTTGCTTGAGCTTGTGGGCATTTGATGTAAAGATGTATTTCTGATTCCAAATCAGAGTTGCAGATTTCACATGCACCATTTAAACCATTCAATCCTCTACGCATTAGGTTGTTTTTGACAGCCAGGCTTTCATGCATGAGCCTCCACATGAACATTTTGATTTTTGAGGCAACTCTCAACTTCCATATTAACAGGCTACTTTGTGAATAGGTTCTACTTGTGTAATTGTTGATCAATACAATAAGTTAATTGCTATTTTATAACCTGATTGCACTGTGAAACATCCCTCTTTGGTCAAACCCCAAACCAGTTTATCACTTTCCAATGATGTAGGTATATTAGTCACCATCTGAACAACGTGAGAAGGGAAAATATGATGCACTCTATCATTCAATCGTAGCCTAGTAACAGGGCATATTAAGTCCTGAATCATTGTGAAATCATGACTTGGAAAATATGATGCACTCTATCATTCAATCATAGCCTAGTAACAGGGCATATTAATTCCTGAATCATTGTGAAATCATGACTTATAGCATCATATTCAGATAGCTTGAAGGAAGGAGACTTTGGAAACCAAGGATCACCTATTATATTGATACCGATGCCTGGACCTAGCTTCCAAAGAAGGCCTTCTTTTAACGCTCTTTTAACAAAATTCAATTGCTCTTTATGTTTATTTTGGATGTTATGCAAAACCTAAAATCTTATTCTTCTTACATGTTACAAATAATAATACATGTAAAAGTAATGTGAAAGAAAAGTTTCACTTTTGAAGTGGAAGGGTCACTTGATTTGCTTTCGAGTTTGGGGATGAGGCTTGTGGGGTGATTGGTAGCTTACCTACCATTTTGAGTAAGGAACGAGTGAGCAATTGGATCCAAAAGTGTTCGGATCTGCTAGTGCCATTTACAAAGTTGGTATGTGGCACATTTTGTGTGTGTGTGTGTGTGTGGATGTCATTAATGTGAGGTCATCATAAACCTGGTGTAAGGTTATAACTCTGACAATTAACTCCAATGAAATAAAAAATGTGTTAGAAATTAATGATAGGAACAGTATAAGGATAAGCATGAATATGATGTGCTTCTCTATCAGTTCTCTATCAGTTGATGTGAGACAATGGTTAAAATTATCGTTCAATGGTATTATAATTTGAAAATGATGTATGATTTGTTTGCCTTGTGATTTCTATCAGGCAATAGTGATTTTTGGGATAATATGCATCACCTTGAGTGTGCATACAAAATATCATATTCAATCAATTTTCACAAAGAAAGAAAAAATTAGTAAAAACTCCAAAGGTTATATACGTATTTTACTAACTTATAACTGACTTAATTTAAAGAATAAGACCCAATTTCTCATAATTTCTCATTATAAATTACTGCATACCTTGTATTGTACTTTTGCTTCTAATGTATTAAATTTACTTTTTGTGAGAGAACTCATGAGATTTGGAACACCCTTGATCTCTTGTATTTGGCTGACATTGTTGAGCTAATACAAAATTGACGGTGGTGTCAAACGTGCTTAGACATTGCAAACCTTCTTATCAACAAGGAGAGCAAGAGAAACAAAGCTCACACGTACTTGATGAAAGCTCTCAAGAAAGATTACAGTGCAACCAACAAAACAAGTGAGACTTTTGTGCAATAGCATTTGCAAATTGACGAAGATGATGAAAACAACTTTTTTTGTATGGCTAATAATTGACATGAGCAAGGAGAAAGTAACGAACATTGCTTTCATAACTCATCACAATTATGTTAACTTGAAGAACATGCAGCTTATTATTATTTACTATTTTTAATATTGACTACCTTTCTCATTTTGATCACGATTATGTTAAAAGTAATAACATAGATTCATGAACCAATAAAATAAATAAAAAAACATAGCTTTAGTTCTTTAGATAGCCTTCTTATTTGCAGTCAATCCCCAACTAATCATTTACATTTTTTTTATAGTAATAGAAATTTCAGTTTCAGAAACTTTTGATTTCACAAATTGCATACAACTCGGATCAATTTGCACATCCATCTAGCCAAAATGATTACACAAAGGTTATAAAATGGAACAAAACTAATTTCTCAACTAGGGGTACCCTGACCCTTGTCTTGATGGACAGCCTCTAGACATTCCTTGGCCCGATGAACTTTGGACTGGAGATAAAAACTCCCATTCTTGGAATTATTCTCAAACAAATTGTCATATTTCTGCATGAAAGAAATATGTTTAAGCAATTTTTTTTTTAAACAAATGGGTAATGACTAAAACACAAATATGATAGACTAACCTTCAGAATCTCCTCCCAGGGAGTTTCCTCAGTCACACCAAGAATCTGACGAGCCTCTTGCTCTGTCATGACTTTGCTAGCTCTGCGGATAGTATTTTGTATTGTCTCTTGTGCAACACCATTTTTCGAGGCATCTGGAACAACATAATTTTAAGAAAATGATATGATTTAGAGCCCGTATATACATAGATTGGCTAAGACACGATGTGAGAAAGAAAAACTAAGGACCTAACTCAAATCAAGTGTATAAAAGAGTAAAGAACATATGGCATTGGACGAAATAAGGAGATGATGGAGGAGCTACCTCAGTAAACTTTTCAATGAAGTATCAGACGTTAGATTGGATTTTTGGGGACCTAAGTTGTTCAAAAAGCAATGTTGCATAATATCAAAGGATTCGTAAAGATGAGGGGGAAGAGGCCCTAAAGAAGATGTAGAAAAGAATAATGCCCCATTGATGTATGGAAATCCATTGAAAAAGAAATAATAGCTTAGCTTACTAAGCTTTTCAATCAAATCCTACAAACAAAAAAAAAATGTCTGATGAATGGAGGAAAAGCAACTTGGTATCTCCTTTTACGAACAAGGGGGATATCCAAAATTTTGCTAGCTATAAAGGAATCAAGTTGATAAGTCACACCATGAAAGCTATAGAAGTAAGTCATAGAACAGATGTTACAGGTGTATCAAAAATCAGTTTGGATACTACCTAGGATAGATAATGGAAAAACGGTCGGACCGGATAATATACCTATTAAGGCATAGAAGTGCCTAGAAGAGAAAAGTATAAACTAACTCACAAAGCTGTTTAACGAGATAATGAGGTCTAAGAAAATGTCAAATGAATGGAGGAGAAACACTTTAATCCTTATTTATAATAACAAGGGAGATATACAAAACTGTGTAAATTACAGAAAGATTAAACTCATGAGTAATACCATGAAATTATGAGAAAAAGTAATTAAACGGAGATTAAGACGAGACAAATATTTCAGATAATTAATTTGGTTTTATGCCTGGGAGATCAACCATAGAAACAATCTATGGAGAGGTATCGAAGGAAGCGAAAAGACCTACACATGGTTTTCATTGATCTAGAGAAAAGCCTATGATAGGGTACTGAGAAAGGTCTTGTGGAAGGCTTTAGAGAAGAAAAGTTCATATCGCTTATATTCGAGCAATTTAATATATGTATGATAGGACTAAAACTAGTGTGAGAACACAGGATGGGATCACAAAAGATTTCTCTATAACTATTAGACTGCACTAAGAGTCAACTTTGAGTCCATATCTTTTTACTTTGGTCTTGGATGTGCTTACTACGCATATCCAAGAGTTGGTGCCACAATGCATGCTTTTTATAGATGATATAGTTTTAGTTGGAGAGTCAAGAGAGGAAACAAATGAGAAGCTAAAGCTATGGAGATGAGCTTTGGAAGAACATGGCTTCCGTCTAAGCAAGAGTAAGACGGAGTATATGAAATGTAAGTTCAGTAAGAAGCGTGCTAATATTAACTTAGCAGTGAAAATTGGAGATCATATCATACCACAAGTCATACAGTTTAGGTATCTTGGATCTATCATACAAAATGACAGAGAGATAGAAAGAGATGTAAACTATAAGATTCAAGCTGGATGGATGAAATGGAGGAGTGATTCAGGAATTATTTTTGATAGAAAAGTGTCTTTCAAACTTACAGATAAATTTTACCGCACAGCTATAAGGCTCGCGATGTTGTATGGTACCGAATGTTGGGCAGTAAAAAGTCAACAAGAGCATAAAATCAATGTCGTTGAGATAAAGATGTTGTGCTAGATGTGTGACAAGACAAGACAAGACAAGACAAGATAGGATTAAGAATAAATGCATTAGAGAGAAAATAAGGGCAGCACCTATTGTGGAAAAGATAGGAGAATATCACCTTAGGTGATTTGGACATGTAAGAAAAAGACTCTTAGAAGCCCCTATAAGAAGAGTAGATCAAGTGGAGGATAGCTCAATAACTAGAAGTAGAGGAAGACTAAGAAAGACTATAGGTGAAACGATTAAAAAAGATTTAGATTTGAATGACATTTTTGAAAACTTGGTTTATGATAGGGTACAATGACGTCATTTGATCCATGTAGCCAACCCCACCTAGTGGGAAAAAGCTTGGTTGTTATTGTTGTTATACTGCCTAGAAGATTGACTACTAAGTTGATCCATCTGTTGGGCATGCTCATAGTGTTACTGTAGTAGAAAGCAAGATCTTTCTACAATATTTAAAGATCTTGAGAAAGCCTACAATCCAGTGACCAGTCCTCAATAAGATTCTCCGGAAACTTTTACAACATAAGGGAGTGTAGCATACTTTCAAACGACCGCAGATATGTATGAGGCAATGACAAATGTCTGTACATTTGGTGGTGTAAGTGAGGTGTTTCCCACACAGATAGGTTTGCATCAAGGTTCAAAACTAAGCCCATACCTTTTTGCACTCAGAATGGACGAACTCAGTAGGCATCATTCAGGATTAAGTGCCTTGGTGCATATTTTTTGTTAGAGATATAGTTCTGGCTGAATGAGACATAAGAGAGTATAAATGCTAAGTAGTAGTTGTGGAGACTGAAGAAATGCTTTGGAGACAAAAGGGATTTTACAGTTAAGTGGATCAAAGGACAAGGGTTGATAATAATGTCACACATTGTATCCAAGTACAAGTAGGACGGATGAAGTGGGAAAGTGCCTCAAATATATTGTGTGACCATAAAGTGCCCATGAAATTGAAGAGAAAGTTTAACCGTACTGCAGTTAGACCAGCAGTGTTGTATGGATCAGAATGCTGGGTGGCAAATGGCAATCATAAGCAAAAGATTAAGGTCATAGAAATGAGAATGTTGTGATGGGTGAGTGGGCACACTAAAATGGATAAGATTAGGACTGAGATCATAAGGGAGAAAGTTGGAGTGGTTTCTTTAGAGGAAAAAAATTATGGAAAACTGTTTAAGATGGTTTGGTCGTGTAAGAAGACCTACACAAGCCCTGGTAAGATGTGAAATTACATACTCTATCACCCTTTTCCTACCTAGTGGAAAAAGGCTTTGGTTGTTGTTGTATGGGTAGAGGGAGACCCAAAAAGACATGGTGGGAGACTATTAAGAAGGATTTAGGGTAAACGGAGCTTCATAAATCTATGATACAGAATCAAGCACAGTGGCTTACTAGAATCCATGTTGCCAAGTCCACTGAGTGGGAATAACGTTTGGTTGATGCTGTATATATGAAGAATTAATTAAGTGAAAGAAGAGAAGTACAAAGAAAGAGGATAAGAAATCCTCCTAGAGATAAAAAAAAATAAAGCAAAATCATAAAAAAAGAAAAAGATGGGGGCTGACACCCCTAAAACCAATCTCAAAGGTGTATCCATAATGGAAACTCCCCTAAAACCAATGGGCTGACACCAAAATAGAAGCCCCGTAAACTACTCTGTCCCATAAAAGGTGAGAAAGGAGATACGTCTGGTTGAATATCCTGAAATTTTGTTCCATCCACAAGCACCAAATCCCTACTACCAAAAAAAAATGCCAAAGGGCTTTACACTCCTTCCTACCAAAATGCTAAGCAACCAATTCCTAAACTTCCAAGCAACTTAACAATGTAAAATCTTATTATACAGATTCCAAATGAGAAACTGTCAGTAACCAAGAAGGAGCCTGAATCTTCCAAAAAGTCTTAGATATCTAGAAAATTTTTGAGCAGTTGGATTATGAGTTAAAAATTGTATATAGGATTTACAGATATAAGAACCACAGATCAGTCTAAAGGCCACATCCATCTATCCAGCAAAACAGAGAAACAAAAGGAATCAATATTGCTCAGTAACATGACTAGGTCAGCAGCCTCTATTACTAAGGTTCCCTTGAAATGAAAGTTTTAAATAACAACTGAACCCTGGAGAGTGTAAAAATAAAAAATACAGTTCTGATGCAAAGTGGAAAGTCAATAAAGATGAAGAAAAGAATCAGAAAAAGAAGAAGGCCCAATCAATGCAATGGTTCTCCCAAAATGAACAAGAGGGCCAAATTTAACACGTAGACTATTCCAGATAGGAGAATTTGGACTCTTGACCCTTCTAGCAGTTATTCCTGTAAGTCTTTCTTTTATTTCTTAACTCATTCTCCTAATAGAGAGAAGTTCATCCTTGATCATTTTATTTGGAAATCCAAAGCTCCTTCTAAGGTGAACGCTTTTGTCTGGACTGCGGTATTTACACTAATGACTTGTTGCAGATTCAGAGACCTAAAACAGCCCTCTCCTCTAATATTTGTGTTATGTGTATGTAACAGTTCAGAATCAGTTACACATCCGTTCTTATATTGTCAGTCTGCTAGGTTCTTGTGGAATAGGCTGTTTGGCATTTGTGGTGAACATTGGATTTGTCCTAACTCTTCAGAGACTTTTTTGACAATTAAGGTGTAACAGGTTTGGAAAAAGAAAAGAGGTCAAGACTTTGGGGAATTGTGCTGTGTTTGCTATTTTATGGTGCATCTGGTTGGAAAGGAATGCTCGGAACTTCAAGGTTTTTCAATGTCTTTAGAAATGTAGTGGGAAAGAATAAGATTTTTGGCTTCTCTTTGGTGCTCGGTTAACGGTCTTTTTATGGGGATTGCCATTTCAGATCTGCATAGAGATTGGACTGCCATTGTGCTTTCTTAATTTTGTGCTCTGTTTCTTTGTTGTCTTTGTAATTTTCTATTTCTTTTGTTCTATTGTGGAGGATATCCTATCGTCCACTCTTTGTATATCTCTTCTTTCTTAAAGAATTTTTTTTCTATAAAAAAAAAAAAAACTAAACATGTAGAGTAAGAAAAAGAGAAAAATGATATACTTAAGAGATGGAATTTCCAGGGCCTTGCATACCATTAACGGTGGTTTTAGCATCCAACCATTCTGGCAAGTGCTGTAAATACTTTTAATCACCTTGTGCCAAAGGGAATGTGTTTCAAATGGAAATCACCATAATAATTTAGCCTATCAAATCAATGTTTTTCAACAAGTTACCATGACCCAACCCCCCATCTTTATTAGACTTGCAACAAACTTCCTAACTAACCAAGTGATCCCTCTTACAATCCAAACTCCAAATGAAAAGTTTATTAGAAAACTTCTACGAACAAAGCTCATTGTAGAATCTAGTAACTTCCTCTTCAATGAAACTAGGGTCTTTAGCCAAGCCACCAGCTTCCACTCTAACTCTTTAATCACACTTTTCTTCCTTCTACAGTTTTACTGTTTGCCATTCTGTGAAAGTGATTGGAATTAGCATCCCCTTCCTTAGCCTGCTTTTTCCTGGCCTTCATCGCCTTGCCAACTAATCTCCTTTTAAAGAATTCCATCAAGTTCATTTCATAAAAAAAGCTTGTTAGCCTGTTTGTGCTCAGATATACTATCCTCACAAGGTTATCTATCCAACACATCTAATTCCTGGAGAACTCACCATTTATTAATCCTTAAAAAGGAGTGGTGCTGCAGCCACATATTCTCAAAGTGAAAAAGGTAGGACCCAATTAACCCTATTAGACTCAAGAAGAATGGGAAATCATCAGGCACGGGGCTTGTGAAAGGACCCTTTAGAGACCAACTGTAATGATCTACAAGTTGAACACAAAGCATGTAATCCCTCTCCTACGCTCTTCTCACAATATGCTACTCAACTCCAAGAAACTAGGATTTCATTCAACACTGTCTGAACATGAGAACTCCACATACCATAACAATGCAAACGAATGCAACCCAAAATTTGATTCTGAACTCTTCCCTTGCAATGATTCAAACTTGTAAACATTATTTCCCCAATAAAAGGATTCCTTCACCGATAAAGCCCAATAAACCCCATCCCAACCCTCTGGCAGAAAAATAATCATAACTACCATAATTCTTTAGACACCAAACTTAACTACCACATCCTTAAAATAGTGTAGAAATTGAACATCTGGCAATTGTGATAAAACAATTTTGGTGTTGGAAAATAATTTAAGCAACATTTGCATATGGTATATATTCAAAGAAACAAGCAATAATTAAACCAAACACTGAATAACAGAAATCACAGAATTGAATGGTAATTTAGTAAATTATCATACAGTATTGTTTGTTACACAAATTGCAAATCTATGCACTGTCACAAATTAGGAAAGCTTACTAGCAAGTGCTTGACGATATGCCTGAACAACTGCTCTTGCCAAGATGCCCCCACCCATCACAATCAAGTTTGCAAGAATCTTTGCGGCCTGCATAGACAATTCAGTTAAAGTTAAGATCCTCACTAGAGACAGGGAACTTTCCAGAAAATGAATCGCACAAAGGCCATTTACAGATAGCGGATTCTAACCACTTCCAAGACCAGCCTCATCAATCAATACTTTTCTCTTTCATTTTTATTTTCATTTTTGCACAAACATCACAAATTACTACTATGTTTTGTACCTATGACACCCCCAACAAACTGAGCTAAGACCAATTGGCAATCAAAATATGGCATGCTCAGGGCTAAAATGCAAACAAGAACAAGTTAAAACTTCTGGGTATTATAAATATCACATAATAGTCAATGAAAAAACTCCCAATAAGAACTTATTCCTCCAGATTCAACCTACGTTGGCCAAACAATACATTATTAGAAACACCCTCTTAAAATCTGCACACCTGAAAAGAACCCAATTCAAAATTCTACAGCTAAATCTTATGAGAAAATGCAGAACAACCAAAAGGAACAATTTCTAATTTTCTTTATGCATAGAAGCTAAACAACAACGAATACAAATATTTCCCCATTTCTCCCTTTTCCTTGAAAACCAGACAACAAAATTTGATAGAAACAAATAAGAAAGACACATGTGAAGTTACCATAGCTTGAGAATAAAAAAAATGAACCCCCTTCTAGTCAAAAAGCTTGGATTTTTCTTCTTGGTGAATGAGAAAATTTACGGTTATCTGACCCCAAATTGAGCTAACAGGAAGTGACTTGGTTTGTTGGTTTCTGCAACAACAACAACAACAGTGTCGACTTTTCCACGGGAAAACGTAAACAAGCAGAGAAGGAAAAGAAGGCGACGATGGCGGAGGCTAAACTAGGGTTCCAAATCCAATTTGGGATTTCTAGAACTAGTCTTCCCCACCACGCCAGAAAAAATGATTTTTAGAAAATTCTAGAAATGGATTACTAATATAGACAAGACCATAATAAAATGATTTTTATGATAATATTATTACCCTTAAAATTAGTGACTAATCTTTAGTTATGTGTTTTATTTAATTAAAATATATTAGTGTATTGACGGGCATTACATGCTTATCAATTTGCATTTTATATTTTTGTTAAGATAAAAAATAAATAATTATAAAAATTATTTGAATTTTATTTTTGTATTGATTTTTAAGAATTTAAATAAATAATAAAATGTATTCATAATCTTATTTTTTGTATTTATCTTTAAATCTTTAAATTAATAATAAGATAAAAGTACAATATTATCTTCTTTTATATTTATTTTTAAATTTTTAAATTAGTAATTAATAATAATAATATTAAAAAAAACATAAATTAAACACAAAAAGAAAAATTTCCTTTATATATAGTATAGAAGATAAATACAAAAATAAATTTTTAAATTTTATATTTCAAATAAGTAGAACATGTGTCTAAATATTAGGAGAACCATTAATTACTGAGCGGTATCATACAAAAAGAAAGTTACTTTGGTACTTATTATAGGACATTATTTCAGTACCTATCTTTATTTTTTAATATAGTATTTATTCAACATTTCATTGATTAATGATTATATTTAATAAAAATTTAAATATTTATTATGAAAACAACCTTTAATAAATGTCTAATAATTTATTAAAGGTATGACAACAATTCCCCTTACTATAATGTTTATTCTAATGCATAGTAATATATATATATATATGGGTGTTTGCAAATTAGAATGAATTGATTTTGAAGGAAAAAATTAACTCATTCAATTTAATTAATTTTCTCATGTTAACATGTAATTATTTTGATTTAAAATGTAAAACCAGACAAATCTAATCCAATATGAATAACTTTTAATTGAATTCTTTTGTTTTTTGTTAGACTTTTTTTAAATACACAAATTTATAAGAAGTAATCAAAATACATAAATTCAAATTCATCAAAATACAATTAATGCAAACGCACACTACAAACTAATTCATTAAAATATGCATTCAAATTCTAAGTACAAGACCAAACTAATTGTTAATCTTATAATGCATGTTTAAATCTAATATCCAAACTATGAAACTAGAAAGAGAATTGGGTTTTACTTAGGTATAATGGTTATATAAATGTGGTTAATATAGTAATTTCTTACCTAAAGTATTTTTAATATATATAATTGGGTTTAGATTGAAAAAGCTTTTAAAATTAGAGTTGAAAATCAATCTAATGTAATTAACTTTTTTACTTTTTAGCTCATTTTTTTTCATAAAATTGGTTCGGACTTAAACATTCTTATTCTGAAGTCAGATTTTACATAGAATAAATCCCTCCAATGAATTTTCTGGTACAACCAACGACCTAGTATTTATTTTTTTGACTTTTGATCTAAGGTGTTTCTACAAGCATTATTATGAAATTAACGGTACTATTATAATTAAAAGACTCTTTTAATAATTATGATATTTAAAAGTTTAAATTTTGATACTTTTTTATTTTTATGTATTACTGTCAAGTAGTGTCTAAGTTAATTTATACATATTTTAACTAATTTATCTTCTTATTCTAGTCAAAAGCATATTATTTATACCAAAATTTAAAATTTCACAAAAATATTTTTCATAACCTGTTCTGGACCGTGGACCGAGATTCTACCCATAAGGGTCAACTCGGTATACGCTCCACCTTACTGCTCCACCAACACCCCAGAAAGTACATGTAAGATCTCGGAATGCATATTTCATGAGGATCAGGGAATCAACGGATTTTCATAACCGATAATACGAATCTCTTTGATTCTATAACCTCTCCTCTCAATAAATGACTATAACGTCCACATTACAATAACACCTGCATTGAATGCTCTGACTCCAATCATGCTCCATAAAGATCACGCTAAGTAAACCTAAACAGGTAACGTTTTGATTGGGTAACAGACACCTTAACACACTAGCTGACTTGAGCGTCGGAGTCCTTTTTACAGGTACTACCCCTGCCGGACCTTGATGGTGGAACGCAACTGCAGAAGGGAGGAAACCACCAAACCATACATTCCACAGGTATCCTTCTGAATCTGTTCAGAACATTTGGCGCCGTCTGTGGGAAGAGATAAATTACTATTCCCACGTTCATCATGGTCAGTACAAGGCAAAATCAACGGAGAGGAAGTGCTGCACATGCTGCCCCTGCTCACGGGCAGGGCCTAGCGGTTTAGCGCGACCCTCCTTCCGTCGCACCACCAGAAACCTCCGTCGTAAGGAGCAGGCATGTTCTGGTAGAGACGCTCAACGGGGGACACGAAACTTCAGCATCAGCTGAAAGCCTAGTCCCCTCGCGAAGGGTCTCTGTCCGGGATAGACTTGTCTACCCCCCAACCGGAGAGAATAACGCAAATCAAGGCACAAGGGTCTCAACGCATGCTCGCTTGGGAATCCCGAATCTGGATGCTGACCATTCACATTATGAGGACAACTCGCAATTTGGAATGGCGAGGAATGAACTTCGAGAATTACTACGCCAACAGACCGCACTGATTGACAACCAACGGCGTCAGTTGGAGGAACAGCGCCGCCGTTTGGACAATTTAGAAAGGTTTGCGCAGGCTGGCAATGAGGGAGGTGAGCGAGTCGCAGTTCAAAGGGAAATCCAACATGTCGGTCGGTGCGGGGTCATAGAAAACGGTGACCGGTCCCTGGCCCCCGTCGCAGAAAGAATTCTCCGATGCCCTAATGGCATATAGGGTCCCGAGGAACTTCAAGCCCCCGAGCAATTTAGAGCCCTACGACGGGACCACGGATCCACAAGAGCACTTGGATGCTTATACCCAGTCCATGCAGCTCTACGGGTATACCCCAGAACTTTTATGTCGTGCTTTCCCGCTCTTCCTGAAGAAGGATGCTCTTCGTTGGTTCATGACCCTATGAACAAAAATTACAGGATGGGGAGATCTCACGCAGCGATTCTTATTACATTATACCACTG
Source organism: Ormosia semicastrata (assembly GCA_029884595.1). Taxonomy (NCBI): domain Eukaryota; kingdom Viridiplantae; phylum Streptophyta; class Magnoliopsida; order Fabales; family Fabaceae; genus Ormosia; species Ormosia semicastrata. Next base: position 13,544,326 of record JAQQTO010000041.1, read on the forward strand.
CCAAAGAATGACCGAAGTCAATTAATTCTCTCTCTGGAATTCGCCAAAAGAGTGATGAATCCCTGCGCGAGTACATCAAGAGGTTCAGTCATGCTTGTGTGGTATTGAAAACCTCGATGACAGGATAGCCCTCCACTACGCTAGAAATGGTCTACGGACTGATTCAGACTTCTTTCGGTCACTGGCAAAAAAGAAGCCGGCCAGTTTAGATGAGTTCCACTTACGGGCAGATAAGTACATGGAGCTGGAAGAGATTACCAGGGCAAAAGAAAGCCTCGAGAAAGGTGAGCCAGTTCAGAAAAAGAATCACAATTCGGCCAGCCCCGAGATCCCTCCAAGAGTGAGCGGTATAGGCCTAAGTATTCTCGATTATACTCCTTTGAACACCCTCGAGAAACAATCTTGAAGGAGGTCCTTCAAACCGAGTTCCAAGATATCAAAAGCCACCACTGTTAAAAACAGTCCCAGAGGGATCATTCGAAGCATTGTAGGTGGCATAACAGTTATGGCCATGAGACCGAAGATTGTTATCAGCTCCGAGATGTTATCGAGTCCCTGATCAAAGAGGGACGCCTGCAGAAGTACATTAGTGGTTTTCGTGGCAATCAAGACCACGGAAGGAGAAGGAGTCAGAGACGAAGCCGAAGTCCACAGCGGAGTCCAAATCAACATCGGCAAAGAACCTGTAGTCCGGCTGGAAGAAACCGAAGTCCCGTCAGAAGATCTCGAACCCCGACACGCCGAGATGGGGAGAACAGACAAGGGCCAAACCGGGATGCCCAAGAAGGCGGATACCGGAAGGATAGGTTAATCCACACCATCGCAGGAGGGTTCGCTGGAGGAGGAGTGTCAAATAATTCCCAAAAAAAGGCACTTCGGACGGCAGTTTTAAGCGTGTCAAGTTCTTCACTAAGACCACCCACCCGAAATAGTGGAGCACCTCCCATCTCTTTTTTCGAGGATGACTACGGCGATATCATCCGGGATCACGACGACCCACTAGTGATCTCCGGAGTAATATCCAACGCCGAAGTCCGTCAAATTTTTGTGGATCAGGGAAGTTCAGCAGATATCATGTTTATGGACGCCTTTGAAAGGTTAGAATTTCCTTTGTCTGAATTAACACCATATGAAGGTGAGCTCACTGATTTCTCTGGGGAGAAGGTCACCCCGGTTGGATACTTTGATACTTTCCTGACCTTGGATGACGACAGCGCGTATAGAACCGTGAAGGTGAGATTCTTGGTTGTGGATTGTCCCTCGGCCTACAACATCATTTTAGGGCGTACCACGTTGAACAGCATGGCTGCTGTAATCTCCACCGCCCACCAAGCCATGAAATTCCTTAACCGGATAATAAAGTGGTCACGGTCAAGAGCGATCAGATTGCAGCCCGCAAATGCTACAACAAAAGTCTAAAAATCAGTAGGGCATCCAGAAACAAGAAGGTGCGCACACCCATTCCAACCCACCAAGTCAATGTTTTAATGACCGAACTAGATGCACAAGAGGAAATTCGAGGCACTAGACCCCAGCACGACGGAGACTTGATCTCGTTGCAACTTGGCGATGAACCTAGTCACACTACCAAAATTGGGGCGAACCTCGACGAATAGGAGAAAGCTCAATTGGTAAAACTCTTGCAAGAAAATAAAGATCTTTTTGCCTGGACATCTGCTGATATGTCTGGAATTGACCCCGCTTTCATCTGTCATCATTTATCTATTAAATAAGATGCAAAGTCGGTCTCTCAAAAGAAGAGGAAGGTTAGCCCAGAAAGGCAGCAAGTCATTGAAGGACAAGTAAAAGAGCTCTTGAACCCCGGATTCATCAGGGAGATTTCATATACCACCTGGCTGTCCAACGTTGTCTTGGTTAAAAAATCCAACGACAAGTGGAGGATGTGTGTGGACTACACCGATTTAAACAAGGCGTGCCCTAAGGATCTATACCCCCTCCCTAATGTGGACAAGCTGGTTGATAGTTCCTCCGGTTTCCAACTACTGTCTTTCATGGACGCTTACTCCGGGTACAATCAGATTTCGATGTACCCCGGGGACGAAAAAAAAATCGCGTTCATCACCAAAAAAGTAAGTTACTGCTACAGAGTAATGCCTTTCGGGTTAAAAAATGCCGGAGCTACATATCAGAGAATGATGAACAGGGTCTTTGAAGATCAGATAGGGAGAATGCTAGAAGTCTACATCGACGATATGATAGTCAAGACCTCGGAAATAGGATCCCACACCTCGGATTTAGAAGAAGTGTTTGAACAGCTTAGAAAGCACAACATGAGACTTAACCCGGAGAAGTGTGCATTCGGGGTCCAGGCTGGAAAGTTTCTGGGGTTCATGTTGACACACCGGGGAATTGAGGCAAACCTCAATAAGTGTAAGGCCGTGCTTGACATGCACAACCCCCGGAATGTGAAAGAAGTGCAGCAGCTAAATGGACGGATCACGGCTCTTACGCGTTTTTTGGCTGGAGCCGCTCACAAATCCCTCCCACTTTTCAAATTGTTGAAAAAGGGAACCGGGTTTGAATGGACTCAGGAGTGCGAGGATGCTTTCGTCTCCTTGAAAAATATCTTGTTATCCCCCCCAATTCTCACAAGACCTGAGCCAGGAGAAACGCTGTACATATACCTCTCCATTCATGAGGAGGCCGTTAGTGCAGTACTAGTCAAAGAATCCGAGGGTGTCCAGAAGTCGGTCTACTTTGTGAGCAAAGTATTGCAAGGCCCCGAGCTCCGGTATCAGAAGATTGAGAAGGTCACATTCGCACTCATCGTTACGGCCAGAAGATTGAGATAGTACTTCCAATGCCACCCGATGATGGTAAGAACAGATCAGCCTATCCGACAGATATTGCACAAACCGGACTTGGTAGGAAGGATGATTGCATGGTCCATCGAGCTCTCCGAATTTGGAATCACCTACGAACCCAGAGTGGCAATCAAGGTGCAAGCACTCTCGGACTTTCTAGCTGAGTTAACCTAGGAAACAAATAAAGCCGAAGAAAAATAATGGACCGTGTTTGTTGATGGGTCCTCAAACCCAAAAGGAAGTGCGTCGGGGTAATTATAGAAAATTCTGACGGGGTCGCCATAGAAAGCTCCCTCAGGTTCGAGTTTCCCACCTCGAACAATCAAGCTGAATATGAAGCGTGCATTGCCAGACTAACGATGGCTAGGGACTTAGGTGCCACAAAATTTAAACTATGCAGTGACTCCCAACTCGTAACTTCACAGATCCGAGGTGATTATCAAGCAAAAGAGCCACTTTGATAGAGGTATTTGCTGAAAGTAAAGCAGCTTCTCTTAAGTTTTCAATCGGTACAGCTAGAACACATCCCGAGAGAGCAGAATTCAAGGGCCGATCTCTTGTCCAAATTGGCTAGCACCAAAAGCCCGGGTAATAACCGCTCTGTGATCCAAGAGATCATCCAACAACCGTCAATCGCCGACATGGCAATTTTCCAAGTTGACGGGGAGGAGCGCGATTGGACTTTGCCGTTGGTGGAGTACCTACAATCCGGCAACCTCCCTGATGACCCAAAGGAAGCTTCTAGGCTAAAGAGAACCGCAGTCATGTATACTATCTATAATGGGCAGCTTTACTGACGGGAATTTTCCTTACTCCTCCTTAAGTGCCTTACGCCGAAAGAAGCCAAATATGTTTTGGCTGAAGTCCACGAAGGGAGTTGTGGACACCATCTGGGAGGGAAAGCCCTAGCTTTGAAGGCTCTCAGGGCAGGTTACTACTGGCCGATGATGGAAGCAGATGCTCTTACACATGTTCAAGTATGTGACAAGTGCCAGCGGCATTCGGATCACTATCACGCTTCACCTGAAGAACTATCCACGATGTCCATACCCTGACCCTTTTATCAGTGGGGAATGGATATCCTGGGTCCATTCCCTCAGGCTCCCGGGCAGCTGAAATTCTTGATTGTTGCGGTGGATTACTTTACCAAGTGGATTGAAGCTGAGCCCATAGTCACCATCACCTCGGCCTGAGTTCAGAAATTTACTTGGCGTCACATTATTACCAGATTCGATATTCCGGAGTCAATTGTTACGGATAATGGGACGCAGTTCAAAGACAAGGGGTTCGAAGAACTATTTTCGGGGCTGAAAATAAAACATCATTGCAGCGCAGTCGAGAACCCCAGGACAAACGGGCAGGCCGAAGCCGCAAATCGGATCATAGTTCGAGGATTGAAGAGAAAGTTAGATGAAGCAAAAGGAAATTAGGCCGAGCAGTTGGACCACGTCCTTTGGGCCTACCGAACTACTCCCCACTCCTCGACGGGCGAAACTCTTTTCAAGCTAACATTCGGATGTGAGACCATGATCCCGGTGGAAATTGGAGAACCAAGTCTGCGTTCTCAGAACTTCTCGTATGATGATAACCCCGGATTAATCAGGGAGGACTTGGACTTGTTGGAGGAAAGGAGACGTATTGCCCACATACGAGATGCCGCGATCAAGCAGAGAACGGCATCCCGGTATAACCTGAAGGTCATTCCGAAAAGATTCCAGCTGGGCGACTTGGTACTTCGCAGAGCTGATGTCGGTGGAAGGAATGCCTCAAGGAAAACTAGCCCCTAACTGGAAGGACCCCTACCGCGTAGTAATCAGCACCGGAAAAGGAGCTTATACCCTAGAAACTTTGACAGGGAGGCCGGTAAAAAATTTCTGGAACGCAGATAAACTTAGAAAGTACTACAGCTAAGTGCCTTGTCAGGCCTAGTCTCCTAGTTAAACTTTGTTTGATCTGCCCAATTGTTATGAAACGCACATTATGATATTCAATAAAGTAAGTGTTATTTTTTCTATTGTGCCGTTTTTTCAATTCAGTTTTCAAGTTTTCAATTACTTCATAGTACCAACCGAGATGTGTTACATAGTCCGTGCAATAGAAAAATCCTATATTTGGGAAAATTCTAGCACCAAACTAAAAGTACGAAATGACCTCGGCAAGGACTAGTCTTTTAAAAACATCGTCATGTGGTATCCTTAAAAGGACCCCAGACATTGTTTCTTACCTTCAGCACGGGTCTTAAATGCCGAATTTATCTGGACATCGAATCGTAAGCCAAGGTTTAAAGCAGTTCTACAAAGAATAAAGAGTATGGCATCTCAATCAGCAAAAACAACGATAATTAATAAAGCCCAAAATCTGGGTTGATGTTTACAAAAAATCGGGGTACATATAAACCAAGACCTCACGCAGGAGGTTAAAAAAAAAAACCCCTAGTTTGCAGCTGAGTCCGGACCACGGATATTAGAGTCTTCGGCCAAATATGAAGAAGCCACACGAGGAGCTGCAAGAGATCCCTCCCGAACCACCTTTCCGGAGTCAAGCCCATCCAAAACTAATGCAACCCTGGGGTTGAAATGTTGAACTTGGCTGACAGCGTTGCTGAATTGATCTTCTTTTATCTTTGTGCACAACGATATCAGCTGGTCGACATCGGCCTGAAGAGAGGTAATTTTAGCCTCACACCACCGAGACTTGACCCGAGAATTGTCGCTTTCAGCCCGGAGCGTGGCAATCTGCTTCTGCTGTTCGGTCAGGGTGGCCTCCCTTGCTTTGTTGGCATCTTTCAAAGCAACTACTTCGGTTTCTAACTCCTTTACCCGAAGTAAAACTTCATCTTTGGCCTTTGAGGACTCCTCTAGATCCTTAAGAGCTTTGGTTTCGCCACTCTTGGTCGCGGCCAATTTGTCCGCCATTTCTCGTTCACGATCCTCGAGGGCGAGCTCTAAGAACCGAGCTTCGACAGCAATATGGATCCCCATGTTTTGGAAAGCCAACAAAGCTTCCTTTGGCCTGTATCGGGCGAAGTGATCCACAACCTTTTCATCGAGAATATTGAAGTCAATAAATTCCCGAGGATCTGCTTCCTCCTGAAACAGCTCTATTGGCCCAGAAATTTCTTCTGTCGCTATCCTCTTACTCCGGCCACTAGACTGCCCTTCTTCCAATGCCGCCCTCTTGCGTCCTCGAGGTGATTCAGGAGAGTCGTCCACATTGATAGGTTCCACCACCTTAGAAGGAACCTCGGGCATCGTGCTCATAGGGGACGGCATAAATCCCACTGGAGGACTCATTGGAACATCAGAATTCCTTGCCCTAAGTGCCTCCAAAATAGCCAAAGAATCACCATCCACCATCTCGGCTAGGCTCTCTGCAAAGCATAGAAGCAAAAGTCAGATGCATTAAAACATTGGGCATTTAAATATACACCACGACTGACCGACGTTACCTAGCACAATCCAGAGTTCATCATCATCCGGGCTATCTAAAATATCTTTAGGCCGGATCTTGCCGACCTCTTCAACCCACATGTCGAAGAAGTTCACACATTCAACCTCTTCATCAGTGAGCTGGTTGATCTCCTTCTCAAACGATTGAGTAGGGATGCTCCATGTCATGGGATTCCAATAAAGACTGAATACGTCTCTCCTCACCATTACCCAGCCAAAAGGGACGACTACCACTCGCCGCCTTCAATTTGAAGAATTTCTCTTTGAAGTCCTTGTAACTCTCCAAGTACGGCAAGAATACAACCCTTCCTTACCGGGATCGAACTGAGAGCCAAGACTGCTGTCGAGCACGGGCTCCAAGGGTTGAATACCGGGTATGGAAATAAAAGAATGCCCCGTCAGAGCATCGCAACCCCACTATCCAGCTTATTCTTTCGAAGGCCAGGATGTTTGCCCAACCGTTGGGATGAATCTGACTGGGGGCAGCATGAAGAGTCTGGAGAATAGCAATATGAAAATCATTGAAAGGAAGTTGTAGTCCGAACCGCGTGAAAAAATCCTTGTAGAGATACATGAAGTGCTCGCCTTCTTCACGGGTCCAACATACTCGTTCTCTCCCCGGGGACAAAATCACGAACTCATCATCCCTTTCACCACCCTCGGTGAGCTCCAGGTATTCCTTCAGCCTATCTAGTTCAGCGCCGGACTCATAACGGGATATCCTGTCATAGGCATCGTCTACAACCCACGTACAGGGCAACAGAGGACCTCGGCGAATCCTAATCTCCTGCTCCGCTTGTTGATCAGAGGTCGGGGCAGGAGCTTCACCTCTTGGCCGCCTTCTTCTGGCCATTTAGTTTCTTGGAAGACACACAGAGGCCTAGGATCAGAACCAAAGATGTTCAAAACATCCAAATATGGCAGTGGGTAAGCAGCAAACTAACACCCACGCACCGGCCTCTGCACCCACCGAGACTTAAGCCTCGGAAGGACATCCTCGCCCGCCGTACGCGGCGCAGCAGGGGAGGTGCAACATCAGGCAACGCCGATTGGAAAGGGGGACGAAATAGCTATCCCCAAAGTTAACAGAAGAGAAAAGCAAACAGTCCACCAGAAGGACGTTCGCATATTCAAGTTATCCGTAAAAATGGTGTTTAGAGGAAGAAAATACATTGACAAAGGATAGTAGAAACTACTTTAAAATGCAAACACCACCGCTGACAGCCGTGAAAACTTGTCGGATCTCCTCTCAGGCAACCAGTTTTTAAGCAGAAATAGTAAAAAGTAAAAAATGGAAGGACGAAGCCCTATTTATAGAAGCTAATGTTAGGGGGCATTTCTGTCTGTTCAGTCTGAATTTGAAAAGATGTTCATTATGGCGCGCAAAGCACTATGCATGACTCCTCAACCAAAGCAAGCCACGTGGCCCACGTCGCTGTCATGGCAGTTGAGGGGACGACCGCTCAGCAGAACCAACCAACCCTAGTATCTACAACGTCTACAAAATTTTAAACACCCCGGCTCATTACATATCCTGGTAAATCCCTTCACGGTAACAAATACCCCGGTTTAGTTGCTTAAGCTTTGCACTTTATCTGTCGGCAAAGTACAGAGCTAGGGGCATGTTATATAGGGTGAGCATTGGACTCACCCCGGAGCGAGCATTGAACTCACCCCGGTACAATATAAATTCCACAAATCAAAAATGGTCAAAGAAGTTGCTTGACAATTCAATCAGATTTTATTTCATTTCATACATCGTCATACATCAATATAAAGGAGAAGGAAAACAAGGAATATGAAAAGGCTAAACAGCACTGACGAGCCCGGAGGCCAACTTTTTGCTGTGAACTTTCACATCCTGATTCTCTAGAGCGCACACTAGTCTCTTCCCTGTTGAGGCTTCTTGAAAAAGTGGATTGACTTCAAAAAAATGAGGATAACGGGAACAAAACACTGTCGCGGGTTCAGGAAATTTCTGCCATACCACTCTCATCGGTTCCACTCACAAGGATAAAAGAAGACCGGCGTGCTTCCTCTTTGGTTGAACGGAGTTGGGCATGGAATGAACTTCTTAATGATCATTCCGGGACGCTTGGAAGCAATTACTTCAATGGTCCCCCCGGCTTATCTAAAAGGAGGACCAAGAAGGGCTCTATTTCTCCAATTACCTCCGTCCAACACGACAGGGATTACAGAACTTCCCAGTGAAGAAGTATGAATTAGACATTCCTTCGTACGCTGGGAAGGTAAAGTCCCCGTCCTCATTACGCTGGGAAAGAAAAGTTCCTAATGAAATAAGGTTTTTAGCAGGAGAAGAAGTATCTTCAAATATTTCGGGAAAAGCAAGAAAATGGTGACCTTCACAGAAGGTAAAACTTCTCTAACTCCTTCTGAATACAAGCACAGGCATAAGAACAACAAAATCATTCTGGAAGATTACAGGATTAGGAGGAAAAAGGAATGATTGTACCAGGCATGAACCCCCTGTATTTATAGAATGGAAGGCTTTGACCGACCCTACGAATCAAATCAACGACATTAAATGTTCTCCCTTTCCTATTGGTTACGAGAGCAACGGATCTGGGAAACATTGAAACTGATCCTCTTTTAAAGGAACCTTATCTCCCAATTAAGTCAGAAGCAACAGTTTCCAAAGATAAGGATTCGGTTTTCTACAAGTTTCAAGAAGTCTAGGAACAAGATCCAGACTCCGGGACAAGGGATACGGATTTACCGATCTCCAAACCCTGACGATATTTTAATACAATGAACGTCGACCTCGGCACGAGACCTCGCGAAACCTGGCTTCGAAGTCAGGGCGTAGCCCGTTACGTTCTATGAAGCTGAATACCTTGGCACTTGACTACCCCGTCAAAGCACCAAGCGGTACTGCTTGGAGTGGGACAGGGATCCTACCCAGGGTCGGTCAACCCGGCATATGCTCCACCTTACTCCTCCACCAACACCCCGGAAAGTACATGTAGGACCTCGAAATGCATATTTCATGAGGATCAGGGAATCAACGGATCTTCGTAAACGATAATACGAATCTCTTTGATTCTATAACCTCTCCTCTCAATAAATGATTATAACGTCCACATTACAATAACACATGTATTGAATGTTCTGACTCCAATCATGCTCCATAAAGATCACGTTAAGTAAACCTAAACAGGTAACGTTTTGATTGGGTAACAGACACCTTAGCACACTAGCTGACTTGAGCGTTAGAGTCCTTTTTGCAGAGTATCACCCCCACCGGACCTTGACGGTGGAACGCAGCTGCAGAAGAGAGGAAACCACCAAACCATACCTTCCACAGGTATCCTTCTAAATCCATTCAAAACATAACCTAACTTCAAAAAATTAATATAATTAAAATTTAAACTTATAACTATATAGTTACTAATACATAATATGCTTCTCTACTGCAAGTCCAATCCCTTGGATTTTTTGTCCTTCCCTATTGACCTAGGACATTTAGGGAGCCCAAATAATTAAGGTACGGAATATATTTCCTTTTCACATTTTGATCAATTCAGTGGGTTTTTATATGAGTGTGATTGTGCGTCCTATTCCAGTAGGACCCAATTAAACCTTCTGGACCCAAGTAGAACGGGAGATACACGTCTTTTATTTAATTAAAATATAAATACAAAAACAATTTTATATTTTATATTTAAAATAAGTAATCTAAATATTAGCTGGGTCATTAATTACTTAGGGATATTCTACTAAAAATAAAGTTAACGGAAGAAACTTCTTTAATGTAGGGCATTATTTTAGTACCTATTATTTTTTCTATGATATTTATTGAGTATTTTATTGGTTAAATATTATATTTAATAAATTTTAAATTTTTATTATGAAACCAACATTTAATAAATATTTAACAACTTATTAAGAATATCAAGCAATTCTCTTTAATATAATATTTATTTTGATATATAGTAAAGATTAAAAAAATATATTTCATGTTAAAGAAAAAGATATTCATAGATAAGGGTGTTTGCAAATTGGAATGAATTAATTTTGAAAAAAAAAAGTTAATCAATTCAATTTAATCAGTTTTCTCATGTTAACATATGATTAATTTGATTTAAAATGTCAAATTAGTTCAATCTAATCTAATAGAAATAACTTTCAATTGGATTGATTTTTTATTTTTTCTGTTATATTTTTTTAAATACACAAATTTATAAGAAGTAATCAAAATACACAAATCTAAATTCATCAAAATATACATTCAATTTTTAAATACAAGTTCAAACTGATTGTTAATCCCATAATGCATGTCTAAATTCAATGTTCAAACTATAAAATTAGAGAAGAAATTAGGTTCGCCTTGGGTATAATGGTTAAATAAATATGATTAACATAATAATTTCTTATGTAAAATATTTTTTAAAATATGTATAAAATTTTTTAGTTGGGTTTAGATTAAATTGGCTTTCCAAAGTAAAATCGAAAACCAATCCAATTTAATTAATTTTTTTGATTTTTTATTTTTTTGAATTTTTGCACAATTTTTTTTTATCTAATTAGTTCAACTTTAAACATTTCTATACTCCAGTCAAATTCTGCATAAAATAAATCCCTCAGATGATATTTTAGATGCAACCAATGACCTGGTACCTTCATTTTTGGGCTTTTGATCTAAGGTATTTCTGCAGGCATTATTGTTATGAAACTAATTATTTGGTACTGTTGTGATTAATTATGATACCCTTCCAACAATTGTCTTCTTAAAGTTCAAATTTTGATCATTCTCTTTTTTATTATTATTGCAGTCAAGTAGTGTCCAATAAGAGTATTTGCGGTTTGATTTAAATCAATTTTGAGTCAAAAAGTCAATCGATCTAAATAATATTATTTATATTAATTTTGGATTGGAATGGGTGATTATATTTTAAAAACCAAACCAAACCATTTTTAAATTATTTTGGATTTGATCAAATTTTCATTAAAAAAAATTTAAGCATAGAATTTTATAAATTAAAAGTAAATTAACCTATTAAAAAGAAAAAATATAATATATAAAATGTAAATAACTCATTTTACATACCTAAAATAATATCGATTACATAAAGTGAGAGCGTATGTGAAAAATTAGAATAATTATAAGTAAAAACATAGAATCAATAACAAATAAATATATGATATAATATTAATCATTTTAAATTAGACTAAATTGGTTTTAAAAATTAAAATTGAAAACTCATCCAATTCAATCAATTTTGAAAAAAATAAACAAAAAAATTCAAATTTATGTTATTTTAATTAGATTTTAGATTTTCAATTTTATTTTTGATTTAGTTTTTAGCTTATAAATCTAAGCCTTAAATAATAACTAGATTTTGACTTCTTGACTTCGTACTCTACTGAGAGAAAATAACTGCATGGCAAGATATTTAGGAAATCAAAATACTACGCAAAGTAAATTATTCACTCACAAACTAGGAACTTAACCATGACAAGTCCGAGTCGACTCCAACAGCAGCTCAAATGGATGCAAGTAGAGTGCATTATCTCAATCCCAAAAGAGAGCATTCTCCTTATACAGTGCAAGTAAGGTCTCTAAAATTTGCAAGCTCTTCTCAAGAGATGTGAGATTTCTATTCTCAATCTAACCGCAATATTGGCTACCCACTAGATTTTTATTTTTTTTTTAAGTTTCATGAGTAATTTAATAATATAAATTTCCATGAAGATAAAATGACTACTCAACAATTAAAAACTAAAGTTGTAATAGCTTTTAAAAAATTAAAAACATCATTTATGCCTAGGTTGACTATGGGTAAGGAGAATAGGCAAAATCCCTAGAGAGTTTGTTTTCAACAAATTGAAGAGAAAGCTAAGATTTGGCTCACCCACAAACTGATAAGAACCCCAAACCCCAAATAAGAAGAACCTTGTGGGTCCCAGCGGTCAAAGAGGTAAAAAGAATGGGTGCCCCACCTGGACAAAACAAAAAGGGAAGTGAGTATTACAAATTAGGAGAAAATGAAAGAGAGATTTCAGCTCCAGTAGGTGAATTTCTCAGAACTTTCATAGTTTTATGAGCAATTTCTTATTATTTTTTTACTTTCACACTTTGTATCAGCACAAGGCCCTTCTTATTTTGATCATACCTAGAAGAGCTGTCTAATATTTATGTCAATTGTTTGTGTAAGAGAACCATTGCCACATGAGAAATGGTCAATTTCGCAACCAACTATCAACAACTAGACAGACTTTTGAGCAGGAAAAATGCTAAATCTCACAAAACATTTTACATGGAAGAGTATATACATGTCATGCTTTCCGTAACTTCTTCTTCTGAAACTATTATTATCTTTTATACCGTGCGTTTTTTTTTAATCTAAAACGATTGGCCGAAAAGATGTGCATTCTTTTCCGTTAAAAATCATTCGTATGAAATAACATATATCTCTAAGTATTACAGCAGTTGCATAGGGACAAAGAGAGAGAAGGGAGGTGTTCATGTTTGAATGCTGTAAAAAAACATGGATCTAAATTAAGACATATGAAAAGATTATATATCCAAATTAAGTGACCTTTTTTAACATTAAAACTTGTTGCAATGACTTTAAACTTATGATTTTTTCTTCAAAATTTTTATCCATCCTACCAACTTAAACTACCCTCTAATGCAAATTATATGACTAACAAAGTAACAATAATGCATATCAAAAACGATTTTGATCAAACTTTTTTCTTCTATAAAGAAGCTTAACTAATCATGATGCTTTCAATTACAATTTAATTAACAAATATTATAGATAAGAAAGGACATAACGAAATATTTAGTTGAACAAAATAGCAGAAACTTGCTATATGATTATTTTATTAATTAGTTTCCCTCTACACTGCATACCAATGGAGATCGATCCTAAATGCTCCCCACAATTTACTACTTCTTTGGCTAATCTGACAAGAATCAGTTTTGCCAAGCAACAACATCTCATTATTTAGATCATGCATAGAAGGATCGTTTATCTTTTCTGCAGCAACAGCACTCTCGCAATTTGCAGGTCCATCACCAGCAACTCTGGCATCATAGTTTGCACCTTTATAATAGGATCCTCAACTAATTCAGCCATTAAACGCTGGAGTGATGCAGTAGCCCCACCGTAGCAAATGGTTAAACATTGTTTGACGTCTTGAGAAGGGTGTTAGACGAGTGTATGAAAGTGTTTTTAAAATATTTTATTATTAAATTAAATTGTAAAAATGTGAATAAAAATTATTGAAATTTATGTATATTTTTAAATTAATTTTTTATTTATTTTAAAATATTTTTAAGTAATAATTTATGTATATATATTTTAAATATTTAAATTTGATAATTTTTTATTTTTATATTAATTTAATTTAATTTAATTTCGTTATTTAATTATTTTATTTCATAAATTAATATTATAAAAAACAAAAAAATAAAAATGTAATTAGGCCCACAATAAATTAAAAAAAAAACCTAAGCTACTGAATACAAGACTGAGACAGTGAAGAATTTTAGAAATTGAAGATTGGGAACGATGCATGCACGCTGCGCCGCACAAGCAAGAGCAAGAAGATAAAAAAGAAAAGCACGCGGCTCGAGAATGTAAAATAAGTAAAAAAAAAAAAACAGAACGAGGACTGGCCGCAAAGCAAGAAGAAAAAGAAGAAAAGGACGTGACGGCACCAGCGCGAGACGCAGTAGCATTTAAGGAAGAATTTTAGGGAGGAAATTTTATTATGTTTTAATTTATTTATTATATTTTATTAAAAATTTTTTATACTAAGAGTATGATAAAATTTTAATTATTTTGACATTTTTATATTAAATTATTTTTATTTAATTTTAAGATTTAATGTTTATTAATTTTATTTTTTTATTAAATTATACAAATAAATTTTTAGATGAGTTTAATTATATTTTTTTATACTTTATAATTTATTTGTGTTATCTAAATGTCAATAATAATTATTAGATATCAATTGTGATTTCTTATTAAGGATATATTTGATAAATTGATAATTTATTATTAGTTAGATAAATTTATCATACACTTGATTATTATTTTTAATACTTCGTTGATAGATCTTCTGTAATCACATGCTTACCGCTAAATGTTCATGAGTTAAATTATTTATGTATAATAATTTTACATAGTTAATGTTAAAATTATTCTTAGTGGATTCTGAACCTTTGTCATCTTGCATATGGTAGAAACTCAATTTATTTAATTTACTTCATTTTAATTTGCATTCAAAATTAATTTTTGTTCATTATTAATCATTTAATATTTTTCTTTAATTTCTTTGTTCCTTTTGCTATTTTTTTAATTTGTCTCTATATGGAATTGACACTAAAAAACTGTGCTATAACTACCACGTTATGCTTTAGGTGCAACCAAATTTTGGCACCATTGACAAGGAGGCAATAGAAGAATTTCCAAATAATTTTCCTTTTCAGCAGTTTGTAAAAGCGGTAAATTCATTCCTCTTTTAGCTTGCTGCACTAAAAGAGGTTCATTTCATTGTGGTGGTTCTGATAGGAGTCTGAGGCCGATAATTGGGATAGACATCTTGAAGGCGCTGCGGAGGGCGGATCGTGTAAGAGAACTTGCAAGGCAAAGACTAACACGTCCGCTCTTCGTGCTCATGATAGAGTTAGAGAGTTTTAGTGAATCCACATTTGACTCTGACACGAGTGGGGCCTCTGTAGGTGAAGATAGTTATACGGACATAGGACATCAGAGAGTGGATACTTCAATAAGAGAATATATATTCCTAAAAAACGTCAGTCTATACCAATGTGTTGCCCGAGAAGTCTTAGTTACTCTTTCAAGCGTTGAGACATCGGAGGATGTCAACTCTAAGCAATAATATTTACACCTCACCAAGGATCGATTTTGTGATAATGAATATATAATTCGAGCTCCATCTGACCAAGAACAGGTTAGTTCAACAAAAAACAGAAGGCGATCACTTCATATATATGTACTACGCGCTGTTCACCCGCATTAGAGTCCGACTCCTTTTTTCCAAGTTTAAGTTCAGGTCCTTAATCACTTACGTGTAGCTTTAACTCAGCTATACCCACACGCATGAGGTTTCATCAAGTCTTTTGAACTTATTTACAAAACCTTCGGATGACCATGTTTTGTGGGGTCATTTTTCTTCCTCTACACCCAATTTTCGTCCTCGGGAATAGCTTCAAAAAAGGATGGGCCACTTTACGTGCGCAAGTAGGTCGTAAAGTGTTCAAGTCATATCAAGAATCCTTTAATAATTTTAAAAAGGATTTCTTCATGGTGGAAGGAATTCTGGGGATAATGTCATTTTTTGTTACCTCGAAGGGCGAACCCAGGTTATTTTTGTATTAGACATAGGCAGTCTGGAACCGGAGTATGGAAGAGATTGAGATTTCGATGTCCACCCTTTCTGAGGATGAGGCTGACGTCCTCAACTTTTTGGTTGAGTGAGTCGATAAAAGTGGGGTCATCTATTGTAAAGATGTCTTAGATGAGCCCTCCAACTCAATAATGTCATTCTTAGGCATCTCTTTTGAAATATATTTGATTGACTTGTATTTCATAATTTCTTCTAAGTGTTGTAACATATTTGTTTCCAATTTGCAGAAAACATGGTTTCTCCTGATGGGCTTGAAGCTTTCGCCTTACGATTAGCCCAACGAAAAGCTGGGGTCTCGAGGTCTGGATCTCAGCCCACGGTCGAGGTGAGGAAAGCTCGGATGGTGGCCCAGTAGAGGAGGCAGAGGTGGAAGTTAATAACTAAGGGGAGCTAACTTTGGATGCCTGATCTTCATTTTGTTTCTTTTTGTTTTGCCCTCTGCGTGGGGTTAATTTCATTTGTAAATAAACAAGTCTAAGGCTTCAAGCATTATTTATATTTACATACTTGGAATATTTTCCTACATATTATTGTTGTCATTTATTTTTTTTTGTAACTGAGATGGGTCCAATGCTCGATCTCGGGGGTTTAATTGACACTTATTAAATATTCTTATTTTTTTTCAACCGAGATGGGTCCAACGCTTGATCTCAGTGTGAACTATTTGACATATGATTTTGATACAAAAGTCTCATGGAGTGGCATCTTTTCTGAACCATGGTAGGCGTTACTGCCTTATCTTGGACTACAGTTTGCTACTCTTAACCTCTTTAAACCCTTTTAAGCTTATGGGTTAAGGTCATACTCATTAAGATACGAGTCAAAACCCTTGAATCCGCTCATTGAACTCAGATCCGGTCAATTGGATTCCCTTTTTTTACCTTCATTTACGCATCAAAATATCTGATTTTAATCAGACCTTGTATTCCTCGGACCTCCTCAAGGTGCAATAACTTTGTAGGTTGCAATAATTATAGGTATATAAAATTTGAAACATGATTTTGACACAGAAGCATCTTGGAGTGGTATATTTTGTAGACTATGGCAAATATTATTGCCTTATCTTGAGCAATGGTCGAATACTCTTAACCTCTTTAAACTTTTATGTTTATGGGTTAAGGTCAAGCTCATTAAGGTATAGGTTAAAACTCTTTGAACTCGCTTCTTGAACACATATTATGGTCAGATTCCTCCTTTTGACCTTAATTTGTGCATCAGAATATCTGATCTGAGTTGGACCTTGTATTGCTTGAACTTCGCTAAGGCACTTTGTCCTTGTGGATTATGTGTTTATATATTCTTAACCTTTATAAGACGACATCCGTCCATATAGGTTAAGGTCAGGTTAGAGGGGACTCGGGTGAAAACCTAAAACTCTCAATGAGGGGACGAATGTCGACCTTGCGAGCTGTCCTACTTAACCTTAACATGGTGTAGTCAGGATACTAGGATCCATTAGGGAACGTATCCCATAGACCTCGTCAAGGAGGTGTTAGGCCTTGTCAAGGTGACCATAGGCAACTACAAGCTTTCCTTTGGAATTTTGTGTGATTGAGAGGAACTTGCTAATGGATCGTAGCTATTGAATTAATAATAATTAACAATGTGCTAGTAACATCTATTGCCACAATTCAATGGCCAAACAGTTATGGTGCCACCAAGCCAATTAATGGCAATTCATATGAGCCCATCTTATAAACGAGAGTTACCACGCAATTAATGGGGGTTGGATGCCCGTGTTGCCATATAAGAGTTACTTGACTTGTCACCGAAATCATTTTTCTGTCATGGCAATTACCCAAGTGAAGAGCAATCAAAGTATGCTGCAAACAGTGCGAATTGCAAATGTCACCAAATGGTTATTAATGTCAGTGGTGATTTATTCCCTTTAATGATAAATAAATGAAATTGATGGCTATTGTTGTGCCATAGTGGGACGACATCTTCATAGATGAATCTTGTTTTCTTCATCATAGAGGAATAATTGGATATCAGACCTTTAAATATAGCCTTGGCAACTGAATTCATGCTGGCGTAAGTGTCAAAGACACCCATGGCGCAGGTGACAACCGATGCTTATTTGGGGTAATTAAAATTACATGTAATAATGACAATTGGATAGTCAATAAAATCTATCAAGAAATTACTTGTATAGTCGATCACCATAAAAGAAATATGACAATCGTTGCCAAATTAATAATCTCATACAACTTGGTCCAAATAATGGTAACGAGTTAGTCAAAAGGTGATTTTTGTTGAAGAATCCAGATTTGACGAGAATTTTGGAGGGTTTTTTTTTTCAATTTCTTGTTGCTCCATGGTCGAGGCCATGGCAATGAGATTTATGGAATGAAGGAGTTTTATCTTTTTGGCGTATTGTAGTTCACTTTTGGATTTACCCTTTTGGGCGTTCTCTTTTTTAATTTACCCTTTTTGAGGTGTGACTTGTAAAGGTTGTTCATTGGGGCGGAGCCACAACGACGGCTTGCAGATGGTGGATTATGCACAGTAGCGGCGAATTTTGATTTCGTCTATTGTTTACTATGGTGGGATTTGAAGTTTACTATGAAGTACGGACACGCCGTTTTTGAGGCGTGTCCGTGTGTCGAACACGTGCCCATGTCAGACACATGTGGACACCCGTACGACACACGTGTCTTGCGTGTCAGAATGTGTCCAATTAAAAATATTATTTTTTCAATTTGGACACGTCTCAGACACGCTTGGACAAGTCTCAGACATGCTTGGATACATCTTGAACACGTTTAGACACGTCTAAGACATGACTTGGACACGACCCATTAATATATATTTTTTAAAATAGTTTCCATGATTAACGTTCAATTAATAAGCTCATAATTCACCTAAACTCAATCATATAACTAACGTCTTAAGCCACTATTTTCACATACCAGTATTTTAAGTTTTATCTTTTTACACATCACTATTAGACTTTTAAGTTTTATCTTTTCATATATCACTATTTTCATCTGCTCCTTCTACCTTTACTCGTACCAAATCGTCCACTTCTTCGTCACCGAAACTTGATTCACATCGATATTCTCTCTAATTAATTTTTTTTATACACATGTACTCATACATTATTAGTTCTATTAGGAGAAGTTAATTTAAGAAATTTTTTAGAATATATCAATGGAAATTATGCTCATATTTTTAGGAGGAAAAACTTACTAAGTAGCAAATATTGACACATATAACATATATTAAGATATTGTAAATCTTCAAGTTTATAGAAATGATATTAATGAATTATGAATCTTTTTACTTAAATTTATATATATATATATATATATATATATATATATATATATATATATATATATATATATATATATATATATATATATATCGTGTGTCTTACAATTTTTGAGTTTCTTTGTGTCTCGTGTCGATTAATGTACGTCTGTGTCGTGTCCCTTATTTGTATCCGTGTCTGTACTTCATAGGAAGTTTATATCTTCCCACAGACGGCGCCATGTTCCGAACGGGTATAAGAGAATCACTTGAATAAGGTTGAGGTAGATGGTTTCCTTCAATGCACAATAGTTGCGATGGCGGTGGGAGGGGTAAGTACTTGCAAAAGACACTCCGACACTCAAGTTAGATTGTACACAAGGTGAGTAGTATTTGGAATTCGATACATATCTTTGTTACCTTATGTGATATTTATAGGAACATCTTGGTTGATAAGAATCATGTTTAAATTTGCATTAAATGTTATTAATTATGATAAGAATTTAATAAGATTGTTATATCTTATAACTGTCTCATTTATTTATAAAAATATAATTAATTTCTTTATCTATAAAGAATTTTATGAGAGATTTACTTTTTATAAATAGATATATTTACTTATATAATAACACATATAATTATTTAAGATTCTATTATAATAAATTAAATTACTGCTAAACTACTAACTTGAAATCTGATCCAAAACAAATATCATATTTAAATCATTTATCCTAAAGATGCAGGGATGTTCACTTTTTTTGTAACTCAAATAAAATAAATAAATAAAAATAAAAAGCTGTAAGAACTATGGAGTTTGAATTAGGGTATTTTCTCTTGTATTTACAAAAAAATGTGTGTCATCAGTTGCATCTAACAATCTCTCAATACTATTTTAACACATAAACATCTAACTCAAAGTCATCAATCCATGTCACAAGGATATTTTGCAACTTTTTATTTGCTGAATTTCCCCTAGAGACTCTTTCGTAAATTTATGAAAAATAAAAGATAATATCTCTTTATGCAATTATAATTCAAAAATAAATGTGATATTTCTAATATATCTTCCTAATCACTCTGTTAACCTAAACCTCAAAAATAAAAAAACACTAAATTTCCAAATTGAAAGAACTTAAATCACCACGCACTTGCATATTGAAAGAACTTCAAATCAAACCTCCAAACTGCATCTCACGCCTACCACTAGTAGTAGTGGAAGAGTTTTTCAGGGAAGACCCTCTCAGAATCCCACCCCTACCACATTTTTTTAACTTATATTTAAAATGAACTCTCAGAATACATATTTGTTGAATCTATAGATGTCATTTTCCCGTTCCTGATTGTTATTGATTTTCGTGCTTCAGTGTACTCACAATTCTTGCTCCCATGTCAACTATGGATAGCATGCTGTCGCTTCGTGGATTTGGAATACGTAGGACAAGGATGAAGGTATGAAACGTGCGGGATTTGAAAGATTGCCTTCGAGCACATCTTCGAGATTGCAAACTTCTTAGGGATGGCGTTGTGATGCAAGTGAGCACTGATTCAACCTTTATGAATTAGGTTCTTTCAATTTGAGAGTTTAGAGTTTTTTGATTTTTGATATTTAAGTAAATAGAATAATTAAGAGGATATATTAAGAATATTATATTTATTTTTAAATTATAATGACATACAAGGTATTATATTTTATTTTTATAAATTTACAAATTACTTATGTGACATAAATTAATGATTTTAATTATTTACTTATGTATTAAAATAATATTGAGAAATATAAAATGCTACTAGTAATAATACACACTTTTATAAGCACAAGAACAACCACCTTAAATTAGTCAGCAGGAACTAAACTAGTAGTAGGATTGATACAAGTGTGCAAGTGCCAGGCATACGTAGAATCAGGAGACAATAATGTGCTTCCCCATTCCCAAATAAGTAATGGCCAACCTAATTATAGTAAACCAATCAAGCACGAAAAAGGCACATACGGCACCATCCAAAGGTCAGGGGTTCGTTCCTTAATTCTATGTGCTTTCATCCTTTCCTGTGCCCACCTGATGCCAAACTATAGCACATTTAAAAGAGAAATTGTTAAGTAATTAAGGTCTATTATATCATTTTTTAAATACTCAAATTATTTGAGTCATTTTCTTCATCGAGATTAGTGAAAGCCCACATTAAATAACATTATCGTATCACATTTTATATATTGTCGTGCCATTAAATTAAGATAGTCTGAGTCTTTTTGAGAAGATGGTTGTATCAATTATATGGTATCCCGGTTATGGTTAATTGGTTATAACGTAAGAATATCCATAGGTCACATGCAAATTAAATAAAGAGAAATGTTCATCTCACTGCAAAAATAAAATATATTGTTTTTATATTATTTTTCATGATTAATCATATATTAATTAATTAATAAGAATCATATAAAAATAGTTGGTTAATAAAATATCATTAATTTCTATTAACTAATTTATATATAATTCTTTTATTAATTTATATAAAAAGTGATGTAAAAAAAATAAAAAATTGGAATGGTTAAATAAAACAGGGTCTTAATCTGGGACCATTTAAATTTGTGTTTAAGAATGAGAGTTAGAAGGGAAAGGGAAGAAAATGAGAGGTTTGTAATTGAGAAACTTTTGTTTGAGAGTTTAAAAAATAAGAGGGAAGGGATTGGGGGGATTTGGGATGCCCTCCAAAGCCTCTCATTTCAGTTCCCCCAAATTGGGGGGTTTTGTTCCAAAATTACCCATTCATCCCTGCACCCTGTTTTGGCGTCTCCAACAAAAATTCATTACTCCTCAGCAATATTTATGCTACCAGTGCAACCACACGGTCTCCATTACTCCTTCATCATCGACCGCTCCGCCCGATTGCAACGGTGGCTTCATCGAGGATGGTGGTGGATCTGTGAATTTGGGCATTTTCTGGCAACGAAGACGACAGAGAAGGAGCCCGCAGTTCTGGGTCAGTTTGTACATACGACGACGATGGTTGGGTTCGACACGGTTTGAGCGGTGCGTCTGGTCGGGCGTCAGGTGGCGGTGGGTTCACCGGGTAATTCGCGGATGACGGGAACGCGGTTCGCGCGGGTCGATGGAGGGTCGCGATGCGTCGCAGATCAGGACGGTGCACGGCTGGTTCGTACAACGAACTCAGATCTGGTTTCGGACTGTTACAGGTCGCGCACGGTGGGAGAGCTCCGGCTTGAGGGGCTTCTGCGCAACCGGAGATGATGGTGGCTGATCGGTTGGGCTTGGATGTTAATGGTTAGTTATGGTTAAGAGTGGAGGTTGAAGATGACTATTTTTTTGTGGTAAAAAAAAATTGAAAAGCAGAAAAACTTGTGACGAAGACGAAGATGGTAGCAGAGAACATTATCTGGGAATTGGCCAAACTTCATTTTTAAATTTAAAAAAATATTAATCGTGTTAATTTTTGAATAAAGGGTAAAATAGTAAAAAATATATTTAAACCCTCTATTTTCTTTTTCTCGTATATTTTATACTTCCAAACAAAAAAATGATTAACCTCTCATTTTTCTTCTTTTCATTCTCCTTTAAACTCTTCCCCTTCATTTCTCTCCAAACTTCCAAACACAGTCTTAATCGATGAAGTAAACAGAAGTTTGTGTTTGTAGAAGAAAATTTTCAACGATGAACTGTTCAATTTTCATTGCACATTGTCGTCGTTACACTGTGTTTTAGTTTATTTATTTACAAGAGAGACACATGGGACCACCTTCCATTATCTTCTAATAATTTTTTAAGATAGAGAAAGCCCGAGAAGATAAAATTAAGTGCTCTGCCCACAAAATGGTGGCATCCACGTCGCTAACTCGAATCAACACAGCCACAATAGTTAATTCCAATCCAATGCTCCAATTCGTTCAATTATTTTTGGTTTGCATAGTATCTCATAACTGAGAGGCTAATCTTTTAAAATATAATTTGTTTAATTCGTTCAATTATGTCAATGGAATTGGGTTAAGAATCATGGGATAAATTTTAAAGGATAGATTATATATGCTTATCTTATATTTTCAATGATATCGTAAGTACTGTTAATTTTTTTATAATATAATCTTATCTTTATCTTTAAAAAAATAATATCATATATTCACCACCACAAATATAACTAGTGAGTGGTGTTAGTATAGGATTGAGATCCTCTGTAGTTGAAAAAATTAGAAGACATCTAATTATCAATTTTATTATTAAAAATTATTATATTATATTTATTTTTAATATTTTATTATTTAAAATTTTGAGTTTAATGGATGAGATCCTATGCAATTTTTTTTCAACTATAGAGAATCCCAATCCATTAGTATAAACGCAAACAAATGATGCAATATTCCGCTTTGCATATATACTTATCATGTTGTTAATTGTGGTTCACGAATAATATACTGTCCTCAATTTCATATATGTAGCACCGTCGGATCACATAGAAGCTGGCCTGAATTCTATATCCAATTATAATTCAATGAACGTGTCTTAGCTTTTTTTTCCCCCTCCACCGAGATTCTGATGCGACCTATTTTGGATCTTTTCAGAGAATTGTGTTCACCAACTTCGTGCCTGGACTAATCATCAAAGTCTAAAAGCATATCGGGATATGCTGTCTTATTCAAATGAATAGATTTGATGATTGTTTACCGATAGTGAAATGCCAAAATCTTGGTTTTTGGTTTCGGAAATTCAAGCCAATATTTAATTGAATCTTTGAAGTGTTATTGTAAGGGCAATGACCTGACAAAATCACCACTATACTAATAGAGAAACTTTTAACAAATCAAGTGAAAGACAACATAATAATTAATTTGAGTGGGAATTGACTTTATTTTTCCTTTTGCCTTTGGAGAGAAATGGATTCGAGTTTTTTTTTTTTTTGACATTATATTTATTTATAGGGACACATCAAAGTAAGGTTGGTAATGAGCCGAAGGCATTCATGTATTTGTTCGCGATTTGATTTATTAACAGTTTAATGAATTAAAAATTTTGATTTATTTGTCAAATGAGTCAAACTTAAACTTTTATTTATTTTGTTAATTAACTAGCTCGTGAGCCAACTTAATAAATAAATATTTATTTTTAAGAATAAACAACAATAATAATAATAAGATCTGAAAAAAATTTATGATAGGGTACTGAGAGATGTCTTGTAGAAGGTTCTTGAGAAGGAAAGAGTTCATATCGCTTATATTCGAATAATTCAATATATATATGATGATGTTAAAATTAGTGTGAGAACACATGATGGGTCACAGAAGATTTCCTTATAATTATAAGATTGCACAAAAGGTTAACTTTGAGTCCTTATCTTTTTACATTAGTCTTGGATGTGCTTACTGCGCATATCCAAGAGTTTGTATCACAATGTATATTTTTTATAGATGATATAGTCTTAGTTGGAGAGTCGAGAGAGAAAACAAATGGGAAGTTAGAGCTATGAAGATGAGCTTTGAAAGAATATGACTTCCGTTTAAGCAGGAGTATGACAGAGTGTATGGAATGTAAGTTCAGTAAGAAGTATGTTAATACTAACTTAGTTTTAAAAATTAAAGACCATACTATACCACAAGTCACACGACTTATGTATCTTGAATTTATCATACAAAATGATAGAGAGATAGAGGAAGATGTAAAGCATGAGATTCAAGCTAGATGAATGAAATGGAAGAGTGCTTCAGGAGTTATTTGTGATAGAAAAGTGTCTCTTAAGCTTAAGGGTAAATTTTACTGCACAACTATAAGACCCACGATATTACATGATATTGAATGTTGGGCAGTAAAAAGTTAGTAAGAGCATAAGATCAGTGTCGCTGAGATTATAATGTTGCGCTGGATGTGTGGCTATACAAGGTAATATAGGATTCAATATGAATACATTAGAGAGAAAGTATAGGTAGCACCTAGTGTGGAAAAATGTGAGAATTTCGCCTTAGGTGATTTGGACATGTAAGGAGAAGACCCTTAGAAGTCATTGTAAGAAGAGTCGATCAGGTAGAAGATATCCCAATAGCTAGAAGTAGAGGGAGACCAATAAAGACTATAAGTGAAATTATTAAAAAAGATTTAGATTTGTATGACATTTCTGAAAACTTAATTTATGATAGGACACAATGACGTCGTTTGATCTATGTAACCGACCCCACCTAATGAAAAAACACTTAGGTGTTGTTGTTATTGTTGTAGTATTTTATTTCATTTTTTTATGACTTTATCATTTTTTAACTAAATATATAAAAAATTATCAAATTACAAATCATGCCTAAGAATATAAAAATAGTATAAATCTGTAAATAGAGCAATTAGGTTAAAGAATTTTCAAAAAAACTACTTATAAATATTTTAGATATGTACTATATATATATATATATATATATATATATATATATATATATATATATATAGAGAGAGAGAGAGAGAGAGAGAGAGAGAGAGAGAGAGAGAGAGAGAGAGAGGTTCAGATATCTAGATATATTTACTAGAGATATTTTATAATTTTTGTAAATATTTAGATATTTTATGAGTTAGATATGGAAGGTTCTAAAGTTTTATCCTCATTATATACTTGACTATATCTCTATCTTCCACTCATCTCTATTAAATATGTGGAGCAATTATAAATAAATGAGGTCTTGTTAAGCCAAACCATAAAGAATTAAATAGTCAGCTTCTAAATTAAATTTTCTTTAATAAGCTCTCACTTACCTGAATGTTGGGCTAGTAAAAAGCCAGTAAGAACATAAGATCAGTGTCACGGAGATGAGGATGTTGCGATGAATGTGTGGCTATACAAGATAAGATAAGATTATGAATAAACGCATTAGAGAGAAAGTAGGGGTAGCATCTCTTATGAAAAAGATGAAAGGATATTGCCTTAGGTGGTTTGGACATGTAAGGAGAAGACCCTTAGAAATCCCTGTAAGGAGAGTAAATCAGGTGAAAGATAACCCAATAGCTAGAGGTAGAGAGAGACTAAAAAAGACTATATGCGAAACGATTAAAAAAAATTTAGATTTGAATGATATTTCTAAAAATTTAATTTATGATAAGACACAATAGCGTCGTTTGATCTATGTAGTCAACCCTACTTAATGAAAAAATACTTACTTGTTGTTGTAAGCTCTTGATTACCTAAAGACTAACTTCGATATTGGCTCATTGAGCTCAAGTAGCTCATGAGTTTAAGATAAAATGAGTTTGAGCAAATAAAATAAGCTCAATTTCTTATTGAGCTGAGTCTAAATTAGACTAGACTTGGATTAACTCGACTCTTTTCCAATCTTATTTAAAAGGTCACATAATTTGAAATCGAAAATACTATATAATTAAGATTTTTATCAAAACAAATTGTTATTGTTATTAAATTTTAGAGTACTTTTCATTATTTTGACTTATGCAACAACTAACCTCGAATATTTTGACAAAAGAAAAAATAACTACCCTTAAATATTGACAAATTTTGCCAGAATTCTTTTTATTTCCTAACTGGCATTACGCATTTGAAACATTCAACGGCATTCCAATCATAACATATTTTATTTTCTTTCTTGTCTTTTATTTAAATTTTATGAAGAGTTTTAAATTTAATTATACGTTTTATTTTTTATTTTAATTTATTTTATATTTAACAAAATTTAAGTAAAAAAATAATGAAAGTGACAAAAAATAGAAATAGGTAAATCTCTATCCCGGATGGATGAGTATCAAATTTTGCCAACTTAAAAATAAATTATGCCCATCGAATTTTGCCAACTGTTGTCCCCTGTTCCTGTCCCACCAATCAAATTTTGCCAACTAAAAAATAAATTATACATCATTTATTTTAAGTTCCGTTATATGTTAACGCCGTTCTCTTCTTATTCGAGCACTTTCTCTCTGCTTTGAACCACTTCTCTGCCGCAATTTCCCCATTTTCACCAGAATGTTTTCGCCTTTTCTTCCTTTTGTCCTATATTATCAAAGTCTTCAAGTTGCACTAGTGCTTTCAACCACTCCACCGCATACAAGGAAAATAAAAACACACAAATTAAATGTGGGCATTTTCTTTCTGAAATTTCACACAATAGGGAGATGAAGTAGGCAGTAGACTTCTTTTTAACGAAGTGCAGAATTTAAATTCAAGCACTATTACTTGGACAAAAGTTTGATCTTAATGGTGAAGGAAAGGCTGATGGGAGGAGATGGTTGGGTGAGAGAATGTGGCCTTGTTGGTTCTTACAGGCCTCCTTATAATGATGCTGTAGGTGAGAATTTTCACCTTAATGCAGAGGATGGACCTAGACATCATATTCTGTTCAGATAATTCAGATTTCCATTAAAGAGGCAGCTTGATGGAATAGGGATTTTGACAAACGGATCAAGGGCCGGACAACATTTGTGACACGTAGAAGAACAAGAAATATAGATGAGCAGAAACCAAATTACAGGCATGGCGGACAGTTTCGATGATATTTCATGAGTGAAGAAAAAAGGATTTTGAACAGTGCAGAATTGATCAATCTTGATAACCATATTCAGTCTCAATAATCCCATTCAATGAAGATCAAATATTGTTTAATCATGGATTTGATATAATTAAAACGCACAAAACATCAGGAATTTGTTCGAGACAAAAGGATATCGCATCATCATTGAAATGGGACAGATCAACGTTAGTGAGGAGCACCGGAGTAGACTGAAAGTGCAGCGTGAATACTTTTGTAAGGGGATAACGGTGTTAATATTTAACAGAACTTAAAATAAGTGACCTGTGATTTATTTCTTAGTTGTCAAAATTTGAATGGGGAGATAGAAATGGGGACATAACGAGGGGATATGTCCAGATTTGTGTAATAATCCAAAAATGTAAGGAGATCCTTTCAGTTGGTCACAATGCAATTGCATTCGTAATGAGATGGACTTTAGGAAGAAAGGTAAATCAAAATCAAGTGGATTATGTAGAAGTGTAGGTCATACTTGTCTAAAGTGTCTCGATCGTAGTGACACTCTTGGATATAATTCGCATCAAGAGTAATATCTATTGGAGTTGCAAAATTTGTAATACTGCATTGTAATTTAAAACTATGTGTGATATTAAGTAATAATGTTTAGATCAAGTTTAATCAACCATTTATCATTCTATAATTACTATTTATTTTTATGTGAAACAGATCCAAAAATGCAAAGATATTTTTATAGTCGGTCACAATCTAATCTCATTCATAATGAGATAGACCTTAGAGAGAAATATCAATTAAAATTATGTAAATTATACAGAAATAAAAGTCTACCTGTTTAAAGTGTTCCAATCATGGTGACACTTTGGACAGAACTCTTATATGCTATGTTTGCAATTTTTGTAATACTGTAATGTAATTAAAAACCATGTATGATATTAGGTAATGAAGTTTTGATCAAGCTTAATAAACCATTTACCATCTTATAATCACTAGTTATTTTTATGTTAAACATATATCATTAATGTGCATGCTTATCTAATTATGCATGCAAACTATCATATAAATATTAATTTATTTTAATAAATATTAAAACATTTATACTTTTTAATATACATACTAATGTAATTTTATAATAGTGTATTTAAGATATTTCAAAATTTTATAATAAAATTTAAAAATATAAACTATTAAAAAATAGCAACATTTATATACAACTCATTAACAAAAATAAATATAAATATAAACCACATACTTAAACTAGTTAAAACTAACAGATATTAAAAAAATATTAATACATATAAACCTAATACTTAAACTAATAAGTAATGTAAAAAAACTAATAAGTATAATAAAAAACACATATAAGTATACAAAACAATATAATTTTTTATTTTAATATGCATTATTTATTTTCAAAAAATATAATTTTAAGAAAAATAAATTAAAAAAACTAAACGTAAATCTTTTTATAAGTAAAAAAAGAAAGAAGAAGAATAGCTTAGTTAGGAAATCGGTTTTTTTTTTTAATAGAGCATTGAAAAGTGCACGTTAGGAGCAACATTGAAAAAAAAAAAATCCCTTTTTAGGAAATAAAATTGGAACTGTGGTAGTATGGAAAATATAGATAAAAAGTGCATTATCTTGGTAAAAAAAAGCCAATATTTTCAAGAAGCTATCATATATGAGAAATTTTTGTATGCTCGATCTTGGAGTATTATACTAGTCTAATGAAAATATAATATATAATACTTATAACTATATATACTATTAGATAAAAAATAAAATATTATTAAATTAAAATTATATTATTATAAAACTTGTTAGAGTATATATTATGAAAGTAATTTAGAATTTATAGTCATATAATGGCTACAGTAAGACCCCTTCTCACTTTGTTCAACTCTTCGTCTCTTCTCATCTCTTGTTCTTTTATTTTCCAGCAAGTCATGTAGTTTCTCTCTTTAACTTGCGTCTTAATCTTTTGCTCCGGGCCTCCATCCTCCATTATTTCTCATCTCTCTGTGCTAAGAAGACAGGATGTAATATGAAAAAAAAGACTCTAAATCAGATTATTGCTTTTGTTTTAAAGCCAGTTTTGCCTTACTTTTTAGTTTTTAAACTTTTATTTTCTTCCCGCTGTATTTCTCTACAGCTTGGGAGTTCGAGAATGAGAACAGTCATCCTAGAAATGACTATTATACCAGATTTAGTTGGTACTACATTTTTTATGTGCTTGAGTAATGTGAGTATAATTAAATTAATGGGTATGAATTAGAGTTTTAAGTTTTTTTTTAAACTCACCTGCATCAGAGTAATATGCCATACAATTCGGTTTATATCCATATTATATACTAAATTCAACTCAAATTTATTATCAATGTAATTTTTTATATTATTATTAAATTAATGTTTTTAAGTATTTATTATTATAGCCAATTCTTTTAATGATATGATTATAAATAATTAATAGTAGTGTGAATTTTTTTATGGTGTAGAAAATCTTACTCTTTCATCATCTTATATTATAAAATAGTTATATATTATTATTATTAGTATTATTATTATCATGATTATTATTATTATTATCATCATTATTATTATTATTATTATCATCCTTCTAACTTTAGGAAAAAAGGGTATTTTTGTAACAAATGTTTCACATAATTAGTGATAAAATTTTCACAACCCCATGTTATGGTAGTACGATCACATGTGTATATATATATAGAGTAGTGCCATTTCTTACGACATATTTTCTTACTTCAATCTTCCTTGAAATTTAATGTGTATTTATATTTGCTCTCTCTCCATTTTGAGAATTCACTTATAAAGACATCTCTTGTGGCTAATGAAAGTTAACGATGTTTCATAAAATAATAAAAAGTCAATTTTATCATTATCTACTTCCAAAATTCTGTTCCACTTTTTTTACCTAACCAAAACACTCAAAGGATTACACATCATTAAAATTAAAATTCTTTCATTCTACCAAATTTTTTTTCTTTCATTTTAAAGATTTTAAAAGACAAGGTTTGAGAAATTTCCATGCCATCTCGAATGGTCAATCTGCCATCCAAACCCGCCGCTCATTGTCGGAGTCCTTAGCATTACTTAGCAAGTTGACTGTTCTGACGTCAACTCATGTTAAAGAAGATGAAAATCTCTAGCAACCTTTTCATCGATGCCACCACTACGACTGATCTTACCAACGTTGATCACCCTCACCGTGCTTCTTAAGATTCCAACACCAGACTTGAGCAACTGTTTTATTTTTCTAAAAAATATAATTACAATTTGTGATTGGATTGAGTTTTTTCAAGCAAATAATAGTGTGTTTTTACATGTTTAAAGGAGAGTGTAGGCCTAAAAATAGTGGTGATAGAGGAAGACAGTTTTGTTTTGTTTTGTTTTTGTTTTGGGTGAATAGAGAAAGACAGTTTCGGAGAAGGAATTAAGTGCAAGCTTGAAGAAAATAGTGTTTTAGAGAGACAAAGTATGAGATATCAAACATAACATAAGGCCGGTATTAATTTATTTTAGTTACGTGTTTCACTACTAGCCATTTGCTCACTTAACGATCTGTCACTTATAACTCATATATATAAGGGAGGTCTGTGTAATATGTAAGGGGAGGTTAGGTTATTTCTAAAAATGGAGTGTTATCGTGCGTAAATATACTAAACAGGGGCAGAATTACGTTGGAGTGGAGGAGGCCGCCGCTTCCTCTAAATGGAAAACTTTCTCAACTAATTTTGGTTACATCTATAATAAATAAATTAAAATAATATTAATTTTATACCATCCGCCCCTTGCATTTTGACTCTGGATCCGCTCCTGATTTACTAAACTTCTGAAAAAATTGAAGTAAATTGTCCTATATATGAATACAAAAGAGATATAAATAAAACGGCAAAGATACTTTCAGATAAAAAAATATATGGTAAAGATTCTTATACAAATTTTTTGATTCAAATACTTATACAAATTTTATACTCATAAATCCCTTACAAATTTTATGATGGACTTGTTTGAACCATTAAAAAGTTACAATTATATCGTAGTGTTATTTAGTGTTTTACATGAGTATATAAGAAATCATCATTTTCACAAATAAAAAGGTATACACGCATGGCATTTCATGCATATATCGTCTCCATAGCTTATTTATAGATCTTTAGATCCATGAACCAGCTAGTTAACTGGTCGGATTCTTTATAATCTCATTATTCGTTGAATTTTTATATTTTAATTTTTTTTTTAATTTATTCACAAATTTATATTAATTCTCATAAAAATATTACAATTACATATAATTTAATTTAAAACTCCTCTTACATAAAAATACGATAGATAAAAGTTAAAAGATATTTGGTTACATGAAAAACATTTTCCGATTCTTTATTTGGATCAATTATGCAGTCAACCCAACACGACTCAGTCTGACTTGGCTAATTTTTGAGAAAACCAATGACCCAAGGTAGTTTGAAGACCCGGTTGGTTCATCCACATATACTGCTTAATAATAGGGAATAACACTGAACAGAGAATGACGCATCCCCACCAGCTGAACAGAGACGTTGCATCCTTCACCTTGTTACAACCTTGTTTCTGCCACTGGCATGCAAGCTTGTCCTTGTTGCAGCCACCTCACACGTCTATTTCTTGTCGTCGCTAGCTTGTTTCCATCGCACTCAACATCACAGCTTCATTTACATGTGTATGTTTTGCTTTGGTTTTGTATTAGTGATATCATGTGCCGCTCAAACAGTCAAACATAAGGCTAGTAAACCCTTTATTTGAGGCCTCCAAAATTTAATAATATTGTATATATAATTTTATATATTTATTATATTTATTTATAATAAACCTAGGCCCTTAATTTATATTACTTTCTCACCATTAATTAGTCAACTATATATAACCTAATCACTTTTAAACGTCACATTCTTTTTCACTTTTTCTCACTTTTCCCCTCACATTCAAATCATTTATTTACTTAAAAACATTGAAGCAAAAGCATTTCATTAAAACACTCCCAGGAAGTGATCACTTTTGATAACAACATATTAATGCTCTATTGTTCTAACCTTCTATCAACTTAATTTATATTTTTCAACCTATACTTCATAAGTATATTTATTTCTTTTTGTTATTTATTAGAATTTAAATTTGTCAACTAGAAAATGCAAATCTAGTTATTCAAAACTAAAAAAAAATAGAGAGAAGAATTGAAGCTTTAATACAATCTAAAAAAGGAGCTCTTGATAAATCTTATATAAAATCAACAATGCTTCAAAAAATATCAATGGATTAACTATATCATAAATTGAAAAAGAAATGTTAGAAGAAATTGGTTATAAAAATTTAATTAGTAACTTTGTATTTTAAAAAGCAAGAAAAATAAATTCTAAATAAATAATTTATATTGTTTTTACTAAATAAGATAAAGGCCTTTTATTAAAGTTTGACTTTAATTAGGCTACCAACTCTCTTGACCTTGTGTAAATATCATCTCAACTCTCAGATATAATCAATTGTTTGTTGGGGCTTTTCGAATTTGAGTATGTTTGGATTAGATAAATTACTTTCGAAAACAACTTTTTATACAAATTAAGCAGTTTTCTTTAATTTACAACATGTTTGGGTTTTGGTAGGAAAAGCTCTTGATGACATTTAGAATGCATTTATTTGTACTTTTTTCATAAGAGAAAAGTTTTTTATTTTAAAAAACAATTATGAAATATGAATATATATTTAAATAATATTTTAAAAAAGTAATTTTCTGTTAGAATGAGTTATTTTTTAAAATCATTAATTATGGAGATATGCAATAGAAAGAGAGAAAGTAAAAAATACTTTTCATAAAAATTTCTAAAAAACAATTAATTATTTTTATTATTTTATAATCACTTTTTTAAAAATTTATCCAAATGCACTCTTAATTTGCTGAAATAGCTTTTTTTAATAATATTTATTTTGAGCATTTTGATTATTAATTTTAGATTATTTCAAAAGATTTAGAAAATAAATACATATTCACCATCAATCAAATAATTTTCAATTATTTTAAATTTTTT
The DNA here is from genome assembly GCA_029884595.1 of Ormosia semicastrata. Taxonomy (NCBI): domain Eukaryota; kingdom Viridiplantae; phylum Streptophyta; class Magnoliopsida; order Fabales; family Fabaceae; genus Ormosia; species Ormosia semicastrata. Next base: position 13,577,804 of record JAQQTO010000041.1, read on the forward strand.
TAATAATTTAATACATAAAAATAATTTTATTTATACAATTTAAATAAAATCTATCTTAAAAGTTTTTATGAATTATTATGAATTAACATATTTAAACTTAAATTAATTTTCTTATAATCGATTGAACACATAATATTTTTTCATATTAATCCAAATACACAAGCCTATAGTTTGAAATTTGAAGCTTGAAATTTGAAACGTGTTATTTAGTTTTGTTGGAAATTAGAGTTTTGAGGCTACTGAAATAGGAAAAAGGCATGTGTGGTGTATGGCTCGTAACGTGGCAGATTCTACATCATTCCTTTTATCTATGTTTGGGCACATCTATCAAGTTGAAATATAAATTTTTTATTTTTCCGAAACGGAACAACCTAAAGTGGCCCGACATAAAATGCAACCCTGATCCTGCATTCCTGCTGGGGGCACCACGCACAAAATTCTCACGCTAGGTTTAGTTAACAATAATTTCTGGGACTAATATCTCTTTCCAATTTCATTATTATATATATTGAGAGAAAAGATTGCCTGTAAAACATCTTAACGATTTCTTCCTATTCTTCGAAGTTTTGTCCGCTTCTATTTTCTCTTTTATTTTCTGCCCTGGCCTTAGCTGAAGGCAAGAGACCCAATATTCCATGATTTCCATCAAATTGTGCAAGAAGGCATGGCTGCTTCGTTTACTTATAACCCATTCAAGTAACACAGTATACAATTGGAAACGTTTAACTGTAACTCGAATTCTCGAATCACTCGGAACTCATTTAAACTTTTTCTCTCCAATCCAGATTTTACACATGAAAATGCCATCTGTCTTCAAATTCAAGCTAATTCTTTTTAATTCAAGTAAAAAAAAGAGCTAATTCTTTTTAATTTATTTCCGTTTATGTTGTTTTCATTCACTATAGTACTTTATATGATAATGAATGCTTTGGATTACTCATAAAGGACCAATAAACTCTATTATATACCACCAAAAAAAAAAACTCTATTATACAAATTGACGCTTAATATTGGGTTTGTGTTAGCTTAAGGCACCTATAAGAAAAATTCATCTCTTCGAGTTGTAGATACCATTAATTAATTAGAAAAATCTGTCATGGCAATAAAACAGGGAAAAAGAACTGAAGATCTGTCAAATTCATAATGAATTCAACGTAGTAAGTTTGTTTCATCAAAGTGTTCAAGTCACTAAAAACAATTTTAGTTAAGCAGTGGGTACATGGGTACAAAATAAAAATAAACCCGAAAGTTACATTGGCAGATTAATCAATTACTATGATTATTTCCATGTAATGGATGTAATGGATGACGTCATCTTCCTAAACTGCCCGTAGCAAATGACTCAATGAGCATGCGCACTACATGAATGGTGGTCGTGGATATGCAAATTTGCTTATTATAAAATATAAACAGATTGTGACAACCCGTTTATAAATAGTTAAATACTGCTAGTACGTGCATAGGTCCCCCTGCAAGTGATCAAGTAGAGAAAGTTGCCTTCCGAGATAATATTCCATTTCCAGAGGTTTGTTTAGGAAAATAGACGAAAATGGTTCAAGAGGCACTCCGAAGAGGTCCCTGGACAGAAGAGGAGGACTTCAAATTGATCACCTTTGTTGGCTTGTTTGGAGACCGTAAATGGGACTTTAAATCTAAGGTATCAGGTTTGAAGGAGGTGGGAGACAGTAATACATAGGTATTATTAGGTAATGCTTATTTGGGCATGCTAGCTTATGGAAGTAGCAGCCCTTTAACCACCTCATTTTGTTGTAGGTTTGAATAGAACAGGTAAGAGTTGCAGGTTACGGTGGGTTAATTACCTGCATCCTGGTCTTAAACGAGGGAAGATGACACCCCAGGAAGAGAGCCTTGTGCAAGAGCTTCACTCAAAATGGGGAAATAGGTTTGAGAATATGCAGAAATTAAGCTGCAAAGTCAATAGTCATGTCTATTCTATTCTTCACTTTTTTTTTCTAAAGCTAATCATAGAGCTCTTTTGAGACATGCAGATGGTCAAAAATTGCTCGCAGATTACCAGGGCGCACAGACAATGAGATTAAGAATTACTGGAGGACTCACATGAGGAAGGTGGCCCAGGAGAAAAAGCTGACAGCAGTGGATTCACATGCTTCCAAAAAGGCCGGAGAAGAAATCTTTTATGACACAAGAGGTCCTAATCTGAAAGGCTCAACTCAAGTTAAGGTAGGAGAAGATCAAGAAGGTGAACAAGGGTACTCTGTGGATGATATATGGAAAGATTTTGATCTGTCAGAAGAGAACATTCTGCAGCCCGTCTATGATGGGCACAGTGAAGAGGGCAGCAACTTCCCTTGTCCTCCAATGCCTTATCCATCATGGGAGTATTCTTTAGACCCGCTAGGGGTGATGGATGAAGAAAGTATGTTATTCCCTACAAGTGACCCATATTTTTCCTGCTATGCACAAGGCAGCGCATTTCTAACCGGCTAATCAGGATTCTTTTTCCAATCAATATTTTGTTCATATCTTATGTGTGCTATCTGTTTTAAGAAAGTTTAACCTGTTTAGCATTGTATCATTAAGCTTTTGGCATGGTTCTCCGTGGTGTGACACAGCTGTAATAATCTCAAGCATAACTGTAGTACATGCCAATGTTGCAGTGCTTTTACTTTCAAAAAACATCCAATAGGATAGGGAGTTGGGATGTTCTGAATGTAAAATACCAAGCACCTGTACGTTTACATCTAAGTTTTAATCTGATCTACACGCCTACCAATGTAGCTTTTTTATTCTTTATATTAGTAGCTACCACATAATGCATGAATAATCCATACAGCTTCCCAGTCAAAATCAGATAACATACACAACATACAGACAAAGCAGAAGACAGCATACGCGGGCGCATTATTACATTTATGTAGTTCTTGATGGTAAAAATGTGATTGAAGGACAAATTTGATGTTGCTTAAAACTTGAAATGCCCAATTAATTTAATATATTTATAAGGTTGTATTTGAATGACAAGAAATGAGAAGAAAAAAAAAGAATGAGAAAAAAGAAAATAATGGTTTGAGAGTTTAATAATAAATAATAATAAAAAACTCAAGAAATTATTTTCTTTTTTTTCTTCAAATACCAAGTTTTTGTTCCTCAAAATTAGAATAAAATGAAAAAAATAAACTTACAAAAGCTTAAAAATAAATATTTAACATTATGTTTCCATGTTATGATTTAATTTCTAAACATAATAATACAATTATATTTTTTTATTAATTTTCTAAACAAAAAATAATAATAATTTTATTCTATTCCTTCCCTTTCTAATTTACCACTTATTCCATTATGACCCATAGACTGTGACTAATGATTTTCAGGTAGGCTTTCCCACCAACTGTGCAAGTACAGCTCAAGAACAAAATACAAAATACAATCCTTTTCCCCGACAATCATTCTGCTATTATTCAAGCTGTAAATCAGCAGTTACGAACATCCAATAAAGGCAAATGAATGAACCTCCAAATATGTTTTGTTCTGCCCCAGTAAAGTATTTAGCATTGCATATTTGCCTTTATCGGAATTTTGCATTTACAAATTTAGCATGGCACATCAAGAATCTGCAGTTGTATATTTCCATTAAAGGTAAAAGCAACTACAACTCTTATAACCACTCCTTTATCCAAAAACTCAGTAAAATTGCTCCCACATTGCGGTATGTTCATTTTATCAACAATGCTGCCTCGCTTATTACCGTGTGCAAGTTTCTTGTCTCAGTTAAAACGCATTCCCTATCAAACAGAGCAGAAACGACAGCAACTCCGTTCAAATTTGGTACACCGATTTCCATGACAGCACGAGCATTTGACAGACCAATGCCACCAATTGCAACCACAGGCAGTTTAGAGGCCTGGCATACCTCCCTCAAGCCATCTAAGCCTACAGTACGATTGTTTGCCTTTGTACTAGTGGGATATACACCACCACAACCAACGTAATCAGCACCATCAATCCATGCTTGTTGGGCTTGTTCTGGAGTCTTGCATGATATACCAATTATCTTTTCAGGACCAAGGAGAGATCTAGTAAGACGTGCAGGCATGTCAGACTGACCAACATGAACACCATCAGCATCACAAGCAAGAGCCACATCTATACGATCATTTATAAGTAGAGGTACTCCATAGGAACGGCATATTTTAAGGCATACTTTGGCAGCATCAAGAAAGTCCCGTGTCTTAGCATCCTTTTCCCTGAAAAAAGCAGAGAAGTAAATCAGGCTAAAATGATTCATGCCCATGCTTAAGTCCTAACAAGCATACAAGTAAAAATCAAACATGCATCATCAGACACTTACTAAAGTGACACAACAAACATTTCTAAATTCAAGAATATCAGTAACCACAAACATGAATTAAGATCAAACAGTCATTGAACTGGAAATTCACTTTATAAATTGGCAATCAAGGCGCAAAAGTAATTACTTTGGAGAACAAAATTACAATCACGGCTGAATCCTCTCCTTTATAGGATAGCCTCACGTCGCTTCAATTATGAGACTATCTTTTTTCATGGAAGGAACAAGGTTAGATAGCCAGCAGAGACAGTTAGGTTAAGTAATTGATTACGCTGAGTTGAGATAAGAACAAAAGGACTGGAAGAGATAGATTGTGGTGATGTTAAAATTAGCTGAATGAGATTATAATACATTTTGATACCCTGGTTGATTTCAAACAGTTAAATACTGCCACAGGAAAGTTTGTTCGACATATACTTCAACAAGACATGTATGCAGCAATGCAGATGAAATAGAACTTAAACAGGTTTCCTTAGCAACAAACAAGTAGGATATAGCACATACTTTATGGAGGTTTTCCTTACCCCCCGTTTTTAAAGGTAAAATGAGATGAGAAAGAACAAAAGTAAGCATCAGGTACAAGAAAACAGAAATCTGGACACACAATAATAGAAAAGGATCCCTGGTGTAATATTGTTTGTCAAAGTTCAACTAATCAGGCCTGAAATTGAACATGTCACTCTGTACAGGGTTCAACTATCCCAGATCGTTAGGATAGTCAGCTTGGCATATTAAACCATATAAAATAAAATTATATCTGCTATCTACTGATGGCAAGAAACACATTCTGTATCACAATTACGATAATACAAAATCAAGCAAAGCACATTTAACAAAACAAACCTTAATTGAACAATGGTAGCACCTCCTTCTACAGCAGCTTTAACAGCTTCAGCAATGGAACGGCCCCACTTCCTATTCATGGATGAATCCGTTACAGCATATAGCAATAAGTCATTTGGATTGAACCTATACTGCCTACAAGAATTCTGATTGATATTCTTAAGCGCCAAAAAATGGTCAAAAGGGCCTTGGGCTCCATTTCCAATGACCAAGTCTCTGCTGTAGACCAAGGCATTCTCTATAAAACGTTTAGCTACCTGCCAGAATGCAGATATGTAAAAATATTAGAATGATAGCATATTCCGTCTTTCATTCTCTTTTATTTTTATTTCCTCCTTCTCTATTTTATTTATAATGGGAAAAAACAGAGAAGGGGGACGATCATGGGTACAGCTGAACAAACCTTCACTGCTGAAAGCACTGATAAACCTTTGGCCAGCTCTGCCGCAATGCATGATGCCAAAGTGCAACCAGTACCATGAGTATTGCGAGTATTGACACGCGATGAACACAGCTCATAGAATTCCTCACCTGCAAAACTCGAGACCTAGAAATGAAGTTCATTTTTAACATAGATTTGAACATACATTAGCAAAAAGAAAAGGATAAAAGTTGTTGTGTTCCATAAATTTTTTTATTTTTATATATATATTTTTGGCCATTATATCTCATAGAATAAAAAAATTGAACCTTACCATCAAAGAATACATCAATAGCATCTAATGAATCAGGGAGGTCACCACCTTTGACAAGTACATTCCTGCAATGAAAATTAATTATCTGTAAAAGCACACTACTCTTAAGTTAGAGTAGTTTTAGATTTAATTTTGTGACCTCTGTCCATGAAGCCAAACACACTCACATATAGAACACCATCAGAATTTTCTGCTAGAATAAAGCAAGCAATTCAATTATTGGGCTTCATTGCTTTAGGGAAACTATTCAACAATCCACATTGTGTAGGTTGATACAAACAGCACTATGATACATACGGAATGTGTTCTCAGCTCCAAAAGTACTGCTCAGGCCCTCAGGGCCATAGTAGATATTCAATTATACATATCTCAGCTCCAAAAGTATATGTTATACATACAATTTCACCTATGTTATTCTGATTTTAGAAGTTTGTTTCACTATATAGTTCTAAGCATACTAGCATAGTAAGAGAATAGTATACCAATTTATCATTTTTAAATATTTGAAATAAAATATTAAAAGGTCTCCATTTCCTATCTTGTAAATCTTTTAGCATTGAAAGTCTACTACTCATGCAGCAAAGTTCTGCTTAAAAAGAAACTTATATGATATTTCCATAAGTTTCTTAAAGAAAAGACAAATAACTATTAATAACAATACAAGACAAATAATTATAATAGTTTTAAGACGTGATTTAGTTAGATTCGAACAAAAAATTCGAATATATTAAACAGCAACGAACCTAGGACCCAAATCACGTATCAATTTTGCAGCAGTACGCATATCAGCAACTGATTTCAGTGGCACGTTATTAAGTAAAACTGATGCCTCTTTTATATTTGGGGTTACAATGTCGGCCATGGGAAGCAGCTCCTCCCTGCATTCAAAAATCAATAAATAAGCGGAATCAATTTCATAAAGTTTTATTAATAAACTTGAAATAATATTACAAAGAGTATTTCTATCCATTTATCCCTTGTTGTAAAAATAATGATGAAAATAAAATTCATTTTAAATATGTCCTAGTTTTTCTGCCAAAAACTATAAAAACCAATAGACAGAAACCCACAAGAAAAGAAAATTAAGCATAAAACTACATAATCAAAGGATTTCAAATAGTGAAAAGTATTTGATATCTTGTTGTGAAGACAGATGACTATGAAAAATAATTTCATGTCATACGGATGCTGCATGGTTCAGGTTCAAAAACACATACCGAAATCCAGCAAGAACAGAAGGACCAGCAAGTACATCTCCACTGGTAGATACCATGACAGGATCAACCACAAGAGCTGTCTTCAGTAAAAATGAAGACAGCACAGAAGTCACTCCAATTGCAATTAAATAAACATGTTAGAAATTTTGGTACAAGTGAATACCTTTGACTGGAAATTTCCTAAGGCTCTGACAAAGGACCTTCACTATACTAAGTGAAGGCAGCATGCCTGTTTTGACCTGGTGACATAGCATAATTAATTCAGGAGGAAAAAATATTAGCAACCACTGTTAACAAAGATTTCAGGGTGTATCAAGAACAGAAAGTAAGCAACCCTTATAACAAGCATCATGCTTAGAGAACTAAGTAGATCAAATTTCACAATCGCTCAATGCAAGGTTAAAATTTTGTTTTTCTCCCAAAGGAGCACTTTGTAGCATAATAAATATCATATTAATATCTAGTATTTGTGTTTAGATCTTCCCTACAATCTGACATTCCAAATGGCAAGTGGAATGCAATTCATGTTTTATTCTTTCGCATGAAATTGGGTCTAGGCAAAACAATAACTTTGAATTTAAAAAGCAAGTTATGCAGGAAATATTAGGCAATGCATTAACATACCAACATTCCCAATAGGTTTCAAAATCCAGCTTCCTATTAGTTTCAAGAGGTTTTCAATATGCAAAGATGAAAAAGTGTACTGCTTTAGCCTTTGTAAAGGTTTCTTGTTGAATAATATGAGCCATCGTAAGAGTTTTCTTGAATCATAAAGACTACAACTAGGAAAAATACTTGAAAATAATAGCTGTAGCACTTACTATTTTGACTTACCACATCAACATGCATATCAGAGAGCACAGACCTTATCTGCTCTCCCACAAAATCCGCAGGCACGATGTCCACTCCCTAGCAATTGCCACAGAATTGAGAAAAGGAAAATAAAAAAGCAATATAAAACTCAATTAAGCATTGGTATTAGGGTTAGAATTGAATATACCATGAAACTAACAGTTGGCCAGTGTTCATTATATGAAAAAGTTTTGAACTAACACAACTTAATGCTTTCTTTAGAAAATAAAAAAGAAGCCAACTAGACACTTATATTCTCATTAGAAAAAGTGTGAAATCAAATCCTTACTTTCTTTTTTAAAAAAAATACTTTCTGTTTCTGGGCAACAAACAGACATGAGAATGATGAAATTAATATGAAACTGAACCTGAACTCCAACAGTGTTCTGTGCAGTAACAGCAGTTATGACAGTGGAACAGTAGACGCGCCGAGCAGCACAAGCCTTTAGATCTGCTTGGATTCCAGCACCACCCCCAGAATCAGAGCCGGCAACAGTGAGTACATGTGGGATTTTGCTGTCAGAAGTGTGAATGGTTGTTGAAGCTCTATCTGCTTGCATGTTCACAAAAGCCTGCCTTTGATTCTTTTGATTACTATCTGAATTCCAAGACAGGAAGCTCGAATTCCTCACTTGTTTAAACACTAGTGGGGCAACCTGAAGTGACTGCCAAGAGTTCCAGAGAAAAAAATGGTCAACAAAGTACACGGGAAAATGGGAGAGAGAGGAAACAGAAAAGAGCATCAACGTGTTAACACATCTTTATAAAAAAAAGCATGACATAGAGAAGTTACCCTCAATTGGATGGCATAAAATGAAAACAAAGTCACCGTTTTTTTTTTTAACATAAATAAATGACTAGATAAACTTATGCCAGGAACTGTATATCTGTATTCTAAGTTCCAACTTAATCAACTTCATATAGGAACAGAAATGAGTTGTTAACATAATTAGTGCAAATACAATGATATTCAGGTTACAAGTTACATATGTTACTCTTAACTCAAACAAAAGAGATTCTGCACTTATAAGAGTTATAAATCCAGACCACGCTTACTATTTTGCTTCCTCTGAACTACAAAGTCCCAGTCATGACACAGACATTTATACAAATATCTACAATGCAACAAATTAACTATGCACGTAAATGATATCAGTCTGTTATCCAAATTAGTACCAACAACCCAAATTTGATTTGCATCTTTGTCAGGTAAAACCGTAAAAACGTAAAGTTATGCGAATAATTTATTCCTTCGGGGTGTAAATTATGCAAATAATTTTTAATTGTAGCTTCAGATTTATTTTTACTAATAAATAAGAGATGGTGAGTACAAAGATTAATAAATTTTACCAAAAGAGACTTATTCCACACGAGTATCCAAGTGCAGTTTCAAAATCAAATAATCAATTATGTTGCTGAGGTTTTGCTTGGTCCTACATGCTTAGATAGCAGATAGCAAATCCACACATAAATTAAAATTACTGGATCGAACATCTTCATTACCTGAAATTTCTGCTTGATTACGAGATGAAGGGAACCTGCATTTTATCAAATAGCATCATTAAATCTTAGAAATGAACAGGGTGAAAAGAAATGAACAAACTTGCAAACATTTCGTCGGTGGAGTACAATGGAAATGAAAGAAGAGGTTCAATTGTTCAAGTGAAGGTGTTCCTACTTCCTATTAGCTGTTAAGTCGTTATTTAAAGCGACATCACTTTTGGGGATCTGGACTGGATACTGGATTCATGCGAACTTTGGTGAGTTCATTCTTTCCTTGAATTCCTTTTCTTTTTTGTTCTTATTATTTTTTCCCTCCTTTTGGTCCATTTGTTCAACTTACCTTCTTCATTTATCCCAAATTATATATCATCTTTCTAAAAACTCAATTTTAATGCCATAAGGAGGAAAGGTTCGTTTGGATTTAAGGTTTTTAATGTTGATAAATATTGTAGTTTAATGATCTCTGTGCTTCAATAATCAAACAAGCATGTATTGACCTTTATTATTCATAATTTTTATGAAATAATTAATCAATTAATTTGGAAAAAGCCTATTAGTCCTACTAATCCGATCCACTATATTTATATATATATATATATATATATATATATTAATAGAGTTTATAACACTTATATAATTTATTAATTATATATCAATATTTTATATTTATTTTATATAGAATATAATTATTTCTTTAAAGGTTATATATATTTAAAAATTAAAAAAATATAAATTTCTTGATCTAACTCACATGTAATATGTGTCTTTAAATAAATTTTTAGATTAAACTATGTTTTAATGTTTTCATTAAAAAAGTTAGGTCAAACTCCTAAAAAAAAAACATATCATAAATAATAAGTTAGGCTTAAGTCAACATTTTTCAAAATATGTATAAATCTATTTAGACAAACTCTAACTCGACTTAATCTATTTACATTTAGGAAGAGGAAGCTTGTGTTTAAATAAGACAAAATATTTCTGGTGTGATTAACACGGTTCGGAGCTAATTAAAGGAAACGTGACAACTCATTAAAAAGAATGAAAAAAATTACTTCGTATGACTGAATCACATTGAAAGCCCATTACCTCATAACACTCATGAAAAATCCACTTATCAGATTTTAGCATTTTGGATTTGATTTCTCTGCTAATGCTTCAAAACTTTCTTTTTAGCCCATTTGTATTTTGTCTTCTATAACGTTATCCAGGGTTTTCTTTTTTTTTTTTAAAGAGAATATCAAGTGATTTTTCCATGGTTTGCAATCGATGATAATCATTGTACTTACAAAGATAACAAGACCATTTTCCAAATAAGAAGGATAGCAGGATTGTAGTCTTGGAGGTACAGGTGATTAGAATTAAGCTTTCAATTGCATGGGAAGTGGTCATTCTTGGATCACCTACCTCAAGACATTTTTAATTTTTAATTGTACCAATATTCAGTGTAGTGACGAGTGTACTGGAATTGTATAGCACATGAAAACTGTTTTTTTACTTTATATCATATGCCCTGACTTTGTTCCTTTTCAATTCTATATTTATTCTTCTAATTTGTTAATTTGTGCTTGATTTATATGAATCAGGTTGTATTTCTAGTATCCATTCATCTGGTCCAAACTTTACCAGCATTTGTTCAAGCAGTGACAAACAACACTGTATAAACACTCTGAGGAGAAAAGAGCACGAGTAGCTTAACTCTCGGTTACTGATGTTTTATCGAACATCTGAACTTGTATTTTCATTTCCGTTCACATTTTATTCTAAAATATTGCATTTAAAGTTTCTTGTTTATAGTCATGTACTTTAGGATAGTCATTAATGTTAGATTTCTTTTTTCAACGTCCTGGTGCATGATACCTACAATGAGTGCAACCTTTTAATGCTTAATGGGGTTACGAGAAGCTATAAGCAAATGCTGATTCATTTACTAAATAGTTATAATTAGAAGTAAAATTTATTAAATAAGTGTAACTTAAAAAATAATTATTAAAATAGTATAAATCGTGATTCTCATCCGACTTACATTTGAATTTTTTTTATTTTTTATGCTAAAATCGTGATCACAACTTCTATGTATTTTATTTTTTTTAAAAATTTGATATAAAAGTTGTATAAGATAATAATAATATGGATGTAAGTCGTGGTTGAAAGTCACAACTTATACTATTTTGATAATTATTTTTTAAGTTGCACCTATTTGATAAATTTTACTTCTATGTATAAATATTTGGTAAATTAATCGCAAATGCTCTTTTAGTTTCTTTTTATCTGTTTTAAAAAAATATATTTTGTCTCAATTTATTAGTCATTTGAGAATTTTAAAGATGTATTAATTAATTATTTTCTAATTTTACACTACCTTTTATTATCTCCATTAAACTTAATAAATGTACATATTAATTAACTTCTATAATTTCTTACACATATTTAATGGAGTGAGAAATAGTAATTTAATCATGCAACCTATATTCAACTTAATTTGAAGTTATTTATGATGTTTTAAATTTCTGTGTAAAAGTCTTAAAAGACAAATGTAAAGGAAAGAGAATAAAATTGCACCCTTGAGGAGTGTTAGACACACATACTCTATCACACTTATTTTAATATATTTTTATTGAATCACATCATATATTAAAATACACATTAAAATTTAATTATATATTAATCAAGTTAATTATATATTAATCGAGTTAATTACACGTCAATTAAAATTAATTATATACTTTAATGTGTAACATGACTCAATAAAAAAAATCTATTTTAAAAAATGTAACAGAGAGTGTATTCTTAACATTTCTCCTCACACCCTTAACATTAATTACACTTTTGAGCTAGTAGTAATCACGGATCCAACAATTAATGCTTAATATTGTTCATAGGTTCTTGGTGTTCCTTGGTAATCCGACATAGGCTTAAGCCTTTGTCAAGTGCAACAATTTTCTTCTTTTTCAAAGGGTTATTATCATGTAAAAGGTCCTAAATGATTTTAACTAGAGCTGAAGTTTGGCTAAAACATTCTAGTTTAGAAGGAATGGACAATACTTTTTTAAAAAAAGAAAAGAAAAAGAAAAAGGATTTTATAACTAGACAAAGTTCACAAGAATCAACATTTGACAAGAAGGAAATGCAAAGAAAAAAGAGAGCAGCGACAAGAAGCAAAGCCAGAGAAACCCATCCCACTTTCAATTTAAACTCAGTTGGGGAGTTTAGCTCCTAATAATCTGTGGTGGTAGTGGGAAGCTGTTCATGAGTGTTTGGGCTAATGAAGAAAATCTCGTAGACAATGGCAGGAATGGTAGAACCAATGAGATATTGGTCGAGCCAATAGACCCAGTGGTTTTTCCATGTCCAGCTAACAACAGCAGGCCCAAATGGGACTGTAGGGTTTATGGACGCACCGTCAAATGCACCACCGGCCAAGATGTTAGCACCCACAATGAAACCAATTGCAATTGGATCAATTATACCGAGGTCACCCTTCTTTGGGTCCACTGCAGTTGTACACACAGTATAAACCAAACCGAAAGTCATCACAATCTCAAACACAAGTGCGTTCACTGCTACCACCCCAGAAGACAGTGCGAGCCAATGCAGATGTTTCCTGCAATGGACATAGTAAATAATAACATATAATTTAGCACAAAAGAGGGAAATAAGCAAGAGTAATGTTCACTAAGGATAAGCAACTTGGTCTTACCAGTCCACCAGTGGCAAGTTTAAGAAGCAAGCAAGCAACCACATAGCCGAGCAACTGAGCAATCCAGTACAAAATGCTTTTAAGGAGGGTAATGTGGCCACCGACAAAGGCACTGAAAGTGACGGCAGGTTTGTACCACCAGAAATGTTAGCACCAACAACAGAGACCGCCACAAAAAGAGCAAAGGCATGAGAAAGTGATGCTGCCACTAGTCCAACTGGTGTTGCTGAACCATTGTTTGTGAGCTTATCTGCCAAAGCATAAAAGTGGTCAGAGACTTACTGCATGTTCAAATTATGAATGGAAACTAACGCAAAGTTACTGAAAAGAGTTGAATAAATAACATTTATATTTTTTGCACACCAAAATTTTTACACGGATAGAGATGACTCAATTATTCATGTGAAAAAAAAAAGACTCAATTATTAGTTAGTAATGTTTAAATTGATTATCAAACTGGTTATCTATTTATCAGTAACAAATTACTAGTTTGATGACTAATTTTTACACCACGTTAACTAATAATTAAGTCATATTTGGTGTATAAAAATTATTTTCCGATAAATAATTAAGGCCTTACTATAAACCATGCCAGAGCCTTCCCCAGCAAAAACAAAGATGAGCATTGAGATGAACTCAGCGAGGGCAGCCTTAAGCACATCAGCTTGCCCGATGGCAATTATGGAAATAGGCAAAAGTTTTTTCGTTTCGACTTTCAAGCTCGAAATAGAATAGAATGCCTTAGTGGTTGTTATTTATAGATTTAATTCTTCTAAAATAATTTATGAATAAGTAAGTGTATATTTAGATTCCTATTTGAAATTCTAAACTTACATTTAGTACTGTCTTAAACAGAATAACTTATGTTTGATAAATTGAACATATGTTTGGTGTAAAATAAATTTGGACTTTAATGTATGTTTAATTAAAAGTAAGATTTTCTTACTTTTGTGTTAAATTTTCTCATAAAAGTTTGATCAAAACTCACTTTTGAAATAAAAATTTCTAAACATAAATTACGTTATTACAAACTCACTTTAAATTAAATTTAAATTTATAAATATACTTTTAACTAAATTTAAATTTATCAATTATAATCCAAATATACACTAAATATCTATCCATCATTAATAAATTAATAAATTCATCTATTAATAAATAATAGATATTTATTTATTCATAAATTATTTTAAAAAATCCTCCTCTTTTATTTATATGATGCACTCACCTTTGCTGAAATGCTGGTCATATATAAGAGCCTACACAGCACTGCACTAGAGTTAACGGGTTTTAAGTCACAAGGGACAAAAGGTTAAGGAACCAAGAAAATTCCAAAAAGGAGCAAGTTGGCTTATTTCTCTTTGCCACATGTCAATTGTTGGGGGAGGCCGAGAGGCAGGCCTTCGGATTAAGCCACGTATACGGCATGATGTGATGTTTGTAGGTGGCGGACGACTAATCACCAACCAATGGTCGATCCCTGGTGCTTGGTGGGGCCTTCAATCATTGTCGTATCTTTTAGACCTAACCAACATTCAGATTTTTTACTAGCTGGCCTGGTGATGGTGGTTAGTCATGTTGGATTCATTATAATTATCGTTCTTCATTATCTACTGCCCTAGTCGACTTTGTTTGCAAAACAAAGTTTAATAAATACCAAGTGTTAACAGAGTTATCTTACCAACAGTGAGTTCATTTCCTTTTCCTAAAATGAAACTCGGGTTTGAATTCTTATAGTCTTTTATTAGTGTCTTAAATATACTTAATAAATTTATTGAGATGCATAAGTTAGAATAATTTATGGGATTTGAATCTTCTTATTTTTCTTGAAAACATAACAATGTTTCACATAAAAAAAAACCCTGACAATATTATGTTACGAGAAATAAATATACAAATTTATTATGTAAGTAATAATAAGTTCTTACACATAAAAATTTGAATTTAATTTTTTTAAACTCATTAAATGATGTGACAACACATTATTGAATGTTAATGTAAAATTCTTTTATACTAATAGCATATCAAAATTAAACTCCAAAATTGTATGCCTTTCTCTTTGATATTTTCATGTTTTTAAGAAAATGTAAATAGTTTAATTTTGATGTATTGTTAATGTATTTTTTTTTTTCATATTATCATTCAATCTTGTGTTATAACACTTTATTTAATGAGTTTTACTATCTCTTTTTTGGGGGGGAATGAGTTTTACTATGTTAAAAACCACATGAGATACTTATTAAATAATGTAACAATACATTATTAAGGTAAGTGTAATTGTTGTAAAAATGGTGCGTACAAAATAGAATTAGCACAAACAAAACGAAAGTGTAAGAACAAATGTGGTTTAATTTAGAGCCTACGTTCATATGCAAAGATAACATTCATATATTCTGATAATGAAATATGATGGAGAATACAAAAGAGTAATCTCAATCAAACTCAAATCTCAAATACACTCAAATACCTCACAGTATTTTCCCATCAGTGTATACACTCAACTCTCAACAAATATACAAAGAGAAGTAATTACAAAACCAAAATTCCTCTGCGAGATATGATGCTTGAGATGATCTTGAATGTTTACAAAGGATGACTTTTATAGAGAACCTTAAACTCTCCTTGCAAGGTTCTCCATAATTAATGCTAAACTATAAGAAACTATTAGCTATTCCTCAGATAAGAGAAAGCCTTTAAAACAAATACTAAAAAATATAAGATTCTATAACAGGAAAGGCAAGCAATTCAAATAACAAATCTCCACTATGACTTGAACTTTCTTGGGGCCTCAAATTTCTAGTGTTGCCTTATCTAAAATGCCCATAAAGGTTTCACATATTACGAACACTAATTAAGTCTAAGTAATGCTTAAACTTAGATACTGTAACTAGCTTTATCATCATGTTTGCTAAAATATTACAAGTACCAACCTTTGATCTCCCTTTAATAAACAAGCTAGTTGCGGGATTATCACGTCCGCCACTATCGTGCTCCATCCTTTCACGACTCAAAAGTGTGGATTTAATCTCATCTATATAAAGACGCTTATGCCTATAATGAGCATTTCTCGAAAATGCTTGTAGGAGGGAGGTAAGGAGCAAATCAACACCACTGCTTGTTGTTCACTAGAGAACGACTCATCCATATTATTTTAATTATATGATGAGAGAAGTGAACTCAAAAATGTAAGTTTTGATGGACGTCTCCTCAACCATGCGAAGCATGTACAAACGTTGCAATACACCAAGACGGCTGGCCATCGTTTTCGTCATGTATAATTTTTCCAACTTAGTCCATAGTGTAACATCTTATTTTTCATAAAATATTTTTGTAAAGAATAAAGTTTTATTTTCTTTAAATTGAATATTTTATTTAGTTTTATTATACAATAATTGTTACTAATAAGAAGAGATTAGAAATATGTTAATAAATATATTTATAAGCAGATATTTATGAGAAGATATTTATAAAAAGATATTTATGAATTAATTATTATTTTAATATAAAAATCTAAGTATCATCATTATTAAAGATAAAAATCTAAAATGTAATCATTACTTTATTTAAAATAATAATAATAGGTTTAACGTTCACCAATGAGAATCATAAATAAGCATTCAAAATAACTATAAAAAGCTGGAGGTTATGGTGAAAAAAGTAAGAAACCAATGGAGAGAAAAAGAAAGAGAAAGAGAAAAAGAGAAGGAGGCAGTAGGAGTAGGGATGGAAATAAGTAGTAATGCTACTGTCAGAACACAGAAGCTTTGACTGTTTTAGGCCTGGCCTGTTTAAAAAATGAGTTAGGCTCAGACCTTTTTAAAAGCATATTTCATTTAATAAGTCAGGCCTGGCCTATCAGCAAAGCCTGTTAGGCCTATTAGGCCAGCCTGTTTATATTTATTTATAAAATTATATTTTATTTTTTTTCAATGGCCTTTCAAGGCCTGTTTAAAGGCTTAGGCCTATTTGAGGCCTATATGAAAGCCTTAGCCTGTTGGCCTATTTAGAGGCCTTAATATAAACCAGGCTTTTAAACAGGCTTCAGGCCAGGTCAGGCTTCTTAAACAGGCCAAGTCAGGCTCAAAAAAAGGCCTTTGACAGGTAACACGCCAGGCTCAGGCCAAATATTTGTAATACAGACCTAACCTATTTAGGGTGAAGCCTGACCTGACCTGGCCTGTTTCCATCCCTAAGTAGGAGAGAAAGAGAAAAAAGTGAAGTGTGTTATGGTGAAACCGTGTGAAAGAGAAAGAAAGAAGGAAAAAGGAAAGAGAAAAAGAGAAGAAAAGAAGAAGGAAGAGGAAGAGAAAGGGAAGGGGAAAAGAAAAGAGATTTTGTAAGAGGTAGGAACTGAACCGTCTTTTAAAAAAATAAAACCATGACATCAAATATTTGCTTTATTATTTTAGTGTTTTATACATATTGTTATCCTTGTTAAATTTATTATGTACGTGTAATGTTAGATTATTAAAATTTGATATTTGATTGACTTTGAAATGTTTATGATATTTGACAAAATTTAGAATTATTATAATTTAAATGTTGATTCTTTCATGGGATCAATAAAATAAATTATAAAAAAATATTACTCAAGACTTAAGTTAAATAAATATTTTTAATTATATTATGCAATAAATATATGTGTTTAATTTACATGGACTTTTTTATATTTACCTTGACTTGAGAGCAATTTTATAACCTTTATAACAAAAGGACTTTTGTGCAATGAATTAATGCACTATCAAGATTAGGACAAATTATGGACCATGATGAGGACCTAACAAACTATGGACTATGATGACTACTAGACAACTATAGACTATGATGTGAACTTTTAAAAGCACTATTAAATTAATTTTAAATCATAGTTGGTCCTTTGAAAAATTGACATTTAAATTTAATGATTCTAAGTTTTGTGAATTTTATTTAATTGCCATGATTTATTTATAGACTTGTATATGATAAATTTATTTGTAATATATTGGTGGTTTGTATTATTTATGTTTGTGTGTGATGAAAAGTAAGTGATTTAAAGAAAAGTTTACACCTAATCGTTGAGAAGGAAGGAAGATGAATTTCTTTTTATGTTACCTACCTTGGTTAGTGTGGGTATGTCTGGCTTTGTTATCACGATGTTAAAGTAATACTAGAGATAGAGTGAATTCCCTATGAAAGTGAATGTCTTCGAATATGATGTGAGACAAACAGACATGGAAAGAAAAAGGAAAACTTTAAGGGTGGATTCCTTGTGATGAAGAACTTGTCTGCTGATGTTTAAAGAACTTGCTAATGTCTGTTTATAATGCTATATTACATGATTTATTTAGCATTCGCTCAATTATTTTGTTGGAATTATTTTGTTCTTGTTATACTTTGGTTGCCATGTGATTTTCTGTACACAACTGAAACTTACCATTTCTTTTAAATGTTTTATAACTGTTCATTTCTTACTGAGAATTTTTAATTCTTACTTTATTCATGGTGATTTCAGACTAGCACGTGACGCATTATGATTATCATCATCAACTATGCATGAATTTTAGTTCTAGAGGATATATATATATATATATATATATTAGAGTTATTAGAAATATATGTATTTTTAACTAAATAATGACTCTGTTGCTAGATTTCTTAATTGGAACTTATGTTTTGATTTCATTTCTTTACTTATTATTGTTTCTTTTTCTTGTTTCAATTTCGATCTTTGTTCTTTGATTTCAATCTCTGTTTTGGTTTTATCGAAATTTTGGCTGCCATAAATACATTTTTTTTATTTGTAAAATTCTTATTTTTCTCTACTTTGTGTTTCAATTAGACAACTTATCAACTGTTTTCTCTTGATCTGTTGAGTATTCGAAATATACAAAATTTTATTAGCCAAAAATTAAATTTTTATGAATAGAGAGATAAAGGATAATACCATTAATTATTAATTTTGCTATTAGATTTAAAATTTATTAAGGGGGTTACACATAGCATCGTTGCCATTTTCTCCGAAAGGACCTCTTGCAAGACATCATTTGTAATGCACAATTGAATGGTGAAAAAAACTTTATCACCCATCTCATTCCACTCAGAGCCTTTCATTGTTTCTAGCTTCTTGTCCTTGCCATAAATTGCAACTTTCAAATTTTGTTGCGTCAAAACAGCCATTATACAAACCTTCCACGTTCCAAAGTTGATGTGCCCATCAAATTGCTGAATATCAAATTTTGTACTAGAAATATTTTACCAAGTATGCCCAAACACTACAAACGCTCTGATACCAATTTGTTATAAAATGATGGGTACAAAATAAATTTAGCACAAACAAAGCGGAAGTATAAGAACAAATGTGGTTTATTTTAGAGCTTACGTCCATATGCAAAGGTGACAACTATATTCTAATAACGAAATATGATGGAGAATAAAAAAGAGTAATCCCACTTCATTCAAATTTAAATCCCAAATATCTCACAATATTTCCTCATCGTTGTATACACTCAACTCTCAACAAATAGACAAAGAGAAGTAATTACAAAATTAAAACTCTTCTGCTAGAGATGATCTTGAATGTTTACCAAGGATGACTTTTATAGAGAACCTTAAACTCTCCTTGTATGATTCTCCGTAATTAATTCTAAACTACAAGAAACTATTAGTTATTCCTTAGAGAAAGGAAAGCCTTTAAAACAAATACTAAAAGATATAAGATCCTATAACAAAAGAAAGGCAAGTCATTCAAATAACAGTAATTTTTTCACGCATCAAAATTAAATTCAAAAGTAAATGATTTTGTACCCAAAAAAAAAAAAAAGACTGATTCAAATCCTAATTTATCTTTTCCAAACTTTGGTTACCAAAAAAATAATGAATAACATGTGCTTAGTGGAGATGATGAGGGAAGAGGTTAATGAATCCTAGAAAAAGATCTTTTAAAGTGAAAGTGAATTTGTCTTTAAAGTGAATAAGTAATGATATATTTCTCTTAATTTAATTTAAAGTATATTATGATATTAATTTATTAAAATTCAATTATAGATATACTTACACTTATTCAGTTTAAAAATAAGCTCATTTTAAAGGATTTTTATCAACAGTTCTAATATTTTTATCATTAACAGTTCATACACTTCTTTTCACACTCCTTCTAATATCATTCATTATATTTATTTTTTTTATTACTTTTTCTCACTAAATTTGATATCTTTAAAAAAATGTAAACAATGTATAAATCTCTAAAAAGAGTGTATAATGATTTTTTTCCTTTTATCAATGATGCAATTAATCAGGAGATGGTGATAGTTTTTTTCAAGTCAGCTCAAGAATTAAAAAGGTAAGGCCTGACCGACGAATTGATTGGCTCTCATTGGCTGTAGTGTTGGAGGTGTGCCATAATTCCAACATGTGGCGGATGACAGTTGTTTATTATAAGATAAGACTCTTTTAAAATAAGCTTATTTTTAAAATGAATATGTAAAAATGTATTCACAATTAATTTTTAGTAAGGTAAGATTATAATGTATTTTAGATTAAATCAATGATGAATATACCTTTACTTATTTATTTATTTACTTTAAAGACAAATTTATTTTAGAGAAATTTTTTTCTTTCATATGGAGTAGAGTCCATGTGAATGTGATGTGATCATTCGAAGTTTCAAGATTAATCCTTTAAAACATTGCTCTTAGCCTCTTAAGTAGGAAAAAAGGTAAGGAGCATTGTAAGATTGTCATGTTTATTATGTTACGAAGGGACAAACTAATCGCTTCGTGTCTATGGAGGCCACTTCACGTCAATTAACGATGATAACAATTAAGTTCAAACGTTTTAACACTAAGAGTTTCAGTAGTTCTCTTATGGATCCGACTGTGAGATCAGATAAACAGGCTAAGCATTTTTGACATTTGAAAATCCTGAATTAGTTGTTAGACCCAATTGGAAACTAAGCAGGTAACGTTGGGAGAAGGTGGGCTTTAGTGGGTTCGATTTGAATACATAAGCATCTGTGATTTGTTGCAATCTTGCATCAAATTGATCATTCAATTTGCTTAAAATAATTAATAATAATAATAATAATAATAATAATAATAATAATAATGCTCGGGTTTATCAGTTCAATCTGAGCCTCAAATATAACCTCGAATTGCTATTCGTCTGTATTTGTCGACTAATATGGTGGATCAACAACCATAATTCCATAAGTAAAATGTGCCCCCCCAACGCCCCCTTAGAAATTGTCATAATTTTTAAGCTTATCTGCTTCTTTCTATGTTTATTATGGACGGCTTAAAGGACGAATACTTTAAAGTTCAAACCACGTTGCCTTTTCTCTTGTTTTTGATCTTTTAATATTGAGAATAACACTACAGATAGACTTCTCGTGAGCAGAAAACTAATGTAAATTATGTAATGGATTTTGCTGACTTATTTTAAGCCAAATGTAACTACGAGGAACCAAATTTCAGAAGTGATGATCATGGAGCTGTGAGGAGAGTTATTTGTTCCCCAACGTGCAGCTAAATTTGTTCTCACTGTCATGCTTTTATGACGTCTCATTCTATCTCTGTGGCCATACAAGCACCACCTCCAACCCTGCTAATTTTCATATATTGTTGCTCTTTTTTGGTTCTGCCATGGTAATAGTTCCTCTTTACCTTATTCTCAAATCAAATTCATTTTCTCCTCGTGGAAAATGTTGGCAATAAAAAAAATTGTTACATTTTTCCTTATATCTTGTTGACTGGAATTACAACATTGGGTTTTTGCCAAGTATAAAAATGGCTTGTGCGTATTTAGATGTTTATTTTTCTTTCAAAAATTAAACTCCCTAACTTTTTTTTATGTATAAAAAACATTATATATACACACACATGAAAACCCAAGTTTACAATACAACAACTTTTAGTTATTTTAATACACCTCAAATAAGAACATATCAAGTGAAATGAGTGATTTATTATGAAAATAAGAAAAATAAATCTTGACTATTAGATAATTTATGTATTGTTAAGATTAAAAGTTAAAATTATGTGACTTTTTTAAATAATTATGTAACTCTTAATTAACTTTTAATCTTAATCATGCATGTATAATTTAATGACTAAGATTTACTTCTCTCATCCCTCACCATATATGCCCTCCCCAAACAAATGCCATAATCTTTGCCTACATATGTTTTGAAAAAATGCAAAATTACTTCATAAGTTCATATGCTCTTCACTGATGTTTCATACATAACGGCCGCTTCTTTCTTTTCTCCTTTTTTTCTCTACATTATTAAGGTTTTCTTATTAGCATGTGTCAGAAAGATTTTCTTTATGAGAAAAGAAACTGCGAAGAAAGTCATAAAGTTGAGTCCCATCAGCCATAGATGACTCACAATAAGCAAAGCGTTAGAGAGAAAATCAGAAAAATAAAAAATTCGAGTACAGAAACACCAGGTAAAAATTGAAAAGCACATAATTAGTGAAGAGTATTAGTGATTTACTGGATATCAAAGTTGAGAAGGAAAGTAGAAATTCAGGCAGACGTATGCTAACATTCTACTATCTCTTTTTTTTTTCTTTTTTTACAAAAAAATAAAACACAGGAAACTATACAAGCCCCAACTAGGTCAGCCTGAACTACGAAAGCCGTAGTCCTTGGTAGGGCTCTTTGTCTTTTTCGTACCACTGGGGGGCCCAAGGCCCAAAAGAAAAATGAACACAGCAAAGCGAATAAACGCACATTTCGGGGACATACTAACCCCTGAGACATCAGCAAGGAGAAGGGGATCTAGATCCCGAGAGGGAGCAGTCCAGCCCTTGGTAAGGTAGATTAGTGAGTCGATCACAAGAAGTTCACGAAGGGTGTGTCTAAACATAACATTCCAGTTTGTTTACATTGCAAGATAATAAAAGATAAAGCCGCAGAATCACTCTCCAAAAAACATTTTTAAAAGCCAGTTCCAGTCAACTATTTATTTCCACAAAGGCATCATAGGAGAGAAACTTTTATTTTTTTTTTGGATCTGAAATCATTGAACAGAAACTCATTCTTGATATGCAGCGACACCTACATGTTCTGTGGACAAAACTGTTTTACCACTTATCAAAGCTTGAGCTAAACTTAGCCTAATGCATCAAGATAATTGACTACAGATTCTGAACTGAAGTGAAACCGAAATAACTTGTGAATTCAAATCCAAATCCTGTGTGGTCACACCATACGTACCCATATATGACCCACATAATAGCCTGATTTGCTTTAATTGCCTAAACTTGACAATACATTCAGAGAAATAACCCCTATCTCCCCCGCCCCCACGTCCATCTCACCCCTCTTAATGGGAGTTGAACCTAGAACCTCAAAATTAGAGTTTGATTCTACAGTCCATTATGGATAACCCATCATCTTAGATCAAATTTAAGCACATGGAATGAAAAGGTGACGACTTCTGTGAAAATTTGATAACAAAAAGCCCAGCATATGCAATCATGACATAAATGGGTTCAGAGAAACTACATCACTAAAAACTGCTCAGGAACAGACTCCAGAAAGCCCAAAAATACAATATTAACACTACTATTTTCCGTAAGGCTAGCAATTTGGTATTATTGCAAAAGAGAAACTCCCGAGTACGATAGTTATCGCATTAAAGTAACAAAAAAGTGAATCTATTGTTCAGAACTGCTTAGTATGAACTTTTCAAGCACAATTAAGCAAACAACCAAAATTGAAAGTAGGAACATGGAGAGAGTGTAGATAGCATCTCTCTTCTGTTATTACAATCTGTAAAACTAGAACAAGCAAAGCTCTCTTGACACATCTAAAGCAACGTGCAAAGCTGGTGCCATTCTTCCATTCAGAAGTCACCTAGAAAACATAGGAAGAACACAATGTCCTATTAACAGATTTCAGAAATTTGTATGCATGGACAAAAACAAGTGATAACCAGATAATCAATTGTTCAGACAATCGGATCATATATAGAAAATCTATAAGCAAAAAGTAAGATGAAGAACCATTTGAAGAGAAATATTAGTTATTACTCAGTTCCTCAATTCAAGTGATTGCAACTATTAAGCAAACCCACTCTCACGCAAATTGATTCATATTACTGTAAATTGATTCCAAAATCATCATCTGCTAATTTCAAACGTAAAACACTTCATGATTCCTGAAACAAAAACATTATCAACTTTGACTTCTGTATGAATGTTATTAGAGACAAGAAAAAGTTTTGCGAGTATTAAATATTTTGCATCTATCAACTTGAGAATTGTATTCCCATCCATAAAATAGTATTGGAATGACAATCACGTTTAAGTGTCATCACATTCAAACTACATCATTAGGGCCACATTAATGAAATCTCTAAAGCAAGGCTACACATAAACCACATGCGTACTCGGGTACGAGTATGCCTCAGATACGTCTGGGTACATATCAGGTACGAACCCAATTTTTTTTTTCCAAGTTGGGTACGGCTCGGTATGGCTTGGTGCAGCTCCGATACAGCTTGCCCAAATTTTGAGCAGAAATGCAGTTTTTTAATGCCCCGTGCCCATGTCCATTCTTTCTTCCCTGTTTTCATTGAACTCATTCGCCATTTTTCATGTAACTCGAGCAGACCAGCATGCTTCTCCCCGGCGACGGGCGTTGATGCGGTGGCAAGACTCTCCAGCAACATGTGTTGACTCCAGCAGTGGCAGCTTCCTTCTTCGGTTCTTCCCTCAATCCCTCCTCACTTCCCGACACAGCCCTAGCCCCCAAATATATGCTTCTTCTTTCTTGGCTTTTTGTCTTATTCACATTTGATTCTGTTCCTTCTTTTAAAAAAAAAAACCGATTCTGTTCTTTCCTTCTTGAGTGAATCCTGACAGCCCTAGCCCCCAAATGAATGCTTTTTGCCTTATTTTATTATGCCATTCTGTTTTTTTTTTTTAAATGTGATTATGTTCTTGGGTGATAATTAATAAAAATGATGTGGGTTTATATGGGTTTATGAGTCTTGTTTGAGTGTTGATTTATATTTAATTATATTTGACTTTAAGTTTAAGCTCCTTTTTATGTTGTGTTATGTTGAAACTTATGTGTTTTATTAAGTTTTGTTGTTACTTTTATTATGTGAAATTTCAATTTTTATATATATATATATATATATATATATATATAGTACATTAGATACGGGTCTGTGCAACATAGAATGAAATAAAAGCTGAGATTGGACAGAGATGGAGCCCATAAAGAAATGTGATCAGAAAATGAATTAAGAGAGCTTCTTTATTCATCTTCTTCTTCTTATTCTCTTTATTTATTTTTTTAATTTTTTACATTTGCTTCCGTATAAAATTAACCAAGTCACTTGAGTAAATTTCATGCCTTCATGGACCGAAGTATAAAATTATTCGACTAGTGTTCCCCTTTTACCGAATTCTTCTTGCGCAGTTTATCCATGAGTTGTTTTCATTTTGGTACAGATACTGATTGCTCAGGAAAAAAAATGTGAAAAAACCGAAATTACAACTAAAAATCTAGAATATTCAATTTCTGGCACATGAAGACCCGGATATTGTACCAGAGATATGCATTAAACTCCAACGAGTTCAAATTTCAATTTTCAATAATCGGAAACACGATAAGCACATACATAGAAAATAGCCAAAAATGCTTGCCCCAAAAAAAGAACTAGGGTTTGGCGAGTGAAGTGTTACCTCTTGTGCTGCTGAACGAATTTTGAGTTTTTGGCATCCTCCTCTGCAAAGATTCAAGCGACAGA
This sequence comes from Ormosia semicastrata, assembly GCA_029884595.1. NCBI lineage: Eukaryota > Viridiplantae > Streptophyta > Magnoliopsida > Fabales > Fabaceae > Ormosia > Ormosia semicastrata. The sequence continues at coordinate 13,603,686 of JAQQTO010000041.1, forward strand.
AAATTAGATTCAGAAAAAAAAAAAAGAATCACAGTTCGGGAAAAAAAAACAAAAACAAAAACAAAAATGGATTTGAGGTGAGAGAAGGAGGTGGAATTACCAGTGAGACCAAGGGAGAACTTGGTAATTACGGCTCCGGTGATCGCGAATCCAACCAAGAAGGGCCAGTTCCGTTTCCATTCTCGCTTGAAGAACACGGGCCACGGATCGAACTTCCGCATTTCTCGGTGCTGCTTTCTATGCCTTTCTCTTCTGTTTCACTCCCTCTCTCTCTCTTTCTGCTCCTCACACTCTCACACTCACCGAGTCGGAAATTTAATAGCGGCTTTCGCAATGGCCTCGCCCTCACACCCAGTGGGCTAAGATCGGCCCAATCCAAAATTACGTGGGCTGAAATTCAAGGCTGATGGCCCCTCAAACAAATGTCACCATCTTTGCCTATATATGTTTTGAAAAATGCGAAATTACTTCATTAGTTCATCTGCTATTCACTGCTGTTTCATACATAACGGCCACTTCTTTCTTTTCTCCTCTTTTTCTCTACATTATTAAGGTTTTCTTATTAGCACGTGTCAGAAAGATTTTCTTTATGAGAAAAGACACTGCGAAGAAAGTCATAAAGTTGAGTCCCATCAGCCATAGATGACTTACAATAAGCAAAGCATTAGAGAGAAAATCAGAAAAATAAAAAAATTCGAGTACAGAAACACCGGGTAAAAATTGAAAAGCACATAATTAGTGAAGAGTATTAGTGATTTACTGATATCAAAGTAAGGAAAGTAGAAATTCAGGCAGACGTACGCTAACATTCTACTATCTCTTTTTTTTTTTTAATTTTTCTTTGAAAAATAAAACACAGGAAAGGAAACTATACAAGCCCCCACTAGATCAGCCTGAACTAAGAAAGCTGTAGTCCTTGGTAGGGCTCTTTATTTTTTGGGTCCACTGGGGGGCCCAAGGCCCAAAGGAAAAAAGAACACAGCAAAGCTAATAAACGCACATTTCGGGGACATACCCGAGACATCAGCAAGGAGAAGGGGATCTAGATCCTGAGAGGAAGCAGTCCAGTCCTTGGTAAGGTAGATTAGTGAGTCGGTCACAAGTTCACGAAGGGTGTGTCTAAACATAACATTCCAGTTTGTTTCCATTGCAAGATAATAAAAGATAAAACCGCAGAATCACTGACAGGACCCCTAAATTAAATAAAGTGTATGTGAGGAGAAAGAAGGGTTGCAATGGAAGGTTACCCACTATGTAACTTAATGTTAAATTAATGGCGGGAGGGTAGTGGGAGAGGAAATATAACCAACTGCTGAATTAGTAGGGGAGTGAATGTAATTGATTGCTGAATTAATGGGGGTAGTGGGAGAATTGAATTAATGTGGGTAGTGGAAGAATGATTTGGTTGTAATGGATATAAGGCTAAGGAGTGATGATTGGGGTGGGGGGGGGGGGGGGGGAGGATTGGCTAGAATTGGTTGTGACTTTTGGGAGAGAATGTGCACTCTCTAATTGCTTAGGCCTTTTTTTCTCTCTGTATACTTTATTTTTGTTTTCCAGAACTAGGCACTGCTATCACCTTAATATAGGCTTGAATTCTATAATAAAACAGTGTTTCTTCATCTCTGTCCTAGCTATTTCTTTTTTGGTTCTTAACAACTGGTATCAGCTCTCCCGATTCTGGGAGCTTTGGATGGTCACTATGTGAGCTACAATGGAGTTTCGAGTGGAGAGCTTGGAGAAGAGTTTGCAGGATTAAAGGCATGAGAGTCAAACACAGTTAGATGAGATCAAGCGGGGCTATTGAAGGGGAAAGACTGAGGTTACTCTTGAGGTCGATCTTGACGTTGGCATTCTCCAAACCAACACGATGAGGAGGAGAGTCGGGACGAAAGGCGCAACGGTAATAAGGAGGGCTAGGTTCGAATTGCAGAATTGCATTCCAAAACTCGTGATTCTCCAACCAAACACAGAGGAGGTTCTTCGAGGGGCAGCCATCCTGTGATGTAGGACAAATGAGGCAAAAAGCTAGAGGTTTCGATCTTCTCTGGAGACGATGCTTATGGTTAGATTAACCGAGTGTAGCGATATTTCAAAGTAAATGCCATGGCAAATTCAGAGAAATTAGACGTAGTGTCGGTAGCTTTAGAAGACAGAGTACTAAATTGGTACTAATAGTGGGAGGAACAAACACCTTTTCCAAACTGGACACAATTCAAGGATACGGTAATTCGACGTTTTCAACCGGGATTAGTTCAGAATCCCTTTGGGCCATAGTTGAGTATTAAGCAAACTGGTTCGGTTATGGAGTACCGTGAGAAGTTTGAGATGGTTTCTACTCTGTTGAAAAATACGGACAATGTGATATTAAAAGGGATTTTCTTGAATGGGTTACGAGAGGAGTTGCAAGCTGAATTGAAGTTGTACAACTTAGAGACACTATCGAAACTCATGGATAGATCTCTATTGTTGGAAGAGAAGAACTGGGCATTGAGGAAAGGAGGATTGGCACCGAATGACAAGGGAGGGCTGTACAGAAAAGGTCATTCTACTTTCAAGGCCAATACGGTGGGGAAAGTTGGGAGGACCTAACCCTTTATCCATAGGACCAATTATGGGAGTAAATGAACCCAAACCTCCAGATAGGCAAAGGGGAAAAAAACGAATTGTTGGGGGCACAAAAATCTCCCAAGCTGAATTACAAGAAAGAAGTAGAAAGGGACTATGTTTTAAGTGCAGGGGAAAATAGGGGCTTGAGCATGTGTGCAAATTCAAGCACTACCAGTTGTTCATGGTGGAAGACATAGCAGAAGAAGTGGAGGAAATGGAGGAGAAGGAAGAAGGAGAGGAGCAGGAATTGGAAAACAAGACCCTCCAACTATCCCTTAATAGCAAAATGAGTTTGACTTCCAATCAGTCATTGAAGACTTGGGGGTAAGATTGGTCAGAGACAAGTGTTGGTGCTAGTGGATTGTGGAGCAACTAATAACTTTATCTTTAAAAAACTAGTAAGAGAGTTAAACCTTTCTATTAGGGATACTCCAGAATATACAGTGGAGGTGGGAACTGGTGAAAAGGTGAGGAGTAGAGGGGAATGTAGGGAAGTGGTGCTTGAAGTGCAGGGTGTCGAAATTAAGCAATATTTCTTTCTGTTTGATTTGGGAGCAACGAAGGCGGTTCTGGGGATAGACTGGTTAGCTAGTTTGGGAGATATCTAGGCTAATTTCAGAAATTTGACCATTAAATGGGAGGTGGGAGGTAATAAGATGGCTCTAAGAAGGGACCCTTCCCTTTGCAAAGCATAAGCATCTTGGAAAACCATGCTCAAGGCCTTACAAGATGAAGGAGAATGATATTATATAGAATACCAACAGCTGCAAGGAGAAGGGAGAGGACAACAGCTTTTTTTCGAGGAAATCAGAGTTGTTTTAGAAGATTTTGCTGATGTTTTTCAGGAACCAAACAAATTACCCCTAAGGAGCGAACAGGATCATGCTATCAATCTCAAGGAAAGAGTTCAAATCCCTAACATTCGGCCATACAGGTATCCTTATCACCAGAAAAATGAGATTGAGAAAATAATGGGTGAAATGTTGCATGTGGGTATAATTAGACCCAGTACTAATCTTTTTACAGCCCTGTTATTTTAGTAAAGAAAAAGGATGGTGGATGGAGGTTCTGTGTAGATTATAGGGAATTAAATAAGTTGACAATACCAGACAAATTCCTTATTCCTATAATTGATGAGTTGCTAGATGAGTTGGGGGCTGCTATGATATTCTCTAAATTGGATCTTAAATCTGCTTATCACCAGATTCGGATGAAGGAATGAGACATTTTGAAAACAGCTTTTAGGATGCATGAGGGGCACTATGAAATTTTGGTCATGCCTTTTGGCTTAACCAATGCCCCCTCCACCTCCACCTTTCAAGCTCTAATAAACAGGGTCCTGAAACCTTACTTGAGGAAGTTTGTTCTAGTATTCTTCGATGACATTTTAATCTATAGTCAAGATGAAAACAACCATAAGAAACATCTTAAGTTAGTGCTTTAGTTGTTGAGGGAGAATCAACTCTTTGTTAATAAGAAGAAATGCAGTTTCGACCAGTAGCAACTAGAGTATTTGGGACACCTAATTTTATAAAAAGGTGTCTCTTTAGATCTGAATATGGTGAAGGATATGATTAGCTGGCCTGTCCCTATGGATCTGAAGGGGTTGAGAGGATTCTTGGGCTTAACAAGATATTATAGGAGGTTTGTCAAAAATTATGGTAAAATAGCTTGGCCTCTCACGCAGCAGCTCAAGAAGGATAGTTTCAAGTGGGGGGGTGAGACTCAAGGGGCTTTTGACCAGCTTAAGTCATCTATGACTAATTTACCTGTGTTAGCAATCCCAAATTTTGAGAAACCTTTTGTTATTGAGACAGATGCTTCCGGAAAGGGAGTAGAGGCAGTATTGATGCAAGAAGGGAAACTAATTGCCTACATGAGTCAAACCTTATCCGACGGAGCTCAGAACAAGTTTGTATATGAGAGGGAGTTAATGGCTATAGTTCTAGCTATTCAAAAATGGAGGCATTATTTGTTGGGGAGACACTTTGTGGTGCATACAAATCAGAAAAGCCTAAGATTCCTTGTTGACCAGAGAATAATGGGGGAGGAATAGCAGAAATGGGTCTCGAAATTGTTAGGGGTATGATTTTAAGATCAAATACAAACCCGGAAATGAAAACAGGGTAGCCGATGCCCTTTGAAGAAAGTTACGATATTCAACACTTTCTACAGTCTAGTTTTATGAGTGGGATGGGTTGGAAAATGAAATCCAAACTGATGAAAAATTGAGGGGGATTATTCAAGACTTGCTAAAGCAACCTGACTCCCATCCAGGGTTCCAATTTAAGAAGGGTAGATTATATTTTAAAGGGCGAATAGTGATTCCTAAGGATTCCCCTAAAGTTCCTTTAATACTTAAGCAATTCCATGACTCAGCCTTAGGGCAACACTCAGGATTTTTCAAGACCTACAAAAGGATTTTTGCATTGATATTTTGGGAAGGGATGAAGAAGAGAATACAACAGTATGTACAGGGATGTGAAGTTTGTCAGAGGAATAAATATCAGGCCTTAAGTCCCACGGGTTTACTATAACCATTTCCAATACCAACACTGATGTGAATTATAAGTTGCAAACTCAAATGCAGGTTGTTTCAAGTAATAAATTCTCGGGAGTCCGAGGTCGATCCACAGGGAATTGATGAAGAAAAATTCTTTGAGGTGAGGAAAAGATTTGTCACAACAATAAAATTGATAAAAGTTGTTCACAAATGAAAAATGATTTGCTTAGGTTAGGAGATCCACTCTTAGTAATAAATTAAAGACAATATTATTTCTTTTTATAACTCAATTGAAATCCACACATAACGGAGGTTCCAATCGAAAAATACAATATTCAAAGTTCAATTAAGAATGTAATTATATTATGATTCCTTTAATTATTTACTAACTCCAACACTTGTAAATGAGTTCAAGCATTCATTGTGTTAACCACTTATCTACAATGAATCAAGATCTTTACTTTATAAGGAGGGTTTCTAAATTGATTGGAAACAAAATACAACACATATAAGGATCACATGATAATACATCATTCAAGCACAAGAAAGAAATTAATCTAACCTTAATTTATTACCAAAAGTTTCACCCTTTCACCCAAGCAAAATGAAAATTAGTTACCCTAAAATAAGAAAAAAGAAAGAGAGAAGAAGAAAAAGATGAACATAACTTTTATTTAGAACAAAAGAAAATTACAACAAGAGAAACAAATAACACAATAACATGATCTTGATCTTTAAGCCAATATTATCAAATGAGCAGCCAATGCTCCCTTTATAGAAGATGAAGGATACAAAATGACAATGGACTGATTAATGAGTGAGTGGATGAGTAGGTGAATGAGTGAAAAATGTCAAATAGTAGTTTGATAATTGTGAATGAGTGCAAAATTATTGAGATTTTTGTCTCTGAAATCATCTAGTGCTGAATTCATGGCTGCCGTCAGAAATTTGAAAAGTGGTCTTCATAAAAATTGTAGAATTTTGTCTTAACTTTCTAATGCCATTAGTTTAAGCCCAATATCATTCTTACAGCTCAAGATATGACCCAATCTTTGCACACTATTCAGTCCCAACTATAACTCATCTATTCTGACTTTTAGGCCCAATATGACTTATTATACTTCTGATCTAACTCTTTTATTGTTTATGAAAGTTGTATATTTGTGTCTTAGATTTCTAATAATACCAATTTGGTGTCAATTGAACTCATATACCTCAAGAAATGGGTTGATGAGTGCGCAGAGGTCAAACTATCAAGATCAGCACTCTAGTTATTGCTTTAACTCCAATATAAATTATCCCACGTGTGATTTATCTCTTGAGGTCTTCATGAAAGTTGTAGAGAATTGTCCTAACTTTCCTACAAGGCTAGAATCACATCAATCAGGTATTTGTAACTCAAATTATAGCCAGTTTACTAAGTCCTGCAACTAGACAAATTAAAACCAATTCAAGTAATAATTCTTTCAATGATCCAATTAAGCTCAATATCATAAAATGTAACAAAACTAACTCAATTAAGCCTAATTGAACCTTAAGAAGTCTAATGAAAGGATTATAAAATGAGTAAAATATATTGCTATTAAATTCCCTCACACTTAGCTTTTGCACTCACGGGCAAAACACATAAGACCAAAATTAGGGAATAAAGAAAAACGACACAGACTCAAGAGTTAAAAATTCTAAAAGACTCAATGAATCAAGAAGAGTAACCAAAGATTCAAGGGATCAAAACATTAATGAGGTAACATTTCTTCACATCTCAAACCAACAAGTAAGGGAACTTCAGTTGAAAAGAATGAATAAAAAATGATAGATCCTCATAGGATTCACTCTCAATCCTTCAAACGTTAAAAAAGTAGGTATTTCACTAATTTTAACTCATAAAAAATTGCACTACCATACACACAAATCAAGAGGACTTTATTCAAGGTTGTAATGGGGTCAAAGTAAATGATGGAGGTAATATGGATATGACAAGTTAAATACCAAAGAGAATAAAAGAGCATGAGAGCTGAGTTCGAGTACAAAGTATAAAAGTTCATCCCAACTCTACCTAATACAAATTCCCTCTACATATTTATTTTTTTTTCTTTTTGCCTTGTTGGCCCTTCTTTACACATTTTTTTAAACATAAATATACACACACATTTTTTTTTTCAATTAGCCCTTCTTTCGTTTTTCACTAACTATTTTGCACACACACCCCCACACTTGTTCAAGAACTCATCCATTAACAAAGCCAATGCTCTCTTAGTCTCTAAGGTTGGGTACGAACGCTAGTTTTTTTTTTTTAAGGCACGTAATGAGCTAGAAACAATGAATTGTCAAATGAGCTCAAAGGGGTTAAGTAAGGAGAAATAGGTCATTTCCAATGCCTTATGTTGGTAGGAATCAGAGAATTTTTAAGAAGTCATAAAAGTGTTTGATATCATATTGAGACAATATGCTGCTGAGCAAGACTGCCTATTTGCGCGCCAATCATTCTTGGCTATTTGGTTAAAGTAGCTATTTCAAGAAAAAATGCTTCAATTATATTTATGTATGCATGTGAAAATATAGCCTAAAAAATAATCAAAGCAAGTTCTAGAGTTATAATTTTATGAGTGACAAATCACACAAGAAAGAAGAGAATAGTACAAATATTCAATCCATTCATTAATAGGCTCAAAATCTCACAATGCATATTTCTATCATTCTTAGTCTACCAATTCAACATCCATAATCAATCATGTAAAATTTAAGAAAGAAGACAATTTATTCCATATTTGCTATCTACATGGACTAATTTGTGCTCTCTTTGTGTGTATTTTCCTCTCAGTGATAGTGGATTATGATTGTTGGTTAAGTAAGTTGGGATGAGTGCTGCAGTACTTTCATAACATTGGCTGATGTTGATATTTGTGTGTGATATGATTTCTTGAGGCAATATTGTATATCTTCAACCATATTTTAGACATCATTCCAATCCTCTGTTTTATACATCCTATGACTAATATGTCAATGATCTTTGCAGATTGATTTGACCTCTCACATTATTAAGGTGTACTTGACATTGAAGGTAACCCATCCATACTATTACTCTCTTGATAATAAGTCAATCTTGCGTCTGCCTCTGCCATGGTTGCTGATTTGCATATTATAAATTATGTCCCTACAACTGAGCCTCATAATTATGTTATGATTGTAGTCAAGTTGTGCATTTTCTGGTTTTGTAGCTATTATGGAGTCATCCAAAGGAAGAGACAAGACAAAAGGAAAAAGAAAGATGACAGAAAGCGACACTGAGGACAAGAAAGAGGATACTAAAAGTTACTTTGTATGGAATTTGGAGATAGAACGCGTATTGGCTGACGTACTTAGAGATCAAAGGAATTTAGGCAACAGGAGCAATGGAGCTTGGAAAACAGTGGCATACAAGACTGTAGCTTAAGAGCTATGGAGCTTGGAAAACAGTGGCTTACAACACTAGTTGACAGAAAATCCAAGTCAACTAGTTGTGAAAGTTCTTCCATTGGAGAAGAAGAAGGATTACATCTTGACTTTTATATCTTGATGTCAAGTTGAAAACATACTAAGAGTTGATATTACTTTGTATCATTTCAATTTTTGTTAGTAGTTATTAGATGTTGAGTTGGAAACATGTTGAAAATTTATTAGTGTGATTTAAATCTTTGTTACTAGTTATATATGTGGAATTACAGATTTAAAAACATCATTAGTTGAGATATTAAATTATAGATTCAGACTCTATTTTGTTTCTTACATGGTGTTTAATTTATATCACAATGATATTGATTCTACTAAGCTTAATTTTAAGGTGTTTTTTTCAATATTTGCTACTCTTTTTTTTTTTGCCTAGCCCAATTTATATTAAATGGTGTTATATTTAAGTTCATACCATTTCATTTTATTTACATTGCATTAGATTATGTGATTTGTTAATTTTTAAAAATGATATATTAATCTTTTCATTTTATGCATATTTTTCAATTTTTTTAAATTCATTTTATTTTATTTATTTTTATTTTTACTACGAATAAAAAAAATGTTATGATGTTTATTTTGATTTATAAAATTTTGTATTAAAGTCTCAATTTTACAAAAATATCTTTAAAAGAGATTTTATAAATGAAGGCAATTGAATTGCTTTATCCAAATAAAAAATTTGAAATTCAAGAAAATTTAATTACTTTATCTAAATTAAATATTTTACAAATAAAGGAGATTGAATTGATGCAACTAAAATTTTTTGAATTTCAAATACTTTAAAATTTTAAAATACCTTATCCAAACACAATATTAAAGAAAGCAATTTAAGCAAAGATAATTCCATGAAACGTACAACTATAGGCATGTTAATTATCACATGGTTAAGTTTGTTTTATGAATTATAGATTAATAAATTTAGTCGTAATTGTGCATTTTTAAGTAACATTTAGCATTATATTTGTTTTAGATACTTTCCAGCGCAAATTTAAATTCACAAATTTTCCAAGGCATTTTTTTACTTCCTGAGAGTATTTTGGCAAAGGAAATGTGAACCTCCTATTATTGAATCCCGGTTGCGTTTGGAATTTAAACTAAACATGCTGTAAGATGATGAATTCCAGCTGGACCATTACCATTGTACTCGTCTCGACATGCTCATGGGATTAAGGTGTGATGATGGATAATAAATATGAATCTAAAAATAATGATTTTACGAATCTGTCCCTACATCCTTCTGAATTTTTACTTTTTAGCCCATCCGAGATCAACCGGGACCGTAACCATCGCCGGCGATGGGAGCAGGCGACGGTGTTGGCACTGGCGATGGGAGCAAACATTGACGACGTTAATGAGAGCTGCAAGTGTGTAACAGATGACACAGCCTGACAAAGGTCGAAGAAGTTACGAATTTTTTTTTTAATAAATCAGGTATGAGATAAACTTGTATAGGCAGTAATCAAGTAATAAAAATTTTAAAAGATGTAAAGTGAATTGTGTATGAAAAAGAATGTATTCTCAATATTTCTTTCCCTCACAAACGGGTTAATAAAACCTTAACTTGTGATACGCCCAATTGTCCGCAAATGAAAAATAAAACTAAAAAACACATGAATTTCATCAGTAAGCCATCTTAAAATTATATTGCTTCCCGCAATACTTTATATTTAGGTGTTACTGTGAAACTCATATCAAGACATATTTGAGATGAGGGATCACATGCCCAAATCTCCTGTATGTTAATCAAAAAAGAAAAAAACAGCAGTCAAGTTATTCAAGTCATAAACTCATATTGCCTGATTAAGAGATGATTTTCTCATTGGAGATAAAATAGTAGATCCAAATGTGCTTCATTAATTGGATTTGCGTAAGCACAATTTCTGTATGTTTGGCAAGGAAAGGAGTTCTTTTATTGCAACTTGGTTGTGAAATTTGTGTACCGTTATCTTGTAAGACTGGTGTACTAGCAAATTAAATGATCAACTTTACGATAGAGTTATTCACTCATTCTACAAGTTTCGTAAAAATTAATTTTATTTTAACATGTTTAAATAAATCAAAATTTTACTTTATGAAATTATCTTTTTTCATAATATACCTAAAGAAAGTTGGTTCATTCCTATCACGGTGCATACTTGCAGTTGCAGATGATGCTGGTGAAATAATTCAGAACGAAACATATCAATTTGGTTTGGTACAAAGCTTCTCTTGCAGTGAGTACGCGTTGATATTACACATTTGTCTTCATTTAGAATATTATCTAAGTAAGCACCAATATTCAAACACGATGATCAAACATGACTGCCTATTCATGATTTTTTTGGGTACAAATATGCCTAACTTTCCTAACTATGATCCTTTCTAATAAGTACTTTTTTTTCCTCCTTTTTTAAAACCAAAGAGTTTCAAAAGGCTAGTTAGCAATAATTTTAAGGATTTAATTTTGATATACCGATAGAATGAAAGTTTTTTACACTATTATTTAATAATAAATTATTATATCATTAAAAATATTTAATTTTTACAATAATTATTTCAAAAATTACATATATAATTGATTGTGTATAAAAAATAAAGTCTTATTTTAAATACTTCAAGTAAGCAGTTTTGTTTTGTATTCTTTTTTTTTTTTTGGGTTTCTATTAACTAGAAAGCAATAACGTTTGCCCAATTTTCGCCCACTCTTTTGCGTTAGATTGGGCTTCATTTAGGTGGATGTCTCATGTCTGTCAGTATGGTTTCAGGCCAGATCCTTATCCATATCCGTGCTGTTTCCTGTTGGCTGGACCTTAGATTCCAAACAGTACAAAGGAATCAAAGCCTGCTGCAAATAGGCCCACTAAGATAAATAGCTATTATAGGAACAGGAAATTTAGTGGAGAAATAACTTTTTCTATGCACTTTTTCTGGTTGGGCATTAACCTTTTTTTTTTTTTACAATTTCCCATGCATAGTTGTGAATAAAGCAAGGCTTCCGTATTATTGTACTAACTGTCACATATTCGTTTGCAAGGAGAGGAAATTGGAAAAATATACACTCCATTATATGACATTTCTCAAAGCCAAATAACGTGGCTTCGATATAATTTTGTTAGTAGAAAAGGAAAATTTGAGCAGAATAACCTTTTCTTTTTACTTTTTTCACATATTAAATTTAAATACACATACATCTTATATGAAACTCTCGGGAAGACTCTAGAATGATAACTTACATGAACTAAGAAGTCATAGTCTGATAAATATTAGTGTTTTATTTTAGCAAAATAATGACTACATGATGTAATGCCTTATTTCATAAATTTAATGCATAGTTCTATGGAAATGGTGAAGATGTTTTGAATAAAAGGTTGATTAAATTCAAGTGAGTTACAACAATGATAATTTATTATATAGATGGAGTGGTTACATAATTAACAAATAAAATAAGATAACAATAAGGTAAGGTAAATATAACTTAAGATAATAGAAATAAATTTAAAACTAAACCAAATAGTGCCATATTTAGTGAAAAAAAAAATAGTTTATGTATCATGGGTTGATGAGTTATTCTTTTTCAACACTACTAAAGTTTAACCATAACAACATTAGAGTAGACACATCTTGAACTTTATTACAACTCAATCAAATCATACTACGTTTAAGTTATGGTAGTGATTCTTTAATCTATCAAACAAAAGCATTATTATTATTAGGTCTTATCATGGTAGTATAAATTGGAGAATAACAAAAAGTGATGTAAATTTAATTTTGAGAACAAACGAAACACAATTAAGAGTAAATTATAGCCTAATTAAGAGTAACCCAATTAAGTGATTTAGTTTCTAAAACTCTATTTGATAGACATATTAGGCTAAAAAATTTGGGACATTTTAGTCCAATTAAGAGTAGCTCAATAATAACGTCGACAAAAGAAAGTGATGACATAATGTTTTTATGTTTTGTGATTGCCGCATTTGCATTACTAAACACGTGGCATATATGCACTAGCTTGTCATATTATATAAGAAATTTTTCGTTATTAGGAGTTGTAGCCGGTAAGAGTTTAGATATAGGTGGCAAAATGGCTAACCCGCTTCCATCCATGTACCGCCTTTAACCCGTCAAAAAATGGGCGGGCGGGTTGACTAATTTTGAAAAATAAGTTGAAAGAGTCAACCTATTCTGTTTTTAGGGTGGGTTGGCGGGTTAACCCGCGTAAAAAAAAAAAAAAAAAGTAGGTGAATTAGCGGGCCAACCCGCCTAATCCACCTAAAAATAAAAAAATGTATAAAAAATAAAAAAAATTTCAACCCAACGGACCAACTTGTTCCTGTCCCGCTTAACTCACGGGTTATGCATGGAAATGAAGTTATCATGGTTGAAAAATAAAAATGAGTTGAAAACTTAAACCCAACTCGTAAAAAAATAATGAATTGACGGGTTAACTTAACGAGTTGAATCCGTTTTGTCACGTTTAAGTTTAGGCTATCAGTTAATTGAAATTTATTTATTGTATAATTAAATAAATAAGTTAATCTTCCTGGCTCATATTGTATTGTTATTGTCAATGTCAATGTCACGTAAGAACGAGGTAACGGAAGTGAACACAACCCGATCCAGTTACTTTTAGAAAACCATTTTAGAACGTACACGTACGAGTGAAAAGAGAAGGGTCCAGAAGAATCCCAACCTCCGCGTCACCTAATATAGAAAAGTATAAATAGAAATAACAATAGGAAAAAACTCCTATTTATTAATAATTTATTTCCTTTCCTGGCTCTACTGTAGTCTTATCTCGCAAATTCCGAAACCCAGAAATGCTGAGGCTCGCTGCAAAGAGACTTTTGGGAACGCCGTCGCCGTCGCCGGCCATTAAGGTTCCGCCGCGCTTTTACCATGAGAGGGTTGTCGATCACTACAACAACCCCCGAAACGTTGGGTCCTTCGACAAGAATGACCCCGCCGTGGGCACTGGTTTGGTGGGGGCACCGGCGTGTGGCGATGTGATGAAACTACAGATTAAGGTTGACGAGAACACCGGAAAGATCGTCGAAGCTCGCTTCAAGACTTTCGGCTGTGGCTCCGCCATTGCCTCTTCCTCTGTTGGTAATATGTTTTCTTATCTTAAGGGAAGGCTAGGGTTTCTTATTATTTTCTTTTTTCTTAATTGATTGCCATACAGATGCTTATCATTTTCATAATCATATGCTTTTGGATATCTGTTTCTAATTTATGGTTTCTATCTTTTCAGCTACTGAATGGGTAAAGGGAAAGCAAATGGAGGAAGTTTTGTCCATTAAAAACACGTAAATATCTCCCTTATTTAACTCATGTTACAATTGTATTTTACTTTTCAAAATGTCTATTTCTCTTTATAATTTATATGAAACATGATATGTCTAGGGTAGTTTTCGTAAAATCAGTCACTTGTTCTGGCCATGGGTTGTGTATTATGTGATTTGTTTGCTGGTTGGGTGCACATATAATTATGCATTTGAGGATATTGGTTCTTCAAAAATGTAACGAAAATAGTCTGTTAATTACCTGCAACTGCAACCATGGACATGGACAAAGTTCTGGGAATAGCATTTTTTTTAGGCCCTTATCTCTGTTACTCTTTCCCATTTGGTTTTAATGCCTGAGGCTGAAAAGAGATAGAAACCCTGAGTACTTAGTTCTGGGCCGATGTACACGTACCTGGTACTTTACCAATTTTTTATTTAAAAAAAAAATGAATATGGCTCGAATACGACTGGGTACATTGTGATACAGCTTACTGAGTTTTGCTTACAAAACACTGCCGTTCTACATGCACTAACCTATTTTTTCCTTCCCTCTTTCATTTGTCGTGTTTCTACTGGATTGAGCCCTCATAATACACACTGGAATCATCTTTCCCCTTCTTGGTGGCTCACAGTGGTGAGAAGCAGTGGTGCCGGTAGTGACTTACACTGCTGGCGCCGGGTGGTAGCGCACGGTGGTGACGAACAGCCCTAAATCTCCATCTTCCTCTTTTGATAGCCCCATATGCTTTTGTTTTCTCCCCAAATCAACAATTCCTTCTTTCTGTTCTTGCTCCTTCGACACACTCACACACACCAACATTTAAGAAATATATATATTTTGGGTGGGGTGCTACTTTGTTCTGCTCTTCGACTGCAACATTTGGTTTTTTAAATATATTTTCGATGCTCTGTTGCTTGGTTTGCAGTTGCACAGCAACATTTTTTTAATATTTTAGGTGGTTTATTTTGAAATTTTGTCTGTTTTATCTTTTATATTATTTTTTCATGTTTTATTTTATGGAATTTTAGTTTCTTATATATATATATATATATATAACTTTTTAATAATTTATATTAATGTATTCATACCTGGTAACGGTACCTTACTCGTATGTGTGCAACGTAGAAAAAAAATAAAGTGAACAGCTATGGTTTATCTACATGGTTTGTTCTTTACTTAATAGAAGTCAAATCATATTTTGGCCTTGAGAGTACAGTTCGTATTACTATTATTAACTATGTACCCATACAATAAAGCAGATTGGAATTTTTGGCAGTTCCACCATACAATGAAGTGAACAGCATGATAATTTCATAATTTTTTTTTCCGGAAATAATTTTTTTGCCTGTAATTACTAATTAGACTATAGTCTCTTACGATGAAAATATGAAGGCCATCAGTATGGAAGATGTGTCATTGACTTGGAAGGGCGAGGATTAAGAATAAGAAGTGCTCGAGTGGAGGGTGCATGCTAGGGGACGAAACTTAAGAATGTGACAACATAAATATTTGGGAGGAAGCATATTCCGGTTTGCGATGTGGGTGAGGCTGCTGACCGGAAGAAGACCGTAGAAGATTTTTTTTTTTTTGGTAGCGAAGATAGCAGAAGATGAATGCTGCATAATGACGACAGCCACATGAGGGATGTGGAATTGTTCTACAATGAAGCGCACTCAACATGGCATAAAATTTTTATTTTCTTTTCTTTTTTTTGGTTTATAGTCGAATAAAATTTCATGGTGATTATCGATTTGTTGTAGAATAAAGCTTTACTCAAAAGGCAGAAAAGCGTAGAACCAGATTTTGAAGTAACTCTGAATTGATGGTACTATCAAGAAAGACATGGCCTAGAAGACAAGCACCATCCTAACCAAAAGTAATGCTATTCCACGATTTTTCCTTCTTCAGTCACAAACAATTCTGTATTTGTCAAATGAGTGAATTATTTGTCAAAAGTAAGGCTACTTCAGATACGTCTGTTTTTTCTGGGAATTCTGTTCTGTGCTGTGCCTGTGGAAGCTGCTAACGCAGTGTGGCAATGCAAATGCAGTTTCGTTATGATTAGCGTTTTCGGTAAGAGGAATAAACACTAGGTATTTGTTTCGAAAGCCGTTGGAAACCCGTTTGCAGCTTACAACGTAAGTTCGGAATGCTCCATCGGTGCAAAACTTTGTTTGGGTATTTGTCAGTCTACACTTTTTCAACGCAGTTTTTATCTCAAACGATTGTTCGAGCAAAAGCAAAACTTTGTTTGGGTATTTGTTAATTTGCACTTTTTCAACAGAGTTTTTTTCTCAAACAATTGTTTGAGCAAAAGCAATAATTTTATCTGTCAAAGTTCATTTTTCTCAATCATTTATTTTGTAAAATTTATTTTTGAGATAAAAGTTCTCAAATATAAATTATGTTATTATAAATTTATTTTTAATTAAATTTAAGTTTATAAAATTAAACTAACTAAAAATTAAGTTTATAAATTTTAATCTAAACACACACTAAATACCTAAAAAATAAGGGAATAAAGTACATGGTAAATCAATCTCCCACAAAATAATAATCCACGATTGGCATGTCAAAAAAACAAAAAGATGAAGAAAGTAAATTACAGTAGGAAACTTTTTACCTCATTTTGGTTTTTCAGTAAGAACTAGGAAATCATGATTTTAATGCATTATATTAATTGGTTAGATTACTTCTTAACAAATGTTTAGTAGGTGGGTTTTAATTTTTCAAGTACTTAAAAATTTGTAATTTTATTTATAACCCCTTTATTTGTCTAACTTTTTTGCTCAATCCACTCACAAGTTTATTTTATATCTTGTAAAAATATTAATTACATACAATCTAATTTGACATCTCTTATATAAATATATAGTGTAAATACAATATGCATATTTTCAGTGTATAAAAAACATTTCCCAATGCAAAATATGAGATGTAAAAAAAAATTTAAAGACCGTGTCGATCGTGGCATATCAATTATCAAAGACGGGAATATTAAATTTTTAATGTCTAATGTCTTATAAATAAACTCTTGTATTCATGCTGAAGTTTACAGCGCTTCTGCCGTCTTTCAATGATAACACAATTTTCTTTTGTTGGCCAGCTGAAGAAACATTTCTATTTCACATATTGAGAGTAGGATTTGAAAACTAATCTACAAGACAGAATGGAAAACTGATACAATTACAGCTCAAATGACAGTAATATTTCGGCTTACATATTCTCAAATTACAGCAAGATTTCAAAATTGAATGAACCAAAACAGCTCTCATTGATCAATAAACATACGTATATATGAGATGATGAGAGTATCAATCCTGTGCCTGTAATTGTATAGATACGACCCTCTTGTAAGCTACATCCTTGACTTTCTTATGGGAACCATGTCTTGATTTGTTTGATTTCCTTTTCTTTGAAGGAGCATTTTCTTGAGTATGGTCTTTCTCCTTGATGCAATGTTCTTCGTCTGGAATGTCGATTTCAGACTGCAATGGAAACTCAGCCTTTGATTCTGTCTGTTGGGTTTCTGGTTCAATAACTGACATTCCAGATAGAATATAGTCTAACAAAAATGTGCTTCTAACAAGTCTGTCTATCCTGCCAAAATGCCTCTGACTATATGGGATAAGACCTTCAAGAACTTCACCGATCCCTATAATCTGAAATGTCCCACAAAAAATGTCCCTCAAACATCAAATATTTTTTTCTTTTCTCCAAAACTTGCAATTTATAAACGATGAAAAAATAAAACATCCTAAGAAATTTAATCAACATACACATAGGCCAAAATCCTTTGAAACCAGTGTAAAACCTTGTTAAACCAATGAATAACTTCTAATATAAATATCTTTCACAATCCGCAATTGTATTAAAAGTTCTCACTCTATAGAATTCAATTTATATCAGTTTATCTTATACCAACATAGAGTTTATCTTAGTGCCAGAATTCAATTTATATATGTCTATCGTATATCAACATAGAGTTTGTCTTGGTGCCAACTACCATATATTTCTAAAGATTTTCTCATTTGCATTAAAGCGAAGAATACAATCTGACCAGCAATAAACACAATATTAAAGTCCAACTCAATACCTCAGGCAGCATATGAAGTCTCTCAAACAGAAAGTAAAACCAGCAAATGTAAGAAATCCAAAACCATATTCAATAATTCGCCCAAGCAATTCAGTCACAAAGCATCACAATATGCAAGAAATGCATGATCAGTTGCATGAAGCCTCTTAAAGAAGGGGAAACAAATGCACCTGAACAATATCTGTTGGAGGAAAGATATTGAAAACTCTGAAAAGAACGAAGTGTGAAACATAACAGAGCTTTGGTTTTGTATTCCATTCTCGAACATAGCCAAATAATATATGAAGCTCTTCATTGCCCAAGGCCTTAAGTGCTCTATCTATATGATCTTCAGCTCCTCTCTTCCTGCAGAAAACTCAGTCAAGTGTATGCCAATCGGATTCAAACAACAAAATAATTACTGCTAACCTGCAAAGTTCTGCAAATAACTCAAAAAGCCTATGGGGCCTGTGGAGTTCAAATGCAATTTGGATTGCTTTAGTATAGTCAGCATCTGAGACAGCATTCTCTAACTCTTGACCTTTCAAAACCCCCTCTTCCTGCATCAACATTAGAAATCACATTGCTTTTCTAATACACAGGGCACACGTGATTTGGAAGAGTATTTCTTTTCAAAAAAGAATTCTAAAGATTACATATATGCAATAGGTCATATATCTGGACAATCTTCCACAATCTCAGTCATTTTAAAAAGAAATAGATCTTTGTAGAGTGTAGACACATTTCTTGAATAAGTCCCTTCTTCTCCTTGTCACTAAAATCAGTGTGCTTTGCTTCAAATACTCCATGATAAAGCAAAATAAAGTTGTCCATGACTGAAAACATGATCTAGAAGAAAAATGCCTACATGAGTCTGGCATTGTGCTTCACTGATTTAAAGCCAAGGTTATTTCACTTGTGAAACTATATATAATAGAATATGTAATACCCAAGTCATCAAGAAACAATTGTGAAGATTAATAACCATTAGCTTACATTGCTATATGCAGCAAAGCAAACCCAGAGTACAATACAAGTTTAGTTAAATGGTTGGAAAGACTAGGAGATTTATGATCCAATCCCTACACCACTCTTTACCACTTTAAGATGGCATTGAGGTGTTGCAGTCAATTTTCCATCAAAAATATCCTGTGCAACTTAAATATTTCACTTTTTGCAAGGTTGAGATTAGTTTTTTTTTTTTTTAAAAGAGCGAGAAACACAAATCCTTGATGATTAAACAATTGATTTTGACTGATTGATGTTTCATACAGTTGAGTTCCTAGATTGTGACTGATCTTGATTGTTGATTCTTGATTGTTTGTCTTAAATTCACAGAAACAGGAACAGAAAAATTTGTGTATTATGTAACAGGGAATAACTGTAGAAGGAATCTTTGTAATCAGTACATCATAAACAACCATGAAACGTGCCCCTTGATTTTGCCTCTGTATTAAGTGAGCACCAAAAATGTACTATCGGTCTAACTCACCTCTTTACGGAAAGCTTCTTCTTTGTCAGCTGCAGTGGAATCAAACCAGAGATTGACAACAGCATCACTGCCACCAGTTGCAAGCATTTCAGTCTTCCTACCTACAGCCAAGGCCCAAACCTGCAGGCCAAATTTTGTCAGCAAAAGAAAATATCATATTACATTAAAAAATTTTCCAAGGCATGCAACAGAGCAGAACACATTTCCAGGGCATATAGATCTAGAGACAGAAAATATTATATTACATCAATTTTTTTTTTAAAAATCAGAAGAAGATAAGGAATATAACATAGGATCAATTGCCTACCTTGTCTTCATGATGATCATAAGTGGCAACACATTCATTACTTTTTACAGTCCACAGCTTTACTAAACCATCAGCACCTGAAACATTGATTAAGTTGATCACACATGCAATCAAAATGTCAGAAAGAACAAAATCAACTACAGATAGCCTCATACCACAGGAAACAATTTGTGTTCCACGAGTAACAAACAATGCTCTTAACACACTTGAAGTGTGTCCTTCAAATGTCTTCAAACATGAGCCATCAGATATAGCCCATATCCTTATTGTCTTATCACCAGATGCTGTTACAACACATTGATCAACAGGAGAAAATTCTACAGACCAAATTCCCCTTTTATGCCCTTTAAATACAACTACTGATACAAGATCTGGAAGTCTCCAAACACAAGCTGTACGATCCTGATGAGAGAAAAGTTTAAAACAAAAAACACAAAACAAAAAAACTAATGGTAACTACAGTGGAAACACTAATTTTTCAAAAAAAAAAAGGGAAAAGTAAAGAAAGGAAGCAAGTGAAAGTAACTATTGGCTTTTCTTCACCCAGCATATAGAAACCATAATCAGCAATAGACAACTAAGGGGGTAGTCCCTTTTTCTGCAAATAATAATTAGATTACTTAATTTAAAAGGCCAAAGAAAGCTGAAACTCAGATACAATACCAACCTGAGAACCACTACATACTAAACTATCATTTGGAGCAACAGCTACAGAATTGATATCTTTATCATGAGCTGCAACAACAGCTTTTGCTTTTAAATTAATGGGCACTGTCATATTGTCTGAGAGACCATCCATACTCCATACCTTAAGAGTATGATCACTGATAAACATTGACACAGATTGGTAAGAAATACATTTGAACAAAGGATTCAACAGTAAATTCAGTAGCATATTACAACATTCCGTTCATAAAGCAGAAAGAACAGGGAGGTCAAATTTTGATGTTTGGGTAAAATGATCAATTGGTAGCAGAATATATTGATAAGACATAAATACAGCTGTCTTGCATGATTGAGTCAAAAACACAAAAAGGGAAGGGACAGAAGATTAAATTCAACACAAATTTTCTAAAATTGATTGATTCCAACACTGAAACAAGTAGAGGTGAATTCAATTATACTAGTAACCAAAGAAAGTTCACTGGGATTTCCATTTCCGTTACTTTAAGAGAGAACAACACCACATATAACGTCAACCATGGCATATTTTCTACATGTAAAATCAAATTATCATTGTTGCAGTGACATTAAAGGATTGTGACTTGAAGTAAGCAGGACAACAGACAGCAATCAACCTTAACAGCAAAAGGATTCTTGAAAATACTACTTTCTAACTAGTTGAAGTCAAGATTTCTTATTGGTGCTAAATTAAATGCTATTGTGAGAATCAAAGTTATAACTGTCACGAACCATCTCTCCCAAAAGCTTAAGCTATTAGGTGAAGGCACATGAATGACTTTTATAATATCTCTAACAAGCCCCCTCACGCAAGTGCCCTTTGGCATTGAAGCGTGGATAATGCACAGGCCCACCTGGTCATAGAGGCTTTGATATCATGTCATGAACCATCTCTCCCAAAAGCTTAAGCTATTAGGTGAAGGCACATGAATAGTTTTTATTGTATCTCTAACAGTAAGTATAACAGAGATAAGAGAACATATACTTTAAGCAATATGTTGCAGTGAAAATTACTTATTCTCTTCCCCCACTATAACATTATCACTTGATAATTGATATAAACCTCATGGCATAACACATTTCTCGTTACAATTTTAATGCTTCATTTTATAGTAATTACTTTTGTGATTAAAATATTGAGCACAAGAAAAACCCACATAAGGGGAATCCAAAATGCAGGAACTTATGGAGAGTAAAAAAGTAAACAAGTGTTGCTTTTAAGAATAAAAATATAAATAAATGCACCAATGCTCACCTGCTACCACTAACAAAGAAGTCTCGCTTTCTTTTCGAAAAGGCAATGGCTCCAACAGCTCCCATGTGACCTATACCAACTCCAATGCAGCTTTTGCTTTCTGATTCCCACAACCTAACCTATACAGCGGGTGGACAAGCAAAAATTTACTATTCATAAGACTTGAACACAGTGCACTGCAAGCATAATATGAACTTAATAGAGAACGAGATGTTAACAATTGAGCTGGAGCACCTCAAGCACTAGTTCCCATAGAATAAAATTCAAAGTACTTAACAACAATCTTGAGACCAAAGAGGAAACAACTTACACTGTTGTCTTTACTTCCAGTTACTATCAGTGTTCTCCCAGAACTTGATACACAGGTGTCAAGGCATAGAACAATTTCAGTATGACCGTCTAAGAGATAGGAGCATGACATAGATGCAAGGTCATAAACCCGAACCTGCAAAGCTCCAGGTAGGGTTATACATTAGAGACCAAACCTTAAACATCACTCTTGCTAGACTAGAGAACAGAAAATACACAACTTATTGAAGGGTAGTGAATCAAATCCCAATAACCAGGGTGTCAATGTTTTCTCTCTCATTTATCCTCCCCTTTTTTGCTAATAACTGTACACTTTTGATTAACTATAATTATGGAAGTTCAAAAAAATTGGACATATAGTTTGCTTGTGTGATATTGTGCAATTTTTTGCAACACACTATTGACTAGGATTTCGTTTCTTATACCATTTTTCCTTTTTCTGTTCTTATTCTTTACCTTTTTCAATGATAGGCTGAATCACTTAGATTAGATTCACTAAGAAGCTACGATTAGATTAATATTTGGATAAAGATAAAACATGTTTATCACTTTATCTAAATACAAGATATTGTAACTTTTTCAGCATTGATATGTTCAAATTGACTGGGTTCCTAAAAAGTCAAACTCTACTTGAATCACAACAGTTTACTGATTTCTATATACAAATGCGCATCTTCATACCTGTTCAAGATTTGTAGCGAGAGCAAGGAATTTTTCATCATCCCCAATAAACTTCATATCCACAACCTCTTCATTATATCCTACAAGTCTTTTGGTTAGATTTAACTTCAACAACTCTTCAATACATTCCAGAGAGTAAAACAGAAACTGCTGATCTGCAGTCACACAAAGCAACCCTTGATCTGAGGCAAGCATAACAGCAGAAGTAAAACCCCTTCGTGATCCATCCTCATCTATGCTGGCTGTAACATCTGAAGCCTTTTGCTCAAACATGCAAACTGCACTGTCAATACAAAAAAATGAATGAGGCAGGGCACAGATTCCATCTTGATTGACATAATTTTGAAATTTTGAGATCCTTCACTTTTTTCAGTGTAAAATATTTACATCACAAATTTAAGTGTCAAATTATTTACAAGCTGCCCCCATCAGAATAAATCCACAATAACAAAACACACACATTCAGTTACCAAGTTTTGAACCCAAGTCCTTGAATACCTCCCAAAATTTAGAAGTCTTTCTTTAACTAAGTGTAACTAATGCAAAACTTTATTGAACTAGAAATATTTAAACTAACGAGAAATCCTCATATATTACCCTTCAGAACTCCATATGCGCACAATGCCTCGTTCACCAACTGTAACAAAATAAAATGCTTGGGAACCAGCTCGTTTTTTTGCATTTTGCCGATATGAATCCAGAGATGAAGCAAAAGGACTCCCAGCACCAAATACACAAACAGCTTCAACTGCTTCATTTGTGATGACAGTCTTCTTGTTGCTATAATCATGAAGGTCCCACAATGTTACAACCTGCCAATAATCCACACACCAATTTGTCAATTTAGTACACTAAATGCATTACAGTTGGCATATTAATTAAAATTTCTTCCAGAGAAATCATGCAGCATGTAAAATAATGGTTCATCTCACTCAAAATTCCAAGAATAAAGATCAATGATTAGAGCACTTCATATTCAGAAGGAGTTTTAAAAAATTTAAAGGAGACTCTGCTACTTCAAGCCCCAAAGAAGAAATGAAGGCACAAACTTGAAAATCCAAAAATGAATAAGTAAATAAAAGAGAAGAAAGGAAAGAATAAGCTCATCATGCAAAACTTATATCACAACTAAATTAAAAGAAAATGCAAGATGCCAGATCAAAAAATAAAAAGCAGGATGAAGCCTTCTATAGCCTGCCTTATCTCTTCCAGCACTAAGCAAAGTCCATCCATCCTCAGATACTGCTATAGAAGTCACTGCTGAGCGATGATTATCTAGTGTTGCAATGCAATTCTTCTTCTTGGTCTTGGAAACATCCCAAACCCTCACTGTTGCATGATCACCACCATCATCACTGCCAGAAAAAAGCTGTGGAAACCAATCACATCACGATCAGTTAAAGATGATAAAAAAAGGTGGAATCAACATTAGGGAATGGTTGAAAACAAGGAATAGGGTAAGGAGGGAGAAAAGTCGCATTCGCATTGAAAGGATCAGAAACACTTGTAAGGCAATTAATCATATCAATTTGCATTGCATTAGTGTTATTAAACCCCTCCCCCTTTCTGATGTTCCATCTTCTTGGACTTAAGAAATCATGAGTTGAAATTTAAAAACAAAAAATATAACCAAATGATAAAACCACGTTACATAACCATTAATCAAATTTACACTCCTCCTGTCCCTTGCATCAAATCACTGTTTGGTACACTCATTTTACACAGTGCAAAAATCTGGCAGTTCATACCAAATGGTGTGTTGTTTTACACCTATGTGCTAAGATTTGATTCTCTTTCAATCAATGTCAGATTTTAACTTGCAACTTATGATTTAATTTAATTCATCCCGTACAAACCTAGCCTATCAACTGGTTCAAATAGAAAGTAATTCCATTCCATACACGTCACCAAAATGCATACTAATGCAATAAAAGCAAAGCAATAAGCTTTGGACTTACAAGTTGCTTCTCCGGATCAGGATGGAACATAATGCAAGAAACAACTCCTGCGTGACCTCTAAAGTAATGAGTGCAGAAGCCACCATCCACATCCCAAACCAGGACCTTCCTATCAGCTCCCCCTGTAGCAAGCAGTCCTCCAGAAGGGTGACACGCCATACACATAACCGGACCATCATGACCCTACCCAACCCCAGTAATAACTCACATTAGACACTTTCAAATTGAATTGAATTGAATGGAATCTGATTTCAAAATTTTTACCTTCCAAGAGCGCACGCATTTGAGAGTAGATAAATCCCAAACTCTGATTTGGCGGCTGTGGCTGGAAGAGAAGAGTAGGTTATCGTTTGGGTTGAGAGCCATGGCGGTTACTGCTTCGGAATCACCTTCGAGGGTGGATCTGATTGATGCATTGGTGGAATCGACGATCTTGATGGAATCGGCACATGCGCAGGCGATGAAGGAGGCGTCAGAGGAGACGGCGAAGGGGCCGCCGGTGTAGAACTGCTGCAGCGCGGGAACGCAACTGTAGTTTGCTTTCAATCGAAGGGGTTCCATCGTTGTGTCTGTGTCTGTGTGTCAGATGATTGAAATTGGGTTTTTCTTCCCCTCCGACGAAGCTAGGGTTTAAGGACCTCACCTGACACCAAGGTCAAGTTTAGTATTTACTCTCTAATAATTCATCATTCATTAACTCACAGCACATATCCAACTTCGGACAACAATGTCTCCATCAAAGAACCGATATGCAATCTCAAAGTTTTTACATTTTTACGGTTCAAGCAGGTGGTAGGTGCTTCATCCCAACCATTGCTTTTGCAAAGCCTCAATCCAACGGTCAAACTGAATGTACCACCGGTGCTCCCTTTTCACATTTGTTCATTGTAAAAGGCGTCATGCAAGTAGAGCTGTAAAAAAGGCTCAGCCCAGCCCATCAAGCCCTAGCCCACATGGGCTAGACCCAAAAAGCCCATAGGGTCAAAAAGCCCACAGGACAAGTGGGTAAGGGTTAACCCATGGGCTGACCCACAATAATAATATTTTTTTTTAAATTTGGCCCACTTGTTTAATGGGCTGGCCTTGGCCCACTAAAAACAAAACTTGACCCACCTCATTTATGGGCGCACCCTAAATTATTTTCAAAATTATTTCATACTTTTAAAAAATTGCTTGAGAAATTATGCTTATTCCAAAGCATATCATTTAGAAAGTTTTGAGATTGAGAATGACAAAGATATAGGGACATGTTTTCCTCTCAATCCCTTCATGAACTAGCAAATAAAAGAGCAATATAAGTTCATAAAGCTCTTCGTGAAATATATAAGAAGCCATGAGATTCAATATTTATCAGGAAAGAGTTTTTATCACAGATTTCACTGAGCATGAATAAGGAGCAAAAAGTAAATATTAAACATTTATATGTCACAGACTAGCATAAGCAGAAAAAAATCCCATTAGATCCCATTTATATGACAGCAGAAAATGTGGTCTTTAAAAAAATTGGTCCATGTAGATTCCAACTACATATTCATCAAGGATTTAACCAATTAAATTCAAGAATGCAGGGGTACATCGCAGCATCAATATCAAACAAAGAAAAAGAAGCATAATGTAATCAACTAATGCTCCTCTCTGGGAAAGAAAAAGAAGCATAATGCAGAAGCAGAGAAGAAAAAGAAACAAGAATGCAAGGGCATATGAATTGGACTAATAAGATAAGATGCCTAACAAACAAGACACATGCATTCATCTAATACATACTCTTGATATATGCTTGTTGTGTGAAAGAAAAAAACAGAATCTCATGAAAATACCACACTATCTAATCTTAATGATATGTAACCATCAAATAGTAATATAGCAATGTTTACACATTATTTCTACATCATTTTCTTTATAAGTAATAAATTAAGAAAAACACAATTTTTAATACATATTCTTTCTTTCTTTTTTTAAATAAGTATAGATGTACGAGAGATAAAATATGATGTGGAAATATATTTTTTGATCATACTAACAACTATATTGCAATTTGAGATATTGGCATATACTCTTCACAATCAAACGAACATGTTACATCCTGCCGACGATTTAATTGTGAGAGAATCAACTAATGCGCTTCACACAGACTATGAGCTGGTTTATGAAACTAGAATGCACTTTCTGCCCAAGAAGAATATTAGAACATAGGAACTTTCTGTACTAGAAGAATACTAGAATAATGCAGTGCTCTATTTTTATATGGAATAATAAAATCAGTGTGATCGAAAGAGCTTTCGAGCATTCACTCTCATAGTCTTATGCAGTCAAATACTATATAACAAGAACAATAATCAACATTGTAAAGGTTGCATACAGTTCACCAATTTTGAAGACGGCTAGCAAACAAGACGTTCACTTTCCACTGAATGTCATGACAAGGATTCTCATTCAAAATCCAGCTATATATGAGAATCTTTAGAGAGCACCACTATACCACCACACGGTGACAATTTCATAGACAAATATTGTTTATCTGTACTGTAGGACTATTTTCCAGGAATAAATAAAATAAAATAAAAAATTGGTTCTAACTCCAAGCGAAAGAAAAAAAAAAGTAACAATTTTGCTTTTCGGATAATAAAAAAGTAACAATTTAAATTAGAATTGTAATTTTTCAGAATTGGTTTCCTTCTCTCCTCTTTCCTATCTACATACACAACGTACACAAAATTAAGCACGGGAGTGACTCTGGAGTTTATGACACAAAAGGACGGTGAGTGATGCTAATGCTAATGAATAACTATGTATTACAACAATCTTTCATTTAACTATTTTGACTATGAATCTCTTAGACATTTCTCTCTAGTTAAATGAAACCACAGTTATGTACCAGCAAATCTTGAGAACATGTTTAGCAAGTATGCTCATACAGTAACAGACAAGCTCACACTTGGAGAGCTATGGGACATGACTGAGGGAAACCGAAATGCATTTGACCCATTTGGCTGGTCAGTTTCTTGGTTCTAAAGTTACTTTATTGTAGAATCAGTTCATTGATTTGCTCAAAATTATGTTCATACTGAAATAGTGATATATATATATATATATATATATATATATATATATGGAATATGTGTTTGCAGGGCTGCGGCTAAACTGGAATGGAGGATTCTGTACATTTCTAGGGATAGAAGGTTTCCTGTCTAAAGAAGCTGTGAGAAGATGCTATGATGGGAGCTTATTTGAACACTGTGCTAATTTGCAGGCTGGTAATGATGCCAAAATGGGCTGAATCATTTGTATGTGTATGGTTTGAAAATCTATTGTTATGTTTACTGTGACAGATGTTAGTGATGTAATACTGTAACCAAGAAAAACTTATTAGGACCTTTAGGTCTGGGATTGACCCACTAATAAGGTGTTTCAATACTGCAATAGCAGCACTGAAATGTTACATAAATTATTAAAATTATTAAAATAATGTGAAGTGAAAAGAAGACAATATCCTCAATCCTTCCTAACAGTTATCATTAAAATTATTCTCTCATCTTCCAGTGTAATGTCACATAAACACCGTGTGTGCTCAGCTAATTGAAAATCACCATCTGCATTCACTCTTTTATTACAGATCATGAAAAATACCAGACCTACATCAGAAGAACATCTTTGTTCTTTATTGGAAGCTCACTCAAAATCACCAATCTAGTGTTCTTTATCGGATCAACATCTGTTTTTTTTCAATAATATATATAATATATAATTAAAAGAATACTCATAATCTCTCTGCTCTACATTCACATTACTTTGAGTTAGATTCTCTAAGCAGAATTGGGAAATTAAAATTTTAAATGCTCTGTAATGCTCTGACTCTGTTAACAATAACATGACACCTTTCATGTAAAAAATAAAAAATAAAAAATAAAAATTATTACATCAAATTTTATTGTTTGTTTAACTACAATGCCAAGATGACGGCTAAAACCAGAGAATTCTGGTCTCATTTAACCAAAAATATCATTCATGATCAAATAATCAAGTATGTTGCTGAGGTTTTGCTTGGTACTACATGCTTAGATAGCAGATAGCAGATAGGAATAATAAGGTGAAAATTGAATAGAAATGGAAGAAGAGAAAAGCAAACAGAAACTGGAATAAACAACCATAACAATAGCTAAACAAATTGAAATAATTGAAGAACAATTGAAGAACCTGAGCAGTAGTTGCAAAATTTAGAGAGAGCTATGAGATTGAGAGATGAGAGAATCGAGAGCTGAGATCGAGCGAGCTTCGAGATAGAGTTAAGAGAGCTAGATTAAGCGAGCTCCAAGATCGAGCTCCGAGATCGAGAGTTGAGAGCCTCTGAACGAGAGAAGAGCGAGAACGAGCAACGGAGCAACGGAGAAATTATCCAAATGGGTTTCTGATTTTGTTTCAAGTTGGGATTAGGGTTTTCTGATAGGTAGGTG
Organism: Ormosia semicastrata; assembly: GCA_029884595.1. NCBI lineage: Eukaryota > Viridiplantae > Streptophyta > Magnoliopsida > Fabales > Fabaceae > Ormosia > Ormosia semicastrata. The sequence continues at coordinate 13,632,762 of JAQQTO010000041.1, forward strand.
TTGTGGGTTACGGGGGTTTTGTGGGTTAGCCCTATCTTAACCCACAAAATTAGTGAGTTTAATGGATTGGAGTTAACAAAAGCCCATCATATGGTGGGTTTAAAAAAATGAATTAAAAATAGGGGGTTTAGTGGGCTGTACAATGGGCTATATAGCCCATATTGACGGCTCTACATGCAAGAAATAGGCCGCGCTCTCTTTTTGCGCGTGGTTAGAATTCATTTATTCAAAGCCTGTGGTGGAATTCATTTGTTCAATAACCCTCTTTTATCCATCTCTTCTTACCACATTGGATTGCTAAAACAGTATTGCATGAATTGAATATCATTTTATAATTTTGTTGGTTCCTGTGTGTTAATTCAACTACTTTCTGAACTTAATGAATTAATGATTATGGACTTTTCTTTCTCATAGGATGGGAATCAAATTATGCTGATGCTGTGGCTGACCGAAATGCCATAATTAAGGTAACGTTGATTCTCTGACTAGTTTTAACCTTTTTTCAGAAGCCAGGTTCTTTTTTTTCTCTCAGTTGTAGGGTTATTTCCAATCTCCAAATTATCAGTTATTTTATTTTAGCTTGCATGCATGGGGGTATAATCTATGCCTTGCTTATAACATTTGGAAGTATTTATTGCAAAAATGATAATTAGCTGAATTCCTCTTCCCTTTTGTATAAAAACAACATTAAGGATGTCTCCATTTGTTTTATATGCCACTTTATTATTTGTAACGATTTATTTTAAAAAGCTGTGATTATAATTAATTTTGTAATTCTTTACTGCTTGTTCTGTGTTAATGTCATTGAAGTACTCTATTAATGCATTTATTTTGTGACAAAGGCTACTGGTGGCAGAGCATATAAATTTATTGACCTTTTCAAAGAAAGACTCGGAGTTAATCTTGACAAAGAAGATGAAATAGCTTGTCTTGTAGCAGGAGCAAATTTCTTGCTTAAAGTGGATCTAGTTTTTGAAATTATCTGTTTCGCTTGTATTTTGTTTAAGAATCATCTTGATAGTGACAAATCCTTGTATCTCTTTTTTTTTTTAAATTTGAGAATTTTTGTATCTTTTGAGTTGAAATATATGTGCAAGTTTATATCTTATGCATTAAAGAAAGAAAACGTATTTGTCTGCCTTTTCTTCTTTAGTCAGATTATAGTGTTTTCCCCTTGTTTAAGAAGGTAAAGAGCCAATCAATTGCCAAGATTTGCATGCTATTACTTCCATTAGAGTGCAGTGGACAGCCATCATATAAAGTTTGTACATACTCATTGATGCTCTATTTTATTGGCAAATTGGTTGAAGGAATGTGCTTAAAGTTTAATGTGCCACATAATTTTTTATATAGCCATGGCTGACAGTTTTTTGTCTTTTGTTTCCTTCTTGCATTATATGTTTCTTGCTTTTAACCAAGATCTGATTGAGATCTATGTCTTAGCCCTTCTCTATTGAAAGAAAACAAGTTCTATCCTTAGGAACATGTGAAGGGCGTATTCTACGCTATTAATTCATTATTGCTGACTTATCTGTAGTTTTTATTTTTCACTGTCAATAATTGCTAATTAGATGTATTAGTGTAGAAGAATAATGGAAGTGACTCTTTGTAAAATTTTATTTCTTCTACTAAAAACTTTAAAGTACATAGAATATTTATAAAAGTGAAAGATACCTTACACATTCTATAACTTTTCCTAATTAACAATATTAATTTTCATTTAACTCATGAAATAAATCATCCTATAACTACATAACTCCAATGAAATAATTCTCCCTAATGACACACCATAATTCTTCATTATTCATAGAATAACTCTCATAACTCTCAATAGCTATCACATCAATGGTCACATAACCACAAAAAATCCATTAACTTCAAATTATTATTTTTAATCAACACTCCCCCTTAATTTGAAGTCTTCTTCTTCATTCTAAGTCTTGCTCGCAATTTTTGAAATTCTTCAAACTTAAGAGGCTTAGTAAAAATATTAGCAATTTGATCTTGAGTTTTCACATATTTGGGCTCAATTACCTTGTTCTCAACATACTCTCTAATAAAATGAAATCTTGTGTCTATGTGCTTGCTTCAATCATGGTACGCCAGATTTTTAGCAAGAGATAGTGCAGACTTATTATCAATACAAATCTTTGTTGCTTCTTCTTGTGGAAAATAAATTTCTTTCAACAACCTTCTAAGCCATATAGCATGACAAGTGCAAGAAGTTGCCGCCACATACTCGGACTCACAAGTTGAAAGTGTGACAATAGATTATTTTTTAGAACTCCATGAAATAGCACAATCTCCCATAAAGAATACAAAACCGGTAGAGCTCTTTCTATCATCAACATCTCCCGCAAAATCACTATCACAATACCCCACAAGCTTGAAATCATTAGAAAATGAATAAAATAGCCCAAAATCAATTGTACCTTTTAAGTAACGAAGAATCCTCTGAGCAACTTTCATATGGGTAGAAGTAGGTGATTCCATGTAGCGACTCACTACTCCAACCGCAAAAAGAATGTCGGGTCTTGTCGAAGTCAAGTATTTCAAGCTTCCCACAAAACTTTTGAAAATGGTGGGATCTTCTTTCACTTCATCATCAAACATTGACAATTTAACTCCACATTCCATGGGTGTGTTCACGGAGTTACAATCAAACATATTGAACTTCTTCAAAATCTCCTTTGCATAGGCTTATTAAGAAATAAAAATTCCATCATCCTTTTGCTTCACCTCTAGGCCTAAATAGTATGACATGAGCCCAATATCGGTCATCTCAAATTCATGTGTCAAAGCCTTCTTGAATCATTTAAATAAAGTAGGATTAGTTCCAGTGAAAATAAGATCATCAACATAAAGACAAACAAGAAAAACATCTCTATTGTCATATGCTTTAACATAAAGAGCATATTCATGAACACATCGAACAAAGTCATTATCTTGAAAATATTTGTCGATACGGCTATTCCATGCTCTTGGTGCTTGCTTCAACCCATATAATGCCTTCTTCAATCTTAAGACTTTATTTTCATGCCCTTCTACCACAAAGCCAATTGGTTGCTCAACATATACCTCTTCTTCTGACTTTACATCAAGTTTATAAATCCTCCTCTTCATCTGAGCCGCCAAAGTAATGATCAAACAAATTGTCTCCATGCGAGCAATGGGTGCAAACACTTCTTCATAGTCAACTCCATGTTTTTGCTTGTAGCCTTTTATAACGAGCCTTGCTTTATATCTCTCTACATCTCCTTTGGCATTCTTCTTTGTCTTGAACACCCATTTGACTCCAATTGATTCATGACCCTTGGGAAGAGATGATAACTCCCAAGTGTTATACTTTTCAATGGCTTCAATTTCCTCTTGCATGGCTCGTCTCCACCTTTTGTCTTTGAAAGCTTCATCAAAATCTAAAGGTTCACTGTCAACAAGAAGACCAAACAAATCAAAAGGCTCAGTTACATCATATAATTCTTCAATATTTCTCATTTTTCTTGGCCTTTCACTAGAACTTTCTTCGAAAGATGAGGATGCTTCATGAATGAGAGATAGTGGTAGAATCTCTTCTTAGATAGGCATCATAGTCTCTTGCTTTTCATCTTCAAAGTATGGAAAGAAATCATAACTTCCTTTTTCTTGTGCTTCCCATCTCCAAGTGGCTTTTTCATCAAACTTCACATCTCGACTCATAACAATCTTGCCATTGCTTGGGTTATACAACTTGTAGCCTTTGAAATTTGGATCGTAACCAATAAAAACATGTTTCTCACTTCGATCATCTAGCTTGGATCTCCTTTGGTCGGGTACATGAACATAAGCAACACTTCCAAAAATCCGCAAATGATTGACACTAGGTTTGGTCTCACTTCATGCTTCTTGTGGTGTTTGATCCTTCACATTTTTTGTTGGAGAGCGGTTGAGCAAATAAACTGCATAAGAAACAGCTTCGGCCCAAAATTCATTAGGCATATTTTTGGCTTTCAACATACATCTAGCCATATTAAGAACAGTTCTATTTTTTCTCTCCACTACACCATTTTGTTATGGTGATCTAGGAACCGTTAGAGGGCGGCGAATTCCATTTGTTTCACAAAATTTATTAAATTCTTTAGATGTAAATTCGCCTCCTTTATCGGATCTTAGAGTCTTGATTACATAACCACTCTCTTTTCTACAAGAGCTTTGAAATTTTTAAAGGCTACAAATACTTCAGATTTTTGCTTTATACAATAAACCCAAGTCTTCCTACTATAATCATCAATAAAAAGCAAAAAATATTTATTTTTACCAAATGAGAAAGGATTGATTGGGCCACACACATCGGTATGAACAAGTTGCAATGGCTTGGTTGCTCTTGTAGTTGCTTCCTTTGGAAAGCTTTCTCTTGCATGTTTGCCAAGGAGACATGCTTTACATAATTGATTGGGATGATTAATTGAGGGCATCCCTTTCACCATCTTCTTTTCTCCCAAGGCTTTGAGAGCTTCAAAATTCAAGTGACCAAATCGCATATGCCAACACCATGCTTCATCTTCAACATTAGCCTTTAAACACTTTACTTCAATTGCATTGAGATTCAACATGAACATTCTATTTTTTGTCATAGACATCTTAGCAACCAAGTTAGCATTATGATCTCTAAGCCAAAGATAAGGATCTTTCATATGAATTTCATATCCTTTCTCAACAAGTTGTCCCAAACTCAAAATATTATTTTTTAATTTAGGTACATAGTAAACATTGGTAACTAACTTGTGACCACCATCTTTAAGAGAAATTAAAATGGTACCTTTGCCTTGAATTTAGACTTTTGAGTGTCTCCAAATGAAACATTACCCTTCACCTTCTCATCGAGCTCCACAAATTTTTCTTTATAGCCACATATATGATTGTTTGCACCATTGTCAAGATACCATGAGTTATTGTCATTTTTTTCATCATCTTTGAGTGCTAACAATAAGGTTGGCTCTTCAACCTCTTCTTTGTCAATAAGGTTGACTTTTTCTTCAACACCATTATTACCATAACGACATTCTGATGCATAATGCCCAAATTTATGACAGTTAAAACATTCAATATTGGACTTGTCATACCTCCTCTCATTTGTTCTAGGATAATTGCCTCTTCCTCTAGTCGCTCCTCTTCCACGGCCCCTAGTTGAATGATGGCTCGTCTCTTGATTGTTGGAATTGTCATGGTTGCCGCTTCCTCTTCCACCTTGGCCACGACCACGCCATCTTCCTCGTCCACATCCACGTCCTCTTTGACTCTTGTCTCCTCTATTATCTTGCAATGAAACCTTGGCTTTGAGGGCTTGCTCCAAAGGCATATTTTGCCTTTTTAACAATTTTTCTTCTTCGGCTAATATAGCTCCAAACAACTCATCAATAGTCATGGTGTCTAAGTCATTTGAATTCTCAAAAACACAAGTCACATAATCAAACTTTGGAGTCAAAGAGCGAAGGATCTTATCTTTCACACGATCATCTTCAATGTTTTCACCATACCTTTTCATTTGATTAACATTGGCTAACACCTTTGAGCTATAATCCGAAAAAGTTTCGGATTCCGTCATGTGCAAAGCTTCAAACTTACGTCGTAAAATTTGAAGACGCACCTTCTTCACCTTGTCTACACCTTGGAGAAACTTTTGTAAAATTCCCCAAGCCTCTTTCGCGGTGGACACATTGCTCACCTTCTCGAACATCAAATCATCCAAACCTTGATGGATGAGGGACAAGGCTTGTTGGTCTTTTTTCTTTAACTTTGCCAATGCTTCCTTCTCATTTTGAGATAAAGTGGTCTCGTTTTGTGGCTTAGTGTAGCTACTCTCTACAATCTCCCAAGCATCTTGTGATCCAAGCAATGCCTTCATACGACGAGACCACACTTCATAGTTATCCTTTGTAAGACGAGAAAATTGAAATGGAACCATTCCATTTTTTACCATCACTCAAATCTCACTAGCTCTTGATACCACTTTGTTAGTGTAGAAGAATAATGGAAGAGACTCTTTGTAAAATTTTTTATTTCTTCTACTAAAAACTCCAAAGTACATAGAATATTTATAGAAGTGAAAGATACCTTACACATTCTATAACTCTCCCTAATTAACAATATTAATTTTCATTTAACTCGTGAAATAAACCATCCTATAACTACATAACTCCAATGAAATAATTCTCCCTAATGACACACCATAATTCTTCATTATTCATAAAATAACTCTTATAACTCTCAATAGCTACCACATCAAGGGTCACATAACCACCAAAAATTCATTAACTTCTAATTATTATTTTTAATCAACAAGATGTTCTACCACTTCTTAGTAGGCAATTCGTCACGAAGCTTTTACGCACAAGGAGGGCCAGAAAGAGTTTGTTCAAATTGACCCTAATGATTTGTTTCCTTATCTTCTAGTTAATATTGGATCTGGTGTTAGTATGATCAAGGTAAATTTGTCTTGTTTCCTTATTTTATTAAACTTCTGATCTCTTTGGTTTATGTTTCATAAAGACACTCAGGTGGTAATCTATAGTTTTAATCTGGGTTGACATAGGTTGATGAAGATGGAAAATTTGAGAGGGTTAGTGGGACAAATGTTGGTGGTGGTACTTATTGGGGCTTGGGAAGACTGTTAACAAAGTGCCAGAGGTTGTTTTCTGATGACTCCTTTTTTTTCTTTATCTACTGCTATATTTGAAATATTGCCAAAGGGTTTGTTGAAATGAATTCCAGCTTTGATGAGTTGCTTGAGCTGAGTCAGAAAGGAGATAATAGAACCACTGATATGCTTGTTGGGGACATTTATGGTGGTATGGACTATTCTAAGGTAAATTTTATGGTTGATCACATTGCCATATAGATATTCATCCTATAGACAAAAAATTGCTCCAAATTAACTTCATATATGGATTAGATCGATATGAATTATTTGATCTTTTTAAATCAATCGACATGACTTTGTATTTACTGGTACTAAATAACCCTAGATTGGCCTATCGGCTTCCACCATTGCTTCAAGTTTTAGCAAGGCTACATCAGAAAAAAAGGAGCGTGAAGATTACAAACCTGAAGATATATCACTCTCTCTTCTTCGAATGATTTCATACCATATCGGCCAGGTGAGCTGACAATTGTAATTTTATCCAACTCTTTTTTATGTCAATAAATTCAAGCTGGAAAAGTGTATACAGTTCTTGAAACATATTGGTTAATGATTCTACTGTTTCATTCAGCTTATTCATGTTAATAAATTCATTAGTTGAAATCTCTCGAGTATCTGTTGGATAAATTAGACGTGAAAAAATATGCACTTCTCTGTGTTTAGTTAATTGAATATTGTCAAATTTCACTTTAAATATTCATGTATATGATTGAAAGAATATATCCTTTTTAGAAATTTTCCATAAGTATATATTAAACATTTGATTTTTGTTGTAAAATAGCTATTCATTTTATGTTGACAAAATGTTAATTATTAGTTCTTTTATAATTTGTGAACCTTTTTGTTTGGGGTTAATGTTTAAAATATAATATGTTGATTTTGAAATTCATTCTTTTCTTTGGCAAGATTTTCCAGAAATTTTTTTTTTATCCAAATACAACCTTAAAAAACATGGAGACACATCTCTAAGCAATGAAGATGATCTGTGACATACTTCTGGATCATGCTTTGTGGCATTATCAGGATTATCTTCCTTCAGTAGTTCTCTTGTTCTGTTCCACTATCTGTTCTTCCAATGAGTATCTGATCAATTGTGTTCTTTTTATCTCTCCTGTGTAGATATCTTACTTGAATGCATTGCAATTTGGGTTGAAGCGTATCTTTTTTGGAGGATTTTTTATAAGGGGTCATGCCTATACCATGGACGTTATTTCTTTTGCAATTCATTTCTGGTACATAAATTGCCTAATGGTTTGACCTGGCAAATTTTTTTATATCTTTGCTTAATTTAGTTAGTATATTGTGCTGAGATTCATATATTTGTCATTTAGGTCTAAAGGGGCTGCACAAGCAATGTTCTTGCGACATGAAGAATTTCTGGGAGCTTTAGGTGCATTTATGAGCTATGAAAAGCATGGTTTAGATGACCTCATGGTGCATCAGTTAGTTGAAAGATTCCCAATGGGTGCTCCATATACGGGGGGCAAGATTCGTGGCCCACCACTTAGGGATTTAAATGAGAAGGCAAGTGAGAGGAATTGGAAAAATCTGATGTGTGCTGGTTACCTGCTTGAGATAAATGAACTAATTAAATATGTTTACTTAACTTTTCAGTTATTGTGTAACTCTGAAGCCAATTTAATAAGAATGATTCTTCTTTTTTGGTTATCAATTTTGTTACCATCAACAAGGTCCCACTTTATTGTGTTAGGGATTTCTCTTGAAGTTGCAATAATAAAATTGCTAAAGTAACTCCACTAGTGAGATTCTCTGAAATAATTTGTCATGTCATCCACTGGGAAGGAATCATATTCAATCAAGTTGGAATAGTCGCCTACCCAGAAAGTAGGGAATCTAGAAATGAAAAATATAAAAACCTTTAAATATGGAGAAAGCAATTATAAAGTGAAAAGGAAAGAACTAAAAGATTGTAAACTGTGACAGCATCCTTGACAGTTTGTAAATATTTCAAACAAGTTGAACTTGTAAAACACTCCTTTATATTTGCGTTAGGTTAAACTTGGTTATTGATCTGTTAAACCCCTAAAATTCTGGTTATTACCATTTATGTGGTGGGTGTATTAGTTTGATTGGCATTTGTTTTCTTTCATTAGTGGTTCGACTGTCATGTGTTAATAATACTGTAATAATGTAGCAAGTAAGAGATCTTTGTTTTGTTATACTTCTGAAGTGCACCAGTTTCCTGTGCTTTGGTTTGTTTTGAAGCTTTTGAATAAAAGAAGCAATCAGGCACTAGATTTTGACAAACTTTGAACTAGAATGTATAGAAGGAGCAGTGGTTACATTGTACCTGACAAAAGTATGCATATGCAGCAAATGAGCATGTCAGCTTAACCTTGTTATTGCTTTTGAATTCTTGCTGGATTGATGGTGTTGACATTGCATTAAACTGATATTAAACCGAGTTTAATACTGTAAATAAATGCTGAAAATACTGTGAATATTCTGTTCCTATAGCTAGCAAAGCTACCATATTTAGATTAGCAGTTTTGGTAGTTTCCTTTGTTTCCTCCTTGATTGTAGTTTTCGGTCTGTTATACTCCTTCTATAAAAGGAGTCTTTTGTACCAATTGTAAAGTGTATTAATGAATACCTTTTACAAGTGATGGCATCATTTCACGTGAATTCTTTTAGATGTTTAGGACACCAATATGCCATCTAGAGTCAATTTTTCATTCTTTTTCTTATGTTTGGAAGCAGGTCAATCTTTCAGGAAATTTTATGTTTTTATTATTATATTTCATTCTGATTTTAGCGATTCCAGTGCAGATTTCGTGGATGGAGAAGTTTCTGCAGAAGGGAACTGAGATCACTGCCCCTGTGCCGATGACTCCTCCTGGAACTACTGGACTTGGGGGTTTGAAGTTCCTTTGTCAAAAGGAAGTACTCTGCGATCTGATGCTAGTGCTCTAAATGTTGGTGTTCTCCATCTAGTACTAACTTTGGAGGTGTTTCCATTATTAGCAGACCCAAAAATGTATGCATGATTTCTCAACATGGTGGCTTCTGTATGAGTAAAAATCTTTCCAGCTGCTCTTGTGTTGTTATGTTTTGGTAATTTAAATTTCCTAATGGCAATACATATATATGTATAGCCTTCATATTTATTGCACTATAGTTTGCTTGCTTTTCCATCAAAGTGTTTCATATTATTGCTTTCACAATATACTTTTATAAGGTGATTATCTGTTATCAGTATTCTATTTTTAAGCATTAGTTGTGTTTCTATAGGTATGAGCCTAATACTGTTGATCTCTCAGATCACAATGAACTAGAGTAAGTACATTATTATAAATCGCAAACCTAATTTGACTTAATTGTCAATTAAGGCTTCAATTGTTTCTAGTGTTCTGCTTCTGTGGCTAATGCAAAATTTGTATCTGATGTAGGTATTGGTTCATGATTTTGTCAGAGCACTTGCCAGATCTTGTGGGCAAGGTATGTTGTCTTGAAACACCTAGCCTTCGTGCATGTGCTTGTGTGTCTCTTCGTATGTTACAAACGCAATACAATTAGACACATCCATGCACATGATAAGAAATTAAAGCATGAAAGACAACAATAGCTTCTGCTTGTGATAAAGACAAAATCTCTTCCAGTAACCAAACTGTTATTGAATCAGTAATGATCATTTTTTGTTTACATATGTCAATATATCTTTGTATCTTTATATATATAAAATTATAAGAGAAGAAAGAAAGAGAAGTACAAAAGCAGAGGATAAGGTGTCCTCTTTAAAGAAACCAAAAAACATAAACACCAGGGCAAACAAGAAAGACAAATCAACTAGCAAAGCTCGCCAGTCTCTCTGCATGTCCAACATTGAAATCTCTATAGAAAACCTGACAACCCTTACCTTAGCACTATAAAGAGGACAAAAAGATCACTTTATCCATAAAAGTGGCAGCAAGAAAAATTTACTCTAAAAACATAGCTTTCCTCTCCAAGTATATGCACCAAATAATTATATATTTTGTAAACTGCCAAGTGCCAAATAACCTTTCCCTCTTTACTTGTCCCATGACCTCTCAACTGACACAATATATAGTGCTCAAAGCATACTGGATGAATCCAATATTTAACAAACACACATTCAGTTACCAAGTTTTGAACCCGAGTCCTTGAATACCTCCCAAAATTTAGAAGTCTTTCTTTAACTAAGTGTAACTAATGCAAAACTTTATTGAACTAGAAATATTTAAACTAATAAGAAATCCTCATATATTACCCTTCAGAACTCCATATACGCACAATGCCTCGTTCACCAACTGTAACAAAATAAAATGCTTGGGAACCAGCTCATTTTTTTGCATTTTGCTGATATGAATCCAGAGATGAAGCAAAAGGACTCCCAGCACTAATTACACAAACAGCTTCAACTGCCTCATTTGTGATGACAGTCTGCTTGTTGCTATAATCATGAAGGTCCCACAATGTTACAACCTGCCAATAATCCACACACCAATTTGTCAATTTAGTACACTAAATGCATTACAGTTGGCATATTAATTAACATTTCTTCCAGAGAAATCATGCAGCATGTAAAATAACGGTTCATCTCACTCAAAACTCCAAGAATAAAGATAAATGATTAAAGCACTTCATATTCAGAAGGAGTTTTAAAAGATTTAAAGGAGACTCAGCTACTTCAAGCCCCAAAGAAGAGTTGAAGGCACAAACTTGAAAATCCAAAAATGAATAAGTAAATAAAAGAGAAGAAAGGAAAGAATAAGCTCATCATGCAAAACTTATATCACAACTAAATTAAAAGAAAAAGCAAGATGCCAGATAAAAAAAAGGAAAAATAAAAAGCAGGATGAAGCCTTTTATAGCCTACCTTATCTCTTGCAGCACTAAGCAAAGTCCATCCATCCTTAGATACTGCTATAGAAGTCACCGCTGAGAGATGATTATCTAGTGTTGCAATGCAATTCTTCTTCTTGGTCTTGGAAACATACCAAACCCTCACTGTTGCATGATCACCACCATCATCACTGCCAGAAAAAAGCTGTGGAAACCAATCACATCATGATCAGTTAAAGATGATTAAAAAAAGTGGAATCAACACTAGGGAATGGTTGAAAACAAGGAATAGGGTAAGGAGGGAGAAAAGTCGTATTCGCATTGAAAGGATCAGAAACACTTATAAGGCAATCAATCATATCAATTTGCGTTATATTAGTGTTATTAAACCCCTCCCCCTTTCTAGTGTTCCATCTTCCTGCACTTAAGAAATCATGAGTTGCAGTTTAAAAACAAAAAATATAACCAAATGATAAAACCACGTTACATAACCATTAATCAAATTTACACTCCTCCTGTCCCTGCCATCAAATCACTCTGTTTAGTACACTCGTTTTACACAGTGCAAAAATCTGGCAGTCCATACCAAATGGTGTGTTGTTTTACACCTATGTGCTAAGATTAGCTTTTCTTTCAAATTTCAATTAATGTCAGATTTTAACTTGCAACTTATGATTTAATTTAATTCATCCCGTACAAACCTAACCTATCAACTGGTTCAGATAGAAAGTAATTCCGTTCCATACCCGTCACCAAAATGCATACTAATGCAATAAAAGCAAAACAATAAACTTTGGACTTACAAGTTGCTTCTCTGGATTGGGATGGAACATAATGCAAGAAACAACTCCAGTGTGACCTCTAAAGTAATGAGTGCAAAAGCCACCATCCACATCCCAAACCAGGACATTCCTATCAGCTCCCCCTGTAGCAAGCAGTCCTCAGGAAGGGTGACACGCCATACACATAACCGGATCATCATGACCCTACCCAACCCCAGTAATAACTCACATTAGACACTTTCAAATTGAATTGAATTGAATAGAATATGATTTCAAATTTTTACCTTCCAAGAGCGCACGTATTTGAGAGTAGATAAATCCCATACTCTGATTTGGTGGCTGTGGCTGGTAGAGAAGAGTAGGTTATCGTTTGGGTTGAGAGCCATGGCGGTTACTGCTTCGGAATCACCTTCGAAGGTGGACCTGATTGATGCGTTGGCGGAATCGATGATCTTGATGGAATCGGCACATGCGCAGGCGATGAAGGAGGCGTCAGAGGAGACGGCGAAGGGGCCGCCGGTGTAGAACTGCTGCAGCGCGGGAACGCAACTGTAGTTTGCTTTCAATCGAAGGGGTTCCATCGTTTTAGCGTGATTGTGTCTGTGTGTCAGTGATGATCGAAATTGGATATTTATGGTTTTTCTTCCCCGCCGAAGAAGCTAGGGTTTTAGGACCTCGCCAGATACCAGGGTTTCGGTTTTATTTTCTTTTTGTTTTTCTTTAATTTCATCAATAGTACTGACAATTTTAGTTCTACAAAGCTGCCGCGGATGACATGGACCAATGGTTAAATGGATCATTAGTGGGCCATGTAAATATAATATTTACATGTTATTATATGATTATTATAAAAAATAAATCAATCAATAACAAATATTAAAGAAGAGTAAGCATGTTACTTCATAAAATTGTAAATAAGTACGTCGAGTGCTAATATGCACGTTATCAAGTTACGGTGTACCATAAACTAGGATTTTTACTTTTGATCATTGGTTATTAATTTTTCTATTTTATTTTTTTTTCTTTTACATATTCATCTTCTCTATCACTTCCTCCCCCTCTGCCTCTCCTACGACTGCCATCCACCCCCGATGAGATCAGGGATGGCGGCAAGGGCTGGTGGCCAGTTTGCGTGGCTAGATCTAGGATCTATTTTGCCATATCAGGGGCAGAGTAGTGGTAGATGGCAACTTGCAGTTGTTGAGGACAACAAAGGAAGTCCTATGGGTTTGAGCATGAGTGGTTTGCACTGTGTCCCTGTTTCCCATATACTCCTCCACGACCCAACACCGATGGATTTAGGCGACGATACAGGTGGTGGTTTGACGATGGCTCTAGGTTGGTGGTTGATCTGGCTATGGTGGCTCGTGGATCTAGCGGCGCGACTCATGGGTGACGGACCTGGTGGTTCATGGCCTTCCTCAATAATGTCTTCCTCAATAGTGATCTATTTGAGGAAGTGTATATGGACCTCCCACAGGGCTATTTCACTCAAAGAGAAGGTATTGTGTGCAAACTAAACAAGTCCATTTATAAGCTTAGACAAGCCTCAAGACAATGGTTCCATAAATTCTCATCTTTCTTAATCCGTGCAGGGTTCACACAATCCAAGTGTGATTATTCCTTGTTCTCTCTTGGTAATGGTTCAAACATGGTATTTTTGCTAGTGTATGTGGATGATATAATTGTTGCTGGACCTAATCCAAAAATGACCACACAAGTTCAGCTCACTTTACAAAAGTTGTCCAAATTGAAAATTCTAGATCTTAAATATTTCCTTGGTTTTGAGTTAGCTCATTCCTCAATAGGAATAGTTTTATCTCAACGAAAATATGTTGTAATCTTGCTACAAGACACTGGATTCCTGCATTCTAAACCTGTTGATCTGCCTATGGATCCCACTGTCAAGTTAAATGCTTCAGATGGTGATCCCTTACAAGATGCTGCACAATACAGAAGACTGATTGGCAGATTGATGTACTTAATTATTTCAAGGCCTGACATCACTTTTACAGTTAATAAACTAAGTCAATACATGTCGAGTCCAAGATCTCCGCATCTCCATACTGTTCATCACCTACTTCGGTATCTCAAAAAGGCTCCTAGTCAGGGTCTTTTCTTTCTAGCTACAAACAGTCTTCACTTGTCTGCATATGCAGATGCTGACTAGGAGAGCTGCAATGATACTCGAATTTCCACTACAGGATATTTAGTATTTTTAGGTGATGCTCTCATTTCTTGAAAATAAAAAAAATAGCCACCGATTTCTAGGAGTTCAGCTAAAGCTGAATACAGGTCATTGGCTAGTGTATCAAGTGAGCTCACATGGCTTCATAATTTGCTACTGGATTTTGGGATTCTTGAGTCAGCCAAGATTTTCTGTGATAATCAAGCTGCCATTCACCTTGCATATAATCCAACTTTCCATGAGAGATCTAAACACATAGAAATCGATTGCCATTTTATCAGGGAAAAGTTGTAGCTAGTTTCCTCAAACTCATCCATGTTCAATCACGGCATCAATTAGTAGACATCTTGACCAAACTAGTCCAATCTCCTCTATTTCATCAATAATTGGCTAAGTTGGGAATTGCTGACATATATTTCCCACCTTGAGGGGGGGTTTCACAATATACTAACTTATGAATGTAAAGAGTATTTCATACATATGCAGTAGTTAGTTAACAAAGTCAGTTAGTTTGTTATTTAGTTGAAGTTAGTTGTAGTAGTCAGTTAACAAATAGTGAGAAATGAGAAAAGTATATAAAAGGAGTTTTATCAGTTGAATCAATAAGAAGAATTTTTTCTATCAATTTTGCATTCTTCACTCTTAATAAAATGTGATAACAGATAACTAAGAAAAAGTTTGAGTAGCACTTGTTAAGTAGAAGAAAACAAAAACCTAGTTAAGGTGATTTGTTCATATGAAAGGATCATTGAAGGCTTCAATAAGAAAAGTGGATTAAATAAAATAAAATGAAAAAGGAAGAAAGAAAGACCTAGAAAAACATTATGAGAAGTTCTTCAAAAAGGCATTGTTTGAAATGATTTTATGGAAATTTTTATTTTTAAATAAAGTCTAATAACATTTATTGAACCATGTAGCCGAAACTGAATCCATGTGTTCCAATGTTATTGATGTAATTTGATTATAAAATTGAATGGAATATTGAGTTTGGATCAATTTTGTATTTAGCCAAGGCCATTGTACTTCTCTTATTTTTGTTTAGAGTTTTTTTACATGTTTGTTTAGAGTTAATTTACCTAAAAATTGGAAATAAAAAAACTTATAGATGAATGTCTTGTACAATATTTCAAATAATTTTTCATTTAAATTTTTCTCCTTTATTTATAAATCAATACCAAACTGATCCTTAAGATGGCATTTACTCAGCGGAGAGCTCACTACGTTTCTTAAATGTCACTTTTGGGAGAAATTCGTGTGTTAGTATATATATGAATTTTTTCACTTTTGGTGAGTACTTAACTATTGTTCTAAATCGAGAAATTTCAAGTTTTACCTTGCAATTTTCAACCGCTTTCTTAACCACCCCGTCAAGCATTACCAGACCATTATGACATTTAACATATTATTTTTATTAGGTTGGCTATTTCACATAGTGAGTATGAGGGTTTTCTTTTGCAATAAGATAGATACAAAATTAATCTATTTTTTTTGTTATTACATTTTGTTTAGATTTGTGCGATGTCATAATAACATTGTACTTTGTAATATCTTCAAGTTTCCTACCACTGAGGTCTTTTTTCTTTTTTAAATAGATTTTTGACCAAAATTAAACTGTTCATTTGGCTATGATATTTGATTTTATTATCTTTTTTACCTATTATTTTTGGTACTATTACTTTACCTAGTTGTTGTTTACAAATTTTCTTATAATTTGATTAGTTTTGATTCATTATTTTTATACCATAAAAAGAGGAGGTGCAATTGGAGAAATGCTAGACATATGTGTCTTCTTCTCTTCTACTTGACTGATTCATTATTTTACAGCATAAAAAGAGGAGGTGCAATTAGAGAAATGCTACACATATGTGTGTTATTGTCTTCTACTTGACCTTCACACTGTTTATTTGCCCTTTGTTTCGATATGGGGAAGACCTTATATATTATTTTGTTGATAAGAAATTTATAGGTGTTTTTTAGTAAGAATTTTTTCTTATTTTATATTATTGAATGATATTGTCTTAATTATAATATTAAAATTTAATTAAAGTAAAAAACTGTAATAGCACATACACATTAAGAAAACATATCTAATAAGAACAATTTTTATTGTAAGAGGGTGAGAGGAGTAAATCTTAACTACACAATCATATATGGATGATCAAGATTAAAAATTACTTAAAGGTCATGTGATTACTTAAAAAATCACATACATTTATATTTTAATTTTTATCATTCAGGTAATAAGATTCAATAGTTAAAATTTACTCTTCTCACTTCTTATAATAAATATTTCTCTCATCATATATGCTCTCTATACATTAAATAATATAAAATAAGAAAAATTTCTTATTTTTAGAGCATCTAAAAACTCTCTATTTGTTGATCGACATTCTTGGTGCCCTTTACTTACTCGCAAAGTTTAACCAATGCCACGTCGTCACGTGATAATTAACTAAAGCAATAAAAGTATAATGAATGATCAATTATAAGTGTACATCTTGCTTTTCCATATGTTATTATTCTCTACATCAAGGATTCTTTTTCGAGCATTTTGTTGTGAAAGCTCCAGAGATTTCATTCGTGCATAAAGCTAGTTCGACCTTTTACCAATTCACTTCAGCGTGCAAGATCAATAAATAAGCATATTCCTTTCCTATGCTTTTCCAGCATATTCATTAATCCCTATAGTCATAATTCATAGGTTGCTTAATTTTAATCTGGTAAGCTCACATTAGCATGGCAAAATGACATCAAAGAGAATTATAAAGGTTGTCAGCCAATCAGACTAAGCCAAGCCATCTTTGTAGTTAACATCATACAGCTCAGGAAGCCAAGGAAAGGTGCAATCCTCTCCTAAGTCTCCTCACCCAACTTCATATGTATGATCTTTCTGTATTATTTTGGGATATTTAGGCAAGTTTCCTTGTTTTTTCTCGCACACGTTAATTAGAGGCTTAAACCAGAGAATTATCTTATTTTGGAATATTTACTTTTTTGAAGCTATGAACGAAGTGTTATATTATATACTTCAACTTCGTCCATCAACTTGCCTAAGGAAAAACCCAATATTTTCTTCGTATTGCATTTATGTGTTTGAAAGTTTCACTCTATTCTTTATCCATATGTATCTTATAAATTAGTTGACTTTTTGCCTACTTAGAGAACAAGATAATTGCATATGCGGGGTAATGCGGGACTTAATTTCTTTGAAGCTCATTATTAATATATACAGTCATTATATGTTTAATATATGATTTGCCTTATAAGAAAGATAATAGGACTGATGTTTAATAAAAAGATTTTAAAGCTCATGTTTGAGTTTGTGGAAAACATTAAACACGAGTGTATGTGTGTTTTATATTAAGAATTATATTTTGATATTAAATTTTTTTGAATTTATTCCGAGATTCTAAAAGATAAAATTGTCATATTAGTTAAATTTAATATTAAAAACCTGTTTAAATTTATTCAAGAAATACTAATATTAAGATAGAAAAACCTTCTTTTGGTACAAATGATATTCCTCTCATTTCATAATATTTATCATTTGGACTATGTTCAAATATCTAATAGAATGAAGTGAGATAGAATGGAATAAAATAAAATAAAATAATCATATAATTATTTAGATATTTTATGATGAAATGAAAAAAAAATCATTCCATTATAAAATAAATAAAATAATAATAGTTATAAATTTATTATACTCATATTATCCTCGTTTCATATACATTAAGCTTTAATTATTTATAGCTAAATTTTTTTAAATATTATTAATTAAATTATCTAATGATGAAATATATTAATCAAATAATTATTTAAAAAATAAATATTTTTGGTCTTTTTCTCGTATCACTCCTTTAAATAATCTGTGTTTTTCTTTTTTCTCTTTTTTTAAGGCACCTTCCATATAGTTTGCGCATTAGCAAACTCTTTAAATAATTGAAAGGCTACAATTTATAGGCTTATAGCCACTTTTAGAGTAATTTTAATGTATTATGATTAGTGTTGCATATTCTAGTTATTATATTTACATGTCTAATTCATATCAACTGACGTAATATACGTCATATAATATGAAGCATATTAGCAATGGAAAAGCATATAAAAATAAGGGAAAGGAAATCACAATGTCACGTGTAGGAGGAGATTTGCTCATACGTGGAGCAGGTGAGCAACGAAATCGTAATCTAAACTTTGTTCTGTTTAATAGATTAAGGATAAAAAAGTAATTTAATAATTATATTAGTAAGCAAAAAATTGTTTCATCCCATGCATATTCTCTAAATTAGAAAAAAAAATGCTGGTATTGGATGGAATTGAATGGAATACAATCCATCACCTTTATCAATTTTATCCTAATTTCAAAAAATCAAACAATAATAGTTAATACCATTCCACCTCATTTTCTTTTATTTCAGCCCATTCTACCAATTCAAACATAATTACATTAAGGTTTTTATACATAGATTAAAAAAGTTATTAAATACTTCAATGTTAAGAAAATATAATTTTATTTAAATACGTAGATTAAAAAAACTATTAAATACTTCAATGATGGAGATGGAGACTCCCCAGCTATCATCATCAGTAGAAATTCATTCTGATGGTGGTTTGCATTGCAATGCTGTCGATGTGGTGTACTTTACCTTCCTGTCTCATACGTTTACCGATTCCGACTACAAACATCGGAACGACAGTTGTTGGGGCACGTCGTCGTCGTTTACCTCTGAGGAAGCTGATGTTCGAGGAGGAGTGAGAGACAGGGTCATGTTCGACTTCGACATTCGAAGCCGACAACAGCAATGAGCTCAATGGCGTGACCGCAGGGACCTACTGTGTGTGGACCCCACCGTCCAAGAAGAAGCGCAACTCCATGGGGTCATCGTCGAAGCGGTGGAAGCTTCGAGATCTGCTCCTTAGGAGCCACAGTGATGGGAAGAAGGAGCCGCTCCTGTTTCTGGCTCCCACCAAGGTGCCGCCCAAGAATAGCTCCGCCGGCAATGGTGGCACAGCGCCGGCTAAGGATGGCAACCATACTAAGAGGAAATTGTTCTTGCCTTACCGGCAGGAATTGGTAGGGTTTTTCAATAATAGTAATGGAATTGGTCAGAATTTGCAACCATTTTGAAACCCAAATAAAGCTAGTACATTAATTTTTGAGGGATCAAATTAAATTATACTAGATTATCTTTTGTGCTTTGTTGAATCAAACCTGTTATTTTATACTACTAGAATTTGATATTAAGTTTATACTTCTCTTGTATGAATATATAGTACGTTTATTTTATCTTGAAATACAATATATTTCAATATTTATTTACAATTACATTGATATATAATATCAATATAAGATGTTAAATTTAGTAGTAAAAAAATATGTTCCTTATTGACAATATATAGTAGTATAAATAATATGGAAAAAGATGATCTTATATCTCTTTTAGAGATATAATCTTATCTGTACACACTTTTTTTAATGGTGTGTGATTGAGAGAGAAAATGATAAAAAAATAAATATAATAAATGATATTAGATGATGTGTAAAAATTGGTGTATGTCTTATTTATGATAAGAATATCGAGTTGAAACAATATGGTATGTCATGAGCTTTCTTCTTTCTATGGGAGGTATTATTAGTGTAATTAAAGTGGATGAGTTGTATGTATAAAGGTTATTTTAAAGTGATTTTTTTACTAATTATTCATTAAAGTAAATTTATTTTTAAAATAAATAAATAAGAATATATTTATTTTTAATTTGATAAAATGTAAAAAGATCTTAATCTATTAAATAATTTAAAGATATATATATCTTTACTTACTTATTTTTGAAATAAATTCAATTTAATAACCTTATCCGTATTTTTTATTGTAAAATTACATGTTAATTCGAGCTATTTAATTCTTTTATGTAACAACATTTTTTTCCTCTGTTAACATAATATTCTTAACAAGAATATTACACTTAATAATTAAAATTTTATTTAAAAATTAAAATTAACCTAATAATATAAATTTAATTTATTTTTTAATATTATATTTACATATTGTATTTATTAAAATAGTTACATCTTAACATCTTACTAACATAAAAAAAAGAAATTTAGTTTTATTATATAATTTCATTATATATGAAACTTTATGAAAAGAGTTAAAAAAATATGAAACAAATATTAAACACTAAATGTATCATAGTAATGGGTGTTTTTATACACCATAGCTCATAGATAAAATGAAATCTTGTAAAAAATTAGACTATTGGTAGATAAAAAAAAATGGCAGAAGCCCCGTCATAGTTTAAATATTCAATTAGCACTTTTTTTACATCAATATACAATATATATATTTCAGTTTAAAATATGATATGTTTCGATAATTATCTACAAAATAATAATATTCAATTGTTACATATTTATATAAGGTATAATATAGTAAGTGTTAAAAAACATTTTTCCTATAGATATTATTGTTGGACACCGTATTGCGCCTATGGTGGGGTTAGTTCGGATTTGAATATCTTTGTTGATGGAATTAGTGTAAATTAAGATGGTGATAAAGTATATAGTCTTCGATGGCTTTCTTTCCTGATAAAATTACAACAGAATAACTAGTTTCTTAATCTTAATAAAGTCACAATTGAAAAGTGTAAAAATAGAATACCAACAACAGTGTACACAAAACATTGTTCGAATTTTCAAATTGGGAGAAGTAACTAAGAAGGAATAGGATGAAATGACCGTTCGCGCCTGCATGGTGTGGTGACAGAGTATGTTCTGCACTTTCTGGGATAGAAATCGTGGAGTTAGGATCCTCTTCAGTAATTGGAGGATCTAGTTTTTTTTATATATATGTTATAAATAAAATAAAATATAATAAAATATATGTTATAAATAAAATAAAATATAATAAAATATATGATAAATTTTTACATGGACCCTTCAATAGAAATCGTGTGGGTCTCACACGGCATAGACTTAAGTGATAATATATTTCTCAAAGTTAAAGTAATATTAATAAACTATTATATTCTTACATTAAATAATAAATATTTTTTTATATATTATTCAATATTATTTATTATATATATATATTTTTATTATTATTTTTCTCACTTAATTACATTTATAAAAAATAATATAAATAATAATACATTTCTAAAAAAGTGTATAACTATCTTTTTCCAAATGATAATAATTGTGGGGACGTCTTTCATACTCATTTTTTTGTGCGAGTATTAATATTCACAAATTTTTAGAAATACTGATTACCATTAATATAATAATAAAAAATTAAATTAGTGGAATATATAATTGGTAATTTGTTGAGTAGGTAATAAGTATGGTTTATATGTATATATAATTTTTTTTTATAAATTTTAATTGATAATATTTATATATATTCAAATTTATATATAAAAATTCAGACTAATTTTTTTCTATAAATATTATGCTTATATAAAGTCTTATAAATTTTAATTAATAATATTTATATATAATAATAAAATTCTAAAAACACAACTGTATAATAGATCAAAATTAAATGGGTATCGATACTCACATTCAAATATGAGTATTATAATTTTCTCCAATAAATATGAGTATTAAAGCACGGAGCCAATAGACATCGAGAGTGAGGGGAGAGTGATAAATGTAACTTCGGCTTTTAATCTTGAAAGGTCACATGGATTTTTTTTTCATTTATATATATATACGTGTTCTAGTATAATGGTATTGATAAATTTGATCCAGAACAACTAGTATTTAATTTTGATATCTTGTTAATATAAAAAATTATATTAATATATTATTTAATAAATTTAATTATGTTAATAATTACATAAAATGTTAAATTTATTAAATAATGTACAATACATCATTAAATAAAAATATAAAATATTTTTATATTTATAGTGAATCAAACTTAAATTCAAACAAATATCTAGTATTAGCTAAAGGAAGACATTTGTTTTCTTTTTCCTATGTTATACAATATTATACAAAATCGAGCATCTTTGTATTATTCAATTGCACTTATTTTAATTGTTGTTATTAATCAAGTATGGGTTGTTAAATTATTTAATAAATATTATATTTTAAATAATTATTATTATAATTAATTTTTTATTAAATAATCTATTAATATATAATTAGGTCATAGTATAAATTTTTTTATAATACTAACAATAAAATAGAAATAAATTCGTTTTTAGTTATATTATGTATGAAAAAAAAAATCAATCTTAAAAATAAAGCTACATAAAAAGTGACGTGACAGTTAAAGGGGGTTGATTCGGGAGTGGCCCTCCGCCCTCAATTAGAATAAGAATAATGTTTTTTGTACTATTTAAAATTAAATGGATAATTTTATAATAATTTAGATAAATAATGAAGTCACTAAGATAAATGTTAATTTTAATTGTTTATATGATGATCTTTTTTTATTATATATAATGAGTTAAAATTTTAATTCATTACATAAGTAATAAGAATCATCACTAATCATTTCATTGATCACCACATAATTATCTTTGTGTAAAATGTGATAAATTTTAATTTTAATTTATTATATATAATAAAAAAATTATTATATAAGTAATTTAAATCATCACTTATTTGAATTGTCTCAAAATTATCTATTTTGAATTGTACAAATAACATGATTGTAATAATCAACACATAATGATCACTCAAATTTTTGAAGGGCTGAAACTATGGAAATGTGTTACAACTCAATTTAAATATAATGCGCATTTTAAGTTTTATGAATTAATTAATCTCAACATTTCATGTTTTATGAGGATTAAATTAATAATTTCTACTTTCATTTTTATCCTAACTTGAAAGTAAAATTTATCTTTTATTTTTTATATTTAAAGTGACTTTTAAATTACACATTTTCTTAAAAAATATATATGCTAAACTTTTTTTTACCACTTGAAATATGTCTAAATTGCAATCTCTTATCATCTCTGATACATCACAAATTTTGCAACTAAAAAAGCTGAACCGATAAAGAGACAATATCCTAATAGAATTTTAAGGGCTTAAACAATTTTATACAATGATGTTATTTGATCTATGTAATCGACCTCACTTAATGAAAAAAAACTTGATTATTATTGTTGTTGTAAACAATTTTATACAAACAATACTGAGAAGTAAGGAATTTTTGTGGTATTGCTTTTTTTTAAAAATAATTGATATTTAAAGTGAGTAGTCAAATATTTTATTAACTATTAATTATTTTTAAATTTATTATGAATTAAGTATTCAAGGAATGTTTGATAATTCACTCTAATTATTAAAATTATTATTGTACCATAAAAATTCTCATTCAATGAATGTTTTACTTCTCAACCTTATTGTTGAATTCAAGACACCAAGGTCTCTATAAGAGTATTATTGCCTTATTAACTAACAGCCCAACCTAACTTTAGACGAAAGAAAGGAAGGGGAGGTTATGGCTCAGTCTACCTTCTAGAAAGCATGTTTCAACTTTGGACTTTTCATCGCTCTGGCCGTCACATTCAAATATCTCCCAACCTAACTATGCGATTTTCAAATTCAATCTGATTTTCAAAGATTATTTTTTAAGAAAGATTTTTTAATTTTTTTTAATTTAAATAAAATTAGTGACAACTCCATTTTTCATCTTTTAAAATCCTGTGAGTTGCTATTTCGCCGCGATCCCAATCGCGACACATGGGTTTCCCTCCTCCATTATTTTTGACCAGGACAGGGTTTTCATTAGTACTTTTTGGACAAAACTATTTAAACTTGCTAGCACCAAACTGAATTTCAGTTCCACCTATCACCCCCAATCTGATGGACAAACAGAGGTGGTTAATCGATGCTTAGAGACTTACCTTAAGTGTCTCACAGGGACTAAACCTAAGCACAAAATTTTGGTATAATATCAACTACAATTCTACTACCAAAATGACACCTTTTAAAGCATTGTACGGGAGAGACCTCCTGCACTAATTAGAGGTGATGTAAATCAGTATTCAGTAGAAGAAGTCAATAGGCTAATGGTAGAAAGAAATCACATGCTGAATAAATTGAGAGCGCATTTGGTTCAGGCCCAACACAGAATGCGCAATCAAGCCAATAGACATAGACAAGGGGTAGAATATCAAGTTGGAGATGCGATTTTTCTGAAGATTCAACCATATAAATTGAAGACTTTGGCTAAGAGGGTGAATCAGAATCCTAGGTATGATTAGGGATGGCAATTTTACCCGCCCCCGCGGGTACCCGCGAGTAATACCCGTGATGGGGGCGGGTAATACCCGTCAAATTCCCCCGGCGAATATAAATATCTGTTTAGTGTTATCCCCGTTTAATAAACGGGGGCGAGTGGTGGTTCCCTCGTCTGCATAGTATTCGTAAAAATTTTATATAAATATTTTATATAAAATTATTAAAAAACTTAATTATATAAATTTAAATATTATAAAGTTATATAAATTAAAAGTATTTTAGGTGTTTGACATTATTTTTAGATTAAGTTGTATTGGAAAAATTTTAAAAAATTATAGTATTATATTTTTTTTATTTTTTTTTTTTTTTTTGATATTTTTGAATTTTTTTTTTACAATTTATTGGGTACCATGATATATCATGGATACCCGTTTATCCATGGAAAAAAGATAAACGGCACCGCACGATATGGAGGCGGGGGGGGCGGGCAGAGATATTATTCGCGAGGGCGGAGGACGGGGGGCTACTACCCGTCCCCGCCCCGCCCCGCCCCGTTGCCATCCCTAGGTATGATGGACCTTATGAAATCGTGGAAAGAATCAGCTCAGTTGCTTATAAGTTGCAGCAACTCGAGGGCAGCCAAGTGCATCTAGTTTTCCATGCTTCTTTGCTAAAGAAATCCATCTTTGCAGATATCACCAGCCAGCCTTTACCTCTGTTTTTAGCAGAGGATTGAGAACTGAAAGTACAGCCAGCTGAAGCACTTGTCGCCCGAACTAATTCAAATGGAGATACAAAAGTTCTCATTAAATAGAAGAATTTGCTAGACTTCGAAAACTCCTGGAGACTTTATCTACACTCAAGGATCCGTTCCCTGACTTCCACCTTGAGGACAATGTGTGTCTTGAGGGGGGGAGTGTATATAGGACCCCTAAATTAAATAAAGTGTGTGTGAGGAGAAAGAATGGTAACAATGGAAGGTTACCCACTATGTAACTGACTGTTAAATTAATGGGGGGAGAGTAGTGAGAGAGTGAATGTAATTGACTACTAAATTAATAAGGGTAGTGGGAGAACTGAATTAATGTGAATAGTGAAAGAGTGATTTGTCTGTAATGGGTATAAGGCTAAGGAGTGATGACTTGGGGGGGAGGGGTAGGCTGGAAATGACTAGGACTTTTGGAAGAAATTGGACACCCTCTAACCGCCTAAGCCTTTTTTTTTTCTCTCTGTATACTTTATTTTCATTTTTTAGAATCAAGCACTGCTATCACCTTGATAAAGGCTTGAATTCTGCAATAAAACAGTATTTCTTCATCTCTGTCTTAGCTATCTCCTATATGGTTCCTAACAATCACACTCCAAAATAACATTTTTAAAAGCCAGTTCCAGTCAACTACCATTCCCCCCCCCCCAAAAAAAATATGATAACCGTGAATCTCCATCACTATTTATTTTCACAAAGGCATCATAGGAGAGAAACTTATATTTTTTTTTGAATCTGAAATCATAGAACAGAAACTTATTCATGATATGCAGCGACACCTGCACGTTCTGTCCCCAAAACTGTTTTACTACTTATCAAAGCTTGAGCTAAACTTAGCCTAATGCATCAAGATAATTGACCACAGATTCTGAATTGAAGTGAAACCGAAATAACTTGTGAATTCAAATCCAAATCCTTTGTGGTCACACCCTACCCACCCATATATAACCCACACAATAGCTTGTTTTGCTTTAATTGCCTAAACTTGACTCTACATTCTGAGAAATAAACCCTATCTCCCGCCCCCACGTCCATCTCAACCCTCTTAATGGGAGTTGAACCTAGAACCTCAAAATTAGAGTTTGATTCTACAGTCCATTATGAATAACCCATCATCTTAGATCAAATTTAAGCACATGGAATGAAAAGGTGATGACTTCTGTGAAAATTTGATAACAGAAAGCCCAGCATATGCAATCACGACATAAATGGGTTCAGAGAAACTACATCACTAAAAACTGCTCAGGAACAGACTCCAAAAGCCCAAAAATACATTATTAACACTACTATTTTCCGTCAGTCTAGCAATTTGGTATTATTGCAAAAGAGAAACTCCGAGTACGATAGTTATCGCATTAAAGTAACAAAAAAGTGAATCTATTGATTCAGAACGGGTTGGTATGAACTTTTCAAGCACAATTAAGCAAACGATCAAAATTGGAAGTAGGAACATGGAGAGAGTGTGCATAGCATCTCTCTTCTGTCATTACAATCTGTAAAACTAGACCAAGCAAAGCTCTCTTGACACATCTAATGCAACGTGCAAAGCTGGTGCCATTCTTCCATTCAGAAGTCACCTAGAAAACATAGGAAGAACACAATGACCTATTAACAGATTTCAGAAATTTGTATGCATGGATAAAAACAAGTGATAACCAGATAATCAATTAATCAGACAATCGGATCATATATAGAAAATCTACAAACAAAAAGTAAGATGAAGAAACATTTGAAGAGAAATATTAGTTATTACTCAGTTCCTCAATTCAAGAGATAGCAATTATTAAGCAAACCCAATGTCACGCAAGTTGATTCATATTACTGTAAACTGATTCCAAAATCATCATCTGCTAATTTCAAACGTAAAAGACTTCATGATTCCTGAAACAAAAACATTTTCAACTTTGACTTTGGTATGCATGTTATGAGAGACAAGAAAAAGTTGTGTGTGTATCAAATAATTTGCATCTATCAACTTGAGAATTGTATTCCCATCCATAAAATAGGATTGGAATGACAATCAAGTTTAAGTGTTATCACATTTTAACTACATCATTAGGGCCACATTAATGAAATCTCTGAAGCAAGGCTACACATAAACCACATGTGTACTCTTACCTGGTACGGGTACGCCTCAAATACGTCTGCAGCTCGATATGGCTTGGTGCAGCTCTGATACAGCTTGCCCAAATTTTGAGCAGAAATGCAGTGTTTTAATGCCCCATGCCCATGTCCATTCTTTCTTCCCTGTTTTCATTCAACTCAAGCGCCATTTTTAATGTAACTCAAGCAGACCAGCGTGCTTCTCCCTGGCGACTGGCGTTGACACGGTGGCAAGACTCTCCAGCAACTTGTGTTGACTCCAGCAGTGGCAGCTTCTTTCTTCGGTTCTTCCCTCAATCCCTCCTCACTTCCCGACAGCCCTAGCTCCCAAATATATGCTTCTTCTTTATTGGCTTCTTGTCTTATTCACATCTGATTCTGTTCCTTTAAAAAAAAAAAAAACCGATTCTGTTCTTTTCTTCTTGAATGAATCCTGACAGCCCTAACCCCCAAATGGATGCTTTTTGCCTTATTTTATTATGTCATTCTGTTTTTTTAATTTTTTTTTTAAATCTGATTATGTTCTTGGGTGATAATTAATAAAAAAGATGTGGGTTTATGAGTCTTGTTTGAGTGTTGATTTATATTTAATTACTTGACTTTAAGCTCCTTTTTATGTTGTGTTATGTTGAAACTTATGTGTTTTAAGTCAAATAATTAACAACATCCTGATTATGTTTTCATTTTGGTACAGCTACTGATTGCTCAGGAAAAAAAAATTGTGAAAAAACCGAAATTACAACGAAAAATCTAGAATATTCAATTTCTGGCACATGAAGACCCGGATATTGTACCAGAGATATGTATTAAACTCCAAAGAGTTCAAATTTCAAATTTCAATAATCGGAAACACGATAAGCACATACATAGAAAATAGCCAAAAATGCGTGCCCCAAAAAAAAAAAAAAAAAAAAAAAAACTAGAGTTAGGCTAGTGAAGTGTTACCTCTTGTGCTGCTGAACGAATTTTGAGTTTTTGGCATCCTCCTCTGCAAAGATTCAAGCGACAGAAAACTAGATTCGGAAAAAAAAAAAAAGAATCACAGTTCGGGAAAAAAAAACAAAAAGAAAAATGGATTTGAGGTGAGAGGAGAAGGAGGTGGAATTACCAGTGAGACCACGGTAGAACTTGGTAATTAGGGTTCCGGTGATCGCGAATCCAACCATGAAGGGCCAGTGCCGTTTCCATTCTCGCTTGAAGAACACGGGCCACGGATCGAACTTCCGCATTTTTTCGGTGCTGCTTTCTATGCCTTTCTCTTCTGTTTCACTCTCTCTCTCTCTCTCTGCTCCTCACACACTCACACCCACCGAGTCGGAGATCTAATAGCGGCTTTCGCAATGGCCTCGCCCTCACACCCAGTGGGCAAATATCGGCCCAATCCAAAATTAAGTGGGCTGAAATTCAAGGCTGATGGCCCAAATAAGGGCTTGGGCTCAATCAACTACTCTTGGACTCTCGGGTTGTGAGTTATCGACCCAAAAGAGGCTGATCCCAACTAAACTTCCTGCGATATATATGATTTGTATGTGTTTCAAAAGTAAAATTTATATTAATGATCTTCTTGATCTCCCGTAAACATAATGCCTTAAAATTTTTGAATCAAGATATGTATGTTAAGTATGCTATTACTATTTGTTGCTTGAGAAAGCACATAAAAATTGAATTGGATGATACTTTTTATCTTATTTTTTGAATTAAAAAAATGAAATTAGACTAGATAGGACTCGTATGTAGTGATTTAAATATAATATTTTTTACTTGAGTACAAGCTTGCTTTGAATAATTTTTTTTGTTTTTTAATAATAAGAAATTATATTAAAAAAATTAAAATGAATCTATTATGGTTATAGTCTTTTAACATTTAGTAATTAATAGAGTTTGGGTTATACTAATTGAGGTCGAACAGTTGGTATTCAATGATATTCAAGCTTGTTATAGAGTTTCTAATTCAAGCTATGCTACCCACTATCGTTATCATCGTTAATGCATGTATCAACCACAGCATCCCTACGAAAAGCATTTTTTGTCTAAGTAGATATTTATCTTTCTTATCAACTATCAACTATTTATATAAATTGTGCATCAAGCAATAAAAAAGTATAGCTAGTCTTATTCGATATCATTTTGTCGGGTACATCAATTAAACAGGTTTGTGAAATAATATATAAAAGTTAAGAATATATTATTGCTATCATTATTCTATTGTTGTCATTAATCTTTTAAGCTATATATCTTAATTCCACTTTTCGTAGAATATCTAATAATCATAATTCGTTCAAAATATTATCCTCAAAGAATATTCAAAGACTGAGCAATGATTGATAAGGAGAACAAAAGGGCCTTAGTTCTCTCATTATATTCGATCGTCAAATCGTTTGTTCATGCCTTCCTTTCCTTATTTTGCCCCGCTTATTTTTACCTTTACACAACCTTTGGCAATAGTCGTCCCCAAGCCCAAACTAATGGGTATGATTATTTGTGGAGCGTTTCGTCTGCAATGCCTTTCCTTTCTTCAAGTTCCAGTCTATTATGAGACATTAAGCGTCTAAAATCATTGCAATTGAAACTACTTTGTTCTCGTTGAATGAACATGATTTGACTTCGCTCCCTAAGCAAGCTCCACTCACCTTTTTGCTTCATTTACCTCTTACGTGATCTCCTTATTAAAGACTTAATTCCTTTACCATCTAGAGTCCAAATATATACTTTACCCTCATTTTTCTTCTTTCATTCTTTAAAATTTTTCTTTTCTCTTTTTCGGTGATCCCCTACTAATTCAATTCTTCTTCTTTTTCGGTCAGACTAATCTTCTAAAGTGCCTTTTTTTATTTTTTATTTCCAAAATAAAGGGCCTTTTTAAGTTTTCAAACTAAATAACTTGATCAGAAGGAAACAACACCAAATTAAAGTCTCATTTCTTTTTCTGCCGTCACCCACCTACTCATTCACCAACTTGTCTCCCCAACTATAATACAGAGGAGCCTCCTCTCTGCTGGGTACCTTTCCCGCAAGAAGATATATACCTTCATCATTCTGTGCTGTTCAAACTTTGGACTCGCAAGCCCTGAAGCTTTTGATACTTCTAGCTTTTTCCTCCTTTCTTCCAGTTGAGTCAAACCAAACTCCAACCACCTTTTCGAATATATAAATATGGTCAAATAAATATTGAAAATGGACGCTTGCTTTTGTCAAAAAACATTGACTGTTAATCCGTTTTCAATTTACCTTTTCAGGATCCAATGTTACAGTAATTGCTTCTGATAAATGACACTAGGAGATTCGCCTAGAGACCATGGCTTAATTGGTGGGTGGCACCATAACATAACATCTATAACATTTCACAACCCGCTTTACAGCATCTTATGTAATTAACTTTGTCCAGTTAGCTGCAGAAAAATATTCTTCTGTAAGCGTAATATGCAGAAGTTTTGTAGACTAACTAGCGAAATTACCCGTGCAATGCATGGAAAAACTGTCATGCTATTAAATCAGTATAACTAAGACAAGATTAAACAGTAATTCATGTAAACTATCCAACCATACCACTTAAACTTCTGTCATTGATTATCGTGTTATATATTTAGCAACAACCAAAAGAACCCTATGAAAAGGATGAAAAACATGAGGAATCTGAGTTTAAAATTACGACTGATAATGGTTGTAATGAAAGAGTAAACAATTACTTTAATTGAGTATGTTGCATTATAAAATTGATGATATATTGAAGGACGATAACATATATTGTACAAATATTTTCATAATACAAAGTGACTTAATCTTTATAAAAACTATAATACAAATTGTTTATGGTAACATACATAATAGGAATGAAAAATATCGGACATGAGTTTATCTTTTCCCAATTGTAGCTTATTAGCATTAGTGTGTGTGTGTGTGTGCAAATAATCCAATAATGGATTAATTGTGATAGAGATGAGTAATAAATGTGTACTGTTGTTGAGTGAAAAATCAATATTATGCTTATGAGATTTAACAATAGATCTGGAGGTGTGAGGTGATAAATCTTAATTTTGGATTCGACAGAGAAAATGCCTCAAGTGTACAAATGTGAGGTTACCTTTCGACAAAACATGACATGACAGAGAATGATGGAAGATGTCAGACATAATGTGACTTGGTGATGAAAATGGCTAAAGTTACAATTTGACAGAATCAATGCTGACAGGAGAACATTATTTGACAAGAATGGCTGAAAGCCAAGTTCTGTCGAATGAAGATCATATTTGTCGAATAAAGATCGCTTCTGTCGAATAAAGATCTGTGCTGTCGAATAAAGAACAGTGTTATTAACTACATTGCTAATCTTATTCTGATTCTTATTTTACTTTCTACATTATGCACACGTCCCCATATAATGGGGCAAAGGCAGGATAAATTGAGCAATTAAAGATTGAAAAGTTACAAAGGCAAAGGAATTTCTTAAAAGAGAGAAAATCAACTCCGTCGGATTAGAAGAATCCGACGAATAAGTTACAAGTCTTGACGAATTTGAAGTAAACCTTGCTGAGTTGAAAAATGGTCCTCCTTATGTTTGTCAGGCTCTATAGCCTAGAAGAAATAAGGAGAAAATGAATTATGTTAATAGAAAAATATATTTGTTTGATATTACAACAGCCGACCAAATTTTTTATGTTTGTTGGATAATTGTAGGCTTTTAAAGCCTGATGGAATTAAAGACCATTTAAATTTATTCAAGTGTTTTCTGGAAATGCTGATGCACTTGTCGAGATTAAATTTGGTTTAAGAATTAAATGTACAAATGGCAAATATTGAAAGCCATATAAACCGATAATTTGTGAAGTAAAGATTGACAGGGAATAAATAAGGAAAATTTCTTTGTTTCTTCAAGATACTTGGCAATTACAAGTTATATTGTCGAGATAATCTTAAGTCAACAGAAAACACAAATGTTTGTCGGGTAGGCTAAACCGACAGGCACTATATATATTTCAAGGTTGCATCTTCCTTAGAGTTTCACAAGAAGTTTATACTGATTCACTGTCAGCTAGAGTGGACTGGCAGTCAGGCTCCAGAGATTGTATTTTGGTACTAAGGGCCTTGACTTTACTTCTTAGTTCACAGAAATCACTTTGAATCTTTTGTTAAAAATTAAGTTATCTGTCATAAAATTTTGTCTATCTCCAGAAGCTGTCGAAAGCCAAAACTTTGGGGGGCATTAGTTAGGTGATAAATCTTAATTTTGGATTTGACAGAGAAAATGCCTCATGTGTATAAATGTGAGGTTGCCTTTCGACAAAACATGACATGACAGAGAGTGATGAAAGATGTCAGTCATAATGGGACTTGTGATGAAAATGGCCAAGTTACAATTTGACAGAACCAATGCTGACAGGAGAACATTATTTGACAAGAATGACTAAAAGGCAAGTTCTATCGAATGAAGATCAAATTTGTCGAATAAAGATCACTTCTGTCGAATAGATATGAGTGTTGTCGAATAAAGAACAATGTTATTAACTACATTGCTAATATTATTCTTATTCTTATTTTACTTTGTACATTATGCACACGTCCCCATATAATGGGGCAAAGGCAGGATAAATTGAGCAATTAAAAACTGAAAATTTGTAAAGGCAAAGGAATTTCTTAAAAGAGAGAAAATCAACTCTGTCGGATTAGAAGAATCCGACGAATAAGTTATAAGTCCTGACGAATTTGAAGTAAACCTTGTTGAGTTGAAAAATAGTCCTCCTTATGTTTGTCAGGCTCCATGGCCTAGAAGAAATAAGGAGAAAATGAATTATGTTAATAGTTGACCCTATCCTAATATTTGAGTCTGTCAACTATAAGATGGGTATAATCCATGAGAAATGTGTTAAATATCAATAGAAAAAATATCCATCAAGTTTGATATGACTGCTCAAATAAGTATCGGAGAGAATGACAAAATTGATATATCAAAATAATCAATATATTTGAAATGAATAACATTCAGTAAGTGTGTAGTAACCTTTTTTTAATATTTTTATACAAAGATATTTGTATATTAATAATAATAATTATATCATACATATAATACATACTAATGGAAATCCTTTTGCTGGTTTATTAAATAAAAATACAAATGAGGCATAAGGATTGGGTTAACGTTTAATGTTAACAAACCACTCATATAATTAGATAGGGTTAAATACTTGCCACTTATATTAGTAACCATATGATTAAAGAATATCAAAGATAACTTATTGCACAGCAAGTGAACAGGAAAAGTAGTGAAAACAATAAACCAAAATGCAAACTACATTTGTTCAGCCCAAAGTACATAGCATGTTATCAAAAAAGTAAAGAAGCATGTTTAAACCGTTAATATATTACAAAATTGTTTCAATAATTAATACATATAACAAAATCATATATAAAATCTAATGAAACCATTGTAGAAGCCACAAAACACGCCACCCCATGGACTCAATCTTTGTCAGCTTTAATCATCTTAAGATTATGAGGATAGTCATCATTTATGTCCGACATAAGGCCATCTTCTAGCTTTCTCTTGACAGGAATCTTTGTAAGCTAAAAAAATGGTAACACACTCATCAGAAAACACAATGAATAGTTAAATTAGCAACAACACAATCATTTCGAAAGATAAAAGCGAGACATATATATATATATATATATATATATATATATATATATATATATATATATATATATATATATATATATATATATATAATTAACCTTATCATCTAGAGGATGCGTGGTAAAGGTATGATGATCGCATTGAACATTTCAGAAATGGTGGAGCAAATACATATTGCATTAAACAAATACTAATATATATAAGTCCAATAATACATGATGGACAAAGAAATAAATATTTTTTAATAATAGAAGCCATATTTATAAATGTTTGGCTTAATTTTTTAGGAGTAATATCCATTAATTCATCAAGCTCAAACATTGAAAGAATGTGTTCATCATCACAAACCCGATTAACATGATAATAAGAATGACAAAGTAAGTTACTTTTTGATGTTGAATCAACTTTAAATAAAAGTTTTTTGCCAAGCAATCCTTCTAAGGCAAGTGTGGGATTTGCATCAAATCCAAACTGAGAAAGTTAGGAAAATTGAGCAATTAAAGACTGAAAAGTTACGAAGGCAAAGGAATTTCTTAAAAGAGGGAAAATCAACTCTGTCGGATTAGAAGAATCCGATGAATAAGTCACAAGTCTTGACGAATTTGAAGTAAACCTTGCTGAGTTGAAAAATGGTCCTCCTTATGTTTGTCAGGCTCTATAGCCTAGAAGAAATAAGGAAAAAAATATGTTAATAGAAAAATATATTTGTTTGATGTTACAAAAGCCAACCAAATGTGTGATGTTTGTCGGATAGCAGTAGGCCTTTAAAGCCTGATGGAATTGAAGACCATGTAAATTTATTCAATTGTTTACTGGAAATACTGATGCACTTGTCGAGATTACATCTGGTTCAAGGATTAAATCTACAAATGACAAATATTGAAAGCCATATAAACTGACAATATGTGAAGTAAAGATTGGCAGGGAATAGATAAGAAAAATTTCTTTGTTCCTTCAAGATACTTAACAATTACAAGTTATATTGTCAAGATAATTTTAAGTCAACAGAAAACACAAATGTATGTCGGGTAGGCTAAACTGACAGATACTACATATATTTCAAGGTTACATCTTCCCTAGAGTTTCACAAGAAGTTTAAAGTAATTCTTTGTCAGCTAGGGTGGACTGGTAGTCAGGTTCCAGATATTGTATTTTGGTACCAAGGGCCTTGACTTTACTTCCTAGTTCACAGAAATCAGTTTGCAGCTTTTGTTGAAAATTGAGTTATCCGTTGTAAAATTTGGTCCATATCCTGAAGCTGTCGAAAGCCAAAAGTTTGGGGGGCATGTGTTAGGTGATAAATATTAATTTTGGATTCGACAGAGAAAATGCCTCATGTGTATAAATGTGAGGTTACCTTTCGACAAAACATGACATGACAGAGAATGATGAAAGATGCCAGCCATAATGGGATTTTTGATGAAAATGGCCAAGTTACAATTTGGCAGAATCAATGCTGACAAGAGAACATTATTTGACGAGAATGGCTAAAAGCCAAGGTCTGTCGAATGAAGATCAGATTGGTCGAATGAAGAGCACCTCTATCGAATGAAGATCAGTGCTTTCAAATAAAGAACAGTGTTATTAACTACATTGCTAAACTTATTCTTATTCTTATTTTACTTTCTACATTATGCACACGTCCCCATATAATGGGGCAAAGGCAGGATAAATATATTATAAGCTAAATCAATTAACTTAAAAAAGAGGGATTACACCCTATATTGTAATTCATCATAGTTTAAATACAAAACATATTCTGGGATCATAAGATACATTGAACACCTAGGTGTCTAATGATGCCAGAATAGGAGTCGGTGGAACATATCAACTTTAAATACCTACATCCCAAAAGAACAGACGAGTACAAATCCCTACTGCCTAAGAAGTCAACATTTTCGTAATACATAGTGAAGTTCCATAACATTTGATAGTAAAACTCCCAAAAAGATTGCAAAAGCAGCATCCTAAATACACACCAAAAAGACAAACTTGACC
This sequence comes from Ormosia semicastrata, assembly GCA_029884595.1. NCBI lineage: Eukaryota > Viridiplantae > Streptophyta > Magnoliopsida > Fabales > Fabaceae > Ormosia > Ormosia semicastrata. The sequence goes on from JAQQTO010000041.1 coordinate 13,668,934, forward strand.
GACGGCCACAACTTAGATTTGTTCAATCTTGACACGCTTCAACAGAAGCAGTCTGGTGTCACTACTTGCAGAATCAGTGTCTGCCACAGTAGACCCTTTGGCTGATGTTACCTCAACACTTGATGACTCACCAACAGACCTTCCACATGTTCCAACTTCGTCAAAATTTGGCATTAAGCTCTGCATGGAAATGTATAGAAATGAACGTCACGACAAAGTAAAAGCATAAGTTTAGTCAGTAGCAACTGACAATTAAAGAATACCATATTGAAAGTGAACATAACTTAAGGAATAAAGATACCTTCCCCAGCACAACTGTACCATCGAATCCATCATGCTTCAAGTTGGAGACCTCAGTAAATGAAGTCGGGAAAACATCCTTCGTTAACAAAGCAAATGTAAAAAATTTAAACAAATGATTATTTACGTAAACAACATGTAAGCATATATCAATAAAGAACTAACTACTATATCAATCCTTAATAAGAAAAGAATAAGGACAAAAGTAAAAGATATCAGAACCTTGTCATGAGTGAAGCTACGACCGTCGAAGTCAAAAAGATTGAGCACAGTCTCATCATCACATACCCTCCTGACAGTGTAGGAACTATCAAATGTAGACAATGATCCACCCTTGATCTCAACTTTGAATAGTAAAGTCTTCCCTACCCAACTATCCTACTCAGATGGATAGTTGCACACAACTCCAGGCTAAAAAAAAAAAAAAGACAAAACACAACAACTGAGAAATAGGTAACAATATAAAGGATATTCCAAATGTAGAAGTGAACAATTAGCATGTAACATAAAGATCTCAATCACAGAAAAATCAACAATACAGAGGCTAAAAGAAGACCTTTTTCAGCTCAGCAACCATATCGGGGCATAACTTTTTCAACATATAATAACCATCACGGTCAAAAAGAGCAAAGACCGCACTTGCAGTGTTATCACAAACCCTCACCTTGATCCTATATCTGAAAGTCAAACACAGTATAACCCGAGTCAGCTACCACAACTTTATTACACCTACATGCAGGGTAAAACCAATCCCCATCCTTAACGACCTCTTTGATAGTAGCCAAAACAATGTAGAACCCTTCCTGACAGAAAACAAACAAACAAACTTTTAATAACTTTGAACATTACATCCAAAAATACATCCAAAATATCAAAATAGTAAACTACTATTAATAGTAACAATAACCTCAGTACAGTCAATCAGTTGCTGAACAATTCTGCCAAGATTCAATTGCAAAAAATCATCGTGAATTGAATACCAACCACCATCACCCAACACTGGTATATTCTGTAAACCCACAATGTTGTCTTCAATAATCCTGCACACACAGCAACCATAGGATTAAAAAAAAGAAGAATAATGAAAATAACTAACACTTTAAAAAGGAAATATTCTTACTGTCCCCTGAGGGCAATAGCCTCTGCTATGTCTAGATTGAACAGAATTCTGCTTGCGTAAAGAACATTTTGAATAACTATCTTGCCTGAAGCATTGGCAAAAAAGAAAAAAGAAATTAATGGATCATAATCTAAGTAAAATCAAAGTAAATCAACTACATTTAGATTCCATTAAAGATAAATATGTAAAAACCTTTAAAACTCTTCACTTTGGCAAATTGTACAATAACAACAAGACGATTAAGATTTCCATCAGCAATAAAGTCGTTCAGCTCATCCACGTAATCCCTAAAAAGAGCACACTCAAGCTTCACACTGTTCAACATCACATTAAAAAAATGACATCAATATAAAAGATAGAATGGTAGAAATTAAATTTAAATAATTTACTCTGTAAAGGGAAAACGTTAGACTTGGTTTGATATAATCATTTATAGAAAACATATGACATCCCAACGTCAAAATGTTTACCCCTCGACATATATCTCAATTACTATCATCTTAGTCGTCTTGCCATCCTTTTCATATACCTTCTTAGTCCCAACTCCTGTCAGCAAGCCAATAACATCTTCACAGAGGAAAATATTAATGAACAAAATATCAACACAGTTACAAAACAAATAACTTAAAATAAGAATATTAGAATTGGTATAATATATAACATATTACCAACTAAAAATGGAGATTCAGGATCAGTATGGATAACTTCCTCTAAAAGAGTAAATGTAAATCCATGTAAAGGAATCAACACAGAATCACATGGCTTCACAGTGGTCTTGAACTGGAAAATAAGGCGGAATTCATGCTTTGTAGTTCTGTAAAATCCAAAGTATTTGGTGCGATTAATCTGAAGTATGCAAATTGGTAGACACCACCCTCCACTAATATAGGTTTAAATTTATAGATGAGCGTCTTCTTGACAGTTGCTTGCATCTTACATCCCTGTATCACCACCAAAAAACAACTTTAAAAGATATGATAATAACAAATTGAGCTCACAAAAATGAAATTGTAACTCTTACAAACTCATCCATTAAAACCATCTCCATTGCAGCAGGGACAGAAGGGATGGTATAACTGGGCAGAAGCCACATGCGAACAATACGGGCCTTAACCCTCCAAGCCTTACGGCCAGGGGTAATTTTCTCCAAAGCATCAATTTGGGGAGCCATAGAAACAACAGGAATACAGAGAAAAATACAATATGTAAGAGGTATCAGATAACAGAGGAAGTAGTGCATTAATCAACATAAACCAACATCTATTTATAGATGAGGAAACCTTCATATATTGAACATTAAAAAATTGAAAATGTCAGTAACAAATTTCAAATTTGAAATAAATTAGCGGGAAACATAAACCTATCATCTATAACATATCATCTGAAACTACCCATACCACAAAGTACAATCACAAAGTTGGTTATACCCATCAAATAGTACAAATCGGCATGGACCTCCAACCACCCCAGGTAAAGAACTCATATAACAACCCCATCAATACAGCCTCTGACAAATAACATTAACGTTAGGTGAAAATACCATACCCTGTAAATGGCAGATAGAATGGTGAGTGCAGAAATCTTCATTTAGGAGAAAATATTGGAGTGATCTGCTGTTGTGCTGCGAAATATATGAAATTTTGAGCATTTGATGATGACTTCTCTTATTTTGTGGGGGAGGTGCGCTAAGGACTGGGAAAACAGGGGAATAGGTAGGACTCCTGCCGTAGGAGATTTGGAAAAAAAAGAAGAAAGAGTTGGTCACTTGATTTGGACTTCGACGAACAATAAGACGAACAAATAAAAAATAGGAGAGTGGGGTATAAACCCCTATAATTTGGCCACGTCGGTGAAACAAAAAATCTACAATGAACTCAAAATAGCTTCCATGTTATTATAAAAAGATTTACTAATTACAAAAGAAAAGCTACGATTGGATGGGTAAATAAGGTGAGCGGAGATTAAAATCATGAATTACAAATCAATTTAATGATCACAATGGAGGCGTGTGATGTGAGGGATGAAGAGTACTAAACACTGATTTATTATAAACATTTAAATTATTATTTAATATATTTAAATATATGTGACCATGTTAAGAATGTACCAATCCTTAATACGTAGTAACTGTTGAATGGAATGAAAGAATTTTTTGAGGAAGAGAGATAAATTCATGTGAAGCTTCTTTTCTTTGTTTGCCACGTCTTCATCATTTCTTAAATGCAAGTATAACTTAGGGCTGCAGACCGCAACAAGTTGGATTCATTTATTGTGTTACACACTACGCAGGTCCTGTTTTCATCCCACTTAAGGCACTTATTGGCCCCATCTGATAGTGATTTATCTCACTTTTCTTTCTAGTTTTGCATCATCATTACGTTAACAACATGATTTAAGACAGAAACTGTCTATTGGAGAGAGAAACACGAGGCAAAAGCCAAGTGAAATATATTGAAGAACGGCCAGCCAATTTTATCATAGCCTTATGCCAACAGCAATGAGTACTATTCTACAAGTCCTGTTTAGCAAAGCTTAAAAAGAAAAAAATGAATTATAATATTATATGTATCACTGCAACAAAGATCTTTTAAAATAAAAATTATTATAAAAGAAGTAAGTAAATTTATATCAATTATTAATAAATAAATTTATTAATTTATTAATAATTAATATAAACTTATTTATTTATTTTACAAAGATATTCAGGATCATTATTCGTATCACTGAGTATAGTCTTGACTTCTGACTTCTGACTTCTGACTCTTTCATCGTAAGACATAGTGCATAATGAACTTGACCGAAATTAAGCTACCTAGACCCAACTCAATAGCGGGCAACTCCAATATAGATAAAACTCACATTCACGAGTAATATATAAGACAAAATCACGACTCACAAACACTTTGTTATGGGTCCCTCCTACGGTCATTGGCTGTGCCGTTTGTGGACTACTTAACTCAGAAGCAAAGCTAAAACTAGCTAGCGACCAAAACAGTGGTGGCCTAAGCCTTCATTGAAGTCAAGGAGTTTCTTGCAGCCTGAGACACGTGCAACCTACCAATGGGGAATAGCCATATACGATAGCACATTTGCATGTGCCTTGCGGCACAATGAACACGACAAGTGTCGTGCAAGAAGGGCCATGCGAGGCTCGTGTGTGTGTGAGTGAGACTTTGCTGACTAGGTTATCCCCAAACGTGTCTCATCCTCGGGGCCCCCATATGACTTATACATAATCGCCATGTGCGCTTCCACAAATGGACAATCTCATAGGCTCGCTACGACACAGCGTACACTTCTCAACCCCACCTTTTATGATAAAGACAAAGGCAACGTTGCATACAAAAGCCAGTATCAATTTTTTCCAACTGTACGATTATCTATCTTTATTATAGGATTATATCTGAAATAAATTAATCAAACGTATTAAAATGATGAAAAATGATGCTTATATATTATTTTTTTTAAAACACTACTATTCACATTTTTTTTGGATGGTGGTAATTAAGTGAGAGAAAGTGATAGAAAAAAAATGATGTAATCAATGGTATTAAAAAATGTGTAAAAAGATGTGTATGTACTGTTTGTAGTAAGAATATCATTGTTGTAAAATGATAATGTAACGTAGGATAAAAAATTTTATGTTCTAGATTGGGATCCGTATTAATGGTTAGGAGTAACTCAATTTGTTAGAATTAAATTTTAGATATTTATAAGTATTATTTGATAAGTAAATAAGTTTATTGATGAGAAATAAATCTCTTATTAAATTCTTCATAAATAAAAGAAATAATTATAAGAGATAGCGATCTTATTAGATTCTTATCAATATTAATAATATTTAATACAAATTTAAACATAATTTTTATCTACCACGACACTCTTCTAAATATCACACAAGAGAGTAAATGTATGCATATAATTCTAAACATTACTCATTTTGTGCACGATCTAACTTGAGTGTCGGAGTGTCTTTTACAGGTAGCCACCCCTCGCACCACCGTCGCAACCACTGTGCATCAAAGGAAATCACTTTCATCAATCTCGTTAAGGTAATCATCTGAACCCTGTTCAGAACATTGACGTCGCCTATGAGAATAAGAAATTTTGATTCCCTTCACTATCATCATGGTCACTACTAGACAAAATCACGCTTCTGCCTCACAAAACCAACCTTCCTTTAGCCGTTGTCCGGCATCCATTCCAATCCAAGATCAAGTTGTTGCCTAACCAAAAGTCAAGCGAGAAGGAGATAAGACTTCGCATACTAGCAAAAACCCCTCCTTTCAAATGCAGCGCGTTCCGGCGACACAACGACTTGGTCCACATGGAACCCCCTTAAGAGAGTCCAGATAGTAGGTATCAGCGTTGCAGTGTCTAGGAGCGCAGGAGAACGACGATGGAGTTTGCTGCCAACATGGTGAATCACATATCCTAGAGCTATCTTAAGAATAACTGATCTCCCTAGTCAGGCTTCATGATGAACGCATTCATGACCTAGAAAGAGCTGCTAATGACGAAAACTGGGTTCCCCACTAGAATCGTGACAACAGGAGGGAGCCAACCCATGACGGGATACGTAATCCGGATAATTCAAGGATCGTGGAACCAAGACAAAGGGCTAAGAACCCGGTACGTAAAAATAGAGAACATGATCAAGGACAGAGAAAGTCGGTTAAGCAGAATCAACATTTCCCTGATGAGCTGATGGCCTTTGAGATCTCTAGGCACTTCGAATACCAAACTAATATTGAAGCCTATGATGGGACCACGCACCTTTAAGAGCACTTAGATGCTTATGTTTCTATTTTACAATTTACTGGAGGGGATGACTCCCTCATGTGTTATGTTTTTTCTCTCTCTCTGAAGAAAGTCGCTCTGAGATAGTTCACCACTTTGGTCTTGAAGTCTGTTTTCTATTGGGAAGATAGGGGTGGAAATAGGCTAAGCCAGGCCAGACTTTGCCTTAAACAGGCCTGGCCTGTATCCCAATTATAAGGCCTGAGTCTGGCCTATGAGTCTGTAATAGGCCGATTTTTAAGGCTTGGCCTGGTCTTGTTAAAAGCCTAGTCTGGCCTGAAAGCCTATTTAAAGGCCTATTTTGCAATAAGGCCTTTAAATAGGCTAATAGGCCTACTTTTAAATAAGCCAACAGACCTTTATATAGATTAACATACCTACCTTTAAATAGGTCAACATGTATTACATAGGCTAACAGACTTACCTTTAAATAAGTCAATATGTCTTTACATAAGTTAACAGACCTAAGCCTTGAAATAAATCAATGGGCCTACTCAAAGCCAATAGGCCTTTGTTATAATTTAACACTCGTCTTTCTAATTTTATAGATGCTTACTACTTTCTTACTCTAATTTTTACTTGATGTGGGACTTGGAAATATACCAAGTTGCTCACTTTCTTACTCTAGTCTTTCAAGTCCCACATCGACCAAAGATCAGAGTAAGAAAATAGTGAGCATCTATTAAAGTAAAGGGTGAGTGTTATAGATGTTAACTACTTTCTTACTCTAATCTTTGGTCGATGTGGGACTTGGAGATATACTAAGTTGCTCACTTTCTTACTCTAATCTTTCATGTCCCACATCGATCAAAGATCAGAGTAAGAAAGTAGTAAGCATCTATAAAAGTAAGGAGTGAGTGCTAACTTATTATTTTCGTTCTAATTAATATATTACATTAAATATATCAATAAATATATTATTTCTATTCTAACTTACTAACTTAAGTTTTAATTATTGACTTTTATTAAAATTTAATTAAAATATATTAATATATTATAATAAATTAATAATTATAATTATAATTTATAATTATTATAATAATATATATTATATTATATATAATTAAATAGGCCAGACCGGCCTATCAGGTTTAAAAGGCCTATTACATGGCCTGAGCCTGACCTTTTTAGTTAAACAGGCTTTTAAAAAAGCCTTGACCTAACTTGTTTAGTAAACAGGCTAGGTCAGGCCAGGCCTCAGGCAGGTCAGGCCATAAGTCCCTGACGGGCAGCCTGACCTATTTCCACCTCTATGGGAAGACTTGTCCTCGAAATTTTTGCTTGCTGCACTTCACCACTAGTAAGGTGTAGCTAAAATCTATTTTATGTCTTTCCCATATCAAGCAAGAAAAAAAAAGTCCCTCCGAGATTATATATCTCAGCTTAACAAAGAAGAAGTAAACATTTGTGACTGAGACGAAAGACTCGGATTACATTACATGAAAGAAGGCCTCTGCCTGTATTTTCCTTTTCACTGGCTAAAAAAGAGTCGAAGACAATGGATGAGTTATGGGTTAAGGCTAACAAATATTTCAACATGAATGACGTTATCCGCTCTAGAAAGCATCTAGAGAAAGGAGAAGGTGCAAAACCAAAGCCCGAATAGGCTCCCTCACAAACTTGGAATTCGACGCCACCACTAAATGGAAAGTACGAAAGTTACACCCCCTTAATGCACCTCAAACACAAATTTACTAATAAGTGATGAACACAGAGTTTAGAGATGTGCAAAAAGCCTCCCTCATTGAGAAAACATGCACAAAAAGATAAATCTAAGCATTGAGTATTCATGAAGGCTACAAACACAACACTGAGGATTGCATCAAACTCTAGGATGCATCGAATCCCTAATCTGAAATGGTCATTTGGGCCGATATGTTTGTCAATCTTAGAATGACAATCAGAGAGGAAGAAGGAATTATAGGAAGAGGAGCTACAATCCTCGGATAAGCCTATTTCCATATTAGAGAATACGCTCACACTTAAGGAACGAAAATCCTAGAACAGATCCTTCCCGGGATAACACCCAGAATCAGGAAAAGGCACAACCCCGAGATAATCTTATTCAGGACAATGAACGTTGTCACACAGAAGTAACCTAAACAATCAAAATCATTTTGGGGGGCTTTGTGGATGGCGGTGAATCAGGGAATGTAAAAAAGAAATCACTCTGGACTGTGTTGAGCGTAGCTTCCTATTCTAGATCAAAGACAAATGACAAACCCAGGAAGACCCCGTCAATTTCTTTTTCATATGAAGACTATGGCAGCACTATCCCTGACCAAGATGATCCTTTGGTGATCTTTGGGATAATAACCAACACCGAAGTCTAGCGTATATTTGTCGACTAAGGGAGTTTAGCTGATATTATGTTCCTAGATCTCTTCAAGAAGCTAGGACTTTCAAGAAAAGATTTGATCTCGTATATTGGCGAGTTGATTAGATTTACAGGAGACAAGATCACCTCAGTAGGATACATTGAAACATATTTGACTTTGGGGAAGGATTCTTTGTTTAAAACACTTAGGGTCAAATTTCTTGTTGTGGATTGCCCTTCTGCCTATAACGTTATCTTGGGTTGCCCCTCACTAAACGTTTTTGGAGTTGTGATCTTCATAGCCCATTTGACTATAAAGTTCCTTAACCAACATAACAAGGTCATCACAGTTAAAGGAGACTAGACAACAACTTGAAAATGCTATAATAAGAGCCTGAAGATTACAAATAAACCATAGACAACATACCAGTGTAACAATTTAGCCTTAGTCACTGCGGACCCCGTCAACACCCTCTTGACTGAACTGAATGTTCTCATAGAGATCCGTGATATGTGTCCCTAACCTGAAGGAGAACTTTAATCCACTACAAGAAAATAGTAAATTTGTGGCAGATTTTTTGCGGCGGATTCGTATCCGTCGCAAATTACGAAAGCATTGCGGCGGATTATGATCCGTCTCAATTAGAGGCGAATTTTATGGCGGATAATTTTTGCGGCGGATTTTTGCGACGGATTAGCCGCTGCAAAATTTTTTGACAAAAATTTCCACCGTGAAAGGCTGTAGCAATTGGAAAAAAAGTTTTGCGGCGAAAATATCCGCTGCAAAATTAATAAAAAATTTTAAAAAAATTAAAACTTTTGCGGCGGATAAATCCACTGCAAATATCCGCTGCAAATTATAAAATAGTAAATTGCGATGGATGAATTCCGCCGCAAATATAAAACTAAATTAAAAATTCGTGGAAATACTCCGCCGCAAATTAAGATTCGAATTTGAGGTGGCCAAATCCGCCGCAAAATTCATCGCAAATTAAAATTTGATTTTGCACATCCACCGCAATTTGAAATTTGAATTTGCGGCGGGAAAATCCGCCGCAAAAAATCCACCGCAAAAATTAGATCTACCTCCTCTCTTCCTCTTCCATTTTCATTTTTCCGAGTTCATACATTCTTCCTTCAGCTCCTCCACTCTCTCAACCGACCGGGACCTCCACTGCCCGCCACCACCGACCGTCGACCGCCGACCTGGACCTCCACTGCCCGCCGCCACAGACCGGCAAACCGCGACCCGCGCGAGCCACTGCGAACCGCGACCCGTGCGAGCCACCGCGCCTCTTCGTCGTGCCGCGACCAGCACACCGCCACCCGTTCCGGCGCCGTCGTCGGCTGGCAAGACCAGCCGACCCGACCGCCACCGCGACCGCACCGTCCGTCCGGCGACCAGGCCGACCACCGACCCGGCACCGCCCAACCGCGACCCCCGACCCGCGACCGCCCAACCTCGCGACCCCCAACCGCGCCGCACCGCCGCCGCGACCCCGACCCCGCCGCACTCGCGACCTGGCCGCCACCACCGCTCCAAGCCTCCACCGGTCGCCCACCTACCAAGTAGGTACCCCACTGTTAATTGATTGCTCGTTAATTGGTGTAGTATTTGAACCAATGATTTGTTCTTCGAGAAGATGAGTGATTTGTACATTGTGAAATAGAGATTTAGAATTTGATCACATGGAAACGAATGGGTTTCAAAAATTTATGTCTATGATCAATTTGAATTTGATTATTGCAATGTACTGTGATTCGACGGTATTGTTGTCTTTGTAATATATTTGATGCATGTAGTAAATCGTATTATACTGAGCAAAGCCTTAGTTTCTCGTTTGAGATTCAATATTAGTGAGCATGTGTACTTTTTGAAGGAAGTGCTCATTATATTGAATCTTGAATTGTCCAATTTGGACAGCTTTAGGAAGAAACTTTTACTTCACTTGATTATAGTTACTCATTAAATTTCATACCATATACTTGATGAAATTTTGTTGTACAACATATCCTTTTGTTCTCTGGTGCATACTTGATCGTGGTAGATGTCACCACTTTCTAGTCGTGTACTTGGAGACCAATGGGAAATGCTGTCGAAATTTCGTCAAGTATATGATGTGTGATTTTTAAGAGTACTATCAATCAAGTACTGAAAAGGTTTCTTCTTGAATGGGATAGGGTCATACCATGTCAAGAGATTTTAAGATTTTGGAGAAAATAATTGTTTGCATTGAAATATTTATACAAGTATAATTTTAAAATGTATTAATTATGCAACATGTGTTGTGCATTTTACATTTTTGTATTTTGATTAAGTGTAAAATTATAATTGTAGAAAATGGTAGTTCCAGAAAATCGTAGATGGATGTATAATAGGACTCATTCGGGTCGTAGAGGACTTACACAAGATTTTGTACGTGGAGTTGAAGAGTTTGTGAATTATGCATGTCGATCTTCTCATTACTTAAGTGAAGGAACAATTAGGTGTCCATGTGTGACGTGTTATAGTGGGAAATTGTTGAAACCTGAGATTGTGAAAGTTCATTTGTATAAAAAAGGATTCAAACCTAGGTATTGGTATTGGATGATCATGGAGAGGAAGAGCCTGATCCAATTAGTGTAGATATAAACTTTGATGTGAACACTGCTAGTAGTCCTATATTAGAGGAGGAAGACATGGTTGATAGATATCAAAATATGATTTGTGATGCGGCTGGAACAGAATTTGGGGATTTTAGGAGTCATTTTCAACGGAGTGTTGAGGAGCCTCCACATCCAGAGGCCGAAGAGTTTTATGATCTATTAAATGCTTCAAGTCAACCATTATGGCCTGGCTGCGAAACTCATTCTGAGTTATCCTTGGCAGTTCGAATGTTAAGCCTCAAATCTGATTATAATGTAACGCATGCGTGTTTTGATTCATTTATGGAGATATTAAAAGAGGTTGCTCCTCCAGGATCACGAATTCCTCTCGAATTACTATAGAACAAAAAAATTGGTTTCTAAACTCGGGCTTGCTTCAAGAAAAATAGATTGTTGTGTAAATGGTTGTATGTTATACTATGACAATGCCGACAATGTAAGTTTTGTGGTCTTTGAAAGATACGAACTTCGTAAAACCAAACAATGGAAATAACAATGAAATTTAGGTGAAAAGAATGCATTATTTACCTCTTATTCCTAGGTGAAGAGGTTGTATTCCTCTATGAGCTCATCTCGCACACATGGGATGGCATCTTTGAAAATAATAGGAAGTTGGGGAGATGTCTCACCCATCCGATGGTGAAGCATGGAAGCATTTTAATAGGATATATCCCGAATTTCAATTGATCCTAGAAATGTTAGGCTTGGTTTGTGTCTTCGATGGTTTCGCTCCATACAATCAATCTGCTTCTCCTTATTCTTGTTGGCCTCGTGATAGTCACTCCATATAATCGCCTCCGTAAATGTGTATGATCGCCCCATACATGTTCCTAACATGCATTATTCCCTACCTAACAATCCCAAGAGCAAGATTGATGTTTATTTACAACCATTAATCGATGAACCGAAAATTTTATGGGCGGGTGTTTTAACTTATGACGTGTCAAGCAAACAATTTTATGATGAGGCGGCATTGATGTGGACAATAAATGACTTTCCAAAGATATGGAATGTTGTCTGGATGGATGATCGCGGTAAATTAGCATGTCCATATTGCATGGATCAAACAAAGGCATTCACTTTGAAACATGGGGAAAAATTCGTGGTTTGATTGTCATCGTCAATTCTTGCATGTTGATCACATGTTTAGAAGAAACAAAAATGCATTTAAGAAGAAACGTGGTGAGTGATTTGCCTCCACCAAGATTATCGGACATGAATTAAATGAGATTGTTAGTGTCATTACTAAAATAATCGAAATGTAAGCTGCAAACACCATGGGTATGGTGTTTATCATAATTGGACTAAGCAGAACATATTTTGGGAGTTACCATATTGGAAGGATAATTTAATTAGGCATAATTTAGATGTCATGCATATTGAGAAAAATGTCTTTGATAACATATTCAACACTGTTATGGATGTTAAGGGCAAAACAAAGGATAATATCAAGGCAAGAATGGACTTAAAAGAATATTGTCAACGATCAGAATTGGAGCTTATTGATTTTCCAAATGGTAAGATCATGAAACCAAAGGCTAATTATACTTTTACAAAAGAGCAAAAGAAAATTGTTTGTGAATGGGTGCAACATTTAAAAATGCCAGATGGTTATGCTTCAAACTTAGCCAGATGTGTGGACATGAATCAATTACGATTGTCTGGGATGAAGAGTCATGATTGTCACGTGTTTATGGAGAGTTTGCTTCCAATTGCTTTTTCTTTGTTGCCAGATCAAATTTGGAAGCCATTGACTGAATTGAGTCAATTTTTTAGAGACTTGTGCTCAACGACTTTGACAGAAAAAGACATGCTTCAAATGGAACAGAACATTTTGGTGATTTTGTGTAAATTGGAAAGGATATTTCCACCAAGGGTTTCTTTGATTCTATGGAACATTTACCGGTCCATTTACCTTATGAAGCAAGAGTGGGTGGGCTTCAATACAGATGGATGTATCCGTTCGAGAGGTACTTAAACAAGATAAAGAAAACAGTTAAGAACAAAGCACGAGTTGAAGGTTCTATTTGTGAAGCTTATTTGATTCAAGAGATATCTCATTTCTGTTCATTTTACTTTGAGCCTCATGTTAAGTCAATGAGAACTAGAGTTGGACGAAATGATGATACAGATGAAAATATGTCAATGGAATCGACTTTGTCAATCTTTAATCAACCTGGCCGAGGTTATGGAACATCAAAAATACAATGGCTAAATGATGCTGAGATGAAATCTGCGACATTGCACATCTTGCTAAATTGTGAAGAAGTTGAACCATACCTCAAGTAAGTGGTACAAATAAGTTAAGTTTAAATTTCAAATGTATTGCTAACTAACAATCAAATCATAAACTTTTAATTTTTCAGTGTTTTTTTACAACATTTCAACATTCCTGAGGAATATTCAAATGAAAGAATAAATGCAGATTTTATAGAGTGGTTCAAAAGTTATGTAAGTATTTAAACATTACTAATTGTTGATCCCAATCATTATATATGATTTAGATCATTAACATTAACTATATTTTTTCTAGGTTCACAATCCACAAAATATGGTGAATAATTCTTATTTGCATGATTTGGCATGGGGCCTAGTAGATGTGTGACATCTTGGCCAATATATTTTGTCAATGGATATAAATTTCACACAGATGCTTGGTCAGATGGGAAGAAAACAATCAATAGTGGCGTGTGTGTTAAAGGCTCAACTAATGGTGAAAATGAAAATGATTATTATGGAATACTAAAAGATGTGGTTGAGTTAGAATATCCTGGGAACCAAAAAAAAAAGTTGTTCTTTTTAAATGTGAATGGTTTGATCCTATGATTAATAGAGGTACAAGAGTTCACAAAGATTATAAGATTGTCGAGGTTCGACACACTAGACGATACAAGAGGTTTGATCCTTTTATCCTTGCTTCCTCAGCGAGACAAGTGTATTACGTTCCTTTTCCTGGAAAGAAAAAGGATAAGGTCCAATGGTGGGTGGTAATAAAGACTAAGGCAAGAGGTCGAGTTGAAATTGAAAGTGCTCAAGAAATTGCATTTCAAGATGATACTATGACTCCTGTGGATCCAATTGTTGATGTGGATCTCATTGACCATTTGCAAGACACTAATGTGGTTTTTGATATAGTTCAAGATGTTGGTTCTAGTAGACAGGATGAAAATGATGAAGATGAGCAAAGTTTTAGTGACGACGATGATGAAACATCTTCCAATCATGAATTTGAAACAAATAGTGATGAGGACAATGTTTCCTCATAATTGTGAGTATAGACTTATATTAATATGTTGTAGTTACTAGTTATACATTAATTATTGTGTTGTGTTTGAAATTTATTTATATTATATTTTTATTATTTGTGTAGATGTCATCATCACGAGGTGATAAGGGAAAAGGGAAGGAGAAGGAGAAGGAGCAACCTCGACGTCTTAGGATCAATATAGGAGGCCACCTAGGGGGCAAACATCAGGATCATCTCCACCCCCAGATCCAATATTGCCCACTACAGTTTGCTTCAGCCACCATCTTCTGAGTACATTATGATACCCACACTGGATCACAGCGCTTGTCACATACTTCACATTCACTATATGGTACATCATATGATTCTCGGGTCACCTACTATTGGTCCGTCACAGGGTGCCGTGAGTCACCTAGGGTACACTCATCACGGCTACCCGTGATTCTAATATTCCCATTTCGCAACAAATCAAAGCAACAAGACATTTGTTGAGCCCGATGGTGATTTTGGGTATGTGTACAAGTACTTGTTATTTATTTATAGTTATGCGCATTTAAATTTTTTTATTGAGAATATTTACATTTCCTTTTTAAATTGTATCGTAGGTTTCGCCATCTAAACCTCGTCTCGATGCCATAACAAAGATTATACGATCTAGGTATAATCAACCTTGGACATCTTGGGGAGAAATACCCAAGGATACTAGAGAAATGTGGTTTCGAGAGTTTCAAGTATGTATCAATTTTTATCTATTTAATTATGTTTGTTTGTCTTATAATAGTGCAAAATTTTTTAACTGTCCTGATATTTATGACATATTTTTGAAGGGTTATGTTTGGTGGATGCCTCAGCATCATAACCATATGCGAAAGGCATATAATAGTCGTAGTTCGAAGAGACTATCAGGTTTACTAGGGCAGGCACGCAACTTAAATGAAAGGCCTTTTTGGATTGGAGAAGGCATATGGGAAGACTTATGCAGTAATCGGGCTAGTAGCGTGTATAAGGAGAAATGTCAGCAAGCAAAGATGAATCGTGCTTCTGACACCTGGTGGATGCTTGCACACGTGGTTGCATTTCTACCGGCACCCATGCACAAAAATTGGTAACTATTATCGTTAGTTGTTTAATAATATTTTTATTATTTTGTTATTAACTTATTTTCTCATTATTACAGGCTAAGGCTTGGGGTAGAGAGCCTACAGTTGATGAGACATTTCGTCACGTACATTTGAGAAAAGAAGATCGTACTGCATGGGTTTCTACAAAAGCTCATGATATATATGTTAGTATTTCTTAACTTAGAATTTTTTATTTTAATATTAACTCGTCTTATAATAATAGTCATAACAGTTTTTTTATTTCCATCTTTAGGAGGAATTCAAAGCAAAGGAATCTGAACAATCTTCTCGGTGCTCCAATGAAGAAGGGTATCTGGTACACACATAACCGACTACCGTGAGCTTTGGATTCAGATTTCAGCATGGGTAAAAAGGGCGTGTTTATGGTCTTGGTTCTCAAGCATCTATCTATGACCATGAAGAATCATCATCTTCAAGGCCTAGATCGAGTCAAGTTCCTGAACACGTTATTAATCAAGTTAAGTAATAGTTGCAATATTTTTTTATTAATTGGTTTTTAGAATATTGATGGATGTACTCAATCATTTCATTTTTCGTATTTTAGGTTAAATAATTTATTTGTGAAATGATTAATGAATTTGTATTTATATATGTTAATCAGGTGAAGGAGCAGTTGCAGCAGGAGATGTTGGATCGAGTTCAGGAGATTCAACAACAAATGGAGCAACGGAGCCAACAACGTGACCAACAACGTGAAGCGGAGTGGAGAATGCGATTTGAACAATACCAACTTCAACAACAACAAATGCTTGGTAATATGATGAAATCATATTTGCAAGCAGCAGCACTACCAAGCCAAAGAACAACCACCAATAGAAGAAGACAATGAAGATACTGAAGATGATCATGAAGATGACAATGATAATGATAATATGGATTGAAATTGATGTTTTAGGATTATGATAGTTCTTGCTAAACTTTGTATTTGATGAAACTTTGTATGAATTATGTTTGTTTTATGGATTACTTAAATGCTTTAACAAGTTAAAATTGATGTTTCAGTGTTATTTTGAATGCATTGGCAGGTTGAAATTAAAATCTGAGTGCTGTATGTATTAATAATATAATTATGGATTTTGAACAATTATTTTTTAATATGAAAATATTCAAAAATTTGCGGCGAAAAAATCCACCGCAAAATCCACCGCAAAATGAGGCATGAACGAATGCAATTCTGCCTCTAAATCCGCCGCAAAATCCGCCGCAAATTACCGGCGGATAAAATCCACCACAAATTACCGGCGGATAACATCCGCCGCAAATTGCGGCGGCTACAATCCGCCGCAAATTTGCGGCATTCTAGTAACGTTTCCGGCACTTTGCCGGAGAAATTTTGCGGCGGATTTGAGGCGGCATAATCCATCTCAAATTTGTGGCGGAAACTAAAATCCGCCGCAAATAAATTTGCAACGACAGTTTTTGCGATGGGCACGAATCTGCCGCAAATCCGCCGCAAAAAGATCATTTGCGGCGGATTTTATGTGATTTGCGGCGGATTTATCCTTCGCAAATAACGAATTTTCTTGTAGTGATCCCTTCAACTTGGCACTAAGCCAGATCATGTAACTAAGATTGGAGAGCAGTTAGATCAAGTTGAAAGATCCCAACTAATTGAATGTCTTGAGAAAAATAAGGATATTTTTGCGTGAACGTCTCCGATATGCTAAGGTTGGACCTCGAGTTTATTTGCCACCAATTTTCTATTAAAAAGACGCGAAGCTAGTGGCACAAAGAAAAAGGAAAGTCGGACTAGAGAGGCATGGGGTAATACAGAAGTAGGCGAAAGAGCTTCCAGATGTTGGGTTCATCAGAGAAGTTTATTATATCACTTGGTTGTCCAGTATGGTCCAAGTAAAAAAAGTAAATGGAAAGTGACGTATATGCATTGACTATACTGACCTAAATAAGGCATGTCCAAAAGACCCTTACTCACTCCTCAATATTGATAAATTAGTGGATAACTCATTTGGATTCTGGCTTCTCTCTTTTATGGATGCCTATTCCGAATACAACCAAATTTTCATGAACCCGGAAGATGATGACAAGTTTGCATTTATAACCGAGATGGGAAGCTATTGTTATCGCGTTATATCATTCAGGTTTAAAACACCAGCAAATGATGAATAAAGTTTTCAGAGAACAGATCAGAAAAATGCTAGAAGTTTATATCGATGACATAATTGTCAAGACAATGAAGTCCGAGAATAATGTCAAATACTTATAAGAAGTGTTTGCCCAAATACAGAAGCATATATGAGATTGAATCTTGAGAAATATACTTCCGTAGTATAGGCTAGTAAGTTTCTAAGGTTTTTATTGACAAATGACATTGAAGCCAAATCGAAAAAATACCAAGCCGTTCTTGATATGTGTAGTCTGCAATCCATTAAAGAGGTCCAACAACTGACAGGGAGGATAGTGACCTTCACTTGTTTCCTAGCCAAGGCAGCTCAAAAGTCTTCTTAAAAAAAACTCTAAAAAAAAGGGAAAGACTTTGAGTTGACCCTAGATTGCGAGGCTGCATTCCAAGAGTTGAAGAATATGTTAGTAACACCGCTTATCTTGATGAGGCTATATCTTGGGGACACCATCAATCTTAACGAGGTCGAATCCCGGGGAGATCTTATATGTCTACCACTCAGTTAGCAATGAAGCGATCAATTCAATCTTGATAAGAGAAATGGATAAAGGCCAAAGGCCAATATATTTTGTGAGTAAGGTCCTACAAGGTCCTGAACTTAAGTATCAGAAGATCGAGAAACTGGCTCTAGCATTGTTAACCACTGATAGACGATTACGACAATTCTTTCAGTGTTATCCTGTGATCGTTAAGATGGATCAACGAATCCGTCAGGTGTTGCACAAGCCAGACTTTGTCGAAAAGATTATCGCTTGGTCAGTGGAGCTATCTAAATTCTGTATCACTTATGAGCCAAGACAAGCCATGAAAGCTCAAGTGTTATCCGACTTTTTAATGGAGCTTACACTGGATTTTAGTTATCCTAGAGCGAATTCCTAAACTATCTATATTAATGGCTCCTCGAATCTCAAGGGAGTGGTGTTGGGGTCAATTGGAAAATAGAGTCTGACTCATTCTGGAACACTCTTTAAGGTTCGAGTTCTCAACTAACCAGGTGGAGTACGAAGCATGTATTGCAGGTTTCACAATGGCAAAAGAAATGAGAATTACAAATGTAGTCATTTGTAGTGATTCACAGCTAGTGATATCTTAGATCCGTGGTGATTACCAGGCCAAAGAACCTCTACTGCAAAATTACCTACCTAAGGTAAAAATACTAATTGAGAGCTTAAACAATGTTATGGTAGAGCACATCCCCAGTGAAGAGAACTTAAGAGTCGGCATTTTGTCAAAGCTCACTAGCACCAAAAGCCTTGGCAGCAACAGGTCCATAATCCAGAAGACGCTGCTTGCACCCAGTGTTATGGACTCCAAAGTCCTCATACTAGAAGATAATGAAACCTATATCACACTCATAATTGCTCATCTCCGTAATGACACATTGTCTAAAGATCAAAAGGAAGCTAGAAAATAGTATGGATAGTGGCATGGTATACCATCATAGATAACCAACTATATCGTCTTGGGTTTTCTTCTCCTCTCCTCAAGTGCCTCGATCCAAAAGAAGCAGAATATGTCTTTGTGAAATCTATAAAGGAAGTTGTGGCCACCACATCGGTGAAAAGTCGTTAGCACTGAAAGCATTAAAGGTCGGGTACTATTAGCCTAGTATAGAAGCTGACAATATGAAATATGTTCAGAAATGTGACAAATATTAACAGTTCTCAGACATCTATGCGGCCTCACCAAAAAAGTTATCTACAATGTTTGTACCCTAACATTTCTATCAGTGAGAGATGGGTATCATAGGTCCTTTTTCCCAAGCCCTAGGACAAGTTAAATGCTTAGTGGTAGCTGTGAATTACTTCACCAAGTAGATTGAAGCAGAAGCATTATCCACTATAACATTGGCGCGGATACAAAAATTCACCTACAAGAACATTATCAGTAGATTTGGTGTTCGAGAATCCATTGTGAAGGATAACAGAACATAGTTTATTGACCAAAAGTTCAAGGATCTCCTAGCAGGGCTCAAGATTAAATAGCATTTTACCTTGGTAGAGCACCCAAAGACTATGGGCAACTCGACAACAGGTTATACTTTGTAATATCAAAAGGAGACTCGATGAAGTTAAAAGAAGTTGGGTGGAGCAACTCGACCACGTCCTATGGGCATACCAGACCATGCCCCACTCCTCAATAGGGGAGACTCCCTTTTGAGTTAACCTACGATTATGAGGTCATGATCCTGATAGAGATAAGAGAACCGAGCTAGAGGAGATAGAATTTCTCTGAGGAGGCTGATCCATACCTCATTCGCTATAACTTAGATTTGTTGGAAGAACAACACCTCATTGCCAACATTCATGAAGCCGCTGTCAAACAACAAATTTTTGCCCAATACAATTTCAAAGTGATACCACAAGGGTTTGTTCCCAGCGATCTTATTTTATGGAAAGCGGATATCAAGGACAAAAATGTGAAAAAGAAAAAACTAGCTCCTAATTGGGAAGGACCATACTGGATCACTCCCAAAACAAACACTGGAGCTTATACCCTAGAAACTCTCACTGGCAAAAGTATTAAGAATTTCTGAAATAGTGATAAACTTAGAAAATGGTATAGCTAATTGTCTTTAGTATTATGTTTTTATCATGTAAGTGACAAGTTCTGACACGAATAAATTGATGATTATATTTTCATTACTTGATTATTTTATGCATTTACAACTATTGTAACCCACAAGGTTATCGTACCTTAGAGAAGTCTGAGAAATACAAGGTCCACCCCTGATTAGATATTTTGATACACAAGTGAAGGTCAAAAAGGGCAAAAACACTTAACCGTACTCCATGGTCAAGAACTGAGTTCAAGGATTTTAACTTATGCCCTAATGAGTCTGACCTTAACCCATAAACTTAAAGCAAGTTTAAAGAGGTTAAGAGTATCTGACCAATGTCTAGGATAAAGCAATAATATTTATCAGTGTCGACTGGAAAAAGGATTCCACTCCAAGAGGCTTTTGCATCAAAACCTTACTTAGAAATTTAGCTAAGTGTCAAAAGACTCCAAACGAAGAATAAGAACCGAAATACGATATATAACAAAAGCGACACCCAGAACAGAAGACAAGCAGCTATACAATCAAACAGACAAAAATTCGTGGAGTGACAATTGTAAAACCACTGAGATAGAGTATTGGACCATCCTGGTTGGAAAAAACATAGGCAATAAGAAGAATATGTAAGTAATAGCCAAAAATATTCTAAGTATTAAAAGTTATGCCTGAAATACAAGATTTGTTCATATATATTTAAAATTAACCCACACAGGGGGTGAACAAAAAGGAAAAAGAATGAAATCATGCATTCAAGTTAGGCTCTCCTTGGCAGCCTCCTCTACCTCGACTTCTTCCTTCTAGCCACCCTTCTCACTCTCCTTGCCCTCCTCCTTACCGCCATCCGCAAGAGAACCTACCTCACCAGAGTGGCTTCAGATATAGAATCTACAACGCAACCATCTCGAACCACCTTTCGTGAAATGGTCCCTTTAGTAACGAAGTCCAGGTTCAAGAGGCGTAGTTGGACGAGAGCGTTGGCAAAGGAGTCGTCCACTAAAGCAGCCCACTCATCTTCAAGATACAGGACATCGTCTCTCTGCTTTGCCTCAAACTGTATGAGAATCTCATTCTTAGCACAGAGCACAGTCAATGTAGACTCAGTTGAAGAAATTAAATATTTTAGAGTTTTCTCCTAAGCTTCACTCTCCTCAACCTTCTTTTGGAGCCCTGTTATTTTGGCTTTGCATAGACTAAGCTCCTCGCTCACCTGGGCAAGAGCCACCACCATTTCCAGCTCATTCTTCTCACCCTGGAGGGCATCCAGTTTCTTTTCCAAATCGCAAGTCTGACGAACAAACTCGAAAGCCGATTCCAGGAGCCAAAGGATGAAGGCATTGCGAATAGCTTGGACTTGCACGTTCCGAATAATCTCAATTAAGTCCTACTCAATCATGACATCTTGATCAGCCTAGGTTAGGAGGGCATCGATGATCCGCCCTTGGTCGACCCCCTGCCTCAGATGGACCTGGCAGCAAACTAGAGAGAGGCGCCTTCTAGAATTTTAGTTTCTCGGCCAAGTATAATGTCAATTGGTGCCACCTTAGTCACTGACCTTTTCCCTTTTGGTTCTTGCTGCCTATCTTCCTTCCTCTTGGGTAATAGGAGTGGTTGAGTAAAAGACCCAAGATCCGACCCTTGAGGTTGGGATTGAGGTGAAGGGAATGGGACCGTTGGCTGAGATACGGAGCCCGACACCCCAACTTTTCTTTGGGCCAAGCATAGGGCCAGAGCTTCGAGTCCTCCGGGTGGCGCAATGTTCTCTACAAAAAGGAAACAAATATATAATTACACTTAGAAGAAATTATGATACATAAATTTATCAACATATACAAGTCGGGGCTTGGTTGTTATTGTTGTTGTATACAAGTCGGGGTACCTAAAAATGCTCTTAAAGAATTATAGGACTCATTCAGAACATCTTTACAATAGATGACCCCATTCTTGTCAGTATACTCGACTAAGAAATTAAGGACGTTGGCCTCACTTTCTATCATCAAGGATAGTGGAGTCTTTATTTCTTCCTAACTCGGGTCCCAAACTGCCAGCGTCCAATAATAAATGCATCAGTGGTTTGCCTTCCGGGGTAACATAAAAAGACGTTAACCTTGGAGCCCATTCTACTCTGAAGAAGTCCTTCTTGAAGTTCTTGAAGGACTCTTGATATAGTTTAAATACTTTGCGCCCTACTTATACACGTAGAGTAAACCACCCTTTTTTAAAGTTATTTCCGGAGGGTGAAAACTAGGTGAAGAGGAAGAAGAATGACTTCACGAAATACGACCATCCAAAAGTTTTACAAATAAGCTTGAAGGTCTTAATGAAGCCCCATGTATTTGGATGAAGTTGAGTTGGAGCCACTTATAGATGGTTTAGGAAAATGGAAGGCAGACTCCTAAAATGGAAGGCAGACTCCTATGTGGGTCAATAGTGCATCATATATGTAGACAAAGTGGTCACCTTTTGTCTTGGTTAAGCAAACACTTTCTTGATCTGACAGAGCTTAGATTATATATTCGTCATCTCGCAGACGATCTTCAGTGAGATGAAGATACTCCTGTTTAACTTTAGCGTCCTCCGAGGTCTCGATGCTAGATGGGGTACCCAGAACTTCACAGTCGACCCACTCGTACAGGCCGATATCCCTTGGGAAGATATATTCCTTTGGCTCAGAAGTAGTCACTCTCCGCTGTCCTGTCTCTGAGTTACTAGTGTTACCAACAGAGGTCGTACTTATGTCAGAATCAGAAGAGGTTTCATCATAACTCTCTAATGCCCTCATAAGTACAGGGAGCAAATGTGATGATCTTTGTCTTGCAAGTTCCCTAGCATTATCCGCCCTCCGTATTATTTTCAGAATATTTACCCCGAATAGTGGCCTCTGTCTCGAGGAGGTCGTCTCCGCCACTCCTAAGGCAACGAAAATGACAGAGTACTCAGAATCTCCAAAGAACTGCTCTCCCAGTCATTATTGCTTAATACCCTCACTTTCACCACATTTTTTGCGAAAGGAAAAGGAATATAATAGAGAAATACCTTGTGTTTGAGGAGGGAAATGTGTTAAAAGGTTGGAAATGTAGAGAAGTAGCTGCTAGAGACTCATTGGAAAACCCTCAAAGCTCTAGAAGACAGGGAGGAAATGAAGAAGAAAGTGAAAGTAGGGAAAAAATCCATCACTCCTATTTATAGGCGTAGGGGTAACTCCCAACAACCACCACGCGCAAAGGCAGAAGCGTCTTTTGGCATTGAATTTGAAACAACAATCATGGCAGTACAAAGATCAAACCATGGTTTCCAATAATTTTTGGTCACATGGTGAAATGTGCCTGACACAAAAGCCAAAAGGATTGTGGATAGATTTGAAGCGACGAATGTCAAAACAAAATAGTACTTATACTAGATATCAGATCAACTTTATGTTATTTTTACAAGACATAATACAGATTACGGATTTTATTTCGGTCAACTCGCGATTAACAAGTGGACCCCATTATCAAAATTGGTATGGGGACAACACAAGGTGAATCTCAAACAACAATGTGATGACTTTAAGGCAGAGTGATTTATATCAAATCCTGACCTAATTCATCAATATTGGGGGCATCGCTATTTCTACTTTGTATCATGAATTATGACCTTTCATTAGAGATCTTGCGAGATCCGACATTTACATCATGACTTAGATCCTTTTATCTTATGCACGTCATTTCGCTCCTAAAGATCTCGAATACATTGATACTTAGCTGTCACATCTAAGCACCAAGTTAGGGGCAACTATTCTGTATTGGATTTAGGTTAGCAGTTTAGGAGCAACCCGACCCGCTAGAGTTGGATCCCAGATATTTATGAACGTTATTTGATAAGTATATAAGCCTATTAATGAGGAATAAATCTCTCATTGAATCTCTTATAAATAGAGGAAATAGTTATAAGATATAACAATTATATTAGATTCTTATACTAATTAATAATATTAATATAAATTTAAACATGATTTTTATCTATTAAGACGCTTCTATAAATACTACATAAGTTAACAAATGTATGTATATAATTCTAAATATTACCCATCTTGTGCATGGTCTAACTTGAGTATTGAAGTACATTTTGCAAATACTCACCTCTTGCACCACCGTTACAACCACCATGTATTGGAAGAAATTACTTTCATCAATCTTGTTTAGATAATCATATGAACCTCGTTCAAAACACCTTATATAAAAATATATCTCGTGTATGAAATGCTTGCAGGAAAAGTGGCTTGTGACCCATAAAAGAATGTATGTTCAAATCCTGCTAAAGCCAACATTTTGGAGAAGGTTTCTCTTAAGCACAACTTGTTGCGGAGATTAGGCTTCCTTGCTAACCTTTAGCCAACAAGAGTTGGCTTACTTTCTCTACTTTATATTTATGACAATTACATGATTTGAGTTCAAATCATGAGATTCTTCATTAATAGGTGATCTATAATTTTATTATAAATTCTTAATGAAATTAATGACTTGTCTTATGTTTAGAATGAGAAGAGTTTTCCTCTGTTCTATACTTGTGTGTATGAAAAACAAACAAACGAGCGGCTCAAAGTGAGAGGAAAATATTCTATCACTGTTAAGACACGTGTTACCATCTAATTATGGAAGGTAAAATTATCACTGTTAGGAAAATACTTTTGCATAATTGGGTCGACAGGTAAAGTCGTTACCCGTTAGGGAGGAGAGGAGGTAAAATCCCAACTGGTCTCCACTTTTTTGGACCATTCTTCAAAGTCAGATAACTATAATTACAATGATGCCCCTTAATTCGTCTGCATGCGGATTTCATAGCCCATAGGTTTGTATGCTTTCCCACTAAAATTTTGCTACAATTCCTCGTCCAGTATGAGCGTAATGTAGTATTAACGTGGGTCTACATTAAAAGAAGTCAAGTTTGTAATTTGAAATTATCCTCTAGGAGTGTATTTTGCTTTCTAGCCTAAAACTTTTCATTGTAATACAGCATCTTTTTATTTTTAGGAATCAGTAAAATATTACAAATATTCCAAAACAAAAAGTAAATGTGTTGTTTGAAATCTATGTAGTTATCTTACAGTTTTAACTCAATTAATATAAGTTAACGGTTTTTTAATATAAGTTCACTAACAATAAACTATTATAAGGTACTATTTTGAATGGGCTGCACAGAGTGCATAAAAATTTCTATTATACAATTAATTTTCATATTAAAAATCGTTCCTGCAATTTAAATTTATTGACTCTAATAAAGTTCTATTTATCTCAACCGAGTACATTTGTGGAACATTTTACTATATCATACATTGTAATTAATAATGTGTTGCTATGATGATCACAATAATTTAGTTCGCTAACATATTTTATGTGTAGTAGAATTGCGGTAGGGTCAACCTTTATGGAGGTGCACAATTGACCAATAAAAAATTCAAGATTGTTTACACATGTAATCACACACAAATGCATGTTACGAGCCGCTAGATACATTGTAATATTGTATTGAGAAGATATGACTTTTAATTTAAGCAGCTTTGTTGCATGCAAGCATTATTCTAAAATTTATGATTTTGGAGTTTTCCTCCTTCAACCAACACTGAGAACTACGGAAATGTTCTTTTTCAAATATTAATGATTATTATAGTACTGCAACAGGAGCGCACTAACGAACTTTTACTTACTGCCTAGTTGAGTAGGCTAGATATTCGTACTACTTCCCACTTGGATAAAGGAGTTCTATGACACAATCTAATGTTGATAACATCATATTTAATCAATTAATGTTTTAATAACGAGCGAAGTGAGTTTCTTTGTCTTGGATTAGAAATAATGTAGTATTGTTAGCGTTTGGTTATACATTGATATATAAAGAATGTAAACGACAAAATATGATAGACTGTCTATACGATTTTATTGGGAATAAAGAAAGAAATTTCTGGCTTTTAAACAAAATTCTTCATCCACGTTCATTGCCTTTGGTAGAACTCAGACTAACAAGGTTTTCTTTCTCATGTTAGCTTTGTATCTATGCATCAGAAAATAGAAAAAAAGAAAAGTGCTTCAAAGTTGGGCAAATGAATTCTAAAAGTGATGTTCATTTTTAGATTTGTTTTTTCTTTTAAAAAAATTGAGAAACAATTCAAGAAGATATAAAGAAAAGTTAAACTCCAGCGAAAATAAGCTTTAACCTTTATGAGATGTGTGAACCAGCGTTTAACAGCGAAATTAAGAAACTCCCTGCTATATTTGACCTATGAAAATGTGGTGGCAGCAGGTTGCGGTTCTCTGTTATATGTAAATATTTGGATATAAACAGATCATTTGTTACATAGATGAAAAACTTGCTGAGTCAACTATTAGATGGTTGAGTTCAGTTTTCTTGGGCAGTTCACATTGCAATCTAGTGTAGCCCTACGAAGATAATGTAATAAATAATAAATTGGGTCCATCGTATGTTTTATAAGAATGATCATAGCCTCATTTGAAAATAAATGAATAAATATATAAACATAGGAATATATTCCCGTACTTAAATTTGGCAGTTTGTAAGACATGCACATGTAGGTGTGCACGAGAACCTCACATATCAAACCTAGATAGTTAAAAAGCTAGGATTGAACTTTTCAAGACTCGTCCTAACCCGGGCGTGGGGTCAAAATTAGCTGAAGCCCCAAATGGTGAGGTGACCTAAACTAATCCTATGTGAGTTATCAATTAAGTGACTTTTTATTTTATACATCTTATCCACATGAAATTAATAATATATTCTAATCTTTTACTGAAAACAACTAAAAATATGAAACAGTAATATTATATACACATTAAAAAATGTTCACATTGCTCAAATACTCGTCATCAATATTAATGGTGTTAATCATAAAAAGAAAGAGAGAAAAAAGAAAAAAAAATGATGGTAAGGATATGTGTGAATTGTGAAATATGTAAAAAATAGTACATGTATATATGAGATTCCCCTATTTCATATATAAACAAAATATTCATTGTATAAGTTCATTTTTCATTGAGTTTTAGTGTATGTTTGGGTTGAGATTATTTTTCAAACTAACAACATTTTTTTTTGCTAAAAAACTTTTTTTATTGTTTATGGTATGTTTGGGTAAACCTCCTTCAACTTTTGTATGAAATTCAATACATTATAACAATTTTTTTTTTATATTTTGAAGCTTAAAACTTATGATTCTATATTATAGATTATTTCAAAAGTTTTGATAAATAAATATCATTTTATCTTTAATCAAATAAATTTTTTAATTATTTTATACTTTTTTTAGTAATTTAATGTATAAAAGCGATTCTTTTTATACTATCCAAACGAAATAAATCATTTTAATATCATTTTTTAACTAATATATTTAAATATAAAATGGATTCTATTATAATTGATTATACAATAATCGATTATTAAAATAATCAAAGTTTTACAACTAAACCAAGCACACCTTAGTGAATTATGTGTTGAAAATTCAAGTGTGAGTATTGAAGTCTCACATTGGTAAACAATGAGTAAAGTGAAGATTATATAAGTGGGAAGACTCATAAACTCATTGTCTTAAGGTTTTGGGTCAAGATATGGTGTCAGACCCACTATTATGGTTTCTCACTTAATTCATTGATGGAGATCTCCCTTGCTTAATTTTGGGCTTCCCCAATGGCCCAACAAGTGGTATCAGAGCCATCGAGGAAAATGTTAAAAATTCAAGTATGGATGTTGAAGTCTTACGTAAAGAATGAATTAAGTGAATAATATATAAGTGAGAAGACTTATAAACTCATATCCTTAAAGTTTTGGGTCAAGATATGATTCAGATTCACTATTGTGGTTTCTTACTTAACCAATTGATAGAGATCTCTCCTACTTTTAGACTTTCTCAATGGCCTAACATTATGAACATCGCTTATCTTCCTACAATTAATAAGATAAAGTATGTACTTAATTAGAAGTTAAAACTTCCTGCAATTAACTTAAATCAAGTTTGACTATTGCCTTTTACCTAAGTCTCCTTTAGCACTAATAATTTAAATCATGATAAAACAAAAGCTATGAAGACACTTTTATAAAAAAGGTCAAACTAAAACCAATAATCGATTAGTTTAGTGGTTGCCAAGTTAATTCTTTGCTCAATATTTAGGTTATGTTATTTAGTTTATTGTTAGCATTAAATTTGTTTTAATGTGAATATTTGGTCATAAATTTCGATCCTACTGCATATGTATCAAGTTTGACCTATTGCCTTTTACCTAAGTCTCCTTTAGCACTAATAATTTAAATCATGATAAAATTAACAAAAGCTACGAAGACACATTTTTTTTATAAAAAAAAAGTCAAACTAAAACCAATAATCCATTAGTTTAGTGGTTGCCAAGTTAATTCTTTGCTCAATATTTAGGTTATATTATTTAGTTTATCGTTAGCATTAGATTTGTTTTAATGTGAATATTTGGTCATAAATTTCGATCCTACTGCAAATGCAATATGAATCTTGGTGAAAAAAAATGTACTGCAAATGCAATATAATTATTGACCATCCGCCAAAAAATAAGGCAAGTTTCAACTTTTATATAAAATTGTCTTTTTATTGTGGTTAAGCGATGTTTGGGGGTCAACATATGTATAATTCGATTAATCTATCTTTCTTATATGATCAAATATTTTTTTTGCTAGATTATTTATTGATGATAAAATTAATTATTTATTGCATAGTTTGAGAATCAATTGGTATTGGTAAGTGCAGTTAAAATAACTAACAAAAGGTCGGATGCAGTAATAAAATAAACTACATTATTAAGAGAAGACAAAAATTTGAGTCTTGAAGAGGCAATTCTTGAGGCTGGAGAGCCTAAACATATTATTTCTTGTTTGAAGGGATTAGTTCATACCCAAAATGGTTTGGAGATATCTTAAGTTTTAATTTTTTAATTTTTAATACATTAAGATTATAAACCAATGTTATTTCGCATCTAAAATTTTGCTACACGTACCAGTACAACGTTGCACGCGCAAAAAAGCTGTAGCGTGTGTAGGACTGTACTTATAACTTATACAAATAATACTAATAATTTAACTATCAAATAATTTATTTAATGTAATTTTGTTGTATTATTATTAGCTTAAAAAATTTAAGGTACAATTAAAACATTTGAATTTTCAACTAGTCATTTTTACTATAACTTATAAATAGAAATTTATTATTCGAACTATATATTATAAGAACTCTTAACTTTTCTATTTATACTCTTGATTAATTATTTGTAATTACAATTTCTCAAAATATCTTCAATTAAATGTGAATAATATGGTTAATTAAAGTTTGACTTTAATAAAAGATAATTTAAGAAACTATAATTAAAAACAATTAATTGAAATGTTAATAAATTAAATAAGATTAATAATAGCTTCACCCTTATTAATTTTAAATAGCATTAATTTTTTTTAAGGTTAAGGATTCACCTTGTGGACTTGGTGGAGGGATTCTCTAATGAGACTTAGGAAAAAGGTAGGGGAAACAACAGAAGAAAAATTTTATGAGAACATTTATAAAAATTGAACTACGCTACTCTTCCTACATACCAATTGAACTACTAATACGGGACAATACCAAAATATTTTAAAAGATAACTATTGATTACGTCTTTATCGAACTATTTAGTCGATCCAAGAGATTCGACCCATTTTGATACCTTATCCTTCGCCACTATTACTTACCTGCATTTGAAATTCACACCATCAAATGAAAATTAAAATAATTTGAATAACTTTTAATCACAATTTGATATAAAAGTTGACGAAAACATATCCTAAAAATATTTGACAAGAAGAATGACTAATTAAGCTGTTATCAGTTAGTGCATGTTTTGTTTTATTTTTTTTTTCTCACTAAAATGGTTTTTAATTAAAAAGTTAAAATTAATTATAAACTAATTTTAAAATAAATTAATCCAACAATGCACTCAATCAAATTCATCCAACGGCTAAAAATCTGTCTCACACACATAACAGCAAGATGATATACTCCCTGTTGTCATATTGCTCCATACTTGACTATAATTTTATAAGCTGGCACAAGTGGAAATTTATCAAACATTTAAGGGTATCTATGGATAAGTTACATAATATATATTAAAGTGGGTAAATAGACTAGATAATATTTAGTTAAGAAATCATACATTAGGGTTTAAATTTTGATCGAGGGATTATATATAAAGAAAATTTAATCAAATTAAATCATTGACCACAAGACAGAAACATTAGAAGGGACACAGGTCCTGAAAGAGAGGGAGAATTTTTGGGATTTTCAAATCATATCACAGAAAGAAAATGGAAACTGTGATTTTTTTCTACAAGGAAGGTTTTGTCATTGCTTGATAATTTCATTGATAGGGACTTGGTTCTGTGGATCTTTGTGAGAAAAACACTTCCTTTTCCTATTACTCCTCTTCCCTCTCTGTGTCTTGTCACAAGTGTGTCATTTCTCTCTATCTATAAATAAGAGTTAACACCCATTCCTCAAACCTCCCTAGTCAATACATAATTTTGTTTTCCTATATTATCTTCCCTTTTCTTGGAAGCATGGAAGATCCCGTCGCCCTAGGTTCCATACTCAATCATCGGGAGGTGGGTGTGGCCGTGGGTCATTGCATAATTCCTTCCTTCCTCACTCATACTCCTTCAATTCATCTTTACCCTGCTCTCTCTCTCTACCATCCTTCATTACCTATAATATAATGAATCTTCTTCCTTAAATGAAACTTGCATTCATGCTTTCTGTGAGTTTGTTTCATTGGTGACTTTCACAGTTTCAAGATTCATGTCCGTTATGCGTATTTAGTTGTTGGGTTTAAGACTTTAAGTGGTTCACTGCCCTTCTTTATGCATCTCTTTTATTTATTCTTTTCAAGCTTATTGAGGTGTAGGGACCGGAGCAAGCGGTGAGCAATAGATATATTTTATTGTTTTTACAGTATTTTCTAGGTTAAGAATGGAGTATTGCTTTTTCTTCACTTCAAGAATTACAGTTATTTCTGGTTTGTTTCTTCCAGCTTCTTGCGGATAGAATGTGTTTCGTTGAACCTTTTGCAGGAATGAAATGAGACCTATTTTCCGCCCATTAATTTCCAGGTCCCAATGTCTGTCAATTTTTGTTGTTAAAGTTGATCCCTCTTATTTTTCCTTAATTTTCTGACTCGTGATTTATTTTGTACAGTTATCTTTATTAATAATACTTTGATTTTTTAAAATATATTTAAGAAGAAATGATTTATCTTTGACCCACTTTTTCCGTAATTTGATTTTCTTTTACTAAATAGTAAATTAAATACCCATATTATTGCTATTTGTAGCTACTACCAATTTCTTTTATTTATGGTATAGAAAATTACTTAATTAAAATAGTTTGTCTTAAATTTTTGCCTAGGGGACTGTTGACAACACATTGTGTAGTTCTTCCGAATTTTGAAACAGGGGAGTTGCTATCTGACGAATGTATGTAAGGCCTAATGCCAATGAGAATCTAATCTATGAAAATCCAAAAGCAAAGCCGGTGTCAAGTCTCACTTTTCAAGGCCAAAGACGTATTGATCTTTTTGTCTTGGCACCGAAGTTGTCGCTTTTTCTGTTTGTTTACCTTCATTTGTTGTTTCATTTTGAATAATTTAATTCCCTTCTCACTCATACTCCTTCAATTCATCTTTACCCTGCTCTCTCTCGACCATCCATCACTACATATAATAATGACTCTTTTTCCTTAAATGACATTTGCATTCATGCTTTCTCTGAGTTTGTTTCATTGGGTTCCCAGTTTGAAGATTCATGTCCGTTATGCGGATTTAGTTGTTTGGTTTTAAGACTTTTAAGTGGTTCACTGCCTTCTTTATTTATCTCTTCTGCTTATTTATTCATTCTTTTCAAGCGGATTGAGGATGAAGGGAGAGAAGCGGTGAAATTTATATTTTATTGTTTTTTTCCAGTATTTACTAGATTAAGAATGAAATAATATATGGTGTCGCCTTTTCTTCAGTAGAAGAATTATGAGTTTGGATATAGTTTTAGACTTATAGTGTCAAGGGAATTTCTTCTCCGTTTCTTACATGTGCTTGCATCTTTAACGTGTTTCGTTGAACCTTCTGCAAGAATGAGAATGTTACGGACAGATTGTATACACCTATTTCTCCGCATTAATTAAAAGGCCCTAATTTTTTGTTTTAAAAGTGGATCTCTCATTAATTTTCTCCTCCTTTATTTATTTTGTACGATTATCCTTTTTTTTTTGTTTCCTTTGAACCCGTTTTTTCATCAAAAAAATACTTTGACTTTTTAAAATATTCCTTTCCTTCTTCTAGAAGAAAGGATTTATTTTCTCTGTAATCTGTTTTTCATTTAATAAATACCCATATTATTGACCTAAGGAATAGAAAATTGCTTAATTAAAGTAGCGAGTCTACTTTTAATCTGTGAGATTGTGTATGTGTAGTTCTTCTTAACTTTGAAACAGGGGAGTTGCTACCTGATGAATGTAAGTATGTAAGAACTAACCTCATTGAGAATCTATGATAATCCAAAAGCAAAGCCGGTGTCAACTGCCAAGTCACACTTTTCATTTTTCAAAGCCAAAGGCGTGACAGTCGCTTTCTCTGTTAGTTTACGTCTATAATCTTATGTATTAAGTTTGCTTAATATTCGGATCAAATCTCACCCCGTAACGTGCACGCTCTCACAGTCAATGATTCATTGTGCATGAGACACAGGTGACTTCATTTGAAAGTGGTTTCTTGACTTGCTCCATTAACGTTACGATTCCTTGTTTGGTTTTGGCAGAGCGCTGAGGAGTTGAGGCAGAAGCTCTTGGAAACCACACTTGAACTTGAAACCATGAAGAAGGTCAGGGTAGAATTGCTTAATCTGCTGAAGAATGCTTACCAAGAGAGAGATGAAGCCAGAGATCAGCTGCAGAAACTTGTGAACAAGCTCGTCCCCTCCACCTCAAACATGTTTGTTCAGCTCCAACCCGAAAGCCTTCTTATGCTACCCACGGCTAAAGCAAACTCAAGCATTACAGAATCCAACAGTTTGTCACTTGTTTCCTCTCCTGTTGATTCCTTTTTGGAAGCAGTTTCCTCTCCTGAGTTTTCAAACATGAATGTTGTTGACTCACATAACTTGGGTTATCTCAGTCATCAGCCTTTGGTTCATGACTTCAATGCTTCTCCATCTCCTGCTTTAGTATCTTCTGATGTTGCAAATGCAGTGATTGATTGCCTTGCCAAAGATAAAGTCTTGCCACAACAGGGAAAACTCCTTCAGGCTATGATGGATGCTGGTCCGTTACTTCAGACACTGCTCCTTGCAGGGCCACTTCCGACGTGGAGAAATCCCCCATCTTTGCAGGCCATCAAAATTCCACCCCTTAACGTGAAAGACTTTGATGCCTCTGGGCTTGAGCTGAATTCCTTTGAAAATTCATTTCAGCACCCAACACTTGCATCCTCACCTTCTATGCTCGACTTTGCTGGTAACACCTCTGGCTCATGGAACAATGCATGGCAATTGACTTCAAATTCAAATGCTAGTGTCAAGAACCATGCCCCATCAAGGACTCGATAAAGGAATCAATGCTTTTGATAAAAATTCCTTCCCTTTCTGTAAATGGGGTTACAACGATTGGTGTAAATGGCATACCTTGGTTTTGATTAAAGTGTCATAGCTGAGCTGACCCTCTTGGTTTTAGTTCAAAATGTACTCCTCCTTCTCTCTGAACTTGAAGGTTTTGGAAATTTTAGTTTTTGAGATTAATAATTCCATTTTTACATTTTTGCTTCTAATTTTTTTAACAAACTACAGAAATCCTGTTGTCGCATTCTTTTTTTTTTTTTTGTTTTCATCAAACAAACATTCACATCTAGTTAAGAAAGTGACAACTGGCAATATTTGAGTAAGTTATCCCTGCCTGTCACAAAATCTGAATTTTCTTTAACGTTGATATCATCTAAGACAAGGCTTGTCAGCGAATACAATGGGAAATCCTTAGTATTATCTCCAACCATGCGTCTGTACTTGGTACTACTTCGGTTTATACGTCCTGTGTGCCTGCGCAGATTTTGCTATATAAACTCCCAATATGTTTATTGAAATCCTTTGCAAACTGTGAGTAACCTCACACTTTCATTAAACTGGTTAAAATGTCTGATGACTGGGTTCCACGAGACTTTTGTTTAGTTATTGTAGTATGTGTCTTCTTCCTTATACTGAAACTAAATTGCTGCGACACTCTTAAAAGTCTCTTGTGTGGAGTTAACAGTTCAAGGTCCCCTAGAAACCAGGTTCAAAGGCGACGTCTAGATGAGTCCATTCCTGAAGATGGTTCTCTACAGCTTCAAAGCCGTGGCTTGGAGTTCTCTGTCATAAACTCTCTCCCCGTGTTTCAGTTTAAGAAAAATGAGAGAGAAGGAGAACAGAAGCCAATTAATGCAGACTGTGCCATTTGCTTGGGAGAATTTGAAGAAGGAGAATGGCTAAAACAACTCCCTAGTTGCACCCATGGCTTCCATGTTTCTTGCATTGACACATGGTTTCAGTCTCATTCAAATTGCCCCCTCTGTAGATCTCATGTCCATCTTGACCTCGTTGCTAACCCAGAGTGCTCAGTATCTGTGTACACATTGCTAGAAACTTTGAGGAGGGAAGACTTTTTCCCAGAATGGGATGCGCATTTCCAATCCTTTCGCTCTGAGAGCCTACAAAATTTAGGGATTAGACAACGACAGTCTACTCCCGATTAATTTGTGAGCATTTATTTAACAACTTAAACTTTTAAAAGAACAATTTTTAATATGGTAAAGCAGCTTTTTTAATTAAGTTGTTAGGAAGTTCGATTCTTCGACTCTCATTCTTCTAAATAAATATGAAATTTTAGCATTTGATAAAAATGAGTATGTATAACCATAACCATTAAAAAAAAAAAAAGAGCATGTGCCTTGTGACTCTTATCTTAATGGGCATGCTTCAAATGTAATAAAGTCACTTATGAACTTTCACCTATCAGTTTATGAGAGTTGGTTCTCGATAATTTGCAATTCCACACATTTTTTTTATTCATAAAAACGGGATTTTTCTTGTTTACTTGATCAGTTTGTTATTTTGGATATTTTTGTGTAGTGAAGAGATGCGGAGGGAGGAGTATGAGTACCATACAAATATAACATAAAATTTGGTTTCAATCTTGAGAGGAATTATCTTTTTTTAATTTTTTTTAATCTGTTATCATATGTTTAATAACTTAATTAGATAATATGAGTAAATAATAAAATAAACACATAATAATATATTTAAAAAATTAAAAAAAAATAACTTTTTTCTAAAATTAGAGTGAAATACTGTCCACAAATATATGTGCTCTAGGGAAGCCCACCTCAGTAATCCACCATATAAACGTAAAGAACAATGATGATAATCATACTTGGTATATAGAATCGAGACGTAAATTTAACAACTAAAGGAATCTCCTCAATTTGAACTATATACTGATTATCTACATTTTCCTTTGGGAGGGAGAGATTCTTGCATAAATATAATGCATCAAAATAAGTGTATTAAGTCAATCAATACTTCACATTTTTATAAAAATTTGGCTCACACAATTAAAAACACAAATTTTTATGAAAATAATAAATGTTGATTAACGTAATACACCTAACTTAAATGCATTATGTTTATATAAAAATTTCTCTTCCTTTATACTGCATTTTGCATATAAACTCTGCCCGTATGCGCCTTAGGGGCAAATCAGCTGTCACGTGACATGACGATAGTACCCCATGCATATCGTTGCCTCTTAATTACCGTATGCAAGACAGCATGTATCGCATAGATATAAACCTTCGTTCTGTAATCTTTTTAAGTACGGTCATACATCACTACGTATAAGTTGCTCGTGCTTCGTGCAATCAGATCACATTAGTAACTAGCACCAGCTGCCAACAATATCCCACGGCTTTGTGAAACATACTACGCGTATGCTGTGCTTCCAACGGAGGGATTTTTTTTTCAATAAGCCCTAAAAGTACCAACAATTCCAACGTGCCATACCCTATATACGGACGATAGAAGAATATATTGAGTTCGCAACCTAACTACATTTCTCGTTCAATCAGCTGATCAATTTACTTTATCTTTGAGCGAATTTGCGATTCTTCATGTGTCATATACGTATACTCGGTACAATACATTGAATAAATCCTTAACCTCAAACTCTCAGCTTTATTAATTTGTTTGTTATACCACTCATGGAATATGTAGTAAAACTATAATATAGATGGATGACTCCCAATTACTTATCTACACTTTTCATCGACTACTCATAATTTTATGAATAAAAAAAGTAGATAAACAATTGAATGTACTAATAGTCTCACCCATTATGGATAATTAATATATATAAAAATATTAATAGTTGAACTCTTCGCAGACCCATCTAAACTACAGAACTGACAATACACTCTAGATTTGTGTATCTAACTGGGAATAGATCCCCTATAAATTTTCATATTTATATGAAAACACAATTTAAATAGTAAAACCCTCTTAAAATGTGTGCGCCCCTGTATTGTTTTTGTGTATATTTCTCTCTACACATGAAAAGATCCATTCCCAGATCTAGCATTAGTTAAAAAAGACCTAAATTTTCTAAATATTATATTCATATTTAATGACTAGATTAGAAATGTCTGGGGTGACATGCCCGGAAAATATCAAAATATATAATAAATCAAAGTGACCGCGGTGTGCTCATCTTCCTTTCGTTGAAAAAGTTGCCTAATAACTAACACTGGACAATGATAACGTGCTCATTTACTCATCAAATTGGAAATTGTAACACAAGTAACTTAATTCCAATTGAACCAAAATACACCAAATAACAAACCGCAAAATTTAGAACTTGACCTTGTTCAAAAGTCTACGTCAATGATCACCATAAAACAGACTAACATCTAAATAGAAATTGACCCTGGTGAAGCCAGGCATTACCTTAGATAATCCCAATCTTGTTTGCTACATCCAAGGCATCATAATCAGGTGTCAACCTGACATAGGCCTTCTTGGTGCCATCAGGCCTGCAACAGAATAATTCAAATTTAGAAGAAATGGTAGCTGTTTTAAGTATGAGTGTAAGTATTTTGTATAAATTTGTTGTTTCATTTGCATGTTACTGTTACTTTCAGTTATATTAAATATATTTAAAATGTGTTGCACTTCAATGTTGCCCTGCGCAATGCCATTGTGCAACATGAGCCCTTTGTCATAACAGTGCACCATGCGCCATAAAAAACAATGCATGTAGATATCAATATAATAAAAGCTTGGAGGGAAAATGCAATATCAAATTATCCTGCCAGTCTACCATTGTCATTAGCGATCATGAGTTACCAGACTATTATAAAAGAATCACTACATAAAGGCTCACCTAATCAAAGTGTTTACTTTCTTGGCCTGGATGTCATACATTTTCTTCACTGCATCCTTGATCTTCTTCTTGTCAGCACGTAAGTCAACAATGAAAACCAAAGTGTTGTTGTCTTCAATCTTCTTCATTGCCGACTCAGTTGTGAGAGGATATTTCAGAATCTGATAATGATCAAGCTTATTCCTTGGTGGAGCACTAATGCGAGGGTATTTCGGGTTCCTATCCTTTTTCAAAGTCTTTGGTCGGTGGAATGTGACAGATGTTCGGATCTTCTTGGCCTTCTTCTTAAAGGTAGGGCCTGACTTGACTGCTTTGGCAGTTTTTAAGGCCTGCGACTTTGGATCAGTCTTCTTTGTACTATCAGCTGCACAAAACACGTGATTTAGTCACATTACTTACAGGAAAAATCAAGAGCCAACTATTTTTTTCGCAGCATAATCTTCCATGCAAAGAAATGATTGATTTCAATAATACAGCAAGAATCAACCATACACAGAAATCAAATGACATTAACTGTACTCAGAAATACGTCCAACCAAATTACTTAATCTAAATCCCTACTGAAAGCTGAAAGCCTCGAAATAAAACTGCTTGTGACCCTCTAGGACTTTAGAAAGCCATCAACACAAGGATATACAAGAATGCAGGTTTTAGCAAACAAAAAAAGTTGAGATAGTGTAGGCTAAAAGTACCCCGCAGAAAATATGCTCATGTTTTGTCATCATTAATAACTTACATAACATTAATCATCGTTGCCTTCAAAAAATATAAACCCATGCTATTATATTTATAATTATAATCTTATTACATATGTAGTGCCATGTAACGCTCAAAAGTGAAAATAGCCCATTTCAGCTGGCATCAGGACCAATTTATTAATTTTCCCCTCGTTTCAACTCCCCACAGTCCACACAGACTAGATGATTAACATGTAAATTGTTATATAGAAAAAGATCATGGAAACCCAAATTTTAATTTTATATTTCAAACAATTGCATTTTGAAATAGAGGCAGAAACATCTACACCCAAGTTGGGACTAAATCAGAACTTTCAACCACTGGTTTGCAGTTATCCTAAGGAGGAATCAGAATTTATAGGAACAAATGAGGCATGAAATAATGGAAATAGAAAAATATAAGATTCAGCAAAGAAAGGGGGGGGGGGGAGGAAGTACCTTTAGCTGGAGCCATGGGTGGGAGAAGAAAAAGAAACCCTAGCTGTCAAATATTCGTGAAACCCTGAAAGAAAAATAAATAAAAAATGAAGCTAAGGCTCAGGAAAGGTATTCAACAAGGTCACCGAAACGGAAGAAAAGCAGAGTGACAGACCTGCGTGTGAGAAGCAGAGGCAGTGGCCGTTTCTAGGTTTGGTTCGAGGGAGAATGATAAAACACCCACCCGGGTCTTTGTCTCTTATACAGACCAACACGATATCGATGAAACGAAATGGGTAAAACTATCCCATTTTTGTTTGTTTGGGTCTTATGACCAGCTCCTTCATATTCTCATGGGCCCAGCCCATCACCAAGTTTACATATCCAAAACCAAGACGCCTATTTTTCTCACTGAAAAATTATATATATCCTTTTATAAAAGAATATGTATCATGACCAGAAAAAAAAAATGTATAATGACAAAAAAAATTAAAAAAATATGTATTACATCAAACAATCGGCATTTCAGCATCTGCGCTCAAAAAAGGATTATGCCATTATTATTTTTAAAATAAATCCATCCTAAAGTACTGTACAAAGAGAAATTCTTAAATAGGATTTTTTTTATAAAATATAAATGTGTATTTTTAACATGATCTGCTATGCATTTACATATGTCAAATGTTAATTTGAGTATTTATGGTTTGAAATTCCTATGTAAAAAATTTTCTAATGTAAAACTCACGTATACAATGAGACATAACTTGTATCTTGGTGTTTGATATAAAATCCAGTATTAACTATATTATCAACAGAGATTTTAACTTATAATCCGTAATAAGTCTTGGATGAGGCTTTTGACATGCGTCACATGCCTTTATTGGCAACATTTTCTTCTCCTAAACTTTTTTTTTTAATTAGGAATATATAACCCCTGTAAATTATTAAAATCTCTCAACCCTAGCCAATTATATTCACTTGAGTACGATTATGTTAAAGTAATATTGTCGAAGGATCGAAATTGCAGTGAGGTGAAGGCAGTGAAATGTGCGAATAATGAAACTTCTTTTTAAA
This sequence comes from Ormosia semicastrata, assembly GCA_029884595.1. NCBI lineage: Eukaryota > Viridiplantae > Streptophyta > Magnoliopsida > Fabales > Fabaceae > Ormosia > Ormosia semicastrata. The sequence goes on from JAQQTO010000041.1 coordinate 13,708,910, forward strand.
GCCTATTCTTTATTTTTATTTTTATTTTTTTTTGTAATTTAATGGGGCAAAACGCCCAAGAAATAGGAAATCTACCCAATTGTCCTGCTATAAGAAATTAGGAATGGTAAAATCTCTCAGCATTGGAAGTTATCTATGAGAATTGTTATATTTGGAGACTTAAATTTGAAGAATTTTTCCAATAAAAACGAGAATAAAAATATCCCTAAAACAAATGCAATGATGGGAATAGGGATCGTATTCCCTGTCCTGTGAGATCTCTGTCTTGAGAAATTTTAAAATGATAATTATTTATTATATCATACATATATATTACTATTGTGTTTTTTAATAATTTTTATCTATATTATTTTTATATTAATTTACAATTAAAAAATAAAAATATCCAACTTTGTCGTAACTTATTATTTTAATTTGTTGATATTGTTGACTTAAATTAAAATTATTTGCAATTATATATATATATATTTTTTTTTAATTTAAAAAATAATATGGGGTCCAAACAAATCCCCACTTTCCCGTGAAAAATACAAGGCAGAAGTTGTGTTTGAAATAAATTAAAATGAAAAATAATTTGGTTTGATTTAATTTAAAAATCAAATTTTATGTTTGAAATTTAAAAAAATGAATTGAATTAATTTAAAAATTAAATTTTGTGTTTATTTATTAAATGAAAATTGATTTAATTTAATTTTATTATTTTTTTTAATTTTATTAAAGATAATTATTAAAGATAAAATAATCTATGATTTCAAATCAAATCTTATCAAATCTTATTAAATTTAATAAAATTTCTAAAATAAAAAAATTAAAATCTATAAAATTTTAAAAATTAAATTATTTCTTATTTTTTAATATTTTGCAAAATTTAATTAAATTTGATTTCAAACCAAATTATTTCTTATTTTTTAAACTCTAAACACGACTCAGAGAGAATTTTTCCCTCAAAGCAGGGATGGGAAAAGGGAACGAAGAAAAATTGAAGAGGCAAAAACGGAAAGCAGAAAGGTACTCTCCACCTCCGTCTGTGCTGCGCGGGTGCCATCTCTATAAGCAACCCCTGCTATATCATCCCTAAGGATGGAAGCAATACAACCAGGAGATTTGAAATTCAATATTATGTTTATTATTAAATATTGATTGGAATAACTCAATTTTATGTTTCTGTTGTAGGTTTAGAAGTGGTTGGCATAGATTTTGAAATTTCCGATTGATTGAGCAGCAAACTGTACTCTATAGAAAACAATATTTCTATCATTGAAAAGTATGTATTTGTATGAGTAGCAAACTGTACACACAATAAACTGAATACAATATTCACAGATGAATTTTTTCCTTTAAAGATTTTTTTAAAAAAAACTTTAGACATTTTTATAATGCCACAAGAAGTTTGTACGCCGTATTTTTGTGTAGACTATGTGTTCTCCGGTGTGTCTTGGTTATTTACAATTGGATCGTTGAATCCAGGTAATGATCCTTGTATATCTGACCCATAAATATGACCCATTTTGGTCCTTTTTGTTTCCAGGTACAACTTGTTTTCTTCAGTGATTGGTGTCAACACAGGAACACGCCCTAGCACTGCCAAACCATATCCTCTAAGACCAATGAACTTAGCTGGGTTGTTAGTCATCAGCCGCATGGTTCGAACTCCTATATCCCTCAGAATCTGCATACTTCATCATTATTTGTCAGTAGCAAGATATATAGTTCAGCAAATAACATGCAATCCCAGGAAGGACTCACAAAGTAACATCGTACCAAAAAAAAAATACAATGGAAGGGAGCATAGATAATAGAAATATAATCCTCAACAAGAGTACCTCAAAAACTATATTTAATACTTTAATTTATAGGTTTCATATTCTGATTTCACTAGAAGCTGTTAGGGGAAATTTATAAAAGAAAGATGCGCACACATTGTGTGTATCTGAAGTTCGGATGAAAAATAAAGGAGCATACAATAAAATATATTCTTTTGCAAAACTATGCAAATTATATGATGGCTAAGTTTCTCCTTATATAAGTCTATCTTGCTTGAAATATTATAAGTAAGTCACTATGAGTGGATTAGTGGAAGGGGTCACATATCCAAACGTTTGTGCCATCATTGTAAAATAAAAATTAAAAAATCACTGTCAGCAAAAATGATTGATAAATCTGACCTGGGCACCAATCCCATACTCACGAGCATCAACAGCTAACCCAAGTTCTATGTTTGCCTGGACTGTGTCATGACCTTGATCCTGCAAATTATAGGCTTTAAGTTTGTGACCCAGTCCAATGCCTCTTCCTTCATGACCACGAAGATAGACAACTACTCCTCTACCAGCTTCTTCAATTAACTGCATTGCCAAATCTAATTGGTTGCCACAGTCGCACCGAGCTGATCCAAATATATCCCCAGTGAAACATTCTGAATGTACTCGTACTAGAACATCTTGCCCATCTCCTATGTTTCCCTGAGTATATTTAGAAGAGAACAGTAATTGATAAGAGATAATATTTGATAAAATGATAATATTTGATAAGTGATTAGTCAGTTTAGTTTGTTTTAAGTTTTCTCTTGTATATATATTCCCATCCTATGGATATCAAAAAAGTTATGTTTCACCTTACAGTCTTGATGAATGGCTTAGCAGCTTTGAAGAGCAAATGAATCAGATACAACAAATAACGTGAAATTGTGAACCAATTCTGTAGAGAGCTTTGCTTACTTTTACAACAGCCACATGTTCAGTTCCATCTAACTTTGAGCGGTAGCAATATGCTTGAAACAGACCCCATTTAGTAGGCAGGCGAGAAACAGAAGTTCTTTCAACCAATTTTTCTCGCTTTCTCCGATACCTTGCTTGAAGCAGCACATACAGTCACATGACTCACATCATTAAGTGAATTTGGCTATTAGAGTCATCTATTGAAGAAGAAATTAAAAAGAGTGACATATGAGAAGGAATCAAAGTTGTTAATAGTTTCTCAGAAGTGAAAGTTACTTACCTTATCAAATCAGTTATTGAGACAATTGGTATGCTGTATTCCAATGCTAACTTTCTTAAATTGGGAAAAGATGCCATAGAACCATCTTCCTCATCAACAAGAGCTGAAAGAACAGAAACTGGGGGCAAGCCAGCCAGTACAACTAAATCTACTGAAGCCTCAGTATGACCTGCCCTCCTAAGAACCCCACCGTTTCTGTACTTTAGGGGAAACACATGACCCGGTTTTCTGAAGTCTTCTGATTTAGACTCGGGAGATGACAGAGCAAGAACTGTTTTTGCTCTATCTGCAGCTGATACACCTGTGGAAGTGCCAAATTTTGCATCCTACAACTCAAGTAAACAACAGAGTTTTACAATCTCATTGGCTCCTCGTAAGCTTTAAATCTATGCAGCAATATTCCAAGATACTATTTGTTATAGAAAGCATGCAAGCAGTAAGTAGGCTTCAACACTATGATATTTACCACTGTGATAGTAAAGGTTGGGGCAGAAGAATCCTCGTTTTCAGTCTCTGGTGACATAAGAGGGAGGTTCAGTCTTTGAAGATCCTCCTCCTTCATGCCAACAGAAACAATCCCTGATCCGTGCTTAATCATAAAGGCGACATCCTTGGTACTAGTATGAGATGCTGCCATTATAAGATTTCCTTCGACATCGCCATTTTCATCATCCACAACAATCACAAACTATTAAAATAAAAATTGGACCAGTTGTTAGATTAATCTATCATTCTTAAAGCGCTTATTTAAGAACTACTTTTAAGATTGACAATAGATCCTTTCATGTATGCTTTTCACATAATAAGGTCACGTGAAGAGAGATAGACACAAACACCTAAAACAAACACCTTAAACAGGACCCACAATAGTTTTGAAAGGGCCTCGTGTGTCTATGTCTATCTTTTGATGTGAAAAACACACGTGAGAGGATAGATTTCCTTCAGGATTATTCACCAAACATACACATGAACATGGGCATGCATGTTTATTTATATACAATGTTCACAAGAGTATGTTCTGTAACATAAAACCAACCTTTCCTTGGCGTAGTGCATTAAGTGCCTGCTCAATGGAAGAGTACCCCTTAGAGGGACAGTCTGGATCACCTTCGGCATCACTGACAAAGAAATCAGTGGTTTCTGGTGTTATTACAGCGTCTAAAGTTCCAAATGGTGCTGAAGAAGAGTCGTTTAAGGCACCTAAGAGGGATCCATTTTCATTTCTCTTCAAATTACTACCATCAAACACGCCTTCTTCTCCAACCGCAGAAAAGCCAATAGCACAACAAGCTGAGTTCAACACCCTGCTCTTCCATTGGCCAAATCTTGCACCCTGATGAGTAGCATAAGAGCGATGCAAGCTGTAAATAAAGAATAGCCAAATTTGAGTTCAATTCAGCACTTAGAACAATAGTGCAACATAGAGAAAGAAAATACCTTGAGCTGGTGATGACGTGGGAAATCAAAGGATGAGGGAATGAAGCAGAGTCCATAGACTGGGACTTCAAATTTTGTTCTTAGAAACTGAAAAAGTTCTCAAATTTGTGTTCTTATTTCATGTCACGCTCCATATAGACGGAAAATACGAAGAAGTATCCACCTCTAGTTATGGATGTGTTTCCACAAGGAACCGTTATCCAATATTTCTAGCTGTACTTTGGGAGTGCTAAGAACCACGACCTTTTGTATTTTTGTTGAGCCTAACTACTAGTTTGTGGCCTGGCCTTTTGTCGTTTTTTTTTTTTTTTGGTTTTCTTCCATGTATCCCCACGTCCTTTGACATAAGACAAATCTTTCAGACATGGAGCAGTAAAGTTAAGCATTCCACACAAGTAACCTTTTAGGACTCGAACATTTATCTCCCTTTGATAAAAAATCAAACATATCTATAGACACCATTAAAATGTTACTAGAATATAGGAGCACATATATAGTGAGAAGAGTTTTATTATGAGAGAGTGAGAAGAATAAATCTTAATCATACAATTATACATAGATGATCAAGATTAAAAATTATTTAAAGGTCATGTGACCACTTAAAAAAATCACATTCATTTATACTCTAATTTTGATCATTCATGTAAGATTCAATAGTCAAGATTCACTTCTATCACCTCTTACAATAAACATTCTTCTCACCAGAGTAAAATTCTTAAAATATATATATAGTGAGATCAGTTTTTATTGTGAGATGTGCTGAATTTTATATTTACATATATATATATATGTTACGTGGATTAGCATTATTCAATAATTAAAATATTATTTAAATCATTAATATATATTAATTATGAAATTATGTTTTATAATATAGACTTGATCAATTTATGAATATTGTAATTAAGTTTTTATTGTGAGTAGTCCGTGATGGGTTTGGGTTATTCATTTAGTAGTCCGTTGAGAAGTCCCTGCTCTCATCTGGTAAGTTATAAATTGTTTTCTCATTAGGTAATTTTCTGTACGCATAGAAAACTTACCAAGATTGAGAGTAGTTTCCCTCACACACGTGAATTCTTCTTGATCCTTTCACTGAACTGTAATGGATCGTGGAATCATGTTAGGTACACATTATTGATTTATTTATTGAATACAATATGTTTAATATGTTATAATCTTGTATCTATAATTGATCTTGATTTATCAAATTGATGAAATAAATCCTTCAATTGGTATCAGAGCTTGATTAGATACAAATTATGGTTATTATATTTTCTTTTTCATAATTAAATCAGAAATTCGTATACTCTGATGTATGAACCCTAACTGTGTAATTTGGGATTTTAATTATGTCTGCGATTTCACTTTATGCCTTGAAAGCAGTGTTTCATTTATAAAAAAAAATTCCCCTTGAAAGCATTGTACTCGGTTCGGTTGCACTGTTTTGTAAAGATGATTCCTGTCTCATCATGGATAAAGAATTTTGAAAATTTTTTGTTGGTTTGAAACCGAACCTGTTGAATCTGGATTGTTGGACTTTGGATGTTTTTCTTTTCTTTTCTACTGCAACGGAGGTGTAGTTGGACATGAGAACGTGTTTCGATACTTGGCTTTGAACGTGGCTTTATTGGTTTTAAAGTTTTGCAAACTAACACTGCACTGCTTTAGTTTGTGACTTATTGCTTTATTGGCTTTATTGATTTTGCAAGCTAAAGAACTTGTTTCGATACTTGGTATTTTTTTGTCTTATATGTTAAGTTTGTGACTTTTATTTCTTTTGCCAAACTGCTTGAACACTATTATGTGTGATCGTAGTACTGTGTTCACTAAAGATAATGTGAAATTTTATTTTCATTAATGTTTATGAAGTATCTATATCTTAGAATTAAATGTATAATATATTTGTTAATCACTAAAGTGATCAAATATTTAAGTTAATTTAATTCTAAATTGTTAATAATTTGTATAGCGTGAGTTCATCTATATCGTGGATACAATTGTACAAATTTTGTGAGTTGAATGATTAATTTTTTTTAATCATAATTTTTAGTGCATTACTAGTAATTACACCCTATCGATGTGTTGTTATTAATGTAATTTGTTATTATACAATATGCTGTTAGATTTATAGTTATGTCAATTATTTTTTGAGTACCCTATCGGTATTAGAAATTTTGGTGATATAAGATTTGTGCATTGTATTATTATATTTCTTATTTATTATGGTTCGGGGACCCTTAGGCAAAACCATGATAAGTAATAAATTTTCTAAAGGGTTTGTTTGGTTGAGCATACGGAACCATTTAATTCTCTTGTAATATGATAACATTGTGCATATTAAATGTTTCTTTTTATTGTTTTCATGTCAGCCTCTTTGCCTATGCAATTAACTTCTATCAAAACTTTGAATGAGACTAATTTTGAGGATTGAAAAAAATCCTTGGATCTTTATTTGGCTATCACTAATATGGACTTGGATTTGAGAGAAGAAGAGTCTGCTGCTCTTACTACTGAGTCCACTGCTGCTGAAAATGCTTCTCGTGAAAAATGGGAGCACTCAGATAGGGTGTGTCTTAAGGTGATGAAATACACTATGGAGAAGTCAATTAGACAGAGCATTCCAGACAGCGAGAATGCTAAGGAATTTCTGAAATTTGTTGGTGAGAAATTCACGACTTTTGATAAAACTCAAAAGGGTCAACATCTTTCTTTGATTGAGAAGACTAAATATGATGGTATTAATGGAGTTCGTGAGCACATCATGAAGTTAATGCATTATTTTAATAAACTGAAGTCTCTCAAAGTTGATCTCGGTGAGAGTTATCTGATCTGGCAGGTTCTAGAGTCACTCCCTTCTCAATTTGATGTTCTGAAAACCTCTTATAACACTCAGAAAAATGAGTGAACAGTTGATGAAATGATTGCTATTGTCTCTCAAGAAGAGGATTCTATAAAGAAAGGGAAATCACACAATGTTCAATTTGTTGCTTCTACTTCTGGTACTAAAAATAAGAAAAAGGAAGGTTACAAAGGCAAGTTTCAACATGCTAAGAAGAAAGGGGAGAAATATCTCAACACCTACAACCTAAGAAGAATTTCTTCAAGCCTAACAAGAATTTCTTTAAGGGAAACTGCAAGTATTGCAAGAAGTATAGCCATAAAGTGGATGATTGTTACATTCTCAATAAGAAACTTGAGAAGCAAGGTACACTCCTAGCTTTAGCTTGTTTTGAATCAAATGTGATTGATGTTGCTCCCAATACTTGGTGGTTTGACTCAGGTGCATCTATTCACGTTGTGAATTCTTTATAGGGATTCACAAGCCTGAGGAAGCCAAGTAATGTTGAATCCAAGATCATTGTGGGAGATGGAGCTAGAGTATTAGTGGAAGAAATAGGAGTAGTTCCTTGTATTTACCTTCTGAACATACTTTATTATTGAAAAATGCTGTTTATGTACCTTCCATGAGAAGGAATTTAATTTCAGTTTCAGCTTTGGATAGATGTGGCTACTCTTTTGAATTTGGTAATGAAAAAGTTGTTATTTGTTTTAATTCTATTGCTATTGGTTCAAGAGTTTTGTGTGATGGGCTATATATGCTGAATTTGAATGATATGTCTATTAACTCTGTTGTTGGAAGTAAGCATAGCAGGACTGATTAGAGTTCTTCTATGCTATGGCATAGACGCTTGGGGCATATCTCTAGGCCCCAAATTGAAAGACTGATTAGGGAAGGTGTTCTTCATAACCTTGACTTCTCTGATTTCGACACTTGTGTAGATTGTGTTAAAGGCAAGTTCACTGCCAAAACTAGGAATAAAGGAGCAAACAGGTGTGATGATGTGCTACAGTTGATTCACACAGATATGTGTGGACCCATTACACCCACTGCTATGGGTGGATATAGGTATTTTATTACCTTTATAGATGATTTCTCCGGATTCGGTTGGATAGATCTTTTCCAGGAAAAATCTGGTTCTTTGAATGCCTTCAGATCCTTCAAGACTACTGTTGAATTGAAGACAGACAAGAAGATCAAATGTGTAAAGTCTGACAAAGGAGGTGAGTATTACGACAGATATGATGAAACTGAAAGAAATCCAGGATCGTTCGCTAGATTTCTCGATGAATGTGGAATTGAAGCTCAATATACTATGTCTGGTACTCCTGAGCAGAATGGAGTTGCTGAGAGATGTAACCACAAGCTTATGGATATGGTGAGATACATGTTGAGCCATTCGTCATTGCCAGAATTTCTTTGGGATATACTTTGAAGACTGTTGTGTACATTCTTAATTAAGTACCTAGCAAGTCTGTACCGAAAACTCCCTATGAGTTGATGACTAGAAGGAAGCTGAGTTTGAAACACTTTCATGTGTGGGGTTGTAAAGCATAAGTTAGACCTTATAATCCTCAGCAGAAGAAGCTTGATCTTAAGACTGTTAGCGGCTTCTTCATTGGCTACTGCGTGGGCTCTAGAGGTTGTAGATTCTATTGTCCTTCTCACTTCATGCGAGTCATCGAGTCTGACCGAGTGATATTCTTTGAGGATGATTTGGATAGTGGGAGCCATACACCACAACCAGTCACTTTTAAAGAAGATCGGACCATAATTCCTATATCGGTTGTTTCACTTCCTGCAGATATCATGGTTCCAGCAAATCATAATGATGATCAGGCTCTTCAAGGAGAAGATGATGTAGTGGCGCCACCAGCTAATGAATAGGAACCAGATGACATTGCTGAAGTAGTCTCATTAAGACGATCTCAGAGAGTACGCAAGCCTTCTATACCAGATGACTATGTAGTGTATCTTCAGGAGCACGGGTTTGATCTCCATGATGACGACGATCCTATAACTTTTAAGGAGGCAATCTCTAGCTCTCATGCTTCTGATTGGCTAAATGCTATGCATGATGAATTGACTTCTATGTCTCATAATATTGTTTGGGATCTCGTGGAGTTGCCAGTTGGTTGCAAACCCGTTGGGTGCAAATGGGTTTTCAAAACCAAACGTGGTCCAAATGGTAGAGTTGAGAGGTACAAAGCTAGACTAGTAGCAAAAGGCTATAGTCAAAGAGAAGACATTGATTATAAGGAGACTTTCTCACTAGTTTCTATAAAAGATGCATTTCGAGTTGTTATGGCTTTGGTAGCTCACTTTGATTTAGAATTTCACCAGATGGACGTGAAGAAGACTTTTCTGAATGGAGATCTAGCCGAGGATGTTTAAATGGTTTAGCCTGATGGTTTTGTTGAAACAGGTAAGGAGCATTTGGTTTGCAGACTTAAAAAGTCCATTTATAGACTGAAATAGGTATCCATGCAATGATATTTGAAATTTGATCAGGTTGTCATTTCTTTTGGATTCAAAGAAAATGCCTCAGATCAGTGCATTTATTTGAAGACTAGTGGGAGCAATTTTATAATTCTTGTCCTATATGTCGACGATATTCTTCTTGCTAGCAGTTGCGTTAAACTTTTGACTGAAACAAAACTGATGTTGAGTAGCCACTTTGATATGAAGGACCTTGGTGATGCTTCAGTTGTTTTAGGCATTCAGATTTACCGTGATAGGTCACGTGGCATTCTTGGATTGTCTCAAAGAGGATATATTCAAAAGATCCTCAAGCGGTTTAACATGCATTCTTGCTCCCCATGTGCTGCACCTGTTCAAAAAGGTGATAAACTCTCTAAATCCCAATGTCCTCAAAATGATATAGAGATAGTTGAAATGGAAAAGGTCCCATATGCTTTCGTTGTTGGCAGTTTAATGTATGCTTAAGTTTGTACTCATCCCGATATTACTTTTGCTATTAATGCTTTAGGGAGATACTTGAGCAACCCAGGTTTGGGTCATTGGAAAATCTTGAAAAAGGTCATGAGATATTTGCAGGGAACCAAGGATTATTTGTTTACCTATAAGAAGTCTTATCAACTTTAGGTCATTGGTTATTCTGATTCTGATTTCGCAGGTTACCTTGACGACCGAAAGTCTACTTCCAGCTCTATTTTTATGATGGCAGGAGAAGCTATATCTTGGAAGAGTGTCAAACAGACTCTTACAGCTACTTCTATCATGGAGGCAGAATATGTCGCTTGCTATGAGGGTACTTGTCAAGCCATGTGGCTAAAAAACTTAATCCTTGACTTTCATATTGTTGAAAGCATATCTAGGCCACTTGTGATATATTGCGACAATACTGCTCCTGTGCATTTCTCTCAAAACAATAGAAGTTCTTCTCGCTCAAAGCATTTTAATATTAAATATCTGTTTGTTAGAGAGAAAATTCTAGAGTTTCAAACTCGAATTGAGCATCTTGCTATAGAAAACATGTTAGCAAACCCACTAACTAAAGGCTTAACTGTTGGAGCTTTTCAGAATCACGTAGCTCATATGGGTTTAGTTAAGTCTTTTGATGTTTTGGGTTAGTGGGAGTCTAAAATTTTATATTTACTTATTGTCATTCTAATGAGATATGTATGAGATGACATCACTTTTATTATCATATCTCTTATAGCATTTTCAGATGCTTGGATCATTCTTGGGTTGCATATTTCTCTTAATTAATTATTTTTTTTCATATTCATTATTCTTTATGTGAAATATGAGCATTTAACATGTATGATCTACTTTCTTAGAGTGTTGGTAGACATGTACTTTGACCATAGTTAGTATTCTAGTCTTAATGATTCTAGTACTTTAATGATTGACTAATGCTATCTAAGTGAGAGAATTATTGAATATATATATATATATATATATATATATATATATATATATATATGTTACGTGAATTAGCATTATTCAATAATTAAAATATTATTTAAATCATTAATATATATTAATTATAGAATTATGTTATATAATATAATACTTGATCAATTTATGAATATTACAATTGGGCTTTTGTTGTGAGTAGCCTGTGATTGGCTTGGGCTGTTCATTTAGTAGCTCGTTGAGAAGTCCCTACTCTCATCTAGTAAGTTATAAACTGTTTTCTTATTAGGCAGTTTTTTGTACGCATAGAAAATCTACCAATATTGAGGGCAGTTTCTCTCGCACACGTAAATTCTTCTTGATCCTTTCACTGAACCGCAATGGATTGTGGAATCATGATAGGTACACATTATTGATCTATTTCTTGAATACAATATGTTTAATATGCTATAATCTTGTATCTATAATTGATCTAGATTTATAGAATTGATGAAATAAATCCTTTAAGATGGTGAGAGGAATAAATCTTGACCATACAATTATACATGAATTGTCAAAATTAAAAGTTACTTAAAGGTTATGTGATCACTTAAAAAAGTCACATGTATTTATGTTTTAATCTTGATTATTCATGTAAAATCTAATGATCAAAATTTACTCATCTCATCTCTTACAATAAATATTCTTGTTTATATATATATATAAACACGTCAATATTTATGGGGGTAAAGCTACTAATATTGAATATATACACGTAACATTCCTATTCTTATATTGATTCATATTTCTTCAATATTTGAGTTAGTGATAAGGGAAATGCATAATTTGTATGAGATCATAAGTTCGAACTTCATTTAATTGTATGAAAAAATATTTGTGGGATAACACAGTGTTTACTTCTAACCAAGAAGTTCTTCATTGTTACAATGAATCATTTTTTAAGCGTGTTATTTTTTGTCTACCTAATTTAAATTGATCACAAAATTAATTAAAGCACAATTGCAGTTAATTAATCACACAACTTACATTCAAATTAAAATTCATAATTGCAATTATACCCTATAAAAATAAGGATTTTTTTAACAAATACCTTAAGAATTTAAAATAAAATTTTTTTCATAAAAAGTAGAGTATTTAATACATTGAAAATTTAAAAAATAATTTTTCATGTAAATTTTTTTACTTTTAATTCCTTAACAATTGCTAAAAAAACCCTAAAAATAAATATTAAAATTTGAAACACATAGCAATACTACACACTTGTGAAAAATGAAATTAAAAATTTTAGTAAAGACTTTTTTTTGGGTAAAAAAAAAGTAAAAACTTTAAAATAGGCTCAGTCTGTCAGACTAGCCCAATCAGTGAGGGACATTAATTTATGCTCCATTTGGATTCTTTCTCGGTCCAACTTGTTGACTAAAATGGATCCAAAAATTCTTTTGCTAGAAAACAATGAATCCAACATCAAAATCCAATTCATGGTTTCGTGTTCCGGGCCTTGATAAAAAAAGAAGTAGAATGTTAGGACTGGAATCCAATTGGAGGCAGATAGCGAGGGGGATTGGGGTTGACCAGGCCGAATGAAAATGAAAATGAAAATGAAAATGAAAAGGGCTCTTTCAAAAGTCAAACATTCAAAAGAAAACGAACAATCTCTCTACCATGGCATGCTGAGCTGAATAATAATAATGCTTACATGACATGGCACACCTATTCCTTTTCTGCTTTTGTTAATCTCGCATAAAACTATGCCGGAGAAAGCGAAGCGCATGAGGCTGAGTCCATTTCCCTTTCTTCTGTTTCTCTTTTCTCTTCTTTTATAACAGAAATATAATACTAAGTCTGAGCAAGCTTAAGACCCACCACTTTTCTCTCTGTTTCTCTGGCACTCCTCCAACATCACTACTCACCAAACCCTCTCTTTCTGGGCTTATGGCGGAATCATCATCATCATCATCCACCTCTTCTCTTTCACTTGATTCCAGACACCACAAGTTGTGGAAAGCCACATTTGCTGTCACCGGAATTATGGTTACCCTCGTCACCTATGGCGTCTTGCAGGTTCAAACCATCAAACTTTTTTTATTTCTTTCTTTTATATATTTTTTTTCATCTCTTCATCTATCTTAAGTTAGAAAACCAGGATCTCCTTATCCGGCTGAAACTAATTATTTTATTGCATGTTTTTTCTTATTCAATCTGAATTTTTTAAAAAATAAAAATAAAAATATAAATGAATGCAGATTTTGAGTGGCAGTAAGGTAGTTTAAAACCGAGTAAAATTGATGACCTTTAACGGTTTCATCTTAAAATCGAGAGGCCTCTTCAGTTTTTTTATGACATTTCATTTTCTGGGTCCAATTAAAGTTAATAATATCAATTGTCTCTTTCTTCCTCATCAGTCAAAGCTTGGGGTTTAGTAGTAATAGCTGTAAATTAATTTGGACATGCAAGTATTAATGGGTTGATAATACTCCTGGTATTATTTCAATACAAAACATCCATGGCCAATCTGTTTTTAAGGTTTAGTATTGTTTAAAAAAAAAAACAGATAAGAAAAGAGTAGCATAAGCAACAAACATTAGCGGGTTGGTAATACTCTTGTTTGAAGTATTCTTAGTATTTTGATACTTATTTAGCTGTATAATATTCATACATAGTATGTATGGGTCCGTACAAATTAGACTAAGATTTTTCGTGAAACATCTATGTTAGACGTGTGAATTGTGGACTATTTTGTTTTAACCTAACATGGTTCTTTTTTTTTTTTTTTTAATGGATAATATCAAAGCCCTCTCAGAGTCCAACATTTGTTCAGTGAGTTATAGATATTTGTTTCTTGCAGGAAAAGATCATGAGAGTACCATATGGGGCAGAAAAGGAGTACTTCAAGTATTCACTCTTTCTTGTTTTCTGCAACCGCATCACAACATCTGCTGTTTCTGCTGGTTCTTTGCTGGTAAGTTAAGTAGATGTTATATGCAAAAATACTCTCATGTGCATGTGTAGCTTTGACACATTTTCCAATGTTTGAATTGCAATCTAACGTTCTTGTGACTGCCTTTATAATTTTCTGCCTTTCTTATAGGCAAGTAAAAAAGCAATGGACCCTGTAGCTCCCGTTTATAAGTATTGCCTTGTATCAGTATCAAACATACTGACTACAACTTGTCAGTATGAGGTAAGCTGTGTATTCTTTGTACCTGTAAGTTCATAACAAGTTCCTAATATTAATGGTTAATTGGTTATAATATAGTAATCTTGTCTACTGGAATGACCATATTTCTTACTCCAGGCCCTCAAATATGTTAGTTTTCCTGTTCAGACTCTTGCAAAGTGTGCGAAAATGATACCAGTTATGGTAGGTCAAACTTTAATACTGTACCCGATTATATAAATTTCTTTTTATGATCATTACTTGCTGATTTCTATATTAATTATATTACCCCGCCTCTGGTATTTGTCTTGTTTGTAGCTTATTTTACATCTTCAGTTACTGCTACCTCTTTTGATGAAGGATGGTAGTAATTGCTTTGCATTGTTGTTAAACATTGAATGCTTCATGCTCTCTCTCTCTCTCTCTTTGAATGCTTCATGCTCTCTCTCTCTCTCTCTCTCCACAATGGTGTGTAATTTCCGTCTTTAGTGGCCCCTTTCTTTACTCTGAAGGGGACAAATCCATGAAGAATGAAAATGTAATGTAGATAGTGTAATTTTATGATTTGAACTCAAAATCTTGCAATCATTCAATTATCCTGAAAATTTGGTTGAACATACTTTTCAAATTGGTCAAATACATGGCCTGATTCTCTCTCTCTCTTGCAGTAGGGTAGATGAGGGAAGGAGGGAGGGACGAAAATTGCTAAACTTTTCATATTCACAATAACAAACTGATCATGACAAGCTAGAATCATGTATCCTCTAGAGTCTAGACTGGGGTTTTAAATATGACACCTGAAAATGATTAATTAAATGATTTTAAAGTTGATGCAGTCTATCCTTGAAAGAGAGAATTCAGTGAGGCATGGAGTATTGGTGTGAGTTATAGATAGGCCTAAGAGGATACTACATGGGTTTGGAAAGTTCTAGAGGATTTTTTACTTGTCAGTCAAGTTGATAATGAAAGTAAAGGGGCATGTTATGTGTAAAGTGAGGTACAACTTATATTTTCTGTTTTAATATTTATTCTAAGGACTTTCCTTATATTCTTCTAAATTCTAGAGTTTCTACCTAGTGGAGTCATCTAGGTTGTCTATTGAATGATGGGTACCCCTTTTTTGTTTTTCTTCCATCCTACATCAAATTTTGTTTTTGATTCCATGAATCCCATTTCTCCTCTTGATTTTTTTGGTTAAGATTGATTGATATCTTTTGCTATTCTTGCACCTTGAATCTTTTTTCCTGCTTTTGTATGTTATACAGGTCTGGGGTACTCTCATAATGCAGAAGAAATATCAGGGACCTGACTATTTGTTGGCTTTTTTAGTTACCCTTGGCTGCTCAGTATTTATCCTATATCCGGTAATTATTGAGTCTTCGACCCTAGTTATTTTCTAAAGCTTTTACATCATCTTGTCTGTATGTGATCCTTTTCTATCATAAAATTGACAATGAATACCCATATGCTACCATATTAGCTTTCTTCAGTGATTGATGTTGAATGTGGGTGGTACTGTTATTTCTTTTTGTAGTAAAAGAGGAGTTTTATTGAGGGCATGATAAGAAAGTTGCATGAGTGAGTATATTATTATTGTATAGACAGAAACAAAAGAAAATGACAAGGCTCTTGAATCATCCTGAATCAGTATTGAAACTGTTCTAAGAAGGCTACACGCATTATTTTGTCCCTAAGAGCTGGAAGTTCTAAACTAACCCATAAAAAATTTGGCATTCTTGTCTACTTAACTGTACCAAAGCAAATAAAGCATGGCCTGCCTTCACAAAATTTACCCTTATAATGAATTTTTGAACTAGTATTCCCAACTGATATGCAAGCTTGCCAATGGGTTCGCTAATCTTTGTTTGCTACTCATAATTGGTAGCAGAACTGGATCCCATATGACAGCTACAAGTCCACACATTTCTTTGATATCTTGATATGTAATAAGGACCCAAAGGGAGAGAGGTGGTTTGGATAGAGATATACACTTTTGAACAATTGAGTTCACATTTCTTTGAGAAGATATGTAACATAGAACCTGCAGGGAGAGAGGGAGAGAGAGAGATACACACTTTTGAACAATTGAGTTATTAACTGCAGACTTGATATTGGTATTTTGACTTGCAATCCTGACCAGATTATATGTTTATAGCAACCGATAGACTGCCTTTTATGAGTTTTTTAGCTCATGTTCCATTTAGCAAGCATAATATAACAAATTTTGCTTACTCATGATTGATCATGCAGTTGCTAATACACAATCACCTCAATAAGCTGGCAGCATTCTGTAATAAGCTAAAGTAATTCTTGTGTGTTTTCATTGTAGGCAGGAACTGACCTAAGTCCGTACAGTATAGGAAGGGAAAATACAGTTTGGGGCGTTCTTCTAATGATTGGCTATCTTGGGTATCAGTACAGAACTTAATACCTCTTCCTCTGATGAGTGATTTATGTATTATATGGGGAAAAAAAGTCCAAAAATCAATGCTACCTTCACCCTTATGTTGGGTAAAAGAAGTACCTTGCCTACCTAACAGTTTGAATATTTTCCTGTATATAATTTTTATTTTACCCTCTTTCAAAGTTCAGAGAGTTTTTTTCGGTAACTATATAATCATTTTGAACTGTTTTTGTTGATTTGAGCTGTACTGGTTATTTGAAGCTGCGTTATATAGCTAAAACCTCATTTTGAAACACTTTACATTTTTTTACTTTCCTTCAGACTCTTGAATGCACTTAATGATACGCATTACTAATTTTATGCTTTTACCAATTTAGTTTAAGAATTTATCTTTGAAAGTGGTTCACATACAAGGCTCTCATTGAATCAGATTCTAATTTTGATGTGTAATAGGTTTGATGGCTTTACAAGCACATTCCAAGATAAGCTGTTTAGAGGCTATGACATGGAGATACATAATCAGATATTTTATACTACATTGTGTTCTTGTATTCTTAGCCTGACAGGTAGGTTTCAGACAGTCACAATGAAATTTTATGTTGAACATTATACTTTGTCATACATATCTTGTCTGATAATGTAATGAAGATTTGTTTGCTGGGGCGGTTGAGGAGAAAGATTTATGATGGATAAAATTTTCTAGAAGTCCTGGATGGTGTTTGGAATATACGTAACTTGCACCTGAAGAGCTCAAGATAAACTTATTTAATACAATAATGTTTGACCCTCAAGCATTTAAAATAGGAATCTTTGCATTGGTGTTTCTTTTGTTTTATCGGCCTTGCTTTCTTTTTCTCTATTTGCTAGCAGTTCATCAAAGACTCCCAACTTCAAAATCATAAACTATCTTGACAGCTAATATTCGGAGTTGGCCAAACCTTTCTCTAGACTTCTAATTTAGATAGTAATTTTTTCTTTTTCTGGAATGTGCGTTCTCTTATATTTTTGCCATTCTTTGATATTTCCAACTTCATGGTTGGAAATCCATTCTTTTGACATTTGATATTTTTGAATTAGGTCTTATCTTACAAGGACATGTAATACCAGCAGTAGAGTTTGTTTTTCGCCATCATGATTGTTTCTTTGACGTAGCATTGCTTTCTACTGTAAGCAAACTTCCTCCCTCTCTTTTGTAAATTTTGTAATGCAGTACTGATAATGTTTTCTCCTTTTCTGTTTGTTTTAAGAGAATTTTTTAAATCTATAGCTATCCCAATACTATAATGCTTTTGTTTTTTTCCTTTGCCTTAAAAAGCAAAATAAAAATATTCCCCTTTTTTTCATCTTCCATTTCACTAAAGAAATTTGTTAATAATCGAGTTACACAGGTTGCGACAGCTAGTCAATTTTTTATTTCCTACACAATTCGCACTTTTGGTGCTCTGACATTTGCTACCATAATGACCACAAGACAGGTAACTATTGCACAGATAAATCTAATTTTCATTTTCCCTACAATTATGTATATTTTCAATGTTTGTCATTTTTTATTCTTATTGTTGCAGTTGGTGAGCATTATGCTGTCATGTGTGTGGTTTGCCCATCCTCTTAGCTGGGAACAGTGGATTGGAGCCGTAAGACTCACTTTTACCTTTTCTGACCATTATAATGAATTGGGTCATGTTACACTTGCAGTCTTAGATCACACTCTTTCTTTATCCCCACTTGCACTTATTTTGAACCATGTAGATGGATCAAAGCTTACACATTAGATGTGTGATGCAATCATTTCCTTAATGAATTTTGTGAGAAGCATTGTAATACAAATACATTATCAGGTCATTGTCTTTGGTTCCCTTTATGCAAAAAGCTTCTGGAGGAAAGCACCTCCAAAGACGACCTCCTCTGTAGCACTTGTTCAAAATGGGGATTCGAATAATTTGAAGGAGAACCCTTGACTGAGACGGAGGTAACCTTTGCTGACCTGACACCTGGTACTGTCTGAAGTGGTGAGGTAGCTTCAGTTTTAAGTTCAGAGCTGCACATTCAATATTTAAGATCATGGATAACTCATTATACATAGACGGTTTGACTTAAATCCAGGCAGCACCAACTGCAGCTAGATTCCCGGATTTTGGTATCACCTTCATAACAATAGAGAACTTAAAAGGATATTAGCCCCTAATTTTTCCATAGGGGAGATCAATTATAGACTGACTAAAGTCAAAAGAATGTTTATAGATTGAAATATGTACAATGCGTTTGCTCAAGCAAGTTGTTTCTGTGCTTAGTTTTCCAGAAATGTGTAGGCGGGAGAGATGGAAGGTTTGTGGTAATTTCCAGGGCCCATCAATAATTGGCAATTATTCTCACATGGTATAATCATACTATGCAAAATTTGACAGGCATAATGTGATTGTACTAACAGCAGGGAACCTTGATTTTCAAGTACTTGATGTATGTGCTGACTCGCTCTCTGTGGCAGGAAAATGCTAATTACACAACTGTCATGAAAAAAAACCTTTAATGAGTTTTCAAAGTAAGTGGTGTAATCTGAATGATTGAGACGTGTTTTTTTTTTTTTGAAACCCAAAAAAAAAAAGGAAAAAGAAAAAGGAAAAATGGTTATGTGGGATCGTATTTGTGATCATTTGCTTCAATCCTAGGTTCCAAGAATCTTTGTAGGTATATATTTTGGTTTGGACTAGCACATCACAGAAGATACGTGGCGTCTTGGAACACCAAGACCCAAATATGATACATTTACTTTCAATGGCCTGCGT
Organism: Ormosia semicastrata; assembly: GCA_029884595.1. NCBI lineage: Eukaryota > Viridiplantae > Streptophyta > Magnoliopsida > Fabales > Fabaceae > Ormosia > Ormosia semicastrata. The sequence goes on from JAQQTO010000041.1 coordinate 13,728,409, forward strand.
GGATATAATCAGAAATTATAGTATGTCATGATAAAGCCCGACACATACAAGTATATTTTTTATTTTAAGGTGCACACCACTGATTCAAATGGCATAAATACATCCCTTATTTTTTTTCTCGACCAATATCCTTGGGCCATAAGAGATCTCTTAGTCAGGGACAGGGACTATTCACATTGCAAGTGGAGTGCTCAGGTCTGATTTAGCCGTGCTGTCTGAGGAACTGCTCGAAGTTAACACTGCACTATTAAGTGCGATGCAAGGTGGAATGAGAATGAGATAATGAATTAAGGGGTAGGACAGTATGCAACGGAGCATCTAAGTCCGTGGAGTTTACAGTTTAGTGCTCAATAAAAATTAAAATTAAAATTTCTACTCCAACTGAATAAACATCTTGTCAATTACGCGATCTTATAAATGAAAATTTATTTTTTTAAATTATCATTCTTATCATGAAATGTGCTTGATTCGCAAATGTTGATATCTCAATAGAATTTACGTCCCCTAATTCCCGTCAAATTAAATTCAACTCTTTATGTACCCAAAAAAAAAAAAAATCAACTCCACCGTTCTTTTGCACAAACTCCAGATTTGGAAAATCACATAATTCCAGATCTTATCAAACCTACCATAGTTCTACAGATTGTCAATTGCCATGTTGCTGGTAAAATTCTGAGAAACATGTTTTGTACAACACTACTAACAATTTTACACGCCGGACTTGGCTCTGGTTGATATCCTAAACTACGTTTCATTGCTGAATCGCCCTTGCATTCTCCTAAACAGTCCACTTCTACTTTCTACCCCTCCCTTCGCTAATAAACTGGACTTATCTATTTGGTATTTTTGTTCTTCTCAGCTATCCCATCCGTTATCCCTTCAGTTAATATTTATGGAAATAGAAGACGTAGATACAGGGAACCACAAAAAGATTGGCAACAGATTGCAGCAGGTAGCAACGGAATAGCTGCAGACACCGAGACATCATTGAACTAATTGAGACTGCAACCCAAAAATTCTGTTTAAATCCCATAACACTCTCATGACACCTAACTTTGTTTCAGCCTCCGCAAATGAGGTGCCAGTGGCTTCTGATGGGTAGGGTAGCTGCAACCCTTTATCAACCTTAAGCTCAGTAACATCCACAACACAGGTCGTTAATTCCTCCAAGCTCTTCCCATACCACTTACCACGCACCTGAAACACCTTTCCTTTGCCAATCTCCTCTCCTCGCGCACCTACAAGCAAAACATATAGACCTGCATTGCGTAAACCAAATTCTGGAGAGCCATTATTAACACATCCAGCCAGTGAGGGCTCAGGAGTATCGCCAGAAGCTATTCTTGCGAGACTTAAAAGATCTTTTCTTGCATGTGATGCATCACCTGGACTGTCAGGCGAGTCATAGGATCCAAGTACTGGCCCTCTTTGCTTGTCTGGGATCGGATTGTCAACATCTGCTGCTGCTGCTCGAACATCCCTAGCTGTGCGAGCTAGTCTAGCTTTTCGATTGTTCAACCTGATATGACAAACATGAAATTCCATTACAAATCAAACTGGAAAAACATAAATTGACCTAGCTATGATGTACACAGGGAATTGATATATTGAAGGCTTCAAGACCAAAAAATGTGTCAATGCCCATAAATTGCGTAATAATATTTCAGAGACCAATAAATTTTACACTATGATCTTTGCCCGATCACACACCAGGCTTCATTTATCATTTCTTGACACTGAAAATTGTTAAATAAATGTAGAAGATACATGGGAAATAAGATCCATACCTAGTAACAGTTCAGCTTCAGATAAAATCTTAAAGAAGATATCAGTATAATTGGGTAAAGAAATCTTGTTATATGACTTGATACTAGATGTTCTACTACATCATCCTATACGGAAAAAAGTGGTAATGCTATGGATCCTGAATTCCTAAATAAGAGCATGCACAATGAGAAGAACTTAACAAACTATATAATAAGTTACGTAAAAGGAGGCATCCTCACCAATTTTTAAGCTGCGAAGATGTAACCTCAGAACCCTGTAAAACATAATGTATGAAAGTCTCAGAAGAAAATATGTCAATAAAATATTACTCATGAGTTGAGTTGCATTTCACATACATGAAAACTTAATTTATCAGCCCATGATTGAAGTGAAGCTGCATTTCGCTGCATATCAGGCTCATCCAAGAGTGCCCTCTCAATTAGTGTCACCTGTTTATCATTCATTATAGTTCGCTTTCGTTTCCTCCTCTGTACAGTTTCAACCTTTTCATCCTCTGGATTTTCTTCAACTGCAACTTTTTTAAGATGCTCATTCGATTTTGAAAGCTCGCCATTATCCATATGATCAATAACATTCTTTGTTTTCGCAGAACTAGTATCTGAACCACTTGTTTCAATGTTCTGAGCATCCTTGTCCATATCTCTTGCTCCTCCTGATGCAGTTTTGCCAGATATGCCTTTTTCTTCTACCTGATCTTTCCTATTTAGGTCATTGCCTTGATTTGTGTCTTCAGCTCTGGTATTATGTTGGCCTATGTCTGGAAAAGCAGAATTCTCAGACATTCCTTCCTTTAAGTTCCCAACCTTCTTATTAAGACCAGCAGGTTCTTTTCCTGTTAAAGGTGATGGGCATTTCCCTGCACTCTGAGCCTCCTACAGGAAATCAAACTTTACTTTTAAGGTCACTATGTTGAGGACAAGCTGCATGGTAACCAAATAACTCAATTTGAGAATTTGCTTATTTTGTTATTTAACATTTAAAGCCATCATCTAGTTCTAAAGTAAGGATTAGTTTTAATTACATTTCCGATGGCACACTAGCGCTCTTAACAATTTGAACAAATATATAGATATAAAATGTGATCACAAAATGTGTTAATCGAAAAGAAACCTTGCAAATACCTGATAACGTTCATTGATGTTGAGTTTAGAAAACTTATCCCAAGATAATGATTCCTCAAATTTGCTATCCTGAGTTTTTCCAGCAGAATAATATTGGCAAATTTATACACAAATTAAGAAAGGACATGAGTAAGGAGAAAAGAAATAGATCAGGAACAAACAATATTAGCAGCTCAAACAAAGGGACAAAGATTTACTTGAACACGATTTTCCACAAATCCAGTAGAAGTAAATAGTGATTGTAATTCGCCAAAAAACACCCTGCAAACAATTTATAAATAGAAGTTGTTTGTTTGAACATGACACTGATGACAGTATAAAGCCAGATCTTCAGGAGCTAAATGATTAACAGAAAAATAAATGCTTCATATGCTTAACCAGGAAATTGAAGTGAAAAATAATAATAATAAAAGAGGAAGATGATAAAGAACAAAGTGAACAGAAAGAGACATAAAAAAATAATTATAATAAAACACAGTTTTCAAGAACATAAATTCCTTGAAACAAGCATAAAACTGAATTTACAAAACTTCCTATTTGCAGCATAGATAAAATGGCTAGTAAATATCTATATTATAATGTCAAAATTTGTTTGTAATATTTGGTCTCCCCCCACCATGTAAACTTTATTCTGAAAGATAGAAGCTATCATCAGTGTAGTAGTTATTCTATTTCTTTTTTTCTCCTCTAAATAAATTAAAATAAAAAAACAAATTGAGTGGATAGTATGTAGTTATTTAAAATTTTAAAACAAATTTTTATTACGTAAATAAAATAAAAGGCAGATTCACATGTACTAACTGGAACGTCAAAAAGCTAGTAAATATTAAGTATAAACTATGGCACATGGACCATATCCAGAATAGAATGTCTATTGAATTTTGCTAATCTGTCCGCTGGACATGTAGCATACAATGATCAGGAAGATTCCCTGACTCCCTCTTTTGTAGACAACAAGCTCCCCTTTTCAGGAAGGAACAAAAATTCACTTCAGCATTATCCTTAAATATACTGCTATAAAAATAAAAACCAAGGTGGTATTCTATCCCAATCAGCTCAAAAAACTTCTTTCAATTTTAATCAAGTGGCATAAGCAGCTGCGTCATGCATAAAGCATCATACATATATATATATATACATATATATATATATATATATATATATATGACTGATACATGATTAACCATTGAAACAACAGTTCAGAATCAGTCATGCTAAAGTCAAAGTGTCAAACACTACAACGAAAATAAAGAGAGGGAAAAGTAACCTTAAAAGTTGAACATCCTCCACATTTAAAAAGTTTGGAATCAAAGATTCTGCATGACTTAACAATGAGCCTACAAAAGGAAGTTACTTGTAAGAAAGTAGCCATATATTGCTCATAATTCCGCAATAACAAGTATATGAGAACAATCATTACGGAGATTCTTGCTAGCAGTGGCAGCTTTAGGAGCATCAGAAGCAAAAGAAAACCCAAGCAGCAAATTAGATAGATCCATTTGCAAGCACTCCAGGACCTTAAGAACGAAAAGGTTCCTCTCCTGCTCTGGGGATTAAAATTAAAAACATGGTAAATAATATGAGGAAATATACATATATATCTGTAAAACAATCAAATTTGGCCTAAAATGTATAGAACGTTGACAAAGAACCAACCTTCACATATGTTGGGAACAAAACAATGAAGATTTGCAAAGAACTTAACAAATAATGATGTCCTGTGATGTGCATAAGAAGCCCTAGGCATGCTGTTAGGGATTAGGTTGAATTCCAAATTTGTGGCATTCCTTATATCTAGAGAAGTATTATCCAAAACCCATCCAACTGCAGCAAATATATCATATTCAAGAGTTGCATCCTCCTCTGTCTCTGGGAGATTAGACGAACACCAACAGGATAAAAAATCTCCATGGGAGAGTGAAATTACTGCTGTCAGAACTTTAGTCTGTAATCACATGAAAGGAAACAATCAAATTCCCAAACGCAAAATGAACATCTGACAAATCAAAGAAAATGCATATAATGCGTTGGCTACAAATTAAAGATAAAAAAAGAGGCAAATTTCTTTAAGATTTGAGCATTTCTCTTGAATCAAATTTTGTGTAATTTTACAAACAAAACAGAATGATGCTACTACCAACTAAAACTATTTTTATGGCACATCGGATATGAAGTCAATAATAGTAAAGCAAGTTTACTCTCTATACTCTGAAAAGCATAGACTTACGAAACAAAGTATCATGTAGGATCTAAAGTTTGAATCATCAGAGAAGATGTCAGCCAGCCGCATTGCATTGAGCTGTACAAACCCCGTTGGGTGACTTCTGTCAATACTGAGATGCCCAGGATCTCTTGCAAAAGCAGTCTTCAACAAGTCAAAAACCTACATCATGAGAACTATATTAAAAGCAAGAACCGGATAAAAAAGACATTGACATGCTTAATAATGGCACAAATGCATACTGCAGACCACCATGGAACAATATCAATTTAAAGATTTCCTGAAGAACTTGTACTTTTACTCGACAATCCATATTATATGTTTAGTACTCAGAAATCCAATCTCAGTTGATGAATAACATACCCGCAGATAATAATGAAATGGTGAGAGTGGCAGAAGAAGTTGATAAGGTCAATATAAATAATTTTCAGGCAATAATTTCCACAAGCCAATTATTAGCAAAAGCCCAGTAAGATAGTGTAGCCCTTTATCTTCAACAGTTTGCATTACAAGCCAACAGCTGAAAACTAACCTCTAATGCAACAGATTTAGCCAAATCTAAACTTTGTGATGAGCTGGCTACTTCATCAAGATAAGAAATGCTTTCTGCTTCACACAAACTCAGCAGCTGAGTAAAGAAAGTAGTGACATTATTATTAATAATATGCATAAATTATAAAGTATATTAAATTTAAAAGCAGGAATTTATAGCAAAATTTGCCATTAGACTCACAATAGATAGTATTTTAGATTTTAGCCTAGATATAGCTGCCTTAATCCTAGTTGGAAAAGATAGTTGAATGTGTAACTTCAAGATGGATTGAGCCAGAAAAAGAATGCTTCCCTTTCCGCATAGTTCCTGTAAGTAAATAAAATACACATGCACTCTTGCAGTTCATATATGATATATGTATGTATAAAGCATAATTCATCCTATCAATCAACCAAATTAATGAAATAATATTAAGTATCTTCCATAGTGTCTATGTTGCAAGTAGCCAGTTTGTCAAATGGAGTCTCTGGCACATAAAAGTCCTACTTCTCCCCGTAAAAATATAGTGCACCACATTAGCTTGGAGTTAGTAGATTGGTCAGCCTTGAAACAGGGTAACTAAAACAATATGGGGAAAAGTTCGGAACAAGGAATTCAAAGCATTTTAAGGAAGAGTTCTCAAGCCTAAAAGTATTCAAGTTGGAGAGAACAACAGGGTATATGTTTCTCACATAAATATGGGTAATAAAACAAGGACTTTGTTGATCAATCTTACAAATGGAAAAAAGGACATTATAGTTTGTAGAGCATTAATTTTTTAATCAGAAATATTTAACCAGAATCCTCAATTTTGACCTTTCTAAGAAAGGTGGTTGTCCATAGGATTCTCAATTTCTGTTCTGTTTAATTAAATAGGTCAAGGAGAATACATGTGTAACAGTATAAGGTTTGACAAAAAAATGAAGAAATTGAGGTAGCTCACTGTTTCTTTTTAGAAAGCTATGCTGATATTATCACAAGTGGTGTCAAGGGTGTAACCATCAAACAAAACAACAATTCATGGTTGAGCATCTAGATCCACTTTAAACAGAATGTAGTTGTGATGCTGGAGAAAGTTAAAGCTGCTCAGACAGTAGGAAGAAGGTCTGACAGTATTTTGTAAGATGGAAAAAAAATTAGAAGGAAAGAAGTGATACACAAAGGAAAAAGGAATCCTCCTTAGAAAAATTAATAGGTGTTAAGAGATATAATAAAGTCATTCATTCCCCTTCACCTGACAGCTTAAACACATTGGTTAACTCTACTTCAAGCATTCTTCTAACCCAACAACATATGTAATTAAAACATGTCTAACCCAACAATAAAAAGACTTTGGTTTTTCTAAGTCAATCATGTTTGTAGCCCAACCAATAAAATACAGCACAACCCAACAAGAACATACAGACTATTTAAAGCTTCTATGTCATCTAGCCACCAACAAACAGAAACGACAACAACATCATATTTGCTTAATGTAATTGAGCTTCAGACTCACCGCCGATATGGACCTAAACAAGACAGAGACACACTTATTGGCTTATGTGTTCAGTCAGGATCTGGATGAAAGCAAGGTCATATTCATGAATGGAGAGACCAAATTAACAAGGGGAGATTTCGTTTGTATGAGCCCACCTAGAGATATTAGCCCAGAGATTGTGAAATTGATGGCTCTAAAGACAACTTGCATGCAAAAGATTAGTGAAGCAATTACAACATGGTGCCTGCCACCTTCTTTTGTGGTGTCAACTCTTGCGGGGTTAACTATGGGTGACATGATAAGGGGCTAATTCAATGATTGGATGCCACCAACATCTTGCCTAAAATTTATTTATGTACCTATATATGAGGAGGAACTCAGATATTGGTTCCTTATAGTGGTTAGTATAGATGAGCAAAAAGTGTACCAACTTGACTCATTCCCTGATGTAGCTCATCTACACTAATTCAGCTCAACATCTACACTTTTCGCTCATCTATACTAACGACCATAAGGAACCAATGTCTGAATTCCTCCTCATATATAGATACATAAATAAATTTCAGGCAGGAAGTTAACGGCATCCAATCATTGAAGTAGCCCCTTATCATGTCATCGACAGTTACCCCCGCAAGAGTTGACACCACAAAAGGTGGCAGGCACCATGTTGTAATTGCTTCACTAATCTTTTGCATGCAAGTTGTCTTCAGAGTCATCAATTTCACAATCACTAGGCTAATATCCCTAGGTGGGCTCATGCAAACGAAATCCGCCCTCGTTAATTTGGTCTCTCCATTCATGAATATAACCTTGCTTTCATCTAGATCCTGACTGAACACGTAAGCCAATAAGTGTGTCGCTATCTTGTTTAAGTCCATATCGACGGTGGGTCTGAAGCTCAATTACATTAAGCAAATATGATGATGTTGTCGTTTCTGTTTGTTGGTGGCTAGATGACATAAAAGCTTTAGAAAGTATGTATGTTCTTGTTGGGTTGTGTTGTATTTTATTGGTTGGGCTACAAGCATGGCTGACTTAGAAGAACCAAAGTCTTTTTATTGTTGGGTTGGACATGTTTTAATTACATATGTGGTTGGGCTAAAAGAATGCCTGAAATAGAGTTAACCAATGTGTTTAAGTTGTTAGGTGAAGGAACATGAATGACTTTATTATATCTCTAACAATAGGAAAACCAACAACAGAAACAAACAAAACCATGAATACAAAAGAGTTCTCCCTTTGTAAATCTAACAAAGAGACTCCTCAAAAGTAACCAGTAGCCAAGTACCACAAAGAGTCAACGAGGCCAAAGTTGAGATGCTGCTTCATTTTGGGTTTTTTGACCATTAAGGGTGAGAGAAAAAGGGTAACCTTGAAGGACTGTAAAGATACAAACATATGATGATGTAGGGATCAAATTGCAAGGTCTAGGACTTGAGTCCCACATCAAAAGTATGAGATTTCAGTGTGGAATTTATATGGCCTTGGGCTCTCCAACCAACCACAATGGCTACTTTTTGTGGTGTGGTTCACCCAAGTTCGTATCAGATGACTTCCTATATTGAGACAAAGTATATTTACATCACTTTGACTTGAGAAGGAATTTGGCATGATTTATTTATGGAGCTGTCCAATTAAATTGTGACTGAGAGAGAGATAAAGGATACAACCGGAATTCTATATAATCCTCATCTCTAATCTAAATTTAGAAGAAATCCTTCTTAACACAAATTTAGGGACACAAAGTCACCTCTTGATATGTTGCTCCAAATTTATAACGTTAGTTTAGTTTGGAAAACCTTATTCTTAAGCAGCCGCTCCTTAAACAATTTTTGTTGACATAATGACTGAAGAAACTGAAGTGAAGCTTCACACTGCTGGCAGAGATAATAAACTACTTGTTCAGCTGTCAGATTTGATTCCATGGAAAAATCTTTATAATAAGCTACCAGTGTAATCTCAAGACACCTAACAACCGTGCGAACTGATCCAAAAGCCGCATCCATAAATATGTCAACCTGTCACAGAATTCATGGTTAGCAATAGCATAGACATATTATCAGAAAATAACATTGACTTTTGGAAAATGTCATGAGAAATACAGATTATACATAAAGAATTTAACTGACTGGAAAACAGTTCTAGACGCATGCAACGATTGGATTGAAAGAAAAGCTACTTCAATTGGTATCATGTCTTTTTTGGGGTAAAAAGCAATTTTTGACACCAAAAATCCTTTTTAAAGTGTTTGAAAAAAATATAAATTTCAGTTCAACACGTGATAGTTAAAGAAAAAAGGATTTTAAATAGTTTAAACATTATAAAAAACATTTTTGTACCAGCTACGACAAATGGATAGTAACAGATACTGTTTTTGAATCCAGCAACTAAAACATAGGGAGGACGTGAGTTTGTACCTTGGGGTGAGCAAGCAATACATGGACAATATCTTGCCATTGTGTCGATATAAACCCTGTTAACAGATATAAATTGCATGCTACAAGAGTTGAATGCACAAGATACATATGACTAAAAGCATGGTCTTCCTGCAACAAGAGTGCAAATCTCAATACAGATAGACAATCCAGAAGATCAAACTGCAAAGAACAGAACTGAGAAAAACCTGTCTGTAACCACCAAGAACAATTAGCATGTAGAAAACAAAGTCAATCAGCTGTTCCAGCACTTTCACATCATCTAGAAAAATCTGTAATCAAATTCCAAATATAGAAATCAGAATCACAGTGTTTCTATAATCTTCAAATTTGCAAAATAAATATGGATATGATACCACAACAGGTTATTTTTCTGTGAACAAGCAAAATGTATAGGAGAGTGAACACAACTTCCAGAAAACTCTACAATGTTTATCTTTCTTTACCAAAATATGACCATATATAGGTGTGAACGGTAAAGAAGTAAATGGAATCAGAAATGAAGACTCCATCCAGAAAAAATCAGTTACCTCCCTCACCCCTCATCTTTTTCAAATTTAGAATATAGATAGTATATCACCAAAGTTACCACTGAATTTACACCCTGCTTTATCTCTAAAGATAGGATGTTCCAACTACACAAGAGTCAATCGCTGGCCAGCAAAGCATTATTTAGTACACCATAAATGCTGTTCAAACTTTAGAGGAATTTTAATAAATATCATTCTTCAACATTTAGACAGCATGTCTTTGCCACACAAGAAAACAAGCAAAAAAACCACGAGAGAAGCATAATATAATTAATATTAATAGGCATTACTAATATTAACCTGCTCGACTTTAGAATTTCGGGAGGCTAAATCACACAAGGAATGCAAGAGACGAATGCCACATAACAAGTATCTGAACAATGCTTCACCTCTATCAGATGACATTAGCACTGCAGTAAGGTGTAATGGAAGAGATCCTGCAAGCTTTTCCATATCAATCTGTACACAGACAATTAGAAATAACAGTCTGATAAAACAAGATATAAAATTGCATTATGACACTGAGTCTGGGGACAACCTTCAGCCATAACCCTTTTTCGGTAAGGTAGTGAATAGTAAAATTTTCAGAGTCCCTCAATAATTTATTAAGATCCAGAGAGGTAAGCCCTTGCAATTCCTTCACTGCAAACATCATGCCTATTGCCTGTTCAAGCAAATTAATAAAACTTATTCATGCACCAGCCACTGAGAAGGGTAATGTGGGGACAAGAGAGTCTCGTGGATCCAAGTTATATTAAGTGGCTAATACTTGCCTGTGCAGCACTGCTTGATGGTTCTTCCTTAGTAATCCTCATTCTTGAAAATTAATAGGAAGTCTGAAGAAGTATACATTAGCAAGATCCATTAGAAACATGTGAAACACACAAATAGCACAAGTAATCAGTACGCATGAGCATGACTTGTGAGCATAATATAATTGTTAATTTTGCACTTTGGATGAGAAGTAGCCAGTTCATGTCAACAACACTAGGAAGAGCCATAGACTGACGGCAGAAAGTTGCACCAAGAACAAGCTAGTATTTCAAAAGAAAAATGTATTGAAAAAGCACAAGTATTTGAACTCCTTTTTAATGCTGTATCTTGTACAGTCATCAGAGCAGAGTTAGCTTTCTTTCTAGAAGGTATCAGATATGCGCACTACAAGTAATTTGGAATTCGAGATTGACCTTCAGTCTACGAAGTTATGGAGCACAAAACATTTACTACCAAGCAACAAAATTAGCACCAGAAAATAACGCTCTAAACTAACCATGTCCACTTTTCACCTTCAAAGTTTTAACCGCTTCTCTAAAAGAAAATACTTGCTTACTTAATACTCACTAATTCACTTTTTACAAGTAACCTAATCAATAAGACCCAAGAACTCTTAATCCATTGTCATCACATGTACTCATGATGCACATCTTCAATGACAGAATGCAGTTTTTCAGTTGATGATCTAGGTAAAAAATGGGGGCTCTGTATCATGCTCTAACATCTATAACTGCTAACACATACACCTAAAATCATTAAAACATCACACATTATAGGTTAAAAATAAAAAAACCAATTCCCTTATAAAATTTCATATCAGTGATAAATGCACGTTGTAAAGAGATTATAACTAACAATATAACACTATATATGGACATGCTTATGTCAAACCATTACAACCCCTTCTAGGGAAAGTCAGCAATCATATACATTCTCAAGATATTTAGCATTTATTCAAACAACTTTTTACTTGTCTAAATTTATGTAAGGTTATTACAAATTTGAGCAAGTCACTAAAGAGATAACACTTAGTACCCAGAGCAATTAGACTTTTCTGATACTAGACAAAACTTTTAATTTGTCATCAATAAAATAAGATTCGGCTAGGTACAACTGCCATCTCTCACTTATGGGATATTAGTTATATACGGTCCTCATAAATTGAATCAATTAGAAATACAGCTTATGCAGAGTAAGCAGTCCTATCATTTATTTTATTTTGTGAAACCATATCGAAGGTCATACATCTAATCTCTTAACCAATCTCTAGCACACATTGATGGAGGTCTAGAGATTCCTAACCAAGCAGATTATGCAAAATATTCTTCTTTTGCTTTTAATTAAAGAAGATCACACAAGAATAAAGAAATATATTCATAATTCTTACCAGTGTTTCCAAATTCAATACCCTCCACAAAACCTCGATTTAGGTCACACAATCCTAATCATAGGAAGTTTGTTCACAATTTGGATCGTAAAAATAGTGATGCTAGGTGTTTGACAACATTCGCAAATTCATCAATGGCAAAGATAGAATATTGACCTGGATGCCAAAGCTAGTTTCTTTGCAGTATCTGCCAGTGTTGTTTCGCAGCAAGAGCAAGAGGGCAGCAGCTTGGGGAGATAGAGGGGTTATTCCAATAGGGTTTAACTTATGCGAAGGCCTTATGGAGTCTTCCAGAATATCCATTTTTTTATATGTAAAAAAAAATAGTAAACAATATCGTTTACTATTCTCCCGTGCTGACATATACTTAATTAACAAAATATTCTAGTAGGTTAGAATTTTATGTTAAACATAAAATCAACTCTATATCTCCAATGCACAAACCTGTCACTGGTGGCTAGTTTTTTTCTTTTGAACTCTTATTTCGTTTTCACTAGTGTTTTATATATGTGCATGGATATGACATTATAAATGATTTAGATGAATTTGATTAAGTTATAATTAATAAAATTTATTATATAATCTATTCAAAATTATTTTTTTGAGACAAAATTTAAATTTTTTTTTTATATTTATTATATTTATTTTATCAATTAAATTATAATATGTGTATATTTTTATAAAAAAAGAGTAAAAAAGAGAACATTAATGTATAATAGAGAGAATATTAATGTATACATATTATAATTTAATTGATAAAATAAATGTAATGGATAAAAAAAATGAATCTAAGTTTTGTTCTTTTTTATTTTTATTAATCGACTCTTTTCATTTTATGATAACGCAAGTTATGTAACTCATATCAATAAATATTTTTTTATATAACATCTTAATAAGTAATTAATTTATATAATTTCAGATAATTTTAATTTTTTGATTTTATAGTTTATTTCTTTTAATATTAATTTTTATGTATTTATTTATTAACATATTTTATCAACTTATTATTAAGATTATACCAAAAAATTTACTATATTTTCTTAATTTAAAAAATACTTAATAAATTCTTAATTTCTTTATAATAAATTACATTTAATTAATTTTATAATATTTTTATGTAAAATTTCTACTCTTGTGTGATGCATATATTGAAGTTTTATAAATAATATAAAATAATTATAATGAATAAATATAGTAATTTAAAAATATAATTAATTAATTTAGGATGATAATACATATAAAACAGATATGATATTAGATACCTATGAAAAATTTTGAGATTTTAAAAATAATTAATAACATGATCAACTAAAAATAAGTAGAGATTTTTTAAATTTTTTAATATAAATTAATATGCAAATGTATATATGTCAATGTAATTAATATGCGATTATAACATTTATATTTATAAATATGAATAATAAATTTAATTTAAACATAATGATATATGTGTATTTTTTTTTAAATTATAATATGATATGTCAATTATTAGAATCATATATTTATCATATAACAAAATTTTAAATATATTATTCTATGTCAAAATAATACATATTAGAATATAATCACATATATCTTTTCTTTATATATTATATATGATTTTATAAATAAAAAAGCAGATTGACACATTCCTCTGAGCATGTTGAGATGCTAGTTTCAATTAAGACTCACCTATGTATTTTATGTCTATGACAACTTGCGTATATCCCTTGTGAATTTTAAAACCTGTAGAATATTAACTCTTTTTAATCTATGGTAAGTATTTATAGCATAATTTTCTCAATATTTTTTTGTTTGTAATTAGAAAGAGGGAAATATAACAAATAGAAGGAGGCATGATATTCTCCTTAACAAAACTGTTAAACAAGAAATAAAAAATGCAGAAAAAATCTAACATAAAAATCTAATATAGAAGAGTTCACCAATGACCAATCTCTCACCATATCTAACAAAAGAGACCCCTTGTAACAATTTATGTGCTGAACACCAAAGAAAGGCCATCAAAATAAATTTATCCCATAGCAAGTCTAAATATATAGGTTTCTCCTTATATATCCGTCAATGATCAACATTGCTAAAAACATAAGTTGTTATGTAAATAATTATGAATAACTTTATTATATTTCTAACACGTTTCTTCATGCAAGATCCTTTTTAGTTTGAAGCGTAGACAAACAATGCATATATTTATTTTTACCATATGCTAAAGTGTAACTTATATTTAGAAGAATAGAAATAACAAATATTGAATTCCTAACCACTTAATCATAGAGATTATGATATCATGTCAATGGTCAAATCTCTTAAAAACTTAGGTTGTTATGGGAAAGTTCATGAATAACTTTATTATATCTCTAACAATATTCAGGTATAATTTTTTCTAAGTGTCTGTTTGGTTCTTAGAATTGGGCATGAAATTAGAATTTAAAATTAAAATTAGACATCTTAATTCTAATTTTTATGTTTGAAATGACATTTAAAATTGTAATTGTAATTTTATAAACCAATTATTTAGAATTGAAAAATAATTAAATTAAATTTTTTTCAATTCTTAACCTATACCTTAAGAATTAATAATTTCATAATTTAAAAATTAAACTCTCTCTCTCTTTCTCTCTCTTTCCACATCTATTTATAAACAATCATATTTATTAAGATTTTATATTTATATAGAAAATTATTTTTACATTTATATAAAAATTATTATAATAGCTATTTATTTTTTTAAAAAATCATGATAATTTTTTATGAAAAAAATATGACCATTATATTATAAAAATATTATTGTATGAATATTTTTATTAATTTTAATTTTGTAAATAATTTTTAATGTTTTAGATCATATTTTTAAATAATAAAATTATAATTAAATTCTGAATTACAATTTCTTATTTTAATTATTTGACAACCACAAATATAAAATTTAAGATTTTAGATCAATTTTAATTCTGAAAGAATTGAGATTGAAATTAAAAATCTATATTTCAATTCCAATTCTGCTATCCAAACATTATCTAAATGTAAATTAAAGGTATTGAGTCAACACCTTAATGCATGCTTTTTACAAATGATATTGTCCTAATTGATGAGACAAAGTAAATGGGGTACAAGTTCAGTAAAACGTTAGTAAGTAATGTTTTATTCATAAAAATTAGGGATCAAATCATACTACAATTTACATGATTTAAGCATACTAGATGCATATTTAATGATTACAAAGAGCCTAATAAACTCAAAGGAAAATTCTAACCAACCATTATAAGGCAAGCGATGTTCTAAAGAATGTTGGACAATGAAAAAGACAACAAGAGCAAAAACGAAGTGTTGTGAATATGACAATGTTAGGGTAGATAAGTGGGCATACAGACAAAATATAAGATTAAGAACAAATATATCCGGGATAAAGTTGAAATAACACTTATTGAGGAGAATAAGTCAGAAACTCACTTCAAATGGTTTGGTCATATGAGAAAAGTGGGTTAATTGAAAGATAATTCGATTAAAGGGGGGCAAAGGAAGACTTAGGAAACATTAGGAGAGACTATTAAAAATAGCTTGCTCTAAATGGTCTTACTAATATTTGATTTTGATAGAGCCTAATTAGGTTGATTGATTCATGTAAGTAACCCCTCTTAGTAGAATAAGACTTAGTAATTGTTATTGTTGTTGCACATCAAGGTACTCCACTAAAAGCTCCTAAGTCCCTAGCATACTCCAACCTCAAATACCATTCCAACTAAGCATAACCATATCATGTTGTGTATCATAGAAAGTGTCATACTTGTACCTCTACCTGTGTCATGCACCATAATGTAGCATGAACTTATTTACACTACTTCTGACATTTATTTTTCTAACAAAAACAAGCTATAAAGATAAGTCATTTGGAATCTTTACATGCACATCTTCAATATTTAAATGTAGGAAATAAATTATATCCACATGCAGTAAATAAAATATAATCCTATTCCTCTTATGTAGTGCCAGATGTCAGCATAATAGATTATTCTTAATTTCCTTTGAGAATGAGCAAGAATCCGTTAATAATTTATTAAAATTTCTTATCAATAAATTAATCTCCATAATTTTAATTTGAAATTGTTCATTTTAAGAATGCAGTTTATGAAAAGTAGTACCTCAATTTTCAAATAGCATAATATTGATGATCATATTCAACTTTTGATGAATATGATTGGTACAAAAATCAAAGGGAATAATAGAATCAAATGTTGTTATTGAAAATTATGGAAAATATTGACTTAAAGAAAACACAATTACCTCCTCATATCAAAGAATAGAAAATAATGGAAATGGTAATGATAATCATTCCTCGGGTTGGATGGTTCACCCTAGGGGAAAAACAACTAACATATGTATATTTGGGAACATAATAGAATGGAAGGGAGGCGAAATAATTTTTTTGTTCCCATACGAGGTATCAAATGGTTCATTCCATCATGTTCCATTCTCTTACCTTCCATTGATTCATTCCATCCATCTAAATGAGCTTTCAACTTCACAAGTACTGATTATCCTTTTTTTTAAAAAAAAAATCCTAACATATATCTCTCCCTTCATGTTGAAAAGTCTTCCCATTCTTTCTGCTTCCCCATCTTTTTCAAATGCTATTATGCTAATGGCCACCGATAGGCCAAGTTTGGAACAAATTCTATAAGGATTTCAATTAATTTCTTTTAAAGTTAATTAATTATATTATTTAATAAACTCTCTTGTTTGGAACAAATCTTAAAATTTATGAAATTAAAGTGAATCCCATTGTTTGGAATGTATTTTAAATCGACGAAATCCAATTGTATTTTAAATCGACGAAATCCAATTTAATCTCTAATTTTACAATAATACCCTTAGAGCACCAATAACAATTATATGCTAAGTTTCCACATTATCCTAAAGAAGTCCTTTATGATAATACTGAAATGTGAAGAAAAAAAAAAGAAATTAAGTATTTATGTTAGATTCTAAAATAATCAATCATGAGGATGGCCCACGTGTTCCTTAGAAGAAACAACCTTAGGTTGGCAGCAGTGCGAACATGTCGAAAGAGTAATAGAACAGGTATTGTTTGGGTGTGAAACTTATTAGTTAGCATGCGGTAAGAAGCAAGGTCCCTAATCCCAAAGCAAAAGAAGAAATGGAAAAAAAAAATGATGAATAAAGAAAATAAGATTATAGAGCACAGTTAAATAAAGCTATCATTAAATAATCTTATTGCAAAGGTGCCAAATGCTAAAGCAATGATCTGAAGGAGAAGGCACAACAAGAAGCATTTCCAGTTTAGAATGGTAAATGATAAGTTAAATTAAACCATATGTACAGAACAATTTTTTTCAAAAACGAACTTACAAAGAGCAACTAAGCAAGATTAAGCACTAGAGGAAGTTCAGCAACAGGAAGGCTTGTAATGCAAGTACACAAGACGAAAATGAATGAAAAACAGTGGGAAAATTAGTTGAATAGTAGCAAATGTAGAATCTAAAGTCTCACTCTCACACCTGTCAAATCAAAACATATTATTAAAAGAAAAATGATGTTGCTTATTATTTTTTTATATATTAATTTTTATATTTTTTTAATAATTATAATTAAATAAAATAAAATAAAAAATAATATAATTAATGATATAAAAAATTATATAAAAAGTGATGTGAAAAAAAAAATAAAAAAATCATAATTGTTACTAAAATCAGGCACATCAAAGAGTAAATTCCTGCCACAGCACACAAACCGTAATCCTCTAAGAAGGCTGCATCCGTGTATATTTTCAACATTCTTGCTTAAAGAGGTCTCCAACAGGTATGTCTTGAATTGGCCACACCAATATTGATGTTATCTAATTTTCCCACTGATGATCCCCTTCCATATTCCCCTGAGAATGACATAGCACTAGAGATACAAAACATTGGGTTAGGATCCTTACCATGAAAAACATACTCGTTCCTCCCTTTCCAAATGGCCCAGGCCAAGTGGCATACTAACCCCGTGTAAGATTTCATTGCCTCGTTGTTCCCCTGAAAAATCTGAATTCTTTCCCTGAGCCAAACATCAAATCTTTGAACATTTTCTCTAGATGGCAGGCACTGGACTTGGGCCTCGAACCACGTAGTAGTAGTCCAAGGACATAAGAGAATGGAGTGCTTAACTGTCTCTGGGAACTCATGACAAATGATACATAGGGAATTTCTGGGTATTTTCTTTTTGTAAAGATTATCTTTAACTGGTAAAGCATTGTGACAACATTTCTATATAAATATTTTGATTTTAGGAGGAATATTTAGACTCCATAGGACTTTCCATACCTCTTATAGGGTTTGCACTGAGGAGCTCGAGTTTTTGACATGGCCTCGTTGACCAAAATAAAAACAAGACATGGCCCCAAAAAATTATTTTTAAAAAATTATATATGTATTTGCGATTTTTAAAACAATTTTACAAAGATTTTTAAAACAATTTATACAAACCATGGCCAAGAAAAATCTTTAATAAACATGATGACCGATTTCCACCAACATCACATTTTTATTTTACAAACTTGAGTTGACATCAATTGAACTAATTAATAAAAGTAATTGATCCTAAAAACAAAGAATAAAAAATGTAAAAATATGTTAAATATATTAAATATATTTATTTTAGCATATATATATGGTAGAAATGAATTTCATCAGTTCTGCTGGAATAAAAGATCAAGCTTATAAATTTAGTATAATTTAAAATTAATTAATATTTTTATTTAATTATTTTATTTTGAAGTATTATATATTTTTAAAATACTAGTAAATCTTAACTATATATGGATAAGACATATCTACTAAGAAAATTTTTTGTTGTGAGTAAGTAAGAAATAAATATTGATCATACAATTATACATAGATGGTCAAGATTAAAAATTACTTAAAAATTATGTGACTCTTAAAAAATCACATATATTTATATTTTAATCTTGATCATTCATATAATATTTAATAATTAAGATTTATTCTTTTCACCTCTTATAATAAATAATTTTCCACCAAATAAGCTCCTTTTATTTATATATATATATATATATATATATTTAATGTAAATTATCTTCGCGACAATACCATCTAACTCTATGATTATATCCTTAAGAGGTATGAAAATGAGAAATTATAATTTGTCTAAATCTGTTTCATTTTGAATCTAAAACAGTATATATTTTTTAATTTGATTTTTTGGATGTTTTACATTCTTATCTTCAATTTTTTTTCTAATTAATATATATATATATATACTTAAAACACCCCAACACCACACAAACTTAAGTGTCTCAACTCTAGTGAATTATTTGGCAACTTTCTTTTTTTTTAAACAACTGGGCAAGACACCCATACGAACTGGCAACTTCACAAGAAAAACAGTCATTACAATCAACGAAAAAAACAAATAAATAAAAAAGAAGGCAGACCCTAAAAGGGATGATATCTGTAATGAAAGGGGTAATGACCAAAATGATCACAAGGCTAAATTGGGAAATAATATTGACATCAATAAAAGAGAAGGGGAGCAGTCTGTTGGATCCAATGCTGAGTTGGACAAGGATGCTAAAAGCATGAGAGGGGGGTAAAAAGCGTAAAAGCATAGGTCTGTAGCCAAGCGATCAATCAAAATTTAGTTTTTTTTTTATTTTTGAAAACCAACTACTAAGAGACTATGTTAACCAACTACTAAGAGACTATGTTAATTAGTGTGTGTGTGGATTTAGCTAGGGAAAGAGAGTGGGGGGCAAGTTGATTGTTGAGTTTCATTTCTGTCTGCACACTTCTTTTCTCTCCTTCTTGATAGTTTCTTTTTTTCTTTGCACCCTGTAATTGATGAATTTCCCGTATACTTATGCACTTGTTACAATGGTGATATCAATAAAATCCACACATATTATTCACTTCAGTTCTCTATTTATCTTAATTTGTGTATAAGTTGCTTGTTACCATGGTGCTTGTTACAATATTCTAAAGAATATTGATGTTATTTCTTAGCAAGAGTGTCTGTACATACATTAATTTCCTAGTATATATGTTGAAAAGTCACATTCTAACCATTCTCTAACAGATTAGTCAAGGCAAACAGTAAATGTGAACAAAGGTGAAATAAATCAGTTTACTTCTGTCAATGACCAACACTCCATCCAATCCTAATCCTAATCCTTATCTTAATCCTAATTCTAATTCTAAATTTATGACATGTTTGTAGCATGTATTTTTGGCAAATAATATTTTTTTATTTTTGTTAAAGTAACTTTTAATTATAAGTTATTTTAAATATAAAATAATTTAATCAAAACACATTTATGTTTAGTAAAAAATAAAACACATTTAATAGTTTTAGAATGATATGGCATGTTGATTAGTGAGTGATTTTTATGGTCTTATCACTTTTGGTACAACTATGATCTTATTGCCTTATTTTATTTAATAACCACCCTACCCTTATAGTATTATGTCAAAAAATTTGCTTTACTTCATCCAATAATCCAATGTCAATCCTAAACTTAAATTTATAAATAATATTACTCATATACATATCATTTCATATTTATATATTTTAAATTTTTTATTGTATAATTATAATTGATCTTACCGTTTTTTATGTGCTTATTATCCTATACTCTGACTTTGTTGTGTCAACGAATGCGATAAATAGTAAAAAAAGTGATATAAAAAGAATATTACCCTAAATTTAATAAGATTATTCTTTTAATAGAATGTTTTAATTATCAGTATTGGTATTATTGGATAACGACGAGTAATAGCAGGGGTCCAGCAGATGCCGAGTGTGTGTACGTTTCAGTGGGCACTAGAACTTATCTTCTGTTACGGTTATGTTGGGAATCAGTCACATCCTTCCTTCCCTATATATAACTCTTCACACTCGGAGTGGTTTCACGCACTGCTACAGAAACTAGAAAAGGCTTTATTTTATTCTCTTTTGGTGTTTGGTTCGTTAGGAAAAGAAAAGAAAGATGGACATTGATCTTTCTCCCCAGTTAGCGAAGAAGGTGTACGGAGGCAATGGTGGGTCTTACTACGCCTGGTCCCCCTCTGAGCTTCCCATGCTAGGCGAAGGAAACATTGGTGCCGCCAAGCTCGCTCTTGAGAAGTACGGTTTTGCCCTTCCTCGTTACTCTGATTCTTCCAAGGTTGCATACGTTCTCCAAGGTACATTCTATTCAATTCAATCTCTTCTATATATATATATATATATATATTGGTAATTGTCTAATTGATTCCTTTACTCCTTTTATGATCTGGGTATTTCATGAATCCGTTGCTGACGATCCTTTATTTTTTTTAATATTTTATTCTATTATTCATCAGAATTCTTTGTCCTTTTTTCTATTTTTTAGGATTTATGAATAAAATTTCCAGATTCATTGAGAATTGAAGCTAAACTGGCTGATATGTAATTGTATAATAGCTTTATTTCTGGGAATCAGATCCAATATATTGGGATCCTAAAAATCGCTTTATTCTTGTTTAACATACTCAGCTCTCGAAAGTGAACAACTAAAGGTGCTAAAGGTATATCACCTTTGATTTGATTAACTAAATGATCTAACGGTGGATAAATATTTACTTTAGAGGAGCTTTTTCCTATCATCAATATTTTCAGTCATTCTATATTTATTTTGTTATATTGGTTAATTGTGAAGTTGTCTTGTTGATCCAGGAAGTGGAGTTGCTGGAGTAGTACTCCCTGAATCAGAAGAGAAGGTTGTTGCAATAAAAAAGGGTGATGCATTGGCACTCCCCTTTGGTGTTGTGACCTGGTGGTATAATAAGGAAGAAACTGAATTGGTTGTTCTGTTCCTGGGGGACACTTCAAAAGCCCACAAGGCTGGTGAATTCACTGATTTTTTTCTGACTGGTTCCAATGGAATCTTCACGGGATTTTCGACTGAGTTTGTGGGCAGAGCTTGGGACTTGGAAGAGGATGTTGTCAAGACCCTTGTTGGGAAACAATCAGGAAAAGGCATTGTGAAGCTGGAAGGAAATATCAGCCTTCCAGAGCCTAAACCGGCGCACCGGAATGGTATGGCCTTGAACTGTGAAGAGGCTCCATTGGATGTTGACATTAAGGGTGGTGGAAGGGTTGTAGTCTTGAACACAAAGAATCTTCCCTTGGTTGGTGAGGTTGGACTAGGAGCTGACCTTGTAAGGTTGGATGGAAAAGCGATGTGCTCTCCAGGATTCTCTTGTGACTCTGCTTTGCAGGTTACTTATATTGTCAGGGGGAGTGGCAGGGTTCAGGTTGTTGGTGTTGATGGCCGTAGGGTTTTGGAGACAACTGTGAAAGCTGGTAATTTGTTCATTGTGCCAAGGTTTTTTGTGGTATCTAAGATTGCTGATCCTGATGGACTGGAGTGGTTCTCTATCATCACCACCCCTAAGTAAGTCTTTCTTACTTCTTTACCTTATTGCCACTACTGTTATTTCTTATTGTTATACATCTTATTACATAAGCAATCATCCGTTTAATATTTTGTTTGTTCCTTACATAGCTTGGATATTTTGCCCTGACCATTTATGTGTTATCTTCGTGTTTAGGAACCCCACCCTGAACATAGTAGCTTTTCTGTTTCTTCTTCTGGATTGTAATTGATTTATACTTTAAATTTCTCTACTCTTATGCTTGTACTATTAGTTATTAATTGATTTAGGCTGTTTTTGATGCACCTGATAGTATAAGGCATGATAATATAAGATAATAGGATAAAGTTTGATAGTATAAATAAGTTGATAAGCTCTTATACTATCAAACATTTGGTGCACATAGTATAAACAACTTGATAGTATATGTAATTATCTACTGTGACTATATTATCCTTCACGTTCTACTTCTCACCCTTCACCTATCCCTGTGCGTTGACTCTCACAAATTTCCAATTTTTATTCGATTCTGTATTTCATTGCTTTTTATTTAATTGATCTATATTAGATTTGCTTATTTCCACTGTGATTTCCCATTTGCTTTTCAATTCTTAATTCCATTTTGATGTTGACACAAGTTGGGGATACGAAAATATCAAATGATTAGTTTAAGGCAAAGAGAATAAATTGCATTAGAAATTTGCTTTTATCATTTCCATTTCTTGCTTTCTATTTGCTTTTGACCATGAGCATTGAGCGTTGGTGCTTTTGGATTAATTTTTTGAAAGGAGGATTTCCATGTTTCATGTTTGGTTGAAGGAATCGTGTGATTTGCTCTATATGCCTAATTGTATTGGTATAACACACCATGTTTGGTATATGCCTAATTGTGAACTCCCGTAAATCAAACGGTGGCTGTGGTGGTGAGGAACATGGTGGTGGGGGATGGTTTTCTGATCTTGATGGGTTTCAGTTGTTGGGTTGTTTGATTTTTGGGTATGAAAGTGGAGGGTAATGATGGAAGGAAAATTCTATCAGGTTATATCAGGAGGTCATTGGGAAGATAGTGTTATATTATTAGAATGAGATAAAAAACTTTGACCGAATTTGACTATCCTATCAGATGGACATACCAAATACCTGATATAGCCTGATAGTATTAACTTATACTATCAGGTCCTCCTTATACGACGCACCAAACATAGTTTTATAGTAACTAGTGATTGACACACGGACCCAACATCATAAATGAGAATTTATGTCCTCAATCCCTATACTTGCAAGGAATATTTATTTGGTTGAAAATTGAAAAATCAATAAGTGACAACTGTACTGTATTGCATGCACATTATAACAATTGATTGATATATTTAATTGTTAAAGGCACATGTTAGCTTCACCTATAAAAGGGTGAGATTACTTGATTAGTTACCGGAGTTGGTGTGTTGTTAGCTGAGTGGGATTGTGTTTTATCTTGTCAATCAGTAATTGTAATGCATACTGCATTGAGTTATAATGCTCCTAATTGTTTTCTATTTGGTAACTTGCAATGATCCTTTATTTGCTGGTAAGTAGTGGTCAACATATCATGGTTATAATTTCTAATAATCCTTATGATTCTTATTTTGGCAGTCCTATATTTACCCACTTGGCTGGAAGTTCTTCGGCGTGGAAGGCTTTGTCACCTACGGTTCTGCAGGCTGCGTTCAATGTAGATTCAGGAGTTGAGCAACTCTTCCGTTCAAAGAGGACTGCCGATGCCATTTTCTTCCCTCCACCGAAGTAGAATAAAAATACCATTGCTTAATTGGTTGTAAAGCTTGGTATGCTATATGAACTCATTATCTAGTCGGGGAAATGTTTTAAGGAATTAGTGGAGTTACTCTAATATAGTACTTTTTTTAAAAAAAATAATGAATTTAAACTTATATTTTACCTGTCCTTATTCTCTTATCTTTGTTATATTCAAGATAGATGCTTGGTTTATGTTATCAAATCTTTCTAATCAAACTTCAACATCTTTTCTGCTTTTTTTTTTTCTGTTGGGTGAAATACTAAAAAAATCTACAATTGATTAGATTTATCTATAGATCCCTCAGCTATTAGTCAATGGCTTGAGCTAATTTTTGCATGGCGCATGACCATACCATTGTTAGCCTAACTACTACTAAAGGAAGCATGCCTGATGCCTGTCTGCCTTGACTAACGTGCTCCACAGGTTCACGGTTAGTCACTTTGTTGCCATCCTCACCTTTTGCGACACATTTCTCGGACGTTCCTCTCAGCATAATAGTTAGGCAACAAAAAGACGCTTACCGAACCAAATAATTAAGGAAAAAGTTAATCATACAACTTTTTTAGCAGTATATATATTGTTTATATCTTTTTAAGAGTGTGTGATTTAATAAGAAAAAATAATAAAAAATATATATGATAAATGATATTAAAAAAAATAAAAAGTAATGTAAGAGAAAAATAGATAAGAATATTAGAATTGATAATTAAGGGGACCGGGGCAAAAGAAATAAAGGTGGCAACATCACTGCCAAACTACCACTATGGCCTTTGTGCTATTAAAAACGCATACAACGTCACCTCATAAAATTAAAGAAGAAAAAAAAATTATCATATACTTTTTAGGAATATATGCATTGTGATAGAAAAAAATAAGTGTGATAAATGTTATTGAGAAGAATATAAAAAGAAATATATATATTTTTAATAATAAAAATATCAAAACTGATTAAAGAATATCAAATAAAAGAAAAGGCACAATGTATAAGACAACTGAAAAGTTAATTAAATATAAGAGTATTTAAAAGAATATTTACTTAATAAATGAGTACTTACTCAAAAAATGAACATTTATAAGAGCACTTAATAAAACGTTAGAGCACTAATAGGATGTTTTACATAAAAATGAGTACCTAAAAGGACACTTATTAAGTAAAAGAATATTTACTAGATTAGTCGATTATAGTTTTATAATAGAAATTAATGATAAATATTATTTTAAAAATATTTGTAAGTGTAAGGATTAATTTAAAAAAAAAAAATTATAAGAGTTAAATAAAAAATAAATGAAAACTGTGGAGACTATAGTTTTAATTTAACATTAGTTTTATAATACTAATTTTAAAATATGATAGTTTCACACTATCGAATACTTAAAAAATTTCTCGTAAAAGAAAACATTACTTAAAAAATTTAAAGAACAATATTGTTATTAATAATTTAGTTAAACTCATAGTATATCTTAAAAATAAATTGTATTCCATACTTTTTTTTTAAAACTTGATAAATGTAATTAGTGCATTAAATTGCCATAGTGACTGAGGGTTAGTTTCACGGTGTCTATAAGGATACTTTGATCAAAGACACAAAAGATTAGCTTCTTTTTTGTTGTAAAAACTAGCTTCTAGTTCCACTACGAGTGTGTTTGGTCATGATTTTTTTACTGTGCAAATAACTTTTTTTTTAAAAAAAATTATTTGCACAGTGTTATAATATGTTTTACAAAATTAATTTTAACTTTTATACATAAAATTTAATGCATTATAAAAATTTTTAAGCTAATTTTTATAATGTTAAATATTGAAGTTTATAATTTTAATTTATATATTATTCCTTATACTTTGAGAAGTAAATATCATTTTGTCCTCAATCAAATAATTTTTTAATTATTTTATACCTATTTTAATAATTTAATGCATAAAAGTACTTTTTTATACCATCCAAATAAATCAGATTAGCTTAAAATCGCTTTTCATCTAATGTATCCAAAAATAAAAATGAATCGATTATAACAAAAAACTTTTATACAATAATCGATTACTGAATATAATCAAGTTTTCATAGTTTTCCTAAACACACACTATGTAACATTCTTTTTTTAGTAGGTTAGACTTGTATATGGTCATAAGGTACCATAATACTTATTTAACATGTCTGTTAATTTTAACACATTTTGAGTTAATTTAGGCACTTTGTCGCAATACAAAACTTGTAAAATGGTTATTTTAACTCAGGAAAGTAACATAAATGTTAAATCAAAAGAAATAAATAAGGAAAACTTTATTAATAGGTCACAAATATGTGAAAAAAGATATGATTAAATTTTGAGGACAAATGGAGTCAATTTTGTATTTTTAAGGACATTGTGGAAGTGATTTAATACCGCATTGAAGAATGACAGATGTGGAAAATTATGAAAATAATGAAATAAGAATTTAGGTAAATCTTAAGTTTTATTTTATAGTTGTTGAAAGTTAAGAAACTTGATTTAGTAAAATCAATATGTTCTTAACAGATACGAAGTTCAACAAAATGACCATTTTACCCTTAAAGCTCATCTTTTAAAAGATGAGATTTTTCTCATCTTTCTAATCTCTTTCACGCGTCTACAGTAGGGAAAATGAAGAGAAAAACAGAGGGAGAAAAAGGGGGAGAGGAAGAAGGAGAAAATGGAGGAAAAAGAAAGAGAATCAAGAGACAAAAGCTAAGGTGGAAGTTCATCTTCAAGCTTAAGGTAGGGG
Source organism: Ormosia semicastrata (assembly GCA_029884595.1). Lineage (NCBI taxonomy): Eukaryota > Viridiplantae > Streptophyta > Magnoliopsida > Fabales > Fabaceae > Ormosia > Ormosia semicastrata. The sequence goes on from JAQQTO010000041.1 coordinate 13,755,615, forward strand.
GAAACATTTTCTTTTATCCATCCATTTCCTTCTTGTTTTTTGTTGCTGTTTTAAGCATGAAAAAGGAAAGGGCTTTCCATATTAAATTTGATTTTTATGCTTGATTCTGTTCCTTTACCTTGATAATGGTTTGATCTTGGTTTTTGAAGAAAGGAAATGAAATTTGTGATGTTAGTTTTCTATGGTTTTTGAGGATTGAAAAATGAGTATAAACCTATGTTTGAGCTGCGAATTTGAAAGAAGGGTATGAATCCCTTATTTGATTTCTTGTTTTGAAGCTATTTTGGACTCGTGAATATAATGATTTATGAGGTGTTGTTGATGATTTTGGGTTTGAGTTTTAGAAGGCTTGAGATCTAGTTCCAAAACAGGAGTTCTGCGTTATGGTTTAAGCGCCTAGGCGCCCTAAGTTGAGCGTCTGAGCTCCCAGAATCCAAAAACTCAAGCTTCTGGATGCGCGATGAGCGCCTGAATGCTCACAGTTGAGCGTCTGAGCACGCATCTAGCTCCTAGGAGCCTAGATGCCTATTTGGCAGAACGGGATTTCTAACTTGTCATTTGAGAATTTGATTTTCAAAAGTATTGTAATGTTATTTTAAGACATATTAGATGAGTAAAAGCATGAATTATGCTATGTAAAGTATGGTTATACATTATTTTAATCAAGTGTACTAAGATTGGGAGAAATGATTATGCATAGAGTATGTTTTTGGATTGATTGATGAAATGTAAGGTTATGTGCCATGACATGATTGAATCAATGAAAAATGTTTTTATGATATTTGAATACCCATGATGAGTATAATTGAATTATGCATTATATTGCATAAATGATGATTTAATTTTCATGGGTATCCACTTTGTGGAATTAAGCCGAGTTGGATTTTGGATGTACATGTACTAGGATAAGTCTTGGTTAATGGTAAGAGAATAAGTGATTTTTCTATACTAAAGTCATTGAGGTTAAGGAAGAGCCTTCTTCTTTATCTGAACTTTCCTAGTCATTAAGTGATTGAGGATGAATGTTTCCCTCACTACTTGGGGTAATCCTAAATCTTAGATAATTTGAGTAATGTACCTCTCATTCTATTCCTAATGATTGATATTGTGAGATAACATACATTCTCCTTATTATGATGGATTGAAGTCTAACCTTAGCTTTGATATTGAGGAGATGTACTTCCATTAAGCTAGACAGGGGAAGACTGGACCTAGTTACCCGGAGTAGTTCTGTGTGACGACGTACGGTCACGAAGAAGTTGATGTGCACTAACCTAAAAGCAGACTACTACCAAGTGAATAAATGATTTTATGAGATCATAACTTGATTATAATGGTGAGATTTTCATCTTGAAATATTGAGATTGGAAAATTAATTATGTTTTGATGAATCTTTTAAAATAGAGTTTTGCGGTACAATTTGGTATTTAATGGTATTTTGAGCACCTAATGATATTGTGCATGATTAGAAGAATTAAAAGAGTTTTTATAGTAACTAAATGAATCGTCTATTTCGGGAAGAGGAATGAGATGATTTGGCTTTTTGCCACCTTCCTAGAATAATAATAAATGTTTTGAATGAAAATGAGATTTTTCTCCGAAATAGCTAGAATTATTATGATGACACGATTTTAAACAAACTACTAAGAATTTTGATTCTCACTCCCCTACATCTATGACTTTCCATGATAATTTCAGGAAGGATCTACGGTGGGCAAGCAAGATGAAGCAAGACAGAGTTTAGGCACGAGAAGATATTTTAGTTAGTTGTTTTAGATTTTTGTAAATAGGATGATACATATATTAAGTACAGTGATGAAAACCTTGTATAAAAATTCATTTCATATGTTATGTATTGTAAGCTTCCGCTAAAGGCTCATATTTTGTATATTATTAAACTGTTTATTCAAAAAATTTATGGATATTCATAAGTAATGTACCAAATTCTAATTACTGATGCGTAAACCGGATACGTCATTAGTGTTAGCTTTTGGGAGGTTACATTATGGTATCAGAGTAGTTCATTCTGCTGAGTTGGGGTATGGACTAGCTATGCTTTGTTGTGTATTTGTCTTATCTAGATGATAAGATGTATAGGTAGAATTGCATAACAGCATTGAGTTTGTATGTTATGGTTAATTGTCACCCTATCGCATAATGTTGAGTCTGGCCAACTCAATATATAATGTACGGTGTGTACAAGAAACTATGACATCGACCAGACATACGCATAAAGGTAGGACAATTGTCAATGCAACCACAAGAGATGTTTAGAAATTTAATAGCTTTTAAGCGAGAGTAAAGAGAAATGCCTGCGATTACAAAGGATAGAGAATGTAACTACAATCAAGAAGTTGGAAGAAATGGAAAATAATTCATATCTGCAGTGAGAATATGTGAACAGTCGTGAATGGAAACCTGAACTTTTTTGACCTTTTGTGGTCTAGAAGAATTTAATTGCCTCCTATATGGAAAAGATTTTGTTGAGTTAGTGTGCACAGATGAGCAATAAGTATCATTCACTTTTTATTTGTTGAAAAAGAGAAATAAAATAAATAATACGACCAATTTTTTGATAATGTTTGTTGAATATCAATGCTAAGCTTAGTGGGTTGAGTTTGTTGTTAGACTTGAATATTCTCCTTCTCTTCATGTTGCTTCCGACGCTTTCACTCTCATTCTAGGCATGGATGCGTCACATGGTTCACCAGGACAGTCTGATACTCCTTCGATTGTAACATGGTCAACTCTAGACTGCGGCTTCGAATATGATAACTAGAAAGACTAAAAAGTGGTCAAATGATACTAAGAGATTGCTAAAAGTAGTAGGAGCCTAGATTGCTTGGAAAATGGTTAAAGTTGTTTCTAAGGGTCACAGCTTAGGATGAATGATTTGATAAACTAGATAAGAGAGAACAATAGTGTTCTCCAAGAAATAACTTAAGGGGTTAAAGTACTATCAGAATGAAGTTTGAGAGAAAATATTTTGAAGACCGTCTTTAGAATCAGATGTGAGCACAAAGCACTTGCAATCTTTATGAACCAGACGAATAGATTTTTTCTGAACTATATCTAGTTAGAATGGTTATAATCTTTGTAGATGATATTTTCATCTATTTAAGGACACCCACAGAGTATGAAGATCACCTCAAGAAGATACTAGAAATTTTGAAAGAGAAGCAACTATATGATAGCATGGTACAAATGTTAGCATACATAATTTCTAGAAAAAAAGGTATTTGTAAACCCAAGTAAGAATAAATACAAGAACTGAAAGAGGTAGTGTTTCTGAATAAATACAAGAGTACGAAAATAATTTTCAAGGACGGAAAAGAGATTGACTTCCATACTAGTTTTAGTGGTCTTTAAATCCTCAAGGAAACTTTGAGATATACTTGGATGCCTCAATAAAAGAGGTAGGATGCATGTGATGCTAGATGAACTGGTAGTTGCTCACACCTCTAGACGATTGAGACAGCATGAGGACAACTATCCAACCCGCAGCCTAAGATTGACAACTGTGGTGTTTGCCTTGAAGGATCAGAGACACTAAGTGTATGGAGTTAAGTTTGAGGTCCTTAGTGACCATAAAAGTTTGAAACATCGATTGACCAGAAATGGTTAAGTACGAGACAGAGACGATAGATGAAGTTCTTAAAAGAATATGATTCTGAGTTAGAGTATCTTTTGGGTAATGCCAATAAAATAATTGTTGCACTGAGCATAAGATGATCTTATGGTAGCTGAAACCTCTGCGCACCTATAGCATATGAAGTAGGTGAAGCCTCATCAAGTCGACGGATTCAATCTCCCTTTATTAGGGATCTCGCGGTGAGTATCCCTAGGGTTACATTTTTGGCTCATGTTTCGAGATTTGGGAAGATATTTATGATTATCAATGTCATGTAAAGTTTTCTTGGTAAGCATCCTAATGTTAGACCTTTAGTGGTGATTCTTAAAGAAATACTATCGACTTGGGAAAGGTTTCAAATGTGGCAAGATGAGGACACATCCCTCTATGACTCTTAAATTGTGAAAAGGAACGACCTTTGAATCATGAATGGGGTTCTCATGGGCCACATGTATATCACTGTTATGTTTCTTCATTTAGGAGCTTGAGGTCTAATGGCCTTATTTTACATAATATACGGATATAACTGCTTCAATCCTTAGGTGATGACAATGTTTTAATTATCAAATTTGTTGAGTAAAGGAATGTAAGGAATTCTAGAAATAATATTCAAGAAACTGATATTCCTTATAGGAAGTTTGGATTTTGTGAAATAGTTTGTTAGAATGAAATCATATTTTTTTGAATATGAGAGGGCATCTTACATTTTGTCAAATAAGACAATGTTTGAAGTTAGATATTTAAACATGCATTTACACATTAGCTAATGTGGACAAGTATACGACTATGTTTTCTCCCCTCTCAGTCTTAGACCTTAACACTCAAATTGATTTGGTAACTATAAGGATTTACCCTATTGGAGATGTATATTGCCAGAATGAAATTATAAGATTGTACACGATAAGGAGGAACCACGTATTCACACTGATAGAATTGGGTTTGTCTTAAAAGATTTAGAAATGTTTTACTTTTGCAATGTGTTGGAAGGAAAGGACTCAATGAATTAATAAATAAATTAAAGAAATTCCTAATCTGATTGAACTTTTTAAGGTAAGTAGCAAAACAGAGAAGTGATGGAGAAGTTCAAAAAGATTATTAGGAGTTGCACGTACTTATGTAATGTAGGAGGTGTTCAAAGAGACTTTCTTAAGTAAGTGTTTTCTAAGAAATATATAAGATGATAAAGGAGTGGAGTATATCTAGAACTAAAACAAGGAGCCATGTTTATTGTATAGTATGAAGTGAAGTGAATGAAAGAAATCAAAAGATTTGTCAGGTCTATGGAGATTAGAGGCTTTTCTCACTTTAGTTAAGAATTGTAAAATCATAGAGACTGCTCAATCGAAGTCCCACATTAAGCAAATCATCACAAATCTTGAAAAGAAGAAAAGAATAGACGATGAGAATGAAAGATGTGATTTTATAACTAATGATTCATATATTAGAAATGTGCCGGAATTAAATGAAAGCTGAGGAGCCTAAATGCTCTAAGTGTAAAAGGAGATGACATGGTGACAAACTTTGTTTGATATGCTATATGAATGACTAATCAGGGCACTATCTCAGTAGGTATTAGCAAAGGCAAAAAGTTATACCTAATCCTTGACTACTAGCCCCAATGAGGGTATATAATTTAGGAAGGCAAGAGGAAGCCCAATCTTCTAACTCATTACAAGGTAACTTTCGTTAGAATAAAAGAATATAAACATCTAAGTCCGAATAAAAGTTAGAGTGGATAAGATGAATATAATTAAGGATAATTGTTGAAGGTTTCCAAATTTTAGTATGATAGGTTAAATTTTGGGGATAAAATTTCTAAAAGGAGAGGAGAATTGTAACATTCTCTTTTTAACAGGTTAGACTTGTATATGGTCATAAGGTACCATAATACTTGTTTAATATGTCTATTAATTTTCAAGATGTTTTGAGTTAATTTAGGCACTTTGCCACAACACAACGTGTAAAATGATTATTTTAACTTAGAAAAGTAGCATAAATGCTAAATCAAAGGAAATAAATAAGGAAAACTTTATTAATAAGTCACAAATATGTGAAAAATGATGTAATTAAATTTTGAAAACAAATGGAGTCAATTTGGTATTTTTAAGGATATTGTGGAAGTGTTTTAATACCGCATTGAGGAATGATATATATGAAAAATTATGAAAATGGTGAAACAATAATTTAGATAAATCTTAAGATTTATTTTATAGTTGTTGGAAGTTAAGAAACTTGATTTAGTAAAATTAAGGTGTTCTTAACAGATACGAAATTTGACAAAATGATCATTTTGCCCTTAAAGCTCATATTTTAAAATATAAGATTTTTCTCATCTTTCTCATCTCTCTCAAGCATCTCCAACAGGGAAAATGAAGAGGAAAAATAGAAGGAGAAAAGGGGGAGAGGAAGAAGGAGAAAATGGAGGAAAAAGAAAGAGAATTAAGAGATAAAAGCTAGGATGGAAGTTCATCTTCAAGCTTGAGGTAAGGGGAAGCATTTTCTTTTATCTACTCTCCATTTACTTATTGTTTTTGGTTGCTGTTTTAAGCATGAAAAAGGAAAGGGTTTTCCATATTAAATCTGATTTTTATGCTTGATTCTATTCCTTTACCTTGATAATGGTTTGATCTTGGTTTTTGATGAAAGGAAATGAGATTTGTGATGTTAGTTTTATATGGTTTTTGAGGATAGAAAAATAAGTATAAACCCATGTTTGAGTTACGGATTTGAAAGAAGGATATGAATCCCTTATTTGATTTCTTGTTTTAAAACTGTTTTGGACCCTTGAATATAATGATTTATGAGTGTTGTTGATGATTTTGAGTCTGAGTTTTAGAAGGCTTGAGATCTAGTTCCAAAACAGAGGTTTTGGTTTCAGGTTTAAGCGCCTAGGTGCCCTAAGTTGAGCATCTGAGTGCTCATAATCCAAAAACTCAAGCTTCTGGATGCGTGATGAGCGCCTGAATGTTCACAGTTGAGCGTCTGAGCGCGCGTCTAGCTCCTAGGCGCCTAGACGCCTATTTGGCAGAACAGGATTTCTAACTTGTCATTTGAGAAATTGATTTCCAAAAGTATTGTAATGTTATTTTAAGATATATTAGATGAGTAAAAGCATGAATTATGCTATGTAAAGTATGGTTATACATTATTTTAATCAAGTGTACTATGATTGGGAGAAATGATTATGCATAAAGTATGTTTTTGGATTGATTGATGAAATGTAAGGCTATGTGCCATGACATGATTGAATCAAATAAGAAATGTTTTCATGATATTTGAATACCCATGATGAGTATAATTGGATTATGCATTATATTGCATAAGTGATGATTTAATTTTCATGGGTATCCACTTTGTGGAACTAGGCCGAGTTGGATTTTGGATATACCTGTACTAGGGTAAGTCTTAGTTAATGGTAAGAGAATAAATGATTTTCTCTATATCAGAGTAAATGAGGTTAAGGAAGAGTCTTCCTCTTTACTTGGGCTTTCCTAGTCATTAAGTGGTTGAAGATGAGTGTTTCCCTCATTACTTGAGGTAATCCTAAATCTTAGATAGTTTGAGTAACGTACCTCTCATTTTATTCCCGATGATTGATATTGTGAGATAACGTACCTTCTCCTTATCATTATGGATTGAAATCTAACCCTAATTTTGATATTAAGGAAACATACTTCCTTTAAGCTAGATAGGGGAAAACTGGGCCTAGTTACCCAGAGTAATTCTGTGTGACAACGTACGGTCACGAAGAGGTTGATGTGCACCAACATAAAAGCAAACTACTACTAAGTGAATAAATGAGTTGTGAATAAATGATTTTATGAGCTCATAACTTGATTCTGATGATGAGATTTTTTATCTTGAAATATTAAGATTGAAAAATTGATTATGTTTTTATGAATCTTCTAAAATGGAGTTTTGCAGTACAATTTAGTATATAATGGTATTTTGAGCACCTAGTGATATTGTGCATGATTAGAAGAATTAAATGAGTTTTTATAGTAATTAAATGAACTGTCTATTTCGGGAAGAAGAAGGAGATGAGTTTGCCTTTTTGTCACATTTCTAAAATAATAATAAATGTTTTAAATGAAAATAAGGTTTTTCTTCGAAATAGTTGAAATTATTGTGATGACACGATTTTAAATAAACTATTGAGAATTTTGATTCTCACCCCCTACATCTGTGACTTTCTATGATAATTTCAAGAAGGATCTACGGTGGGCAAGCAAGATGAAGCAAGACGGAGTTTAGGCACAAGAAAATATTTTAGTTAGTTATTTTAGATTTTTGTAAATAAGATGATATATATATATTAAGTACATCAAATGAAAACCTTGTATAGAAATTCATTTCATATGTTATGTATTATAAGTTTTCGCTAAAGGTAGGGATGGAAACAGGTCAGGCTTCACCCTAAATAGGTCAGGCCTGTGTTACAAATATTTGCCTGAGTCGACGCATTTACTGTCAAAGGCTTTTTTTTTGAACTGTTTAAGAAGTCGACCGACAAACCTATTTAGAAGTCGATTTATATTATTAAATAAAGCCAAAACTATTCGCCTTCACATAGGCCTCAAATAGGCCTAAGCCTTTAAAAATTATGAAAAGACCATTAAAAAAAATAAAATAAAATTTTATAAATAAATATAAACATGTTAATAAGCTAATTATTTCTTGAGAAGCTCTCTTAAATAAACAGACTTTTAAAAAGGTTTGAACTTGACTCATTTTTAAACAAATGGTGGTCAATGGGACTACATTAAATTAGGACTAATGACAGTACATTTGGTTTATTTTCATCCCTAACTAAAGGCTTATATTTTATATATTATTAAACTATTTATTTAAAAAATTATGAATATTCATAAGTAATGTACTAAATTCTAATTACTAATCCATAAAATGGATACCTCATTAGTATTAACTTTTGGAACGTTACACAAACTATATTATAGGTGCCAAATTCAGAACATTGAAAGTCATAGGATATTTTTTTTGTTTTGGTATGCTTTGTTTTTATGAGGTGTCGGCGTCGAAGTAAGTGGGAACACATATAAATACTTAATTATAAGGGTAAAGGATAGCATGACTATTTTGTGGAAAAAATAAAATGATTCAGTTAAGAAGACTTGATAAAAGTGATTGCGGATAAGAAGTGGGCTGGAATTTGAACTGAGTTCTTAATTATTTACAAAGAAACATATGAAGTCTCCATGGTTACTTTCTAACTTAAAGCAAAAAGGCAAAAAGAAAAAAAGAAGAAGAAGAAGCTATTTTCAGCTTGGTTAAATGTACTCGACTGAGGTTCTGTTGTTCTTAGTTTGGCCTATAAGCTTCTTATCTTATTATTGTTATAATGAATTGAAAACAATGGATATAACAATTATTATTGTTTACATCTATTCACTATTTTATTTTCAACTTTAATTCAATAAAAAAGAAAACTTAATCATCCAACAATTAAGTTTATATTACTTCAATTCATTAAATTTTTTATTGAGTCAAATTTAATTTTTTTGTGATCAATTGACATAAATAATTGTTTAAGGATTAAATTAATTAAATTCAATTTAGGACAAAATTACCAATTACACATTTTTAATCAGGCAATGAAGCCACAATTTGCTATCAGACTCGGTAAGAATGTGATAGGCCCCCGTTAATGCCTTGGCCCAATTTCATATTTAAATGGCTGTCGTCCTGTCCATGGACCATGCCACCATGGTCACCGTGATGGACCCAGCCTTTGTGGGCTGTTTATGTTCACTTTGTGTATCTAATTTATAAAATTTATTTAAAAATTAAAATAGATTCTTCCACTTTCTTCTTAGTTGAAGATTTCCTCCTGCATGATCTTGATGTGTTAATTGCTTTTTCGGATAATCAGTCTACTTCAGAGACTGAAACAGGTTAACTATACCTACAATTTTTTTTTTGCCAATTTTGTTCTTGCTAATGTATTTAACATGCTTGCTTCTATCATATATTTACTATGTAGTGAATTGAACAGTTCCTGACTATAATAGATGCTCCGCATCCACCATTGTTAGAATGCTTGCAGTTGGTGGAAGATGCTAAAAGGAATTAACATGTTTTGTCCACTGGATGTGAAGGGTACTTTCAGCTCAAAATCGATATAACACTTACTATGGGATCAGTATAATTGATGCTAATGCGAAAACAATGTAATATAAGTATATAGTATGGATGGTGGGTAATTGCACACACCACTTTATGCACACTTTTCTAACACTTCTAGCTATGCTTGTTTGAGTAGGGAAAAAGTGGGAGGTGAAAATTTTATAATGAAAATCACTTGAAACACGATATAAAAAAAGCATGGGAAGATTGAAAGTGAAGTGCAGCTCATTTATTATACACAATAAATTTTGGTCACTCTTATAGCATCAAAGTGAGATTAAAGTGATTTTCCACCAAAATAGTAAGAATGAGCAAAAGTCAAAACCCTTCTATTCCCTCCATTTTCACTCCCCTCATTAATTTACACCTACTCAAACTTTTGCAGCTTATAATATTGAGTTTTTAACAAATGTTATCATTTGTTTATCATAAGGTGATGTTAATGTCAGTAACACGTTGTTTGCTTTTCAACTTTTTCTTGCATTTTCTTTCTCCAGCCGTCCAAGATTTAGTCGAAGAAATTAAAGCAACCAAACAGGCCGCTGAGGAAAGTAAATTAAACAAATCATGAAGTTAATGGATAGAATTCTCTTCTCTTCCACATAATGCCTTCTGTCTCATAAATTGGTTAGATTGAGTCGAATTCCAAATTAAAGCAAAAAAGAAGATGAAACACAAGACGTGAATTAGCCCCACCACGGGCAAATTTGATCTAGACTATGCAACCAGAAAGTGTACTCTGCTGTCATCTTTTGGTGAACTGTAGGGAAGGTACAACATCGATAAAAGAAGCAAATTGAAGCCAGCAAACATTGGGACCTGTCGGGTTAACTAGCACTACGTTTACTTTCTTTAACTGTAATAGCTATTTGTGAGAGATAATTGTATTAATAGATCCCCATCACTATTTATATGAATATAATGAATAGTGCCATGTACACATTATACTTATCGCCAGAGCTAAAGCACACTTATACTTTATTGCTGCCACTCACGCAGGATATGAGTTGATAAGCACGTAGCATTATTAGAGTAAAATGATAAATGCGGGTGACATTTATATTATTTGACATTGATTTAAGTGGAAAGGGTAGGTCGGCTTCTGAATTGTGACTTTGACAATGATAAGAACAGAAAAAATTGGCAATGGGCTATATGACCCACCAGCGTTGGGCGAACATCGATCATTAGCTGAAAAAGAAAGTTTGCTGAAGAATGCGTCCCAAACCAGCCTGGCGCTGCTGCCGTGTATGTTAGGAATTTAAGTATGAGTTTTAAGTTTCATATTATTTAAGAATAGACAAAGTGAAAATTTTATAAATTATAAGTAGTTGGATTCGTCAATTTAATGTCTTAATATTTTGAGTTAATACGTGTCATCCACCCGTAAACTTAATTCTCTCTCATTCTGTTGAATATGAATAGCAGTAGCAGCTTTCACTTTGTTGGTCTTGGCACTTGTTTTGAATTTCTAAATTTTCTTTGAAACAGATTTGAGATCATAAGTCAATTAAATTGATAATTTATCCCCACAAACAGGAACAAATTAATGTGAGTCTTAACTTTTTGACTTTTAAGTACATGTGTTTTAGTTAGTTTTATTTCTTACCATCTTTTTATAATAGAAAATAATGATTCTATACTTTTTTTTAGAAGTGTAGGTATTATATATATATTTTTAAAAAGTATGTGATTAAAAGAAAAAATAATAAAAATAAATAAATATAATGAATGATATTAAATAAAATACAAAAATAAATATATGTATTGTTTATGATAAAAATATCAGATGTTTCATAACTGGAGAAAGAGAACAGTTTTGCCCCCCAAGCAGGGGTGTTTCGTATGGGCTGGAGTGAACAAGAGAAAAAAAAAACATTGGCAGAGTTGAGCCTTGGAATCTTTTTAAAGTGTAAGTAAAGAAACATTGTCGCAGCACAACATTGACCGAACAAGCTTGGAAATTCTACTTCACTAATCAGTAAACACTAAACAAGAAGAAAAAAAAAAGCTGCGTTACATTCACCCACCCACCCATAAAGAAGATTTTCCATTAACTCAACAAATATTAATTAATTATAAGCTTGATAGGTCATCAAACTTCTAATTAATCATACAAACACATGCATACATCCCGGCATAGGCGTATCAAACAACAGTAAACAACAGAGAGAAAAGTTTTATGTTAATTAATAACTCATGTTGACCATTGAGATGTTGGCGCAGATGAAGGCAGTGGTGATAATGATGATGTTGGAGATGGGCATAGCTGTGCATTCTTCTTCACCTTGGATACACTTGCAAGAACTCCTAATGGCGTCACGTGTCCAATGATTGTTACTTTCTTTGCCTCCATGTCTATGCTGAATGATGTTACTCCTGCACAGAATTACTCAATTATTTTGCTGTCAACATAATTTTTGACGCCACTCTCCTAATTAGAGAAAGAAACCATAAAATTAAAACCCACAAATCAAACATGCGTTAATATATACAAGATCATTGCATGGATAAATATCTAACAATATATATATGATTACAAGTATCAAGTTAAATTGATGTTTAATTTTGAGACTCCAAAGTGTGTAAACTCACCTTCCATTTTTGAAATGTGTTTTCTAACTTTTCCTTCACAGGCCTTGCAGTGCAATGACACCCTCAAAACCACAACCTGTTCAAGATTTCAAAACAAGACAAATTGAAGTTGTCCTTCATCATCATTGTATAACTTAACAAGCTAGTTTTTTCTTCTTCTTTTTCCCCCCCTTCAAATAGTCTTTTGAGGAAAACAAAATATAAATCAAAATCAAAATACCCTGTCCTGGGTGGGCTTGTCTGCAGGCTGAGCAGGATCCATTGCTGTGATTTTATCAGACTCAGACACCCAATCAATGAAGGGCACATCACTGAGGAGATATCTTGCGGATGAAGCAGTGGGATGACTATATAGGTTGTTAACTTGGACGGAGCTTTTTCTACGTACATCACTGTTTTGCTTATCTGCTGAACTCTTTCTGTGCTTCTCATAACAAGGCTTAGGATTGAAGGGCAATTGGGATGAACAAGGGACACGAAGTTGGCTTTTCCTTCGAACATTGGGGTACTTTTTGGTGCTTCGACGTACCATAGAACGATGGTCTATACTGGAGGTTACGGCTGTGGAAGCAGATGAAGAACAGAACAGATTCATTCCTTTCATGTCTGTGATTTAATTGTGAGTTGGGAGCAATGGCTTGTTATGCAGTGGATGAATGAAGAATACTTTGAAGAGAGAGCTAAGGGCTCAAGTTTTAACAGAAAAATGTTCTTAATGAGACCAACTAAACTTGCTTTTAATTTAAAACTAGGTAGAGGGTGGGAGGGAAGGGAAAGGAGAAAAAAAAATGCATTAGGTCCCACTAGAAAGTACTGGTTAATGAGACTTTGGAAGATGTGTGATACATCCGGAACTTCAAAGTTGTATTTTATCTTTTTTTTTCCTCATTATTTTTTTCTTTTCAATTGTTGGGATTAAGAAGTTGTGCTCATCTTTGCTGTGGCATGATTACTACCACAAGTTGTGTGGAATTGACAAAGCTTTAAGGGATAACAACTAACTTCATTATTGACACAAATGTTTCTGGGCTCTGTTTACTCTATTACTTTTCTTGTTTTGGATGAAGTAAGTCTAGCGTGATATCAGCGACCCCGATAAATTTGAAAATTTAAATTAAATTAATTTGGTTTAGATAATTGAATTGCATCAGATTAAATATGATAAAAAATAACTTTTATTAGTTTGGTTATCTAATTTGTAATTTTAAATTTGATGAAGTTTTTTTTAAATAATACCTATTACTTATATTATACATTCTAATTAAGTCACAAATTAAATTTATCATTTTATTCTTCATTTAAACATTTTTAGAAGATCATATGATATACCAATGTACCCACTTAACTCCTCCCCTTTTTTTTTTTCTTTTTACATATGTAATTTATTATTTTTTGTAACTTCTACTTTGATAAAGATTATTTTATTATCATATTCATTTTATTTGTTTAATTTACAATTTATTTATTCATTTTATTATTTTTAATTTATTGTGATTTTTTGTCTTTATCCTATTAACAATTTTTTTAATAAACAAACTGATAACTTGGTCAAAATCAAATCAATCCATTTTAGATCGAGTTTATCTGATTCGAGTTAACAAAAAAAGAATTTGTAAAATTAAATTAAATCAAACTAAATTAAACTAAATTAATTAAATTTAATTAATTTAAATTTATTTTTTTATTAAATCTGAACCAAACTAACACATAAACGCCCCTAAATAGATCACTGGAAGATCTTGAATTAATTTTTTAACAATTTTTTGAGTGGTCGAATAATTTATATTCCCGTAAAGAGTTCACATTAAATAAATTAAGTGTCACTCTTACAAATTTTGAAGATTGCTTATCTCACATTCAATTCTTGAATTTTGAGCATTTAAAATTAGACATTTTAAGGGAGTAAATATGTTAAAGCTGCATATCCTCCTTAATTATCACTAACTTTTATCTTAAAGAATACATCAATATTTCATCTTTAAAGTTAAAACTTCACCATTATATAATCAACCATAACAGAGCAATTGCAACTTTTGTTTGGCAATAGGGGCATGCATGGCGCATTGATAGATTAATGATTAGGTGTTTTTCTCGTTCTGTGTGGCCCAATCTACCAGCCCATCTGTTCCCTGCCATTGATCTTTATTTTACTCTCGCCAGGCTTGTGCATACGTAATTTTGTTTACCCAATAAAATTAAATAAGTATGTCAAGCTTGTGATGATTCTTTCAAAGCATGATTATTTTAAACAAAAACACAATAATTAGGCAAAAGTACTGCAGGTAACGTACAAGTGCACATGGATTCTCATTAATTTATGTGTAGATGCAAAAAGAAGAAGAAGAATATATATATATATATAGTAAAAAAGTTTTTATTATGAAAAAATAAAATTAATTAATTTTGATTATATAATTATAAATAAATGGTTAATATTAAAAATTAATTAAAAATTATGTGATTATTTAAAAAGTCACATATATTTATGTTTTAATATTAATTATTTATGTAAAATCAATAATCAAGATTTATTCCTCTTTATCTCTTATAATAAATATTCTTTTCGATCAGAATAAGATATATATTATATATATAATTTTATATTATATAAATTTTATTATTTAATTACAGGTAATTTTATTTTTTTTTTTTATACTTACATTCATATTGACCTATCCCTAACTTGAGACATGAAATCAAGATGACGTCCACTAAGCATTAAAAGAAAAGCACCCTGTGTCTCTGTAGTGTTTTCTTTACCAGCGTCGATCGTTTTAAGGCCTTTATCCGATCCTTATTTAAATACATTGCTTTAGCTGTGTTTCTGACCGTGAGTTTAATATATAATCACGCGTTTAAAGATGTGAGTCCTTAAATTTCCAAACCTGTCCTTTTCTTCTATCTCTTTCTATTCATATCTCTGATGATTATTTGATAATTTTGTGTAATTATCCCGAGAGAGGACAATTAGCAGGGAATTGCAGAAAAGAAACTGGATTTGCTTTTAAGTTTCTTGCTTTAGATTTGGATTGGGTCCTCACTGGTCAAATACCTAGTCATTGATAATTAATGGAATTGTAGAGGACACATGGAGCTACGTTCAGCTGATCTTTCTATGAATAAGCCAAATCGCAAAGTTCACAATTCACATTTTGCAGCAATAAGGCACTCTCTTGAGGATTTTTAACTTTTCCTGCCATATGAAACGTAAAATATAAGACACGCCATATGAGTGTTAAATGCCAGCAATGACAGCATCAAAGTGGATTCTGTTTTGCTACGTCATATTTTTAAGTACTTAAATTTTCATTTAATATATGTAAATTTATTTTTAAAAATAAATGTATTTTGAATATAATCTCAACAACTTTACATATGTTAAAATAAAATATATGATAGACTATTCTTAATTAAGAATTGTTACCGACCTTTTTAAGGGTGCACAAAAAAATATATGATAGACCATTCTTAATTAAGAATTGTTACCGACCTTTTTAACGGTGCACAAAATGAACAAGTGTTTTTGGTTTGTTGTTTTCTTTAAAATGTGCAACACTATTACAAAATGGATTGAATAGTTTTTTCTATTTGCTAACCCAGTAATAGCCCAGTCTCAAGGGATTACCAAGACTTAAGAACCCAAAAGAAACATTTTGTATCTCGATTCTCTTAATTTGCATAATTTTGAGGTTGCTGTTTTCTCATCCAAAAAATGAATTCCTCCATTGGTTAATGTTACATAAATATTTTATTTATATTAATTTAAATTCATTTATATATTATATTTACATAAAATCGTTTAATTAAATAAGTATATATATCTCAATTGTGTTGTTTCACTTGTTTGTATGGTATTATCCTTCGTGATTTGCTAATCACAAATTAATTTACTTGGACTTATGAGTTTTGAGTGGAGGAGGCCCGTTACTTTGTTCCTTGTGTATTAGATATTAGATTTCACTAGTTGGAAAAATCAATGAAGGCCTTGTGATTGAGGCCCAGATCCACTCTTAGCTTTTCTCGCAGAGTAGGGTTTTGGGACGGAAACAGAGCAATCAGCTTAACCTAGTGTTTCTCTTTCTTTCTACCCTCTTCACAACGATACAGGAGCTTCGCCATGAGTATATGAACAAACATCTACTACTGCACATGCTTCTAAATTTCAATTTCCTTAAATTGGATTATGATTTCATTTTTATATTTTGTTTTGTGAATGTTAAAAAAAAAAAGCGAGAATCAAGGTGTGTTGATGTTGGAGTAGAGAAAGAGTCGAAGAATGAGTGAATATATTTTTCATTTGTATTAAGTTGAATAATTCAAAGATTAATGTGCCTATATATATTCTAGGCTAGCTATATACAGTTGTATACATAAATGAAAATAACTAACTTATAACTTCCTAACCACCTAATAACTAACTAACAGGCTTTAGTTATTAGGTAATACCTCCCTCAAGCGGGACTATGGATATCACAAAGTCTCAACTTGGACAAAATAGAATTGAAGGAGGTGGAGAGAAGAGGCTTGGTAAAGACATCGACAAGTTGAGATGTGGTTGGCACCAACAGCAAGTGAATTAGCTTTGACTGAATCTTCTCTCTAACAACATGACAGTCAAGTTCAATATGTTTACCCCTCTCATGAAATGTAGGATTATGGACAAGGTAAATAGCTTATTTATTATCGCAATACACAAATGCTGGATGTGAAAATTCGACATGTAGATCCTTGAAGAGATACTGCAGCCATTGTAATTCACAAGTCAAGGATGCTAAAGCCCGATATTCGGCCTCAGTTGAGGATCGAGAAACAGTACTTTGTTTCTTAGATTTCCAAGAGATGAATGATGATCTAAGTAAAACACAGTAGCCTGTCACAGATCTTCTAGTATCAGGGCAGCAAGCCCAGTCAGAGTCAGCAAAGCCATGAAGTTTAAGAGGACTAGAGGTAGGGAAAAAGATGCCCTTAGCAGGAGAAGCTTTTAGATATCGCAAAATCCGTTGAGCAGCTTGATAGTGTGGAGTCAAAGGCTTGGATACAAACTGACTTAAGTGTTGGACAGAGAAGGATATGACAGGTCTTGTTGTGGTGAGGTATAATAACCTACCAATCAGTCTTCGATAAGATGACTCATAAGCTAGTGGTGTGCCTTGATCTGCGGTGAGCTTGGTGGTGGTGGGATTGAATGGTGTGGTAGCAGACTTAGCAGCCAAAGTTCCACTATCTTCTAAAAGCTCAAGTGTGTATTTCCTTTGGTTGAGTAAGATACTAGACTTCGACTGAGCAATTTCAAGACCCAGGAAAAATCTGAGCTGCCCAAGATCTTTAATGTGAAATTTGTTGTCCAAGAAATGTTTGACAAATGTGATTTCACTGAAATTATTCCCTGCTAACACAATTTCATCAACATAAACAAGCAATGCAGTAAATTGAGAACTAGTGGATTTCACAAAAAGGGAATGACCTTCCTGTGATTGAACATAGCCAAGAGAAATTAAGGCAGAAGAGAGCTTGGAGTACCACTATCTACTAGCTTGTTTTAAGCCATAAAAGGACTTATGAAATTTGCAAACTTGAGAAGAATTAGTGAGAGGAAAACCAGGGGGAGGAGTCATGTAAACTTCCTCATGTAAATCTCCATGTAAAAAGGCATTATTGACATCCAATTGTTCAAGATGCCAACCTTTTATGGCTGCCAAAGAAAGTAATACCCGAACAGTGGTAAGTTTTGCAACTGGAGAAAAAGTGTCTAAGTAATCAACTCCTTCCATTCGTGTGTATCCCTTAGCTACTAAACGAGCTTTATACCTTTCAATGGATCCATTAGCATGATATTTAACTTTATAAACCCATTTACAACTAATGGGAGTTTTACCATGAGGGAGGTCAACAATAGTCCATGTGTGGTTTTGAGCAAGAGCTTGTAACTCAGCATCCATTGCTTTGTTCCAACAATCGAGTTTAGATGCTTGGGCAAATGTTTTAGGTTCAGTAATAGCAGAGATATGACAACAAAAATGTTTGTAAGATGGTGAGCAATGTGCATATGATAGAACAAAGGAAATAGGATACTTAGGAGTACCTGAAGATGCATTGGTGCAGCTGCTGGATGTGAGGGTGCAGTGATAGTCTCTCAAATAGCTAAGTTGAGTTCTGATTCTGGTGGATTGCCTTATAGGAGCAGACGTGTTTTGTGGTGTAGAATTGTAATCATGTGTAGGAACTTGGTCATGTACAGGATGCTGTTCATGTGCAGGATAAGTTTATGATGAGATAGGGAGATTCTCATAGGATATGATGGAAGAATCATTAGGTACAAGGCTAGTAGCAGAATTGGGATTATGCTGAATGGGATTGGATGAGGACTGAAAAGGGAAATGATTCTCATAGAAAACTACATTTCTAAAGACAAAAAAATCATTAGAAGTAAGGTCATATAAGACGTACCCTTTGGTACCTTCTTTATAGCCAAGGAAAACAGCCTTTCGGGCTCTTAGACTAAATTTGGTTCTGTGAGCTTGCAAAGTAGTTGCATAGCTCAACCAACCAAAAACCTTAAGATGAATTAATGAAGGAGGTTCTTTATAAAGCAATTCATATGGACATTTGGGCTTTAAAATAGGTATAGGAATGCGATTGATGATATGAACAGCATGTTGGATGCTAAAATTCCACATTGTGAGTGGAATGTGAGAATGAAAGGATAAGGATCTAGCAACATTTAAAATGTGCTGATGCTTCCTTTCTACCACCCCATTTTGTTGGGGAGTTTCTACATAAGATTTTGGGTGAAGTATACCCTTTGAGAGATAGAATTCTGACATAGCAAACTCAGCACCATTATCAGACCTTAAACATTTCAAGGTAGTGTGAAATTGATTTTGAATATAAGCAACAAAGTTTTGTAAACACTTTCTGGTTTCATCTTTAGTTTTGAGGAAAATAACCCACGTAAACCTACTGAAATCATCTACAAGGGTTAAAAAATATTTGTGACCAAGTAAGGAAGGAGTGGAGTGTGGACCCCAAATATCAACATGTAACAAGTCAAAAGGTGTAGTTGTATGATTAGAACTATGAGAAAAAAGTAATTTCTTTTGTTTGGCATAGTGACAAGCATCACATGGAGCCATATTATTGATACAAGGAATGAAAGGAAACTATTTAGAGATGGTTTGCAAACCAAAATTAGAAATATGGCCTAGCCTCATGTGCCAAAGATGAAAAGAATCATTAGTAACAGAATTACAAACATTCTCAGCATCTTTGTGTAAAACACTTCCTATCACATACAATCCTCCATGAAGCCTAACTGTACCAATCATCTTCTTAGAATGATTCTGCAAAATATGACATAAGTCATTAGTGAAAGTGAGATGGCAATCATTTGTTTGAGCTAATCTAGCAACAGAAATTAGGTTCACATTAAAACTGGGAAGATATAAAACATTATGCAGAATCAATGATTTTGAGAGATGCACAGTACCAGAAATGGAAGTAAAAGCTTTAGAACCATTTGGCAGTGCCACAGGGATGGGATTAATGTTCTTAAAATTGGTAAATGATTGAAAATGATAGGATATATGGTCGGTTGCACCTGTATTTATGATCCAGGTGCTGGGATTCTTACCATTGATGGCTGTGGAATCAGAATTGAATGCAAGAGGATTAGCGATTACTAAATTAGACATATGAACTGGAAGTTTAGGCTCTTGGTGGATTTTTGATTGTTGAAGTAAGGCAAGAATGCCTTGGTACTGCTCTTGTGTGAAACCAATGAACTGTGATGACTGAGTATGTGCTTCTGGACCCGCTTGTGATTCAGACATAGATAGGTTATCCTGAGCTTTGCCTTTGGATTTATAACCCAGAGGGAATCCATGTTTCAGATAGCATGTGTCAATAGCATGATTATACCTACCACAGTGAGTGCATACACGTGTAGGTCTAGATTGATTCTTTGTATATGAATTTGGTGTCTTTCCTTTACCAGCATAACCTCCTTTATTCCCAGAGGCAGAACCAGCATAATTTGCTTGTGAAGAATTTACCATAAGAGCCAAAGAATTCTCGAAAGCTTCATGATTAGTAGACCCAATCAATTCTCTTTCCTGTTGAATAACCAGTGATAATGCCTTGCTAATGTTAGGCAATGGATCCATCATCATGATCTGTGAGTTAGTATGAGAAAATCGCTCATTCAAAACCTTGAGGAACAAGATTACATAATCCTGCTCACGAAAAGTCCTCATGGAATCATAGCCTCCACATGAACAAGCAATTGAGCATTTACAATATGGAAGAGGCTGAAAATTTTCTAACTCATCCCAAAGAGCCTTCAATTGTGTAAAGTAATCAGAAACATCAAGATTTCCTTGCCTAAATCGATATAAGTCCTCTTAAATATCAGAGATGCGAAAGATATCACCTTGAGAATATCTGTTGCGCAGTTCGCGCCAAACTCCAGCAGCAGTGTCAATCTAAGAATGGATTTCACAATGGACTCAGAAGTGGATCTTTGAATCCAAGAAAGAACCATGGTGTTGCAACGAGTCCATGGAGCAAACATAGGGTCTAAAATAGTTGGTTTTGGAAGGCTTCCATCAACGAATTCTTCTTTATTCTTTGAGATCAAAGCGATAAGCATGGAACGCGCCCAAATATGATAGTTCTTGTTAACAAGAAGAGGAGTAACGAGAATTACTGAAGGACTCTCATTAGGATGCAGATAGTAAGGATTCGCAGCATTTGTAAGAAAATCAACATAGCTTTGAGTTGTCATGATTGATTATGCAATAAGAAACAGAATGAAGAAGAAGAAGCAAAAACGCAGAAATGATGAAATGCGAGAAATCACAAGAAAGAAAGAAAGAAATGGCAACCAGAGTTCTCATAGAGCTTTAATACTATGTTGATGTTGGAGCAGAGAAAGTGTCAAAGAATGAATGAATACATTTTTCATTTGTATTAAATTGAATAATTCAAAGATTAATATGCCTATATATATATTCTAGGCTAGCTATATACAGCTATATACATAAACAAAAATAACTAACTTATAATTTACTAACCACCTAATAACTAACTAACAGACTTTAGTTATTAGGTAATAAGGTGTACGAGCTGAGGAACAAAACGAAAGTAGAGCTTCTGAACCAATTGAAGGATTTCAAAGCAGAACTTGCCCTCCTCCGCGTCGCTAAGGTCACTGGCGGTGCCCAAAACAAGCTCTCCAAAATGTGCTCTCTCTCTTTCACTAATCAAATTGTAATTAAATTCTAATAGGATTGAGGTGTTTATGAATTTGATCGCATTTGTTGTGTGGATGCAGAAAAGTGGTTCGGCTTTCGATAGCGCAGGTGCTGACGGTGATTTCGCAGAAGCAAAAGTCAGCGTTGAGGGAGGCTTACAAGACGAAGAAGTACCTGCCTTTGGATGAAGACCAGCGCCATCAGAAGGCGCCTCACCAAGCACCAGGTACCTTTCTGAATTCCATTGCATTTTTTTTTCAATATATATATCTTTTTTCTTATGATTTTAATTATGTTTTACTTTGTACGGGTGAAACAGAAAGGAGTGAAGGGGGATGAACTGCAGAGAGATAATAATGTGTCTAGACGAATTGTGATTGTAATGTGCCAAGTACAGGTGGCACATTAATAAGTGTGGAAATAAGTGCTAATTTGATAATCAATGATGAAAGAAATCATAGAGGGTTAGCATCCAAATTTGTGTGTGGACATGATGAATAGTTTATTACGTTATCAAATTTTGATCCCTCCGTTTTTTCTGGATTCCTTACAAATGTTTCGTTGATCTTTATTGGCTTTGAATTGAGCTAAAATGCCGAAAATATGAAATAGATATTCATTTTCAATTTTCCTAAATGTCAAATTGTCAATGTGTGGGTTGAAAGCTTCTCCTCTTTTCAACTAACTTGAAAATGTCTTATTTGTATGAACGTTTTGGGATTAGGACTTGTGAGTTAATTGACAAGTATACCGAATTATTTAAGTAATAAAGTAGTAAATCAAGGATTGTTTTTTCAAAGATTGATAAGCATCAAGTACCAAATTTGTTAGTGCAAATTATCTAAATGATCGAATGAGATAAGAGACAAGTATATTGCATGAAAACATAAAAATAAGCAAGTAATAGTGTTTATAGGAATTTTAATAAAAGAGTTTTGTGATGAAAATCAAATGGGTAAAGGTGTCGGGGGGTTATTTTACTTAACCTTTGCTTAATTTCATTGAATTCATGTTAATTTAGTTAAATTCCGAAAATACTTAATTATCCAAAACTCAATTTTTTGGTGAATTAGCCCTCTCCTAAATTTTCAAAATTATCAATTCCTTGATCAATTTCATGCAATTTGAAAGATCAAAGCAAAAGATTTTCAAGCATACCACATAATCTACAATACCCATTCTTAGATAATACTAAATTATGACATTAATCACAAGAAACATTAGCAAAAAAAGATTTCCCAATCTTACCTAACAAATCGATCTATGAGTGATCAAATCATAGATGTATTTACAGGTGATCAATTATTTATTGGAAAGCTAGTCATGACATTTTAGATATCATCAATCTTCCCAATAACGCTATTTTTTATTTTTCCAATTTATATTTTGTACCATTTCAATCACTAGGGTAAGGAACTTGGTTGGATGTTCCACTGCAATCACACTCATCACTTTCCCATTCCTGTAGGGGAGCACAGTAGTAAATGATAAAATTGCCTGTTTTTGGGAACTTAATGTGAAAATTACTTGCTAATATTTCACACTTGTGCTGATTCATGATTGTTTATCTTGTTGGTGTGATCTATAGAAGATGAACATGCTATTTAATTTTAAACTCCTATACCTGTTTTGAATTGTGTGGGGCCATTCTTCGTTAGTAATTAGTATAATATTTCCTGAATGTAATTGATATTTCTAGGCATATATTGTTCTTACTTAACATGGCTGATGGAATTTGCTTTGTGTTTCCTACAGGCATCCTTGAAGACACAGCGTGAGAAGAAGGAGGAGTTGTACTTCCCAATGAGAAAATATGCAGTTAAGGTGTAATGTTGGATCCGAGTACGGATAATAATTTTGGCATCACTTTCTAGTTTCTATTTGTTATTTGATAGACAATTTTTTTTTTTTTTTTTTAATTTTTGCTGCTCAGATTTTACGTTGCTTCTTTTCTAGTTCATTTAATCATTGTGAAACAGAATTAAAAGTTGGATTGTTTACTCTGGTTTTACGTCATATATGAAGCTTTCAATTTCTTGCATTATCAAGGAAAGCTATATTCCTTTGTATAATGGTTCACCATTTATTTGTAAATTGTTAGGGTCAGTTTGGTTTGGGGTCAAAATGGGGTGAAAATTTCATGAATCAGTTTTATTAGTAAAATTGTATTGAAAACTAATTCATGAATTTTGATAGAATTGCTTGTTACTGGGACTTAATTCCGAAAATGTCAAATTAATGATGTATTACTATATTTTCAGCACTAATGTACAAACACAATGTTACATCATGTATGCAGAAGAGTGCTTCATAAGAAAACTATAAATGCAAAGCTTCATTGAGTATTACCTCTCTTTGTTGCCCCATTTGACAATCACTATATAATTGTGAAATTGTATGTCACCACGATTATTACGCTATCCAGGTTAGGTTTTATGTTTAATTGCTCAACGATCCGTAGTTTAATTCTTACAGATGGTAGATTTTAAAATTTTATGTGTAGTTTTATATAATTAAATTATAAAATAATAAAATTATATGTAATTTAATAGTTTTATGTATTTATTTTTTAATAATCATTTAATGTTATTTTTTGGTACTGTTTAATTATCTTACTCTGAAAAACAATAAACAGTGGGATTTTAATTACTTTGCAACTACAGTTCTGATTAACCGAATAACCTCAATGGGGTTAGATTATCTGGCGAGTGCATCAGCATTTTGGTTGATTTCACCTGTAAAACTGTAGAAGTTCTCTCAAAGTCGAATTCGGAGACGCCCTTCTCGATCAGGTTGAAAATAGAGAACCCTCTCTTTATGCAGCCTGCAACTCCGTTCTACAGTTTTATCTTTCATCTTAACTTCAAATATACTCTTTTTTAATATTTATCTCTCTTTCATCTTTACTTGTTCAACTTCAACCAAGCACGGCATATTAATATGCCAGACTTCGTTACTTGATGCTTTCTGTAATCTTTGGCATCTAATGATTAGAGTTGAAAATGATTAATCCGTAATTAAATACTTGTCTTTAAGAAAATGTTTTAATAATTGGATATTTTAATTTATAAATTTCTAAAATTATTTACATTAGACGGAATAAAATTTATTAAAAGAGAATAAACTATTTTTATTGTATAACCTCCATTTTTTTTTCTAAAGATAGAATTTCATTGCTACGAATAAAAGGGAAACAAAGTCACACTAAGAAAATACAAGAGAGGGCATCTACCTAATTTCACTCCTTTGAGAAGGAAAACAATATCACTAAAAGGAAGAAACAAGTCAAGAAAAACAATCTCGTTATTCATTTAATTTTTATATTTTAATTTTTTTTAATTTACTCATAAACTCATTTTGTATTTCACGAAAATACTATAATCACATATAATTTGATTTGATATCTGTCTCACATCAGAATACAGTGGACATACATTCATCGTATTTTGGGTGGACAAAAAACATTTCTGTAAGAAAAATGACATAATCCCCATTAAATCCTAACAGAAAAACTAAAGAGCAAAGTAAAAAGACGAAAATTAAGTTATGGTCTTCTCCATTGAACATAAGGTCTTAAACTTGTTGTATAGAATATTTTTTTCTTGTACCAAGGCCTCGCTTTTTTTTTGTTGCATCTCTATGATTCGTAGTTTTGCTCAATAAATTTAAAGGTATTTTTATGCCATAAGGCCAAAGCATAAAACTCATTTGAGAAAATTAAAACTAAAATTTTCAGATTTACCATAACATAAGGCATTTATGAAAAATTCAACACCAAATTCCTCAAATCTATCTAAACTATGACATACAAATCTAAAAGATAAAAAAAAATTATTTAAAAAATACTAAGAACAACAAAAAAGAAAACAGATAAAGTTGTCGTCAAAAGAAACTGACAGCATCCCCTTGAGAGAAAACCCAAAGAGAGAAGACCAAAACACTACAAAAGGGGAGAAAGCTCCACAAAAAAAAAAAAAGTCAAGACAAAGAGAGTCCTAGAGTTACGACAACGGTGTCGCAATAATGTCATCTTATGAAGTACACTAACACAAGGCATGACATGAATATGTGAATACACTAAATTATAAAAATTACAAGACACATACTCGACATATATTAATACGTGATAAAAAATAATGTTTAAACATGTGGTGGATGCATGTTATTATGTGTTGTGCAAGCGTAAATGTCGATCACGTGTCCCACATGCGACATAACACTAAAATGATGTGTACATACTTTATAGATCTCATCAATTGGCATTTATTGTATAACCTTCCCTTAAAAAAATACTAATTGTATTCAGATGCAAAATATATCGTCAAGGCAACAAAATGTGATTCAAATAACTTTATTTTCTCCAATTAGTTCATGTCACTGTTACGAGAAGATGGATTACAGAATATGGCAATTTACCCCAGAAATGCATTGCGCATTGCGCTTTTTATTGAGGAGTGAGGAGTGAACACTGAAGAGTTGGGGTTGGAAACTTCGAACGAGGCCTACATATATCTGAAACACAGATGAACTCTGAGAAAATTCGTGGATATTTCTGCGTGCTGAAAATTCTTGAGCTATCTATTGCAAGCAATGGCTGACAAACAATCACACATATTATTGATTCATTTCATACCTCAGAAGTCAGAAGTTTGTCGATGTTTCAATTTTTTCAGCGCCTTGTTATACCCTTCACACACATAAGTCTTCCATAATATGTGTTGTGTGCTCAACAGTAATAAACAGAAACACAACAAAGTCATATATATGTACGTTACACCAGGTGGGGTCATTTTCAACCATGTCCATTCTGAACTCTGAAGGATTTCCTTTGCAGAAGATTTTTATTGTTGACAAATATCAAGAAGGTGCTCAACAAGACCAAGATTAGACAGGGCGCTTGCTGCTTACAGGTATAGACTATGAGAAAGTTCCCATTTGTGCCTTATCAATGTCAGAGCATAACAAAGATTCTTTTTCTCCTCTTATAATAAGACAAAAAGAGTTTGATCAATTTCGTTAAATCACATACGAGAAATTCTTATGTACACAAAGATGGAGAAATTTTTCTTCCTCCGTAGTCCACACATATATGATGATGGCAGCTCAATTTTGGTTTGCATATAATTTTCAACCTTCACATATAAAGGAAGGATAAAACAGAGAAGAGAGATTGACTTACAACCTTTTTCAACCAGGAATTAATGGGGAGTGCTGCTTTAGCTACTACGTATTGACCTTAATCTTTAACTTCTGATGTGACATACTGACAGTGATTCAAAATTAATATATAAATAAATCCTTAAGTAGGCAAACAGAATTTCTCTTTTTCGCTAATTGCTATCAGTTCCATTATACGCAGTGGTGTGCCGTTCTGTTAACCGCCCAATGCGAACAAACTTGACTGCTTGATGGTTGATAGGAGAATAGCGCGTGGCCGCAGGGCTGCCCTGGAGTCTTCGGGCTCTTTACCTTTTGGAGCTTTGGACGGCAGATGTGGGGCATTTTCACACTTTCACTTTCCCATTTTTAAATTATAAATTCATAACAATGTTTTAATAAAATATTAAAAATGAGGTATCAATACTTATATTTTTTATAATTTGGTAACCAAGTTATCCAGTATTTTATTAGTTGTTATTTATATTAAATAAATTTTTAAACATTTATTGTAAAAACTATAATTAATAAATATTTAACAACTTATTGTATGTATTATATTAATTTCCCAATATCTTAAATGAAACAATAATATTAAACACATATATTTACTCATATCACTTCACATCTATATAATTTTTACCATTTGATTAAAGATAGTTACACATTATTTTTTCTACACTTTCTTTCTAAGTTTATCACTTACTTTAAATGTGAGGAGATGCGACTATTAAAATTGTGTAAGAAACATTTTCCAAAATGAAAATGTGTTTTGGAGAAGGGAAGGATTTCACTTATAACATGTCTGCATTATAGTTTCTAAATCATGTTTTGACTTATATTTGTGTGACCTAGACTAGAAACCCGTGACTTGATCTATGGGCCAATCCAATTCTTATGCATTACAGATGTCACTCGAATTGGGTTGACTTGAGTTTTTGAATATATAAAATTTTAAAATAATTACTTGTAGAATTTGAACTTAATACATAAAAGATCATTGTAATTAAGTGCATTATGTCATAAAATCATGTGTTTGTATTGAGTTATGTTATTAGTTTTTCAATTTAATTATTATTCAATCAATCCAATTCTCAAACATGATGCTAGACTATTATCATTATTAGTTTGTTTACAAAATATAATTTTTTTTTTCATATGAATTATTTTTCATATAATATGTTTTATTATATTATTTTTTCATATAGTATTTAAAAAAAAATTGTCAGGCTTTTCCTACTCAATTGCTTGACCTACAATCAGACCGTTGACCAAGTGACTCGACCTTCTGATTACATTAACTTTCGATCCAGGTTATACAACTATAATTTGACTCAGTGAAAAATTAATCATTTTTTTTTACTTTTATTCAAATTATGGTTTAAGATCTAAAATCATGTTCAAATACAAACCAACCATAATTTTATCAAATATATTATTTGTGGATTTTGCACACCCTTAATTTGGGGTGTGGAAACTATAATTCAAGCATGTTATTTTTTTTCTCAATTAAATGACAAGAGGCAAACATATAATGGAAAAAAGTCTAAGATGCTCACCAAACAATAGATTATCTAGAAATTAATAATTGAAGGTATATAGGGGTGTTGAAAATTCGACCCATCCTACTAATCGATCTAGTCTGAAGTTAATTTAGACAAGTTCAAGTTCTAAAAATTAGATTAGGTGTATTTTTGAGTCAGATTCGAGTTATACTTTGAGTCATTTTAACTTGACTTTGTGTCCCAAAGTATTTTAAACTTTATACTTTTTTTATAATTAGTTATAAATAATAATTTTTTTACTTAAATTAATAACTTTTGCATAACATGATAATATATTTATATTGATATTATTTGTTTTAAAATATATATTGTAAAATATATCTTAATTTTAGTTTCTCACTTCTATAATTTTATGATTTAATTATGCATAATATTTTTATATATTATGTCTATATATCATGTTAACTCGTTTGGACGTAGTCATTATCGGGCTATGGTCAAGTCGAGTTCGAGTTCAGAAAAATCATCTGATCAAAATATTAGGTCAAGTCAAACTCATCCCAACCCATTCTATATACACTCCTAATTGATGGAATCAATTATAAAAGTTAAGATATTTAAATAAAAGTTTTGTAATTTAAAAATTAAATATATTATACATTTATCAAACTGGAGTACAATGTTTTTTCTTTTTTTGCAAAAATATTAAGAGAGAGAAGTTATCCCCCTATTATAAGGTGACCTATCGATAAAGAATTACTCGCATTACTCGCAGTTTGCAAGAATCAAACTCTAAAGCTTTGAGTCCACACAGTTCAATCAATTAAAATAGCTCTAAAATTTTGTGTATCTTTTATAGTAAAAATGAAAACTCATTTATTTGTTTGTTAATTGAGTTAATAAACCAAGTAATTTATAATTATGTGAGTTATCATTATTTTATACTTTAATTATATTTTTAATATTATAATTAATATGATATATAAATGATATAAAATAAAAGAAATCTCATATACACTTAGGCCTGAGAATTTCTCCATACATAGTCCATATAATAAAGTTGTTGGTTAGATAGAATCCAAGCCATAAATATCAAAAAGAGTAACGAGCCAATAATGAGAGGCCTTCCATGGAACTTCCAATCCCTCTCTTTTCCCTCATCTCATGAAACGGCATAATAATTGTAAATAACTTAATGAGAAAAACTTATACAAATTTTTTGGGTACAGAAAAGATACAGAGTGAAGAAAAGCCGTTGATTGTTTAGGAAAAAAAAAAAACGAAAGAGATACAATAAATAAAAAATATGAATGGTGATAATTTAATATATGTGAAGTTTATGTAAAACCGTGTATGTACATGTAACATTACTCTAACTCAATTGATCTAACATCAAATTCGAACTTCATCATCATAAAAGGTAAACTCATATTAGTCCAAAATAGAAATTTGAAAATACCATGCGCACATGTATTAATTATCAACGTAATGATCAGGGAGTGTATATATGTATGATATCCTTCTATAATATCTCTTACTGATATTAATTTTTATTTTCACCCTCATAATTTATCAACAAAAATAGATCATGTACGAAAAAAATCCTAAAGATTAGTTGCAGTAGGTTAACCTACATAGAAACAAAATATAGAATAGCATAGAATAATACAAATATATATACACTAATCTATATTCATTGATGTCATTCTAATATAGTGATTCAAAATAAATTAATTTAATGAATGAAAAGAAGAAAGATCAAAATGTTAAATGAAGAAAGATAATAGCAAAACCTGTATTAATTTAATGAAGATAAAACATTTAACTTTACTCTTTGAATTTAGTTTTAATAAAATGGTAAAATAATATATTTTCAATAAAAAATATATAAAGTCTTCAACTTTTTTTTTTTCAATTCTTACTAGTGTCAATTGATCAAGATCATATATATAGAAAGAGAGAAAGAGAATAGTACCATGGCATCAACCGCATCTTGTTTATAGCAAGAATTTCACACAAGGAAGTTGTCAACATATTCATGCATAATGATCATATAATTATCTGGCGCAGTTGTCCCGTTAAAAAGTCGAATTGATAATGGTGTATCTGATTTGATTCTTATGGATAAATAATTAGAATTTTATGTGTGATTGAAGAAGTGCTACATTGATTAGAATTAAGAAATGTATTGAGTAAAGACTATATATAAATAAAACGATCCATAGATTTAATGTTTGAAGAATTTAGATTAATATGTCATGTAAGGGTGACAAATAGTATGAATTTGTTTGATTTTAGATTGGATTAAAATAAATAGATCCAAAATAAATTATTAATTTATTTAAGATTTTTTATAAAATATTTAATATTATTCAATCTATTCATAATCAATTTAATGGATGAATATTCAATCCACTCATTTAAAAAAATATCTTTAAAATTTTTTGTTTTTTTTTCTAAAAAATATTTTTCTCTCTAAAATTTTTTTATCTCTCTCTAAAAAATGTTTTTCTTTCTAAAAATTTTTATTTCTCTCTCTAAAAATTTTCATTCTCTCTCTAAAAAATATTTCTCTATCTAAAAATTTAATTTCTCTCTCTAAAAAAATTTCTTTCTCTCTCTAAAAATTTTAGGACTCAACACTTTGTGCTATGGACTTTTAGGCTTTAGTAAAAGTGAAAGTGTTAAATAAAAAAAAAGAACTTGAAAATGTTCAATTGTTTGAACCAAAGAAAAAAAAGGTAAAATACATTGAATATCCATTGAGTTAGTTTTTAATTAAATATCCAATGCATGTTTTGGTTCGATTACTAACTATCCATAACTAAATTTAATCTATTAGATCTAATATAATAAAATATATTATTTTAATTAGATAAACTGAACTGATTTTAATATGGATGAATTAAAAATTAATGAATTTTTTTGTCAGCCTTAATTAATGTCATGTGTCAAGTCTTCTCAGTACAACAAAATTGATATATGGTAACCCTTCAAAAGTGCACTTTAAAATATACCAAAGTATTGCCTTTGATGAAAATTACACTTTTTGATCTTAATGCAACGCTTTTAAAGGAGTGATTTATTCAAACATGACCTATTATCTAAGGCTACGCTTTTCAGCATCAAAGATAATGCTTATCTTTTTCACTCTATAGGTAACCTTATAAAATTATACCATATTAAGATTAATTTAATAGTACATTTTTCAAACGTAACTTAAAAAAATGTGACCATAGGCCTCATAAAAAGTTACCCTTATAAAAGTGTTCCCTATTATGACTTAAAAATATACTTTTAAAGTGTAATTAAAAAAAATGTAGTCATAAGTCAATTTTATTGTAATGTCTATTATAATTTTTCACTTAGTAATCTATTAGATGCCTAATTTTTGTTTTTTCTTTTCTTTAAATGACTTGAGAAGTCAGTCTTGGACAAAGCGATTTTCAAGTTTGTGAATTTTTTTTCTTTTTGAGTGTTAAAAAGTCGGTTTGACTCAACACACCAAAAAAAATGATAAATAATATTTGAAGTGAAGTAGAAAGAAAAATACAAAAAGAAAGTAATATTAATTAAAAAAAAGCCCTCTCGTGGAGAGTTGCTTGCAATTGTGGAGACATTTATAACCATAAAATTGTTTTTCTCAAACAATTTTAATGGTAGGAATCAATTGAACTTCAACTTCAATTTTCTATACGTAAGTTTTTTTGATTTTTCATAATATTCTTTTATTTATAAGTGAGAGACTAATATCTCATAATATAATCAGATATTTAAACAAAAATTTCTCGTAACAATATTTTTTTATACACATAAATTTTAAAATTAAATTCAAAACTATACGATAGTCAAATCCTTTCACTCGAAGTATCATACTTTCCTCGTATACAAAAAGAAACAGATCATTTCTTATTGTTTGTACTTTTTAGTGCTTTTTGACATAGTTTCTTCCGCTTGATTTGTGAAGAAAAAAGAGAAAGAAAGAGAAAAACGCTTCAAAATTAAAATAAGAAATAGAAGGGTAAGCATGGCGGCTCATCGCGGCTAGGGATGGAAACAGTCAGTCAGTGCCACTTTCACTAAAAAGCCAGCCGTGTTATATGTACTGGCTTTGAACCTGGCCTGTTACTTATCAAAGGCCTTTTTTTTTGCCTGACCTGGCCTATTTAATAAGCCCTGCACGGCTTCGAAGCTTGTTTAGAGATTTATATTAAGGCTCTAAAATAAAGCAAAGCCAAGCCAACCTTCATATAGCCTCAAAATAGGCCTGGGTCTTTCAAACAGGCCTTGAAAGGCCATTGAAAAAAAATATATCATTCAAGTACAACTCCTGTTTCTTAATATCATTACTAATCAGTAATCACTCATTTGACTAAATAAAATATCATACACAACTAAAGTACACAAAATTCATCAAATTTAAATATCTCTTTCAAGTCACTTCAACATATAAAAAATGAAACTCTTTCAAGTATATAAAATACCTTTTTCAAGCTTATTCTCACATCACATTCATAACCAATTGGTCATCACTCATCATCAACATCATAATCTCAATATCAATAATACATCTCAATAATAACAAATTCAAATTATCCAATTATTACATGATCAAATTCAACAACACAATACAATAACTCAATCTAAATAGAAAAGTACAATCAACCAATAAAATGTCAATGTGCAACCAGCCAACCAACCATTCAACCAACCAACAAAGTGTCAAATCTTCAAGGTGATCTCTTCTTCTTGTTCAAACACCTTGAAAAAAAAACAAATTAATTATATTATTAGATCACAACACAATTTAACCACTACAAGAAAAAGAAGTATCATTTTAATATCTAAAATTTATACCTTTTGTTGTCTCTTCAAATTATACTTGTGGCTAAGCCAATTCCCACCACAAATGAGTGCTTCAATAGATTCTTCATTCAATCTAGAACGAAATTCATCAATAACTCTTCCTCCAAAGACTAAATGTGGACTCGATGCTATTTGTTGAGATCTGGAATAGCTAAAATGTCGCTGACCATTTTCGATAAAATCTTATATTTTAAGCTATTAATTTTCCACCATTCCAATGCATCTTTGAAGGAGTTAGAAACACCATCAGAATATAAAGACCCTCCTCAAGATAAGCTTCTAATTCAGATTTTATTGGGGGAATTGCCTCGCTTTTCACGAACAATACTCATGATTTGGTCAAATCCAAAGTGACAATTGAAGAACTAGGCAATTGGTAGAAGAGTTGTTACCACCATTATCAACTTCACCACTAGCAGATGTCTCTTCCATGAAGTCAACATACTCATCATATAATATTTCCAATGCATTCATCACCCTATCCAATTCTCTTTAGCCACATAATCGGTTCATATATCAAAGGAAAACAATAATTAACAACATGGAATTTGCACCTAGGATCCAAAACACTTGCAATGGCCATTAACATATTGCATTCCCCCAATATTTGTCAAATTTTGCTTTCATTGGGACTGCCATTGCTCTTATGAAATAATCATCATCATGGCTTTATCAATTACTCGTTTCACCCTCCAAACTTAGGAAGATACAAATTTGCAAAGTTGGATACTCAATGAGATGACATGGGTGGCTAGATTGAACACTTCTAAAAGTTGACATACCTTTTCAACCTTTCCCAATCCTCTTGCGATGGTTCATATTATAATGTGGCTCTCTTCCTTATAACAATTTGGAAAGACAATCTTGAACATCAAAGCATGACAACATTTTATAGGTAGAATTCCATCTAGTTGAACAATCAATAATTTCAAGTGTTTCGCTCAACAATATCACAAAATGCCTTCAACCTTGAATCATTATAATTAATATATGACACTCTCACGAACATTATGAATGATATCCTTAATTCTACCAAGCCATCCCTGCACCAACAAATTTAGAATGTGTGCACAACATCTGACATGAAACAAATTACCACCAAGGACTAACTTACTATTGAGTGATAAGTTATCCTTAAGAGTCCTTAGACATGAGTCATTGTAAGAAGCATTATCAACTGACATAGAAAACACTTTGTTTTCAATCCCCAAGCTTTTAGACACTTGAAAATAGCATCCGCCACATCAACTCCACGTCTAGGAGCATGTATTCTTTTGAATATTTTGCATCAATGAAATGACTGATAACCATGTATTCTTACTTGGTGACTTGATTTTCACATATCGTAGTCAAACTAATCTTGCTCACACCTTTGAACAAAGCCTTCAATTTTTTCTTCTTACCTCATATATTGCTAAACAATCACTCCGAGAAACTTTATGAAATTCAGGATTAGCATATTGGAAGGCCCATATAAAAACTTCATCCTCAACAATGCTAAAAGGGTACTCATGTACCATGATTGCAGTAGCAATTATCTCTCTCATTTTTTCATTTGAATACCTAACACCAGGTGCCATAAAAGGATTAATACCTAAGCTAGAAGCTTGAAATGGAATGGTGGGTTTTCTTTTGTGAAGCCATGTGCAACCTTCTTTGCATGCAAGAATTGCATGTCTCTTCATATGGCTAGTGCTAGCTCCCTTTCTCGTGCAAGCAAAATGCCCTTTACAAGACTTGCAAACAGCTTTCAACACTCCTTGAGATACTTCAGGTTTCATCAAAATCATTCCAAATGTACCGATGTCTTCTCGCCTTCTTCTTCTTAATAATAATGGCACAACCATTATCATTTTGATCTTTATTTTGATCACTATCAACTACATTATCTCCAAGCTGACTTGAAGTTGCTTGTTCATTGAATTCATTAGATGACATTGTTCCCTCAAGTGAAGAAGACATTAACTATACCTATAACAAAGTACAACATGAAAAAAAATGATGATACCGTTCAATTAATAAAATATAAATAAGATATAAATTATCGCTTAAGGTGTATAATAAGATATAAATTATAGCTCCATTTATAAAATAATAATAATCATATATTATATATCCAAAAACATTCAGCAATGTACTTTATACAAGATAATTGAAAGTCAATAACCAACATATGCCAGGAGAGAAACTACAAACACAAAAGCCAAAGATGGTTTCTTGTTTCACCTCACCATCTGCGGTTTGAGTGAAAAGATACCATTAACCAACTCTTGGACAATTTCAAAACAAAGGCTTAATTTAATTATATCTTGCAGTTTTAAAACAGAGGATTAATAACATGTCTCAACTTACAACCTAAAGACTTTAGGTTCTTGGATCCATACACTTTCGTTTCTATCTCCTGAAAGTCTAGAAGTCTGAATTGTATCACAGATTCACAGTAAAAGGCCTGAACTAGGGATTATATTTTGCACGGTCAAATAATGAAGCGAAGAAGTGGAAAGAATATTGCAGGAAAAATGAACAGGAACATATCACGGTAGTTGTATAAAGTATAAACCTAAAACTCATAGGTTGCTTTTCCAACAACTTCTACTCTTATTTCGGTGAAATGGACCCAAGAAAGAGATCTACGCTCATCCTTTTTGTACCCCCGAAGTTTTCTTTCTTCTCGCAAGTCAACAAGGCTCAACAACTTCGACAGAGAGAGGGCAGAGGCTAAGGCGCTGAGATAAACACAATAACACCTCTACTTTTCAGCTAGAACTAATAGTTAATTTAAATCCCAGAAAATTATTCTTACACAACATCTATTTACTCACGCTTTTATATACCATAAACAGATCAATTTATTCGTAGCAACTAGCAAGCAACAAATATCATCAAAGACAAATACTATTCAGTACTCGTGTCGTGGTCAGTCTAAATTTCATTATTACAGCACTAGAAAAATTAATCATGCAGCATAACACAACAAAGAATTTGTGAACATGACAACACTTCACATTCTTTATTGATTGATAAACATTAAACAAGAAGGGGGGAAAATAAAAATAAAAAACTCACAGGGACAGTATGGGGGATCAATGTCGTTGGGCGAAGAGAAGGCGAATGCGAGGCTAAGAGACCGACTGAAGTTTCGTTGTTGGTGCGTGGAGGAGAGGATTCTGAGGGAGAGCAGTGACTCGGAGTCTCCGAGTGCGAATTGAGAGTGAGAGGATGAGAGAGTGAGAGCGAGAGGCGAGAGCAGAGGACCGAGTCGAGAATGGTGCGTGGAGGAAAACGAGCGGCGATTGGGATTTGGGAGTGCGAATTGAGACTTGAGAGTGAGAGGTTGAGAGAGTGAGAGGCGAGAGAAAATGAGAGAAAGCAGAGACGAGAAATGAGAATAGCTTCACGTTTGTCGAAGGTTCCTAGTTAACAAAAATGACACAATTTAAGTATAAAACTATAAAATATGCAAATATAGGTATAATAACTAAGCGTAACTTAGTGGTCATGAGTTTTTAAGTTACCATCCGAGTTCGATCCTTGCAATCGGGTTTTAACATAATTTTATATATTATATTAAATATATTTATAAGTAATATTTTGATAAAGCTTTGTTGAAAGGTCAAGTCGGCCTATTAAATAAAATAGGCTTTTAAAAAAGCTTGAGCTGTTCATTTTCTAAATAGGAAGGCCTCTTTATTTCCACCCCTAATCGCGGCTATGACTTGATCAAAGTGAAATGAGCAAAGCAACTAGTAATTAATTAACACATGACACCCGACATGGGTTATAAAGTATTTGGTAAAAAATTAATGAACATTATAAAGACGTACTAATGAGATGAGGTAACAGAATAGCGGGGAAAGTGACTAAATCGTTCGGTTAGTTGACTGCTATAAATACATAATGCATACGTACTCTGAGACAGAAGTACAAACAATTAACCACGTAACTCCAATTACCAAATTAATGAGGATGTGCTAGAAACAAAAAGAGGGAAATGGTCCATTTACTTAACACGAAACATAAGCATGTTTTACTGGTAATTTAGCATTGCATGCATATATAATACAATAAGAGTAAAAGCCACCAAAAAGGTCCAAGAGTTCAATTATGTTTTAGGTGGTTTTCAATTAATTTTCATATAACATAAACATGTATTCAATTTACAATATACTGAACTGTTCTTAGCTCCTTCAGTGGACTATTTGACCTGGTTACTCTGATCACTCCAACAGATATGTGACGACTGACGAGTAGAACATTCTACCCGCCATTATTCTATATTTCTTACTAACCTGGTTGGTTCAAACCTTTCGGTTAAGAGTTTTACTATATGTTTTTAAAAGTTCTTTTTAATAATTTTTTAATATTAAATAAAAAAAGTATTTGATGAAAAATTAAATACATTTCATGTTTTAAAATATAAAAAGTATTTAATATTTTTTTATTTAATATTTAAGAGAATTAATAAGAGAATTATATAAAAAGATTTAGAATTATTGTAACATGCATGTTATCTGGCATCTTATTAACTACAGATGAATAAAATGTGGTTGGTTGTTATTAACTATACGTTGTCAGAAACAATGCCCCGTATATTATCGATGAGGAGACGAGGTCGTAGGCGCTGAACTTCATTTCTGAGCGTTGTTCATTTAGTGCAACTGTACAAGCCTAGCTATACCCTCAGTGGCCACTGGCCCTAAACCATGACTCTTTAGGCCTTCTAACTTCCATTGCTGGCAGGAAATGTGTACATGCATTAATGAGCAGACCAAGTCATCATCAAACCCCGAAAATACAAATTTTTAGGTTTTTTTTTTTTTTATCTCCGATTGCATGATTAATATATCAGTGTATATATATTTTTGATAAAGCTGAAGTGTATATATGTAACAGCGATAATCTCTTTAACCCATTGTTTGTTTTAAGAGAAAATAAGTGGAAAAAAAATGAGAGGGGAGAAAATGAGATGATTTTGTACTTTTCTCTCGTTTGGTTGAGGAGAGAAAACAAGAAGAAAAGAAAAAAAGCCATGTGGAACCCAGTAAAATGTTTTCTTTGCATTCTTGCGGAGAAAATGAGAGAGGATGAGAGAAAATTATTGAAATGACATTTATATCCTTGTGTTTCTCATCCATGGAATTGACGAAGAAAACTGATGGTTGAGTTTCTTTGGTTTACTCTTCATTGATCTACAGTCAGGACCTTTACAGAAAAATACCCCAACATGAGTTCTTGGCTTTTAAGCAAAGATCACTGTGTACCATTGTGAATGAGTGGTGGAGCTAGATGGAGAGAAAGGATCGGTCATAGAGTCAAATGCACATACTGAAATAGTGAAATAAGAGTGATAATTTGCAATAGTTTTACCCAAAAAAAATAAAATGCATAGGAGGTTGGGGAGAGGGGGGCGTAAAAGAAGCAAGAAAGGGTGGTCGGGGGTGTGTGGGTGGTGGATGGAGGGTGTGGGAGAAAGAGATGGTGACATGGCAAGAGCATGAGGGAGAAGAGTCGTTGGGATGCTAAAGAAGGGGAGGGGTCAGACGTGGAGAGAATACAAATAGTGGGAATGAGGTTGATGGGATGGGGAAAAGAATGAAGACATTTTTTAACAAACAAATAAATAAATAATTTAATATCAAAATGAATTTTGAATTTTATAAATTAAATTTTTAATCAAAATTATCATAAAATGTATTTATTTACATAATATATTGCACAAAATATGTTTAATATAGATATATATAAAATAAAAAAAAAATTGTATCTTATTACATTTATAATAAGGATATGTATGTTATTTCACATAATTATATATTTTTTTTTCATTCACTTTTTTATACAATCTTCATTTTCTTTCTTTCAATTTTCTCTTCATCCAAACACATGAGGAGAAAACATACTTTTCTCTTTATTTTCTCTTCTCTCTATTTTCTTTCTTCTTATTTTCTTTCTTTTCATTTTCTTTCCTCATCCAAACAATGCATAAAAAGGGGGGGGGGGAAGGGTAAGTGCTTCATCTCATTTTTTAATTTTACTTAATGGGAGCATATATAATTACCGTGCAAAGCCCAAAAGAAGGTTGCAGGACCGTCATTTTTAAGTTAACCTAAATTTTTAAATTTTGAAATACAATCATTTCCCCTTCGAAATTTTCAATGCTTTATTTGGCAAAGGGAGAAATTATTAGTTATACATAAATATAATATATTATCTTTATATATATTTACAAAAATTTAAAGAGAGAGAATAATTTTTTATAATGAGTGAGTTTAATAAAAAAAAATTTCTCTTTAATTTTTTGTATTTTATATGTAAAAATAATGTGTTATATTTGTGTATATGTAAGAATACCTCTGGTTATGTTGTAAGTGAATTTTAAAATCGAAGGTTATATACAAATTTGAAAAAGTTAATGTCATGTATATTTTTTTGAAACACAAAAAGTTAATGTCATATATGTTGGGTATCAGAGTTATGGAAATAGTAACACATAACTAAAATAGAGTTAAAAAAAATTAAAATTGATACAAAATATTTAACGTGAAAAATTTCCTTTAATGATAAGGGAAAAATCACGGGTAAGACTAGAAGATTTTTACTATGTGAAAGAAAATTACAAGACCTCTCTTTAAATACAAGGAGAGAATAATAAGAGAAAGAAGAAAACATTTGGGATGATATAAAAGTTTCACTTAAGCCTCTTTATATAGGCTCTCAAGAGCTTCTATGGTTTATAACTCACCAATGTGGGACTTTGGTGCAACAATTCTCCCACTTGAAGATTTGATTGAGTCAATCATATCTTCACACCACTCTTTCTATATTGGCATTCCATGTTGCTTACGTTTCTGATAGGCCCTAGGAGGATCAACACCAAATAAACTTGTCAGTATTGATTGACTTTGTCATAACATCTGCTAGGTTGTCTTCGGTGTGAATCTTCTGCATATCCACACTCCCTTCTTCTACTATTTCTCGAGCAAAGTGATACTGGATACCTATGTGATTTGTCCTTGAATGAAAAGTTGTATTCTTTGCAATGTGCAAGGCACTCTGACTGTCACAATACACAGTAATTATCTGCTGCTTGTGCAGAGTTCTTCCATTAACCTTTTAATCCAAATAGCTGCCCTACAAGCTTGGGTAGCTGCCATGTATTCAGCTTCTATAGTAGATAAAGTTACAACAGTCTGTAACTTTGATAACCAGCTCACAGCTCCTCCTGCAAGTGTAAACACATAGCCTGTAGTAGATTTCGGTTTATCAAGATCACCTGCAAAATCTGAATCAACATATCCCCTGACAACAAACTCAGATCCTCCAAAACATAATGCAGTACCTGAGGTCTCTTTAATGTATCTTAGGATCTTCTTAATAGTATTCCAATGCTCTTTACCAGGATCTGCCATAAAACGACTGACTGTACTAATTGCTTGAGCAATATCTGATCTAGTACAGATCATAGCATACATAAGGCTTTCCACTGTTGATGCATACTGTATTCGATACATTTCCATCCTCTCCGCTTCATTGCTAGGACACATACTTGAGGATAATTTGTAATTGATAGGAAGTGGGGTAGAGACTAGCTTACAATATTGCATGTTGAAGCGCTACAAGATTTTCTTCAGGTAGTTCTTTTGAGAAAGCCAAATCTTCCTATCTTTTCTGTCTCGGTGAGTTTGCATCCCTAAAATCTTGTTTGCTGGTCCCAAGTCCTTCATATCAAACTCCTTAGCTAACTGTGCCTTCAATTCTTGGACTCGATCTTTGTTGGGGCCCACCAACAACATGTCATCCACGTACAACAGCAAGATGATAAAATCATCGTCACCAAACCTCTTGTAATATGTACAATGGTCTGAACTGAGACTGTTGTATTTGAAGCTAATAATGTCGAAATCAAATCTCTTTTACTAACATCTTGGCGCCTGCTTTAGATTATACAAAGATTTGGTTAACCTTCAAACCAAGTTTTCCTTGTCTTTTTCTTTAAAGCCTTCTGGTTGGAGCATATATATCTCTTCTTCTAGCTCTCCATGAAGAAAAGCTATTTTCACATCTAATTGTTCAAGACATAAATCAAATGCAGCACACATAGTCAAGACTACTCTGATAGTGGTAAGTCTGACAACTGGAGAGAATATCTCATTGAAATTAATACTCTCTTTCTGAGCATACCCTTTGACCACCAGCCTTGCACGATATCGTTCCCACTTGATCATTGCCATCTCGTTTGGTCTTATAGACCCATTTGTTACCAATGGCTTTTCATCCCTTTGGAAGTTTAACAAGTTCCCATGTCTTGTTTCTATGTAGGGCTTTCATTTCTTCTTACATTGCTGTCATCCATTAAGAAGCATCTGAGCTACTCACAGCCTCCTAAAAGGTTGATGGTTCTCCTTCTTCTGTTAGAAGACAATATGCATCATGGCTTGCCATAACATAGTCTGAGTGTCATGATGGTTGCCTTATCTGACGAGTTGACCGCCAAACTTCTGTATCATTGGCCTCATATGGTTCTTGTTCCTCGTGCTCTGGTTCTTGTTCTGCTTTAGAAGAATCTTCTTCTCCAGCTTTTTCATCTATTTGTACCGTAGTAGTCTCTTTCAAAGTGCTAACATCTTGTTTACTATGCAGTTCATTTTCTACAAATATCACATCTCTGCTGACAATAACCTTGCGGGCAGTGGGATCCCACAGGCGATACCCCTTAATACCATCAGCATAACCCAAGAATATGCATTTCCTAGATTTTGGATCTAACTTTGTTTTTTCTTAGGAATTGTACATCACATATGCAAGACATCCGAACACATGAAGGGAAGAATAATCTGCTTGCTTGCCATTCCACATCTCCATTGATGTTTTTAAACTTATTGTAGTTGATGACGATCGGTTTATCACGTAACAGGCGGTTTTGGCTGCTTCTGCCCAAAAAGACTTAGCTAAGCCTGTAGTTCACAACATAGCTATTGTTCTTTCTAGAAGAGTTCTATTCATCTGTTCTGCTACAGCATTTTGTTGAGGCATATGCACAACAATAAACTGCCTTTGAATACCCTCTTATTTGCAAAATGAAAAAAAATTATCGTTTGTATATTCTCCTCCATTGTCTGTCCTCAAGCACTTGATCCTCTTTCCGGATTCAAGTTCTACTCTTGCTTGAAGTCCTTGAATATAGGAAACACATCTGACTTCTTCTTGATCAGGTACACCTATAATCTCTTGGAGTAATCATCAATGAATGATACGAAGTACTTTGCTCTTCCTA
This sequence comes from Ormosia semicastrata, assembly GCA_029884595.1. Classification (NCBI taxonomy): domain Eukaryota; kingdom Viridiplantae; phylum Streptophyta; class Magnoliopsida; order Fabales; family Fabaceae; genus Ormosia; species Ormosia semicastrata. Next base: position 13,798,038 of record JAQQTO010000041.1, read on the forward strand.
AGGACATTTCGGATGACTCTCACACATCAGAATGAATCAAGTCTAGTATGCGCTTGCTTCTAGCAGTTGATTTATCAAACTTTAACTTATGCTGTTTGCTTGTAACGTAGTGCTCACAAAAAGGTAAGTTTACCGATTTGAGCCCAGGAATGAGATCACGTTCCGCGAGAATCTTCAAACCACGTTCTGACATATGGCCTAATTTGCGATGCCACATTGTCGTTAATTCTTCTTGGTTGGCTAATGCAACTGATGCGTCAGCCTTTTGCAATGTCTCTCCCTAAAGCATGTATAGATTTGCCGTGATCTTTTCTACTTTCATCACCACAAGATCACCTTTAATCACCTTTAACCACCTTCAAAATCTCACCTTCAATATGGGTCTTGCACTCGAGGTCATCGAATTGCCCAATAGACAATAAATTCTTCTTTAAACCTTTCACATGTCGTACCCCTTGAATTGTGCGAATAGTACCATCGTGTAATTTTATTTTGACAATACCAACTTCAGCAATCTCCAAGGCATGATCATTTTTCATGAACACAGATCCTTTTGAGATAGGTCCATAAGAGCTAAACCAGTCTCGTTGTGAAGTCATGTGTCATGTTGCTCCTGAATCCATTATCCGAACATCAGTGAGTTGTTTTCCATCTTTGGAACCAATTGCTACTTTGCTGTAAAGAATTTTTCCATCATTCGAGGTACTCGCAACACATCCTTGAGAGGTTGTTGCTTCAGGAGCTTTTTCTGCATTTTTCTTGTTATACCAATAATCTTTCTTCAAGTGCCCTTTCATGCCACAATGGTAGCATTTGAAGTTCTTCCTTCTTTGTGACTTTGATCTACTCTGATCTCAGCTCCTACTAGAGCCACAGGTTACTACGGTGCAGGATTCAGAAGAAAATTCTTAGTATGTTCTGTGGTTGCAGCATTGACTGATCTTCCACATCAGAAAAGAATTATTCTTATTGCTGGAAATAAAGTGTGGCAGTGTGGGAGTGTATGTCTAGAAAAGTTCTGGTTAGGAAAAACTTGGTATTTAAGTGTGTTCATTAGTGACCTACCTCTCTTTTCTGATAACTTTCTTGGTACACTGTTCACGGTCTATGGTCACTATTCCAGTATACGATACTATTCCAATATACGATACTATTCACGCTATGGATACTATTCACGGTGACTATTCATACATGTAGTTGTATACTTTTACAGTGATTGTGAACACATACTAGATTTGTTTTAGTATACAATAATACGTACACTACTGTTCACGTATACGGTATTATTCATGGTGAAATAGTGTAAGCCGGTTCAATTGAAAATTATTTGGTGTAAAACCATGGCGACAAAATATGAGATTGAAAAGTTCAATGGGAGTAATTTCTCCTTATGGAAATTAAAGATAAATGCAATTTTGAGGAATAACAATTGCTTAGCAGTAATTGAAGGCAGGTCTACTGGGATACCTGATGACAAGTGGAAGGAGATGGATGACAATGCTGTTGGTAACCTGCATCTAACTTTGGCAGATTCAGTTTTGTCAAGTGTTGCAGAAAAGAAGACGGCGAAGGAGATTTGGGATGCACTCACCAAATTATACGAGGTCAAGTCACTTCACAACTGGATATTCTTAAAAAGGAGGCTTTATACTCTTCGAATGACTGAATCCACAACAGTAACGGATCACATCAACAATCTGAACACCTTATAAGGACTATAAACATCACATATCTCCACATTAATATGATATTGTCTACTTTGAACTTAAGCCTTTATGGATTTACTCTTGGACTTTTATCTTAAAAGGCCTCATACTAATAGAAATATATGTCTATACTTATACACACATTATCTTCCCCACTTCTAGTCAATGTGAAACTTTAGTCACACTCCCAACAATATAAACTTAGTTTATATTTATTACAGTTATTTTAGTAGATAAAAAATAGGTGATTGAACTATTCAGATAAAAAAAATAGGGAAGAAAGTAAAACTAAAATGGCATACAGAAATGTTTATTTCAACTCACTATTACCTTACTGAGGCAGAAAAGACGCGTCCTATTGCTTAGAAGTGTGAACAAACTTTACGAAGTTGAATATAAGAGTAACGTTATTCATATATATTTACACACATATTATTTTATATTTAAATAATTTTTATAATTTCATTATAATTGGTTATATATTATTTTTTATATATTTATATTATAATTTTGTCACACAAATAGATATGAATGATATAAATTATAAAATAATGTGTGAAAAACATTTTTCAAATGTAATGGACGATTAAAAATGACGCATTAGATTGTACTGGCAAATAAAAGAACTCATTAGCCAATAGATTTTTTTTTTTCAAAGAAAAAGAGACAATCTCGCCGAACAATTCAATTAGTGGGAAGGTTCTCATTGATTTATTTAGTTCACAGACATAGTGAATTGATCTATGATTTAATTAATGTTGGAATTAAAATGGTGATAATGGTCTCAGTAATAGTAAAAAAGTGGTTGTAGTTGCTACCCCTAATTGTACTCATATGTAAAGTAATTTTTTTTATCTCTTTATTTTCTGATTATCAAACAAACAGCATTAATCATTTTGCTTAAATATCTAATACTTGTTTCCCTCTTTAGGGTCAAGTGGCTTATGACCAAAATGAGTTTATAAGTTCAATAAAAATTTCTTAAATTCAAGATAATGTTTTGGTATATATATATATATATATATATATATATATATATATATATATATATATATATATATATTGAAAATACGTTTGGAAATACAAAATTTGGAAATTGATTTAATTTTTAAATAATATTTAAAAAAATGAAATTAGGATTGACTTGATTTTGAAAACAAATTCATTATTTGAAAATTTATTAAAATTAGATTTTTTTCTAATTTAAAAATCATTCTTATTTTAATTGCATACATGTAAAAAGCCACTTAATTGTTGTTGAGCTTAAATTATTACTAAATTACATCACTGATTTTTTTAATGATTTCACACTCAATGTAAGGTTACAAAAAAAAAACTCAGTGTAAGGTAAGATTATTTATACATCTGTGTGGCTATATTAAGTAAGTTTTGGTAGCCATTGAAAAAAATGGAAGATAATTTTTCCTATAAGTGTTGCTAATTGTATTTTGATTTTGACATTGTTTTTCTAAATTAAATAAAGAAAGATTCTTACATGCTTTCGGAATTTTGTTTCATTAAATATATACCACATCAGTAAAATAAAATCAAGCAATTACATTAATAAAAGGAAAATACTAATTCCTAGTAATTAGCTTTTGCAAAACTTTTTACGAATAACTTGACATGTTTATTTCTCCAATGTTTTTTTTTTTTGAAAAACTTAAGTAAAATTATTTAAATACTTGTGGCATTATTCTTTAAGACAAATATAATGTGTACTAATTTTTAATTATTTCATTATCTTTTTCTAAATTTTTCTTAATGAATGTAAAAAATGATATACATTTTGTTTATATTAAAGAACAGTACCATAAACATATAGATAACTTTATTTCAATTTTATCCTTTATTTTTGTATTTTTTTTCTAACAATCCTTTCATTTTTTATTTGCAACATTTGGGCAGTTGAGAAAATAAAATAGAGGTGAACCAGATGACATAAGCCACTTATTTCGTAGCCATAATTTGTAGAAAACATTGATGATATTTAGCAGTTCTCAGTGGAAAATTAATTTGATAGCAACACGTGAGTTGTGATTAGCAAGATCCTTCCACGCATCTAACTCTTTCCGTTCACAAATTGTGAACGTAGGTAGGCCTAGGCGTAAAAAACAGAAAGTGTGACGTTTTGGGATTTAACCGCGTATGCATGTCGCTATACTCTTTACAGTCCACAACCCCACGCTGATACGTATCCAGTCCCACGCCAGGCAAGGGTCAAGGAATCTTCTAGCCCTTCACTTCTATATACAAATACCCATCACAATTCACAACTCTCCCCCCTCAAACCCAAACTACAACTTCTCAAAAAGCTCGAGTTCACAGACTGAACCTAAAACGCAAACCCAACCAACACAGCAACAAGAAGAAGAAGAAGAGAAACGCCAAAAGCAATACAATTAACAAGAAACCGATCCATTAGTTCCAGTTTCAGTTCATTTAATTCCTCTCCTCAAATGACAATAAAGGGATTCAGAAACATCTTCTTCAAACCCTCACCTTCATCATCTTTCCCACCTTCCTCTCCTCACAAGACCTTCTCGGATTCAATAATGGAAGAAAACATTGAAACCGCTCGCTCCATCATAACAAATTGGGACCCACTTCCCAACGACCAATCTCTTTCATGTCCATTCGACAAAGCCAACCCTCTCTTCAGCAACACCCGCCAGGAAGCCAAACAGTACCTTAACGCCGTTAACAACCTGCAATCCGCTATGCAGCACCTCGTCGCACAGGATTCGTCCTCCGAGAAGCTCGTGCAAGCTCAATTGTTAATGCAAGTTGCAATGACCAGGCTCGAGAAGGAGTTCTATCGGATCTTAGCCCATAACAGAGACCACTTGGACCCTGAATCCGTCTCCGGCCGCTCCTCCACCGATCACAGGAGCAGCGTCTCCGATTACGACGACGAATACTCCGAGGAAGAGTTCCGCGTTGCCGGCGACTCGGTCTCGGAGACAGAGAGTGTATCCACGGTTGGCATGGCGGATTTGAGAGCCATTGCGGAGTGCATGATCAACGCCGGTTACAGCAAAGAGTGTGTGAAGATTTACATCATCATGAGAAAGTCGATCGTGGATGAGGCACTGTACAATCTCGGAGTGGAGAAGCTCACCTTCTCTCTGGTTCAGAAGATGGATTGGGAGGTGCTCGAGTTGAAGATCAAGTGCTGGTTGAACGCCGTCAAAGTCGCCGTCGGCACTCTGTTTTCAGGCGAGAGAACTCTCTGCGATCACGTCTTCTTCGATGAGAGGAATAAGATCGCGGAGTCCTGTTTCGCTGAGATTTGCAGAGAAGGTGCAATGCTCCTGTTTGGATTCCCGGAAAACGTGGCAAAGTGCAAGAAAACTGCCGAGAAAATGTTCAGAACACTGGACTTGTACGAAGCAATTTCTGACAATTGGCCTCAAATTGAGTCCATCTTCTCGTTCGAATCAACATCAAGCATCAGATCACAGGCTATTGCTTCGCAGGTGAGGCTCGGCGAGGCGATTCGAGCTATGTTATCGGATTTTGAATGGGCGATTCAGAAGGAGTCCTCGAAGATTCCGGTGCCCGGCGGTGGGGTCCACCCTCTGCCGCGCTACGTCATGAACTACATCGCGTTACTCGCAGATTACAGTGGCGTACTCGCCGATATAGTAGCCGATTGGCCGCAAATGCCGTTACCGGAGTCTTACTACCGAAGTCCAGATCGCCCGGAAAATCCGTCGTCGGAGATAGCGGAACGGCTAGCGTGGCTGATACTGGTGCTGCTCTGCAAGCTCGACGGCAAAGCGGAGCTCTACAAGGACGTTGCACTCGCTTACCTGTTCCTCGCGAATAACATGCAATACGTCGTCGTAAAGGTGCGCAAATCAAACCTAGGGTTCCTGCTCGGCGAGGATTGGTTGACGAAGCACGAGGCGAAGGTGAAAGAGTACGTGTCTAAGTATGAGCGCGTGGGGTGGAGCAAGGTGTTTTCTTCGCTGCCTGACAATCCCGAGGCGGAGATGCCGGCGGAGCAAGTTAGGGCCGTGTTTCAGAATTTCAACGCCGCGTTCCACGAATTGTGCAGTGCGCAGGCCTCGTGGGTCGTATCCGACCCGAAACTGCGAGACGGAATCAAAATTTCGATAGCTTCGAAGCTGGTGGCGAAATATCGGGAATTCTACGAGAAATGTCGGGTCGGATCGGAGTCATTTATCAGATTTTCACCCGATGATTTGGGGAATTATCTTTCTGACATTTTGTATGGGAATGGGATGAGAGACTCGGGTTCGGGTAGCGTTTCGTTGCATTCTCCTTCTTCTCCTCATCGCTTCAATCGCCCCTAATGTTGGAGTACTCGCCGGCAGCGTCATGGCCCACCTCGTGTTTCCGTTGATGAAAATGACAAGAAAATGGCCCAAAGAGCGTACGATAAGGACAAAATAGAGTATATTATATAGGATTTTGTGCACAGTGGCAACAACTGACGTATAGAATTATATATGGCATCCAGTTGGAGAGATGTTTGAAGAATGTTCCATTCTTTTCTTTTTTATTTTGTTCTTTTCTCGTACATATAAAGTTTGATGAATATACATCCGTAGATTTTTTTTTTAATCTATATAGTTCAAAGATTTAAGGTCTGGAATCTTTCTCTCAGCAAGATGCTGTATAAACTATTTATAAAAAAGAGAAATTAAATAATAAAAAATACAGTTATCTATAATTTATTTAAAAATCTAATATAATATTTTTATTTTGAGATTTACAATTTGAAACAATTTTACAATTATGCATGTGTAAAACATGTATATAGCATTTTTTTTTTATTTGAACACATATAACATTACTTTGTATGGTCACCAAAGAAGAAAGTTACATTACTCTATATCTAGGTAATACCTAAATTGATTTTTTTAAATCAGTATTATTACGTTATTGCAATTGGATCAAAATTGGTATTCTAATCCAGTCAAAAAAAAAAATGGTATTCCATATGCTTATAATATTTCATACGCTGGTAAGCTTGGTTTGGTTTTAACTGTTAAGCCTAAACATAAATTAAAAATTTTCAAACTGAACCAAATAAATAATATTTTAATGATTTAGGCAAGCATAAAATATAGTTTTTGCATAATTAACTATGTGAGAACAAATAAATTAAAATTTTAAACTTTAGAAGTTTGTTTTTTTAAATTGAATCCGTATTCCATACCATTGAAGTAAAAAATTCGTGGTTAAAGAAGACAATAATTTATAATAATAATAATAAATTTAAAGAACTTTTTGGTATGAGTTCAATTTAAACTAAATAGGTGCGATTGTATAAAAAAAACTAAATAAGTGAGAAACAATCTACTTTTTATTATACAAGAGAAGAATTTCTCTTCCTATAAAATAATAATAACAATTAAAGAGAAATATGCCAATATATTTCAGAATATTGTTAATTTAGTTCAGATGACTGGTTTGGTTTTTGTAAACTAAAACTATATAAATTAAATCAATTAAAAACACATTAAATAGGATCAAATTAAATTAATAATCAGTAAACTACATCAAATTAACTAATTTATTTCAATTTGATCAGTTTGGTTTAATTTATAAAATTCCCTCCTACCGCGAACAATAGGGAACTGGTAGGGACAGAAATTACTAGTTTCCTATTGAATTTCTGGAACCACGCGTAGAATAAACAAAGCAATGGTGTCCACTGTCCAGACTCAAAAAAAATCCGAAGTCCATAACCAACTAACCAAGCTGTGGAAACCCTTACGTGTTACGTAGAATATCAATGACTCAATTAACAATTTTGATTTTGTTACACATTTTCTTTTATATTACTCTTTACATTTTTTTTAATATTATTTATCATACATATTTTTTTTATTACTTTTTTTTACTAAATCACATACCGTTAAAAAAGTATAAACAATACATATACCTTAAAAAGAATGTATAATTAACATTTTCTCTGAATTAAAGGCTTAAGGAGCAGACACGTGCAAGTTAGCAATTTGGCTATATATGATTTTTGTGTTTTAATTTCTTTTTCTTAACGTATTGTGGTAATATGATTGCAGCGGCAGTAGTACCCCTGCCTGAGCATCAAGAAAGTGCCAATTTACCCATCTATTTGTAGGATTTTTTAGTTTCGTGTTTTACTTCATCATGAGTACTTATAGGTGATAATCATTTTTTTTTGGGTGCAAGATGGATCATCAATTAATTGTTTATTTTTTGTGCTTTTTCTTGTGACACACAATTTTAATATCTCAAACAAAATAAAAAATACTGAAATGAGTGATCAATGTTAAAAAAAACAAAAACAAAAACAAAAACAAAAAAGAGATAGGAGGAATCAAACACACAACGCTAAAAATATATTGAAGAATATCAAGATTAATATTATGGGAGATATCAACAAGTTGGCTTATATTTTTGGTAACAGTTTGACCACCATAGTAAGTATTTGAAAAATTATTTTTTAATAATATGCAATATAGATTAGATTTAAAGTGATAATACATTAAAATAAATTTTTTAAAATTTTTTATATTCCATAAAAAGACGTAGTTTAATAATGTATTCTTTGAGTTGTTTCCTTTCTTTTAAATTCAAGTCACCGATTAGGATATTTCTTTTATAACAAACACATAAATCACTCCTTGGCTTTGAATGTCTTTCACTTGACAATGAGTAATGCTACACCCACAAGCAAATTTCACTAAGCTTAAGAATTTAAATTTCATTTTTTTTTTTGTCTTTGATCAATATATCCCCCACATATATTGGCATGAGACTAACTCCTTATATATTGTCACAATTAAAAAACTCTTTAAATAATTATTTTTTCTATGATTTGAACTTCAGTTATTTCTTTGAAAGTGTGACTCGTTTAATATTACATCTAACCCTTATTAACTTTCATATTTAAAACAACAATTGACACACAAGTCCAAATTAAATCCAAACAAAATATTGATTATGCTTTTATCAAAACAAAGAACAACACCACTATTTCTATACTTTGCTGATATATATTTTTGGTCCAAATCTCCTTATTTAAAAGGAGTTAGGGTGATTATGGGTCAATATTATGAGTGACCATGATCTGCTTCAGAATTTCAACAACCTTGGAGTCAACAGCAAAACAATATGACCTTCCTTCTACAAGATTTACAAAAGAATATTTAATGTAAGGATGTTCAAGACTTTGACCCAAAGCTAAGGTCCAACTCGACTAACCCACCTCAGCTAAGAGAAATATCTATGAGGAATTTGGAAAGATCTTTTTCCTAATTGTTAGGATTTAAACGAGTCGAAAAGGATTTCTTTAGTTATCATCTCAGAGAGGAGATATATCCCATCCTTAGAGATAAAGGAACTCTCCTATTCTATTACAACTGGAAATCTCTTTGAATATCTATATATAAGGGCCTAGCCCGAGATATGATCAACAATCCTACTCATTCCTTTTGAGTTACATATCTTCAAGGTTGAAGTGTCATTACAAATACTTTCCCTCATTGTCACTCCAGTCACCAGTAGGGGTTGCAAAACAATTCATGAACCCATAAACCATCAAATCCATCCTCCTTTATATCCATCCAATCCATCCATCTATTATAATTAATTTTAATGGATTGGATTAAATGGATCACATTTCTTTTGTATGGTTAATGGATTGTATTGGATATCCATTTGACAACTCAACCTACTCTCCCCAGTATCCCTTTACACTTATTCATCCCGCTCCTGTTTCCTGTGCATTTCGTTTTCAGTTTTAACGCTTTATCGAGTTTTGCTCAGCATTCAGCAATCATATGTATTTTCCTTTGAGCTTTTCTTTCTTGGAAAACAAACACCACCACAACATAGTAAACATCACTATGACAGAGTAAAGAAAGAGGATAGAGAAAGTGAAGGGAAGGGGAAGAATACGTTTTGGAAAATTATTACATACACACAAATGTACTATACACACATTTATATAGAGTGAATCTTATTATCTAATGAGACCCACTCCATGTTAGTATGTGTATGATGTATTTGTGTGTATACAAAAATACCTCATAAGTTTTAGAGGGAGAATGTGAAATAATAATAGAATGAGATGAAATAGATAATGGTGTTTTGAAGAAAAGATGTGAATTTATCTTAATAAAAATTATTTTAAATTATTGAATTGGATATCCAACTATTCTATTTATTAAAATAGATTGATGGAATAGATTGAATATTTATTTATTAAATTATGCTACGGATGAATTAGATGATTTTAATAATTTTTTAATGAATTTTAAATGAAGTAGTGGTTTATATTTTATCCAATCATTTTGATCAAATCCAAATCCAACCAATCTAACCGTTTGCTCACCACCAGGAAGGACTCAAGTAGGAGCGAAACAGAATCAATAACTATTTTGTGTGTATGCGTAAAAAAAAAAAATTTCGTTCGTAAAACTGTCCGTTAATCCATAAGTACTGCCTAATTAAAGAGCCACAAGATGGACCCTGCCTGCAGGAAATCCCTTTTTTTGTTCCAGTTTGGGTTTCTAACAGGTTTCACAGCTATTATGGGCTAAACAATTATTTTGGATCACGCCGAGCACAAAACATAATTGTAGCCCAACTATACGTTTATATAATTAGTTGGGCCGTTTAAATCATGGGCTAATAACATATATAACACGAATTCGTTCACTAACAACCAGCTCGCATGTGGGTCGAGTCGAGCCAACCCTTTTGACACTACTACGTGCAAAGTTATTCAACATTCAGACCAAAAAATAAGAAGAAAGTCTAATGGAACATATTTGCAAGGTGTCATTAGCTAATGATGGTAAAAAAATAGTCAATAGATAACAGATATTTGCAGTACAAATTTTATTTGTGTGGAAATTATGTATAAGCTCCCATATGGGAGTACCATGCCTTAAGCTGTGAGAGCCTCACCTCATAGGTTCAAAATCTAACTGTGGTAAATAAAGTGTTCTATGATGTAACAACTTGGAGTAGAAATTATTTTCCTTTCGGCATAGGTCAGTATCTTATAGAAAAGAAAAAAAAGGAAGAAAAAATATCATTTTTCTCACATGAAATCTTACCAAAATAAATTTCTCTCTCAAAACTTCAAAATGTTGCTCCTCGACTTCATTCTTGGAGCATTAAAACCAGAGGCGCAGAGGGGACATTCATATACTTAGTTGATGGCTCCATAAAATAAATTAAATTTACACATAACCTCTTTAATTAGTTATTTGAAACTTTTGTGTAAATAATACAATCTTTTTTATCAAATAAGATTTACTTATACAAAATTTAAAAAAATTAAAAAAAAGTAAAAGAAAAAGAAAAGACTTGATTTTTTTTTTCATATTATATATGTTTGACACTAAATTTTTGACTCTGCCCCTGATTAAAATAATTTTAAAAAAGTGAAGATGATGAAATGAAGTTATTTCCTCTTCATCATTAACTTTCCTTTAATCATAAAATACGTGGATTATTTATTTAGTTCAAACAATTGTGATTTATATGAAACATATAATGTATATAAAAAATTAAAATCACAATAAAAAAAATCTTTGATATTACAAGCACTAACACTCTATAATAAATAAGAATACTCTATAAAATACAATTTATTGTCGAACTTCATGCGCATATAACATTTAGTATAATGGGTCATACATAGTCGGTGATACCCCTCCTTGCCCTACGAATGTATTATCACCGTTCACTTCTATAGACTATAGTGACAAATTTGTACGTTATTGTTGCTTTTTGTATTATCATATGTCTTTCCTACTCTCCGAATTAATTTGAATCGCATTTCTAATCTCTTTTTAATAACAAATTTTAAAAATAACTAATTCTTTGAAAAGAATAAATTTAAAAGAGTAATGATAATTATCACAAAGAACTCTACAAAAACTCTTTTACGAACTGCCTGCATGATTTTTGTCGAATCATTATATATATATATATACCTAGCATTTGTTAACCTAATGCAGCACAAGTGAGTGCCACATCCTCTCGTAGTGGCTTTCGTACCCTTTGTGGTAAATAAATAGCACCGCTGGATAAAAAATATTGATTGTTATGTGACTGTGGGATTATCAAGTGAGGAACCATCAAACTTAAGTTCGTGAAAAGGTAGATCATTTTCGTGCCAGTTCCGCCAAAGTAATGCAATCCATGGACCACTACTAGTTCTGTACGTAACTTTCATATTAAAAGCCCAAAGCTGTTTTCGTTTTCTTCTCGCCTTCATTCTAAAGCTGTCATAATATCTACTTATCTAGGAGTAATAATTCTTACACAATTTTAGGAATTATTATACACATGCAGTTGCATATATAATTATGTTGAATTGAAAAACTAATCGAGTCTAATTAAATTTAAATAAACTTATAAGTGTAGTTGTGTATACAATTATGAATAATTAATAAACCACCGTATTGTAGCTCAAATTTTAGGTAATCAGTTCAAAATGCGTATATCATAAGTTTTTATAAATTAAACGTGTTATAAATATAAAATTTTAGTTTGAATTAATATAAAATCATAATTTTATACATGTATCAAATGAGGTGTTGCCACATCATTTAATTTTTAACGTAGCATTAAAATTAAAACATCAATAAAAAAGTTTGATAGCTGCTATATCCTCACTTTTTTTAATTAAATCACAATTATATGTTTTATCCGCATATTATCTCCACATAGCTTCAGTACTTGTCAAAGAAATTAATAAAAGTTATTTATATGTGGGCTTTGTTAATTGTTATCATCATGATACTGAAACGACAATTAATTGGTTCCAAAAAAAGAACATGAAACCAAAATTGGTAAACCTCTGTAAACTTTAATTTAACAAATTCGGCTATAGAATTAAAAGGCTTCATTCTGTAATATGTACTTTTTGCTTTGCTGCAAATCAGTATTAGTAGCTCTAAATCGAGAAACTAATGAATTGACCATGAAGCTTAGAGATGTTGTTGTCACCATCATCTATGATAAGATTCATCTTTGTTGTTGGATGCACTAAACCAACAAACCAATGCAAACAGTTGTCCTTTCAACACAGCCAGGAAGAAATCGTTCAAATCAATGAATAGATATGCCACCAAGAACAGTTTCTTTCCCGTAATTAACTACCCTTCCATTTCCATCATAAAGTTAAAGTATATAAAAAATAAAATATGTAAAAAAAATTTGGCCCCAAAGAAAAGAGAGGCCTGCCCCTGATGTTATGAACGTGATCATGAACAAAGTTAAAATCATTCTTAGCATTATTGACTTATCTTTACACCTTTCTTATGAACCCCACTTTTAAGTGACACAAATTAAATAGAAAGCCACAGCACTACTAAAAAAGGGAAAACAAAAATGACTTGAAGTTAACGATTGTGTTGAGATCTTATGAAGTTATCATGCATTCATGCATGTGACAGATATAAATATCCCTTTCTCATTGTTCAAATTCAGTGTTGCAGGATCTTTTAATATGTTGAGTGTATTGAGTTTAAACTAGGTAGACATAGACCGAATCTTAATTAAGATTTAAGACTCCACTGCAGCACCGTGGGTATTTGTTAAGAGGGCGTCTTGAGGCATTAGCCAAGGCCCAACACTATTACTGCTATTAATTTAGGAGGACTCATGAGTTAAGTTGGATCAAATTTAACTTGACTGAGCCAATTTTCTTAGATTTGGTAACGGTCTGGTTATGGTTCGACTAACGACGATATTGAGACTGAATTGATGTGAAATTTAGTCAAAATGTAAAATTTAAATATTATATATAGTTAAATTTTAAAATTTTAGAATTAAAATCAAGTGATATTTTATAATATATATTTTTAAAAAATTATATCAATATAAAAATATTATCATGTTATATATAAAGTATTAATTTAAGTGAAAAAATTTGTAATATATCCCTAATTTTTTTAAAAAATTATAAAGTTTAAAATATTATAAAACACCCAACATGATTAAGCTAACTCGAAATATATATAGTTCAAACCTAAAAATATATTAAATCTAATTTTTAAAACCTAAACTAAACTTAATTAATTTCGAACTGAGTTGAATTATTCAAGAGAGTTGGGTCTAGAACATATATAGCACCCCTAGCTACTACATATGCTCAATGGAAAATGCAAATTGAGAGCATAGCTTAGATGTGGATTGATTTATACATGCAACTAACTTGCTCCTTTCCCATTCATGACAGACAACGACATGTAAACTAAGAGGGAACAAGGAGATTATGTTCCCGTTCTCCTTGGCCGCCGCCTCATTAATTTGGCACCGAAAGCATTTTGTGTTCTTTTGTCTCCTTCTTTCAAGTTTTCCACAGCTTGCTGCACTAATTTTATCATAATACAATGATGATCTTCTTTTGGGTTTGGTAGATGACTTAATTAGTTAAACAGGCTCTTGATGCTCAACTTTAAGCAGTTTCCGCCGAGATGTTATCGGACGTTCAATAACTGCTCTTAGTGGCGCAAGAGATTATTAAGTAAGTATTTTATTGTATCATTTTTATAAACAGCAATCCAATCTACTTGTGAATATGGTTCTTCACGACAAATCGTGATCAGGCAATATTTCTCATAGACCATATGCATACGCAAGTACAAATTAATGTGATTGGGACTGTGGGTCATGTATGCAATAAATTAAGTGGAGTTTTTACGAGTTGACTTCGATCATAATGTATTTTGAAATCTACGGTTCTACGTACCAGTTGAATTCAATCGTAGAACTATAAACTTATTTGGGTATACGACTATTTGTTTCACGAAACACACAGGAAATTATACACGTGAAAGCTTATTTTCATTTGTTTTCTTTCGATTGCTTGGCCCTCCGTTGACTCTACGAAATGAAAAAGACTAATTAAACTCATCCAAGCATTTATTTGATCAGTTAGATACAGCATGCACATGAAGGTATTAAGTGTTGATTGACATAGAATGAATTAGTTAGGCATTAGTGTTGACTGATTTACATGTAGGACATGTCCAAGTCTTGATTATCGAGAACGACTTTGCATTCATTTTATGTAATTGTCGGGTTCCAATCCAACACCAACCAATGCCGGGTGATGGGATCAGTATTACGGTCATCTTGAAACTGACCTATCGCAATTTGAAGCCATTATTATTAAGGAAAAAGTTAATCATATATCACTTTTAAGGATGTGTGTATTGTTCATACTTTTTTTAAAAATGTGTAATTTAATGAAAAAAATAAAAAAAAATATGTATGATAAAAAGTATTAAGAAGAATGTAAAAAATTATGTGAAAAATAAATAAATAAAAAACCAGAGTTATATTATTAACAAACATTGAGAGTTATGAGTGCTATAGCTACCTTAGTCTATATAGGCATTATAAACTTCAAATTCCTATTTGGATAAATATTGTATGTTTTTATTATGATTTACATTAATATTAGAAGGTATTTATATCTAGCCAATAGAAAAATAATTATAATGCTGATAAAAGTTGACTTAACTAGTAAAATTGAGTAGAAAAATATTTTTTTTTACAACTCAAATGAATAATTTTGGGATAACTCATATAAGTGGTGTATGCCTTTAAGACAAGTGATAATTCTAATTGTTTATGTAATGATTTTCTTCTATTATACATAATAAACTGAAATTTAAATTCACTGCATAAGTAATAATGATTACTATTTATCGTTTCATTGATCATCACATGGTAATCTTTGTATAAGATGTGGTGAATTTTAATTTTAACTCACTATGTGTAATAGAATAATATCACTACATAAGTAATTAGAATCACCACTTATTTGAATTGTCTTAAAGTTGTCCATTATGAGTTGTTGGTACAAAAAATAAAACTTTTCAATTTACAAAAGAAATATATTGACAAATAAAATATTTTAAGATTGATTTAACTAAAAGTTAAAATTCGATCATATAATAAAAAATACTCCTTTCAATTAAGATGTTTTGACTAAGTTTTGCAGGGTAAAGGTAACTTGAAGACAAATTGTGAGCTTTAAAGGGTGTGTTTCACTTCGACAAATAAATATAATTGTTTGAAGTCACAGCAAGATCAAAGTAGAAAAGTGAGAACACTTACGCTAATTTACAAGATTTGCATAGGGTGCTTTTTGAGTTCAGAAGATTTAGAAGTAGACTCAAGATAATTAAACTTAAAATTTAAGGTCAAATTCAAGTATTAGAATTTGAATTCATGGAATTTATAGCGGTTGAGTTTGTAATACAAAAATAAGGCCATTATTATTATTAGATTAGAAAGTTACTTGTGTGAGAGACACTTATCTTAATTTTGTTATAAAGTCAATTACTTTCTTTGTTTATAAATACTGAGGGCGTGAAGGCATTTAGGTGATTGAAAAGTACTTACACAAAATCTTTAACTATTCCCATCATATCTACCGCAAACTTTAGAGGATTCACAGAGACTAGTTCAAGTATGCCTTCCACTTTTCTCTATTTGTGTACCTTTTATCTTTTAATGCAAATTTAAAGTCATTTCTTTACATTTCTTGCAATTTTCTTCATATCGAGTAATTCTTTGAATCATTTGATTTTTTTACTTGCTTTCTTTAACTTTCTGCAAGTTTATTTGTGAACTAACTTTACTTTCTTACACATTTACTTTTCTGCAGATCTTTATTTTTCATTTTTAATTGTTTTCTTTACTTGGTTGTTATTTTAATTTTTGAGCAAGTTCATTTCATTACATCTTTATTACTTTTCATTTATTATTCTATACATTTCCTTTATTTTCATTTAAATTCTAACCGAATTTATCTTTGTTTAAGTTCTATCATTTACTTGTTCTTTTTTTTATTGTATTATTTTTTTCAATTTTCATTGTTCTACAAGTTACACTTTCAGTTCTTTATGTTTGATTATTTTAATTCGCTTACTAGTCAATTTTGATTATTATTTACATTTTTTGCACTTATCAGTTTACTTAATTTCAAATATCAATTTACCTTTTTGATAAGTGATTTGTTAATTCTTATTCTTCGCATCAATACTTTATTATTTTCTTGTTTAATTTGAAATAAGTTTATGATATTCTTTTAATTCACAAATCACCAAGTACTTAAGAGTCATTGAGAGTAAGATATTCCCTTCCTAGAGTGATAACTAAAATTATCGAAATTTGTCTTTAACAAAATTTATAGTAAACAGTTATACAAATAACATGATTGAATTCAGCAGCCAGTGTCGACACAAAGGTTTTGGTTTTGATTTTTGTTAGTAATTCCTCAGTTGTAAGTCATATATAAGTATTATTGTAAGTCATCACTAAAATTTATGACAAGTCATGACTTTTTTATTATTTTTAATGATTTTCAGGGTATTGTCATATTCTTTTGGTGTAAGATCAATCCATTCGAGATTGATTAATACAGTTAAACCCTCTTCACAAGTGAAGTGTTCGTTTACTACTATGCCCAACTTCTTGTGACTGACAAGTTATGATCTCAAAATGGGGTAATTCCGGGCTCTCTCCCCTTAAATTTTGTATATAAAAGAAGAAAATAATTATAATAGATTATTTATTCATTATTTAATTAATAAGTATAACATGAGAGTAATTGCTTACTAAATAAATTGTTGTTAGTTATAAATACTTATATTAAATAATTTATTTAAGTTATAAAAATGTGAAGAGATACTTTGTAGAAAAGCCTGTGGTTTTTTAAGGAGTAAACAAAATATTATGTAATCTTATTTAATAGTGAATTTAACTCATTTGTTAACATGGCATGTAGCTGAACTACGTTATTATAACATAATTTAGGAAAAATTAATGCTAACGAATGTTATTATAGAGTAATATTTAATTTACAGAGTCAAATAAAGTTAAAATTATTAAAATGGACCATTCAATTTTTAATTAAAAAGAACGATTACATAATTTTACCAAATAGTCAATACTATTCTTAATAAAATTCTCAATCCTCCATCTCTTCTTCTTTATAAAAAAATAAAACTTTTTCTTCTTCTCTTCGGATTCATTACCAACCACTTTTGCTTGTGTTTGCTGGGAATATTGCTCCTATGGATCACTTGTGGAACTAGCATGGCCTCAGCAAGGTGTAATTACAAAAAGAATCCGACACCGCAAGTACAGGTGCAATATTGCTGGGAATTTTGCTTGTGTTTGCTGGGAATATTACTCATGGTCATGTACCCAATACAACACTACAAGTACATAGATGGGATTCACAATCTATTGGTTCTCTTGATTGGAGGAATTCCAATTGCCATGCCAAATTTTTTATCTGCTACTATGGCTATCGGTTCACAGGCTATCCTTCTTGCGGCAAGGGCTTCTAGGACGTCTGCGAATCATGATGCCATAGATGCTGCGATTGTAAACCAATTCAAGGTGTGTGGAAGCAAATTTTTCTCCTTTTTTATTTTGGATAGAGAAGATATGGAAGATTGAGAGTTTCATTAAGTATAATATTGATCATTAAGTAAAATTAGATGGTCCTCCTATTTAATTAAAATTTGAATAATTTTTTTATTATATAATTTTAACATTTTTTATTCTTTTAAATTAAATATTATTCTTTAATAGTTTTTAGCATTAATTTTCCCTATAATTTAGAACACCCATGAAACATATAGATAATCAATTAACGCACAATTGATTATGGGTATGGGTTTATGTAAATGATTTGTGTGCACGTCAAAGTGTTTATTAGAGAGGCAACCGAAGCAAATAAATTTGTAATTCAATTAGCACCTACTCAAGTCTTTAAAACTTGAATATAATGTTAATGTCTCGCATTCGATCCCCCAAACAATTCACCAATCTCCCTTTCCTAGTTCCCTATCCAAATACTTGTGCCTCTTATATATTTAAAAAAAAAAAAACTAGAGTGAGAGAAAGACTTACTCCAAGATTAATAATCTTATGTCATGTTGGATTCAAATTCAAAGATTGATCATTTCATGGCCGGAGGATATAATATGAAAGAGAACACTTAATTATCATTATTCAGCAATATTATTTACAATTAAGTATAAGTGGGCTTGACATCACATAAAATTTTAAGATATTAAATTTGTGGGTCTTTTTTACTTATATAATGTTCTTTCAATATAAATCTTCTTCACACATATATATCTCAATCATATTTAAATTTTCAAACATTATTATTAGATTATAGTAACTTTGACGATGATGTATTCCACCAATATCCTTAATTCCATGCAAAATTGCAAATTGTTAGCTAATATTTTATGCATATATCTTTTTTTTGGTAATATTATAATTTAAGCTTATGGCGGCCTACTTTTAATCACTTAATCTATACTCAATGCTTTTACGCATCTACTTTGAAATGTACTCCATACAAGACATCTATCATAGACTCAAAATGTTTGGGTTCATGAATGAATTATATCTTTTTTTAATTTGACAGTATTTATATATAGATTTGAATGTATGAATATTAATTAAAATTTATTATATGTATAATTATTCATAAAAAAAAGTGATTTAATTAAATTTTTGTGTAAATTTAAATATTATTAATTAAAATCTATAAAAATCTAATCTTTTAATCTTGACTATTGATTTATTTTAATAATAAATATCAAAAAGACCATGGTCCACCTATGTACCACTTTTTGGACGGTCCATGTTAAACTTTTCCCTCCATATATACGAAGTTTGTTTCCCTTGATGGTACCTTAGAGAAAGTTTGAATCCCATCAAATGTTAATATACAAGGTACGGAGCTTCAGGTCGAGTTTAAACTGCAGATATAATGAGATGAACCACAATTAATTCAAAACGCGTCTTGATTTTAACTAGGCTTGTTGAAAAATTGAATTTGATTACCTAACCAAATTTTAATATTTTGTACAGGGTACAATCAAACACGGTTGTGGGTTCCCCTTTCAATTGTGTGTGTAAATATGAATCAATCGTGGCTGCTATATAATTTAACACTCCAGATATCTCTATATAATGATTTTATGCAAGATTACGGTATTCCCCTTTCTACCACATTTCTTCTTTCTTAAATGTGGATTACTACATCGGGTAAGCTACTAGCTGTGAACTGTTATGGCTTTTCATGTTGTTTTAGAATTCTACAACTTCTGCAATTTCTTTATTGCAGCGTAAACTAGCTGGCTATAATATAATATATCTCGATCCACCATTTGAAGAAAAATGTTGTTGTCGGGGTCATATTATGGTGTAGAGACTTTAGAAACAGGGAACTCTTCCTTACACATACTCAAGGTGTGACTAGTGCTTCCTTTGTTTCTTGCAATAAAGGTTGACACGAAAGCTTCAAAGAGATAAGTTTGTTGGGAGTTGAGTATATTAATAGAGAAATCCTTCGGTGGGAATTTTATTTTCTACTTTAACTATGCAAATCAAATTTTTACGTATGTAAAATAATATTATCTATGTTAAAAGACGCATATAATTAAATATATTTAATTTTACATATGTTAAAAGATTTATTTGCATGCTTAAAATAAAAAAAATATCTAAAAAATTCTTTATATAAATAATGTTTCTTATATATCATATGTTTCTTATATATCATATGTTGTCACACATCTCTCATATTTATAAATACGACACAATATATGTAAATGTGTATAAAGTATTATTCATAGAATGACATTGGGTGTTAGGCCACTTCACATGGCCAACTCATTCACTCAGTACGTACTCCCTTCTTATAAAGTACTTCGTTTGAATTTCAAGCCCATCAAATTCTCTCTGTGCCTCTGTCGCCCACTTCTTCCTATCTTTCTCTCTTCTCTCTCTCTAATGGAGTTCCTGACTATATTTTATGTTGTTACAGTGTTGTACTTGTGTTTCCTGATCTGGAAGTTGTTTGATCGGAGAAGGGAACAGGAGTGTTACATTTTGGGCTACCAATGCTACAAGCCAAGTGATGATAGAAAGCTTGGAACCGATTGTTGTGGCAAGATCATAGGAAGGAACGAGAACTTGGGTCTGAATGAGTACAAGTTCCTCCTGAAAGCCATTGTGAGCTCCGGCATTGGGGAGCAAACTTATGCTCCAAGAAACGTCATGGAAGGCCGTGAGGCAAATCCAACATTGATGGATGGGATCACAGAGATGGAAGAGTTCTTCAATGACAGCATTGCCAAGCTCCTTGCCAAAGCAGGGATCTCTCCCTCACAGATCGATGTCCTTGTGGTAAATGTCTCTATGTTGGCTTCTGTTCCTTCCTTAACTTCTATAATCATTAACCATTACAAAATGAGGCAGGACATAAAGGCTTTCAACCTCACTGGGATGGGTTGTAGTGCCAGCCTTATTTCTTTGGACATTATTAAGAACATTTTCAAGTCCCAAAAGAACAAGTGTGCTCTTTTGGTGACTTCTGAGTCTCTCAGTCCAAATTGGTATTCTGGGAATGACAGATCAATGATTCTTGCCAATTGTTTGTTCCGGACTGGTGGCTGTGTCATTCTTTTGACAAATAAAAGGTCCTTAAAGCACAGAGCCATCTTGAAATTGAAGTGCTTGGTAAGGACTCATCATGGGGCTAGAGAAGATGCCTATAGTTGTTGCAATCAAAAGGAAGATGACCAGGGTAGGCTTGGATTTTACCTTGGGAAAAATCTTCCTAAGGCAGCTACAAGGGCTTTTGTTGATAATTTAAGGGTATTATCACCCAAGGTTTTGCCAACTAGGGAGTTGCTCAGGTTCATGATTGTGTCCCTCATCAAAAAGTTGAAGAAAAGTAGTTCCCCTAAGTCTGCAGGTGGGGGTTCTACTAAGTCCCCATTGAACTTCAAGACTGGAGTTGACCATTTTTGCCTCCACACAGGAGGAAAGGCTGTGATCGATGGCATTGGATTGAGCTTGGATCTCTGTGAATATGATCTTGAGCCAGCAAGGATGACACTGCACCGTTTTGGGAACACATCAGCTAGTAGCCTGTGGTATGTGCTAGGGTACATGGAGGCCAAGAAGAGGCTCAAGAAGGGTGACAGAGTACTGATGATAAGCTTTGGTGCTGGCTTTAAATGCAACAGCTGTTTGTGGGAGGTAATGAAGGATCTGGTGGATAGAAATGTGTGGGACGACTGCATTGATGATTACCCACCAGAGTCCTTGGCTAACCCTTTCATGGAGAGGTTTGGTTGGATCAACAATGTTGAGGATGCAAGCACCTTCCAAGTTCCAGATTTTCTCAAATAAGGTTATTGTATCTGATTTTACAGACAGCGTTAAAAAAAAAAGAAGATGAAGAAAGGACATCTAAATTTTAGATCTCCTAAAAGGCATCAATGTTATTATGCATCTGGATTACATTTTTCTGTAATAACTATACTTTATTATTGTTGAATCCCTCAAGGGTTCATTACCCAATAAGGTGTGCTGTTTCTAATATGACTGAAGCCTGCTACACTGTTAAAAGGGTATTACTGTTTTCATTTCCTGGTTTTTATTTGTTCAAATAGGTTGTGGTAATAATTTTCCTTTTTAGCAAAAACAAAAAAAAACAAAATTAAGAAAAAAAAATCTTGTATTTCTTTTATTAAATTTGTAATTTTCATTAATTCTTCATGAAGATAGGATATATATGATGAGTTTTGATAGGTTGTTCATTTATTCTTCATTTCTGAAGTCAACTGTTCTTTTTGTCAAATAATAGAATTTTCCTCGTCCAATTTGTCAATTTCCTTCAGATATATTGTACATTTGCCTTTCGTTTTTGTGCAATGAATTTGAATTTTTAGATAACGAAAGCCTGTATCTTTTACGTGCTTTCTTTTACTATGGCACGTTATTTTACTAGATAGCAGATATATATATATATATATATTGGGAGGGATTAAGTTATATTAGTGTAAGTTAAAGTTATTTTTATATAATTAATTATTTTTTAATAAATAATTTTTTTATAAATTTATCATTATATTGAAAGTTTTTATTATATAAATTATATTTATAAAATTTTATATTAATCTAAAATAATTTAATATTTCATTAATATACGTTAAGATTAACGTAATATATCTTTTAAAATATAACATATATTAATGGAGTATTAAATTATTTTGAATTAATATAAAATTTTATAAATATAATAAAATTTTAATAGAGTATAAAAATAACTTTAACTTATACTTAGTGTATTTGATTTATCATATATATATATATATATATATATATATTTAAATTTTACTACCGGGCCTTGGACCACCCTGAGGTAAAGCCGTAAAGCTTAGGAGTGCCCCACCGGGACCCTAGAAAAGGGTGAGGGAAAAGGGCGGGACTTGGGAGTGCATATTGCGGGTATCGAACCCCTACTCTTTTTGTCAAACAGGTGTGCATACCAACTGAGCCGAAGTTACACTAGATAGCAGTTTTATTAGGCCACTGAAGTTGTATAAAATTTTAAGATAACTGCTATTTTGACTATGATACAGATATATGAGTGGTTAAAATAAAAAATAAATTTAAAAATAACACACCCTTAACCTATTATTAGGATGCCATCTCCAATTTTCGAAACTTCTAAAGAAAATATTTTCGTAAAAATCAGCATTTTCTAAATTATAAACAGCAGTAGTTGCTACTTTTGAAAAATTGAATGGTCAAACCAGTTTAGTTTATCTTTCTCTCCTAGGAACAAATAGATAGGGAGTAAAAGGGCAACATGGTGCTACAAAGCTCCTATTATGTATGATGTGGAAAGGGTTGAACTCATTATATGGTTCTCTAATAAGTATTCTTATCTTATACTTACAAGAAGTTGATTTTGTTATTCGAACTTGTGATCTCAAAGTTACATTGTGACAATTTCAACTGTTATGCCAGATAGGGAGTAAAAGTTTTAAAGAAAAGTTTTGATATTTATTATTTTTAAATTTTAATTATTTTAGTTTTTAAGAAAGATTAATGTAATTTTTATATAAAGAATCTATGATATCGGCAATCGGCTTATATAAAAGCCAATTAATTATAACAAAAAATAATATATCAACCAATCACATGATCATACCATGCTTACACAATTATTCATAGTGACCTCGTAATTTAAAGGTAGGAAGGAAATTTTCAGAACTTGAACAATAATCGATCCATCTAAATTTTGCAAAAGGTTATGCATGAAGGCTGAGAGATGTAAGGACTAAACATGATTTATTATAACTATGTCAAATTGTGGGATGGGAAGTGCTAATTGCACCCTAATTGCACTAAAAGTCTGAAGTTATCTAAGTAAAATTTTAGTAGTTCTAATATTATATGGTCGGATCGATTAAATTTGAATACTATGAAAATGGTGTATATATGATAACACTCCGCTTGTGAGAAAGTGTGCACGACTCCATGGCATGGTAAAAGTAAACTCACTCACATGTTGTATTTATTAAATACAATTAAGTATTGGATTAACATTAATCAATTATTCAGTATACTCTTATGTATTATTAATGTATCAATTATGTATCTATAGCATTATATAATTTATGGATATATAGCAATTGGGTAATTAATATGAATGACCTATAATGGGCTAGGTTATTCAATAGTAAAACCCATTGAGAAGTCTCTTCTCTTAGCTGATGGGAATAGAAACTAAGCCCCATTATTGGTTTCTATAAGAGGTAACAACCTCTCTTCTAATTTATGCCCCCAATCAGTAATAGGAGAAGTCTACTCTCAATTCTCTCATCTCTCTCTCTTTCTTCATCTTGGCATAAGCAACAACAAAGAGAAGGATCATGGATCTAACCATAATTCCAGGTTCTATCTCATCTTGATCTTGTTAGTATGAACATGCTATATTATTTATCTTAAGCATAATTAATTAATGCTGTTTTTAGTCATTAATTTCCATCAATTGGTATCAGAGCTACTTAAGATATTAATATGGCTGTTTTTTGAAAATTATTTTCGCATAAACCAACTCAAGAACCCCAATTTTTTGAAATCTTCGAATTCGACCTTTATCTTTCAAATTGATTGAGGGTTATTGATCATATGTTATTATAAAGCTTATTTGTGAGCTTAATTGGAGGAAATAAACCGTACAGAACCGGATTTTTTGGAGAAAACCGAACCAAATCATAAAAAAAAAAACCCGTTTTCGTGTTCTTGCTTGATCTCTACTTTTCACTTGATGAAACTCAAAATTTGTTGAGGGCTTCTCTAGATCGGAACACAATGATCAACATACTGAAAAATCATTGTGTTTCGTTGGTAAAATTAGAGATCTAGCCTGTTTGGTGTCGCGGGTTGCTCAACCCGTTTAAGAAACCCATCCATTTCTTAGATCTGTTTCTCCACGATCTTGGATGGATGATTCATGAAATTGACATGGGGCTTCTAACCACGGTGGTACGGTGGCCCCATTGTCGGAAAATCGAGGCTCAAAATCGCGTGAAATGGGAGATAGAAACGGGTCGTGGTCGCAGGTCAAACGACCGGTGCCTGTGCATCCGGGTGAAGAAGACGACCACCCTGCGAAGCCGGTCGCGCCTTTGGCGCGTGGGGCGCGTGGAACCCCTTCCCGATGCCATTTTTTCCCAATTTTTTCCAAAAATTTTTATTTTAATATTTATTATTTTTGGTAATTTTTCTGGAATTTTTTGGATACTTTTATATTAATTAATTCCGGAATAATCGTATTTTTCAATCTTTGTACTCTCGCTTATGGACACGAAAATTTTTATGCACATTAATTACGTTACTGTAACACTTATATGTATCATACTCTCTCTATTAAGGTGTTGCGGTTAGCGAATAAATTTTTAGGTCTTTATATGAATTAAACAAAATATATTCTTGTTTAATTTCATATGCTTTTATGAATAATATGATTTTTTCATATTCAGTAAAGTTTTTGTATAATTGTGATCTTACCTATCGTGAGTGCAACTATACAAAAAATTTATTTATTTTTATTATATATATATATATTTATGTAGCATTAATGATAATTATACTCTATCGGTATGTTTATTACTAATGTGATTGGTTATTGATACAATGCAATATTAATTCTTGGATCATGTCAATCATGTTTCGAGTATCCTATCGGTATGAGAAATTTTCTAGTGACATGAGATTTGTGCATTGTACTATTATTATATTTCTTATTTGTTATGATTTGAGACCCTTAGGCGAAATCATAATAATTAAGAAAATTTATGTTTGGCTGAGCATACGGAATCATTTAATTCTATAATACCATGATGATTATATTTTCATGTGTATTAAATGTTTTCTTGTTGTTATGGTACCAGCTTCTCTGCCAACTTCAGTTAAAATTCTTAATGGGACAAATTATGAGGACTGGAAAGAATCTTTGGATTTATATCTGGCAATAACTAACATGGACCTAGCTTTGAGAGAGAAAGAGCCTCCAGCTCTTATGCATGAGTCTCTGCTGCTCAAAAGGCTTCTTATGAAAAATGGGAACTCTCTAATCGAGTATGCCTAATGGTAATAAAATACACCATGGAGAAGTCCATTAGACAGAGCATTCCAGAGAATAATAATGCCAAAGATTTTCTATCATCCGTTGGTCAAAAATTCAAAACTTTTGATAAAGCACAAAAGAGGAAACTGCACAATGTTCAATTTGCTGCTTCTTCTTCTGGTTTCAAAAATAAGAAGAAGTTTAGTAACAAAGGCAAGTTTTTTTTTGAAAAGGAAAAGACAGGGAAAGCACCATTGCAATTAGAGCCTAAAAGGAAATTCTTTAAGGGCACCTGCAAGTATTGCAAGAAGTATGGTCATAAAGTGAAGACTTGTTTTTCCTTAAGAAGAGGAATGAGAAACAATGTACGCTCCTAACTCTAGCTTGTTTTGAATCCAATGTGGTGGATGTTCCTCCCAATACTTGGTGGTTAGATTCAGGTGCAACTATTCATGTTGTGAATTCTTTACAGGGATTCACAAGCCTGAGGAAACCAAGTGATTTTGAATCCAAGATTGTGATGGGAGATGGAGCTAGAGCATCTGTAGAAGAAATAGGAGTGGTATCTTTATATTTGCCTTCTGGACATGTTTTGTTGTTAAAAGATGTAGTCTATGTACCTTCTATGAGAAGGAATTTGATTTCAGTTTCAGCTTTAGATAATTATGGCTACACTTTTGAATTCGGCAATGGAAAACTTGTTGTTTATTCTAATTCTGTTGCAGTTGGTTCAGGAGTTTTGTGTGATGGGCTATATAAGCTGAATCTGAATGATATGTCTGTTAATTCTACTGTTGGATATAAGCGTAGTAGGATTGATGAGAACTCTTCTATGTTATGGCATAGGCGTTTGGGGCATATCTCTAGACCTCGAATTGAGAGGTTAGTTAAACAGGGCATTCTGCATGATCTAGATTTCTCTGATTTTGATACTTGTGTTGATTGTATTAAGGGAAAACTTACTGCCAAAGTTAGAAATCAAGGAGCTAATAGATGTGTTGAAGTATTGGAACTGATTCACACTGATATGTGTGGACCTATCACACCTACTGCTATGGGTGGATATAGGTATTTTATCACCTTCATAGACGATTTTTCCAGATTCGGCTGGATAGATCTTCTCCATGAAAAATCTAGTTCCTTGGATGCTTTTAAATCTTTTAAAATCGCTATTGAATTGAAGACAGGTAAGAAGATCAAATGTGTGAGATCTGACAGAGGAGGTGAGTATTATGGCAGGTACTCCTCAGCAGAATGGTGTTGCAGAAAGAAGAAATCGCACACTTATGGATATGGTGAGATGTATGATGAGTCATTCTACCTTACCAGATTTTCTTTGGGGAGATGCTTTAAAGACTGCTGTGTATATTCTAAATCAAGTGCCCAGCAAATCTGTGCCAAAAACTCCCTATGAGTTGATGTCTGGAAAGAAACCAACCTTGAGACATTTCCATGTATGGGGTTGTAAGGCAGAAGTTAGGCCTTACAATCCTCAGTTGAAGAAGCTTGATCTTAAGACTGTTAGCGGATTCTTTATTGGCTACTGTGTGGGCTCCCGAGGCAGCAGATTTTATTGTCCTTCTCACTCCATGCGAGTTATCGAATCTGATCGTGCTATATTCTTTGAGGATGACTTGGATAGTGGGAGTAGTAGTACACCACGACCAGTCATTCTTAGAGAAAATCGGGTTGTTGTCCCTGCACCAGTTGTTTCTTTTCCAGTAGATGTCATGCTTCCTGATGTTCGTGATAATGATCATATTCTTCCAGAACATGATGATGTTGCAGCACCACTGGAAGATCAACAGGAACATGATGATGTTGTTGAAGAAATTCCATTAAGGAGATCTCAGAGAGTTCGCAGGCCTACCATCTCCAATGATTATATTGTGTATCTTCAAGAACATGAGTTTGACCTTAATGATGTTGACGATCCTACCTCCTTTAAGGAAGCTATGTCTAGCTCATGTGCTTCTAATTGGCTAGATGCTATGCATGATGAATTAGTTTCCATGTCTCAAAATGCTGTTTGGGATCTTGAAGAATTACCAGTTGGTTGCAAACCAGTTGGGTGTAAATGGGTCTTCAAGACCAAACATAGTCCAAATGGTGAAGTTGAGAGATACAAAGCCAGACTAGTAGCAAAAGGCTATAGTCAAAGAGAGGGCATTGATTATAAGGAGACATTCTCACCGGTCTCTACTAAAGATGCTTTTCGAGTTGTTATGGCTTTGGTAGCTCATTTTGATTTAGAACTTCACCAGATGGATGTTAAAACAGCTTTTCTGAATGGAGATCTTATTGAGGACGTCTACATGGTTCAGCCTGATGGCTTTGTTGAAAAGGGCAAAGAGCACTTAGTTTGCAAGCTGAAGAAGTCCATTTATGGACTAAAACAGGCCTCTAGACGATGGTATTTGAAATTTGATCAGGTGGTCACTTCACTTGGCTTCAAGGAAAATGCTTCAGATCAGTGCATTTACTTGAAAACTAGTGGGAGCTATTTTATCATTCTTGTTTTATATGTTGATGATATTCTCCTTGCTAGTAGTAGTGTTAAACTTTTGACTGAGACAAAATTGATCTTTGAGTAGCCACTTTGATATGAAAGACCTAGGTGATGCTTCTGTTGTTTTAGGCATCCAAATTTATCGAGATAGGTCACGTGGTATTCTTGGATTGTCTCAAAGAGGATATATTGAAAGGATCCTCAAACGGTTTAACATGTATTCTTGCTCCTCATGTGCTGCACCTGTTCAAAAGGGTGATAAACTTTCCAAATCTCAATGTCCTCAAAATGATACAGAAAAGATTGAAATGGTGAAAGTCTCATATGCTTCCGCTGTTGGCAGTTTAATGTATGCTCAAGTTTGTACTCGTCCCGACATTACTTTTGCTGTTAATGTTTTAGGGAGATACTTGAGTGACCCAGGTTTGGGTCATTGGAAAGCCGTAAAAAAGGTCTTGAGATATTTGCAGAGCACTAAAGATTATATGCTGACCTATAAGAAGTCTGATCAACTTCAGGTCATTGGTTATTGATTCGATTATGCGAGTTGCCTACGACGACCGAAAATCTACTTAGGCTTTATCTTTATGATGGCGAAGGAGCTATTTCTTGGAAGAGTGTCAAACAAACTCTTACACCTACTTCTACCACTGCAAGCAGAGTATGTCGCTTGTTATGAAGCCACTTGTCAAGCCATATGGCTGAAAAATTTAATCTCTGGCTTTCATATTGTTGAAAGTATATCTAGACCTCTTGTGATATATTGCGACAATACTGCTGCTGTGCATTTCTCTCAAAACAACAGAAGTTCTTCTCGTTCAAAGCATTTTGATATAAAATATCTGTTTGTTAGAGAGAAAATTCTAGAGTTTCAGACTCGTATTGAGCATCTTGCTACAGAAAACATGTTAGCAGATCCACTAACCAAAGGCTTAACAGTTGAAGTTTTTCAGAATCATGTAACTCATATGGGTTTAGTTAAGTCTTTTGATGTTTTGGGTTAGTGGGAGTCTGATATTATGTATTTTATTATGAGATATGTATGAAATGACGTCATTCTTATTATCATATCTCTTGAAGCATTAATAAAATACTGAGACTATCCTTTGGAATTGCATATTTGTCTTATTTAATTATGCTTTTCCATTATCCATATTTAGTTTCTATGAAATATAAGCACATAAATATATATATCCTTATCGGATATTATTATTTTTTCTTACTGATGCTAAAACTTAATGTTTCATAGATTATTGGATGTTATGTGCTTTAGGTCATAATTGATATTATAGTTTTAATAATACTTCTTTTTCTCGATATTGACTAATGTTATCCAAGTGGGAGAATGTTGTATTTATTAAATACAATTAAGTATTGGATTAACATTAATCAATTATTCAGTATACTCTTATGTATTATTAATGTATCAATTATGTATCTATAGCATTATATAATTTATGGATATATAGCAATTGGGTAATTAATATGAATGACCTATAATGGGCTAGGTTATTCAATAGTAAAGCCCATTGAGAAGTCTCTTCTCTTAACTGATGGGAATAGAAACTAAGCCCCATTATTGGTTTCTATAAGAGGTAACAACCTCTCTTCTAATTTATGCCCCCAATCAATAATAGGAGAAGTCTACTCTCAATTCTCTCATCTCTCTCTCTTTCTTCATCTTGGCATAAGCAACAACAAAGAGAAGGATCATGGATCTAACCATAATTCCAGGTTCTATCTCATCTTGATCTTGTTAGTATGTGTCGCAACCGGGATCGCGACGGGACGACCGACAAATATAAAATCAATGGAGTCGCCACCAATGTTTATTTAAATTGGGAAAACATTAGAAAAACCTTTTTATCAGGAAAACTGGTCTTTTTGAAAATGAGTTTGGATTCGGGAGTCGATTACAGGTAGGGAAGGTATTAGCACCCTACACTGCCCGTTCTAAGAACGGTACCTTATGTTAGTTGTGCAAATTTTAATAATATCAAATATATTTATTTTAACCCTCTAAACAAAAGACTTTGTAATTATTTATTATTTTTTCATTTTTTATTTTTTGAAAAGAAATAAAAGAAACAACTAAATTATGAAAATTTATTTTTTGAGCTTGTCAGAATAGAGATTTCGCTCCTACGTATCCTCGGGTGCAATGAGGAACTCAAAGTCACGTAGTTCTTTATAAAATAAGTGTGGGTTGGTTGATTTTATTTAAAAGATTTTATTTGAAAGTGAATCCATTCTTGCACAGGATTCAAGTTAGCACTAGGCTACTCAATAAACCCTTATGATCCAAATGACATTGAAGGTAGTATTCACTACTCAATCATCATCATTGGTCATTGCATGGATCAAAAGATTTTATTTTTTTTCTTTTTCCCTTCTCTCTTTTTTTTTACCAAACAGTGTATCATTTTTGCCTTAATATGAAATGGACAGCAGCCCACGTGAATCAAATTCAAACTCAATAGACAGTCAACAATTCAATTCAAAGGAAAGAGAGCTTGAAAACTTGGGTAACAATATCAGAGCACATACAGAGGACGTTTGGGGAGGGGTTTGGACCCTGAGATTCGACGGTCGAGTGTGGAAAGGGATCTGGAAATTCGACGGTCGAGTGTGGAGATTGAGTGATTCTGTGGTCGGTTGGAAAGGGGTGATTCTGTTTGGGAGTTCGACGGTCGGTTGGGGGTAAGGATGGGATGGATTCGACGGTCGGTTGGAAAGGGGTGATTCTGTTTGGGAGTTCGACGGTCGGTTGGGGGTAAGGATGGGATAGATTCGATGGTCGGTTGGGACGTGGTGATGGATTCGACGGTCGGTTGCAAAGGGATTCGGGAGTCCGACGGTCGGATGGGACGAAGTTTGGTTGATGGTGTGAAGGTTTGGATGGGTTGTCGGTGAGGGAGTGGAGCTCACGGTTCGACGGTCGGTTGGGACGTGGTCATGGATTCGACGGTCGGTTGCAAAGGGATTCGGGAGTCCGACGGTCGGATGGGACGAAGTTTGGTTGATGGTGTGAAGGTTTGGATGGGTTGTCGGTGAGGGAGTGGAGCTCACGGTTCGACGGTCGGTTCGGTAGTGTTTGGAGAGGTTATGGAAAGCTTGGGTGATGGGGATTATGGAGGCTTTGAAGATAGTGAGTATTTTGGAGGTGAAAGGGACGTGGTCGGATTTTGGGGTTCGACGGTCGGGTATAAGTTGGTTTTTGAGGTGATTTCGCGTAATGGATGGTTGAAGGATGGTGGTGTGGGTTCACAGTGATAGTGAGAGGGGATGGTGAAGGTTGGTATATGGGGATTCGACGGTCGGTGAGGGTATGATGGTTGTTGGTCCGACGGTCGAATGAAGTGAAGGTGGGCTTTGTGAGGGGGTTGAGGGTCACAATGGTGTGGTTCGACGGTCGAATGGGGTGAAGGTCAGTGATGTAGTTCGACGGTCGGTAGAGGGAATGATGGTATTTTGTGAAGTGGTTCGACGGTCGATGGAGGGAAAGATGGTGTTTTGTGGAGTGGTTCGACGGTCGGTGCAGAGGGATTCAGGGGTAGTTCGACGGTCGGTAGAGGGAATGATGGTATTTTGTGAAGTGGTTCGACGGTCGATGGAGGGAAAGATGGTGTTTTGTGGAGTGGTTCGACGGTCGGTGCAGAGGGATTCAGGGGTAGTTCGACGGTCGGTTAGAGGTATGATGGATCCCGTGCTTGGGTTCGACGGTCGGAAAAGGGATTCAGGGGTTCTTTGGATTTCGACGGTCGGTTGGGGAATGATGGTGTTTTGTGAAGTTATCGAAGGTGGTGGTTACGGTTTTCTGGAGGTGAAGATGGATTCTTTGGTGGTTTGAGAAATGTGATGCAGAAGGGGAAGAGTGCCAGTGTGCGTATGGTGCTCGTGGCTAAAAAAGAAAAAGAGAAAAAAAAAAAAAGATGGGCAACATAATTAACCAGCCAGTATCCAAGCATGCATTTGAACATTACATTTTTACTCACAACAGTGCAAGGATAGTGATGAAAAAGGGCATACCTCTTTTGTGCTACCAGTAACACTCAACTCAAAAGAATCAGAAATCCCTTTCGTTCCCAGAAGCCTCCCAAGTATTCTTGCTTTTCTTTTTTTTCACTACCACCAGAGATTAACTCAACATCATCAATCTTCTTTCCTTGGCTGAAGATGGGATGATTTGGGAAGGTAAAAGATGGTGGTCGTGAAGATGGAGATGGTTCACGTTTTCTTCTTCTTGGAGGCTTTGAAGATGAGATGAAGAATGACAAAGACGGTGGTCTTCGTGGAGAATGGGTGAAGGTGCTGTTTTTGGTGATGAGGGTGGTGAAAAATGGAATGTGTTCTTCTGGTTCTTGAAGGTGAAAAAATGTGTGAAAAAGATCAGATCCCCCCATTTTTCGATGCTCTTTCCTTTTAAATACCTCCACTCTTTCATCATTTCTCCCCTGACATTTCCTTCTTTTTTCCTTTGCGTGAGCCTCCTACGTTGAGCCCCCCATCCTCCTTTATCAGAACCTTTTCTTTCTTTTTTCCTTTCGCCTCAATGCATTTAATGCATTCTCCTTTACGTGTGCTTGGGCATGCAATGCCCCTTTTTTCAAATTTTCTTTTTTTTTCTTTTTTTTTTTTTATATATTGTAATTAAGTATAAAAATTTTATGGACAAAATTGGTATCAACAGTATTTGCCTTTGCTTTACATTTAAAATAAATGGGAAGCAAAGGAATTGATTTAATTTTGTCCATGAAAATTTTCACTTCTTTTTTCTTTTCTTTCTTTTTTCTTTTTTTTAAAAAGGCAAGCGTATTGACGCAAAAAGAATGGACGTTAAATGAGGTAGAAAGTTTGCGGAGTCAGGTACCCGCTGAAACTTGTCAGAAACTTAAAACAGAAAAGGCACAAAACTTGCGGAGTCGGGTATCCACTGAAACTTGACAGAAAAGAAAAAGGTGACGGGCCCAAGGCCTCTGCTTGCTTTGGAAGCGATGGGTACGAGGACCAAAAACTAAAAAGCAATGGGTACGGGGACCCAAAAAGAAAGGCAACGGGTGCGGGGACCCAGAAAATAAAAGGCAATGGGTGCGGGGACCCGGAAACTAAAAGACAATGGGTACGGGGACCCGGAAACTAAAAGGCAATGGGTGCGGGGACCCGGAAACTAAAAGGTAATGGGTGCGGGGACCTGGAAACTAAAAGGTAATGGGTACGGGGACCCAGAAACTAAAAGACAATGGGTACGGGGACCCGGAAACTAAAAGACAATGGGTGCGAGGACCCAGGAAACTAAAAGATGACGGTGGGTACGGGGACTAGGAAACTAAAAACTAAAACGGTGGGTACGGGGACCCGGAAACTAAAAGACAACGGGTACGGGGACCCGGAAACTAAAAGACAATGGGTGCGAGGACCCGGAAACTAAAAGACAACGGGTACGGGGACCCGGAAACTAAAAGACAATGGGTGCGAGGACCCGGAAACTAAAAGACAATGGGTGCGGGGACCCAGAAACTAAAAGACAATGGGTGCGAGGACCCGGAAACTAAAAGACAATGGGTGCGGGGACCCAGAAACTAAAAGACAGTGGGTACGGGGACCCGGAAATTAAAAGACAATGGGTGCGGGGACCCGAGAAGCTAAAAGACAATGGGTGTGGGGACCCGAGAATTAAAAGATAATGGGTGTGGGGACCCGGAAAACTTAAAGACAATGGGTGCGGGGACCCAGAAAATAAAAGGCAATGATTTTGTAAATGCATGCGATGCTAGAGATGGTGCATGATGCAATGGATGATGATGCAATGGATGTGATGCTTGAGTACAATGCATGTGATGCCTGAGGACAATGCATGTGATGCTAGAAATGATGCATGATGCAATGAATGCCCTACTGTAGGGATTCTCATGAGCAAACTGAGTTAGCAAATCTTGTTTTTTGCTTTTTTGGTTTTTTTTTTGTTTTTTTTGTTTTTTTGTTTTTATCAGAGCTTTGGTTCCGCAACCCTTAAGGACTTTTCCCCATAGCAGGATCGCAATTGAACAGCAAAATTCATTGATTGGCCTTATGATTTGACTGATGATTCTTACTTTTCTCATCAACTCTTGTTAGGATTTCATTGCGTTTCCCATGACCTTCGAGATTGTTAAAGCAAATCTAAATGCTTTTATCATATTGTCACATGTTTCACATCTCAATATAAAACTATCATAAAAATGCATATTAAATCAACAATGGGTTGCAACAAAAAGGATTATCATTATGGACAAGGAAAGTACAAGAAAGGTAGTACAAATGGGACTCGAATTGAAAAGGTTTACAAAAGAAATGTTGGAGTGGAATCTTCCAACTCTTCCAGTGATGCTCTCTTGGATGATCAGTGCTAATTTCCCATGTACGCGACCTTGAACATCCCCTTGTCTGTTTCTAGGAATATGATTTGACCCGGCTTTTACATATTGGGAGTGTCTCCCGATAAGACTTCATATATTCAAACTGCCCCGGTTCGGCCCAGATACTCTCAAACTGCCCCAGTTTGTGACTTGAGGTATGTTCACTTCTTCGGATGTGTCAAGTACCATTTTTAACCCTAACTTTTGCCTAGGTCGCTCTTCCGAGTTTTCAACCTAGCGGGTCGCTCTAACTTTTGCCCAGGTCGCCTTTTCAGGTTTTCAGCCTAGCGAGCCATTTTTTTTTTTTTTTTTTTTTTTTTTTTTAAGCATAGTACATTTTGATTGCATCGAATTTACGGAAGTGGTAGATCTTCGCCATCCATGTTTGTGAGAATCAAAGCTCCTCCTGAGAATGCCTTTTTTACGACATAAGGTCCATCATAGTTTGGAGTCCATTTTCCTCGAAAATCCTTTTGAATGGGAAGGATCTTTTTGAGTACTAAATCTCCTTCTTGAAAGCGTCGAGGACGCACCTTTTTCGCATAGGCCTTCATCATTCTCTTCTGGTAAAGCCGACCATGACATAGTGCGGTTAATCTCTTTCCTTCAATGAGGTTCAAGCGATCAAGTCGAGTCCGGACCCATTCGGCTTCTTCTAGTCCTGCCTCCATCAGCACCCTTAATGATGGGATTTCCACTTCAATAGGGAGCACCGCTTCCATTCCATAAACCAAAGAGAAAGGAGTTGCCCCAGTTGAAGTACGAATGGCGACGTGCGATAACCATGCGGTGCAAATGGTAGCATTTCGTGCCAGTCTTTGTATGTTACAACCATCTTACGGACGATCTTCTTGATATTCTTGTTTCTTTGCCTCAAGCGCCCCATTCATCTTAGGGCGGTAAGGTGAGGAATTGTGGTGCTCAATCTTAAAATTCTCACACATCTCTTTCATCATCTTATTATTGATTGGTGGCATTATCGTAATAATCTTGCTCGGCAAGCCATAACGACAAATCAACTCCTTTTTGACAAACCCGACCACTACATTCCTAGTGACATTGGTATAAGAAGCGACTTCGACCCATTTAGTGAAGTAATCAATTGCAACGAGAATGAAGCGATGTCCATTTGAGGCCTTTGGTTCAATGGGTCCTATGACATCCATTCCCCACATCGAGAACGGCCGGTGCCGTTAAAACATTCAAAGGTGCTGGTGGCATGTGAATCCTATCAGCATATGTCTGGCATTTATGACATTTTTTCACATAGTTGAAGCAATCAGTCTCCATTGTCAACCAATAGTACCCCGCCCTTAGTATTTTCCTTGCCATTGCATGCCCATTTGCATGAGCTCCAAAAGAACCTTCATGAACATCTTTGATGATCTTCTCTGCCTCCGTCGCATCAACGCATCTTAGCAGCACCATATCATGGTTCCTTTTGTAAAGTACTTCCTCATTTAGAAAGAAACCCATTGCGAGTCTTCTGAGGGTCCTTTTATCATTTTTACGAAGCATGTGGAGGGTACTCTTTGCTCTTGATGAAGTATTTGATGTCATGATACCACGGTTTCCCATCTGGTTCCACTTCTATCATCTGACAATATGCCGGTTGGTCTCGACTTTCCATTTTTATAAGCGGCAAGTCCCTATCCTGACTTACTTTGAACATTGACGACAATGTGGCTAGGGCATCGACCAGCGATTATCTTCTCGAGGGATATCTTGGGAATGTAACTTCGTCAAGTTGTTCAATCAACTCCTTGATGTGGGCATGATAGGGAATTAATTTGGCATCTCGAGTTTCCCATTCTCCCTTTGGGCGATGGATGACCAAGGCGAGTCCCCATATACCTCAAGAACTTTTGCCTTTGAGTCTACTGCTTTGCTTGGATTCCCATGGCACACGCTTCATACTCGGCTATGTTGTTTGTACGGTCGAAAGCACAACCGAGCGGTGATTGGGATGAAATTATTTTCGGGGAAATCGGTATGGCCCCAACTCCATGCCCGGTGAATTGGAAGCTCCATCGAACAACAAAGTCCATTTTTCTTTTCCGAGGGTTTTTCTTCTCTCGAACAAAGCCATTACATCTTCATCGGGAACTCACACTTTGCATAGACCCATAATCTTCCACCGGTTGACTAGCCAAGAAATCTGCCAGAGCACTGCCTTTGATTGCTTTTTGCGTGACATAGACAATGTCATATTCTGATAGCAAAACTTGCCAGCGTGCAATCCTCCCGGTGAGAGGCAGGTTTTTCAAAGATGTACTTGATCGGGTCCATTTTGGACACTAACCAAGTAGTACAACACAACATGTACTGCCTTAATCGGTGGGCTGCCCATGCCAAGGCGCAGCATGTTCGTTCCAACAATGAGTATTTTGCCTCATAGTTAGTAAACTTCTTACTCAAGTAATAGATGGCCTGCTCTTTTCTGCCAGTTTCATCGTGTTGTCCCAGTACACAACCCATGGATTCATCCAACACGGTCAAGTACATGATGAGCGGCCTTCCCGGCACCGGAGGTACCAAAGCGGGGGTTCTTGCAAATCGCTTGATCTTCTCAAATGCCACGACAATCCTCATTCCACTCTCTTGTCTGGTTTTTACGTAACAACTTGAAGATTGGCTCACATGTTGTCAATTGGGATATAAACCTAGCAATATAGTTCACCTTCCCAAAACCCACGAACTTCTTTTTCGGTGCGAGGAGTCGGCATCTCTATGATTGCTCGAACTTTGTCTGGATCAACTTCTATCCCTTTCTCACTAACCACAAACCCTAAGAGCTTGCACGATTTTATCCCGAAAGTGCACTTAGTAGGATTCGATCCCGAGCTGAACTTTCTCAATCGTCAAAGAGCTTTTGTAAATCGGTTAAGTGATCTTCTTACGTTTTTGACTTTGCAATCATGTCATCCACGTAAACTTCTATTTCTTTGTGCATCATGTCGTGGAACAATGCCACCATCGCCCTTTGATAAGTTGCTCGGCATTCTTCAATCCAAATGGCATCACCTTATAGCAAAAGGTTCCCCACAAAGTGATGAATGTGGTCTTCTCCATATCTTGGGCGCCATCTTGATTTGGTTATATCCCGAGAAACCATCCATGAAGGAGAAAAATGCATGTTGAGCGGTGTTGTCCACCAAAACGTCAATGTGAGGTAGAGGAAGTTGTCTTTAGGGTGGCCCTATTCAAATCTCTATAGTCAACGCACATTCGCACCTTCCCATCTTTCTTTGGGACGGGGACGATGTTAGCAACCCATTGAGGGTATTTTGCAACCGCGAGGAAACCCGCATCAAACCGCCTTTTTAACCTCTTCTCTAATTTTTAGTGACATCTCTCGGCTTCATTCGTCTCAACTTTTGCTTGACCAGGAGGACATTCGATTTTAAAGGCAATTTGTGCTCAACTATGCTAGTATCTAGGCCGGGCATATCTTGGTACGACCGAGTAGCGAAAACATCGCAATAATCGGATAAGAGCTTAACCAACTTGCTTCGCTCATTTTCTTTCATGGTAGTGCAATTTTAACTTCCTTTTTATCATCCTCGGTCCCCAAATTAATCATTCGGTTGGCTCTTCGTGGGGTTGAATTTCCTTGGCCTCTTGTTCCATTAATCTCATTAGCTCGGGAGAGGGTTCCCAATTGTCATCATTATCCTCATCAACATGATTAACGGGGTGGTCAAAATCGTATAATGGGGTCATAGCACTTGTCATTTTCAAGAGAGTCACTTTCAGATCTGCATTTATTGGTGTTAACACAAGTAAAGCAAAAAAAAAAGGGTAATGAATAAAGGTTAATGAAATGGTCAAGCAAAAAGTTAAAAAGAAGAAAAAGGAAATAGCAAGATAATCTGAAAATGCATTTATTGATAGTAAATATTGAAATGGAAACATGTGAGCCCGCTTTCACAACACATTATCCTAAAGCCTTGGGCAGAGCTAAAGGATTAGCATTACAAAATTACTTTGAATCAATTTCATAAGTCATGGGAAAATCAACGCTCTCCCAATTGTTGAGTTCTGCATCTGGGGAGCAAGGGTACACCAAGTTGACACAATGATTGATGGGTAGATCGTCCTCGATGGCGGTCACTTGGTTCAGAAACACTAATCCCGCACTTCGGAAGTTTCGTCGGATGTCACAGATGGGGATCCTCTCAGCTTTAGGCTCCCGATTTTCCAACCTAGCCAACCTCCTCTCCCTTTTCTCTTCTAGGACCCTTCTTATGTCGCTTTGGTGGGTTTATACCCTAACCCAAATCTGTCTTTGTTTTCGCAGGTGCCCGAACTTCACGATGCCTTGTCCATTCATTCCTAGTCCTCTTCCATATTGATATCCTTTTCCAAGCATTACCTTGGCCATCATCATGGATGTATTAGATGGTGAGGCTTCGGACCTTGAGCTCCTTCTTCCACATAGGTGGCATTGACAATCTCTAGTGCTTGGAACGCGGTTTCAAGAGCTTCTTCTGCAACTTCGATATAAGGAGTGTCCAATGGCTTGCTCACCAAAGACAAGTCCTCTTCGCCAAAGACAGTAATCATCTTATTATCAACTATGAATTTTACTTTTTGGTGCAAGGTAGAAGGAGGAACGACTCGGTGAGAATGAATCCATGGTCGTCCTAAAAGACAAGCTGTAGGATGGCGTAATGTCCATCACTTGGAAGAGTATATTGAAAGTGCGGGGACCAATCTGAACCGGTATTTCAATCTCCCCCATGACTTCTCTTCGGTGCCATCGAATGCCCTTACTATCATCGTGCTTGGTTTCATGCAAGTCCCATCAAAAGGCACTTGGAAAGGGTTGATTTCGGTAACACGTTCAAAGAGGAACCATTGTCAATGAGCGCTCTAGCCATTATATGCTTTTGACATTTGTGAGTAAATGTGCGGTGCCTTGTTGTGCCCCATTCCTTGGTGGTATCTCATCATCGGTGAAAGTGACATAATTATCGCCAGTAATGTTGCCAATAATACCACCTAACTTGTCACCGTAATGTCATGGGAAACATGAGCACGATTCGGTATTTTCATCAATACTTTTCGTGCGATTCGAGTTCATTAATAAGGACAAAAGCGATATCCTCGCAGGGGTGCGATTCGGTGATCCACCACTCTATATTCGCTTTGCTTTATAAACTTCAAGAACTCACAAGCTTCTTCATCGATACCTCTTTTTGTACTCTTTCGACTTTTCTCGGCCTTTCTTTTCTTTTGCTTCGTTCCCAATGGAAGTCTCCCCTTTCTCGACTTTGCCTTTACGATTCCCCTTTTCTTCTTCTTCTTGGGTCTTTCGTGCTCTTCGGGGAATGTAGACGCGGCCACTCCGGTCACTCCCCAATCCCTGATATATTGGTAACAAAAGAAGTCGAACCAGACGCAACTTCCGACTGATCATTCGTGGGATTGCTTCTAAGGACTTGCACATCATAATTCCATGGCACGGCTCGAGTGTCCTTGAAGGGAAAAGGACTGGGAACTTGAATGGTGATAGGTTTCGGGCCACAAGGGGATGGCACATATGCAGCTTCAGTATAATAGATAACCAACGGTTTGATAACCGGATTTGCAATGGAAGGGACCAGAGAGTTTACGGCTTCCTGACCTTCTTGCAATCGTGGAATAGCACATTTATCCATCATGTTTACGCCACCATTGTCCCATAGATGACCTATTTGCACTAAATGCATATCCATTAGATCTTGAAGGATTTGTCTAAACTCACCACATTCCTCAATAGAATGCCCCACATTCCCATGGAGATTGCACATTATTTCACCTTCGTCGCCCCCTTTCTTCTCAATATGAGCTTCCATCATCCCAAATTTACACAGTTCTTTGAAGATAACCCTCATGGGGGTCTTGACATCTGTCGCTTGTCTTATGAGCTCTTTGGGTAGAACACTCCCCTATAGCATTAATTGTGGG
This sequence comes from Ormosia semicastrata, assembly GCA_029884595.1. Lineage (NCBI taxonomy): Eukaryota > Viridiplantae > Streptophyta > Magnoliopsida > Fabales > Fabaceae > Ormosia > Ormosia semicastrata. The sequence continues at coordinate 13,839,066 of JAQQTO010000041.1, forward strand.
ATTCCGTGGTTTGGTAAAGGATTGTGACCCACACTAGGAGTATTTGTCTTGAAATTCAACCACTTAGCATCTATTAGGTCTTGCACCTTAAACTTCAACGTCCTGCAATTTTTCGTGGAATGGCCTGCACCCCCCGCATGGTAGTCGCACTTGGCATTTGGGTCAAATCCTTTAGGGTATGGGGGCTCCACGGCTTCATCGGGCAAGGAGCCAAGAGAGAGTTACGGATGAGTGGGGTGTGACTCGGTATAAGTCATAGGGATTGGGTCAAGATGCTTCCTTTCTTGGCTATATGGTGGTCTTCTTTGGTTTGTGTTTGGGCTTTGGGTCCATGGTTGAGTTTGTTGAGGCGGTAAGGTAGGGGGTGTCTGGTATTGATTAGGATATGGCGTTTGGTGAGGCCTCGTTGGGTGATGAGGCTGAGGATGAGGAACATGTGAAGCGTTGGCGACATGGGGGTGATACGGCTGGGGATATGGAATTGGAGGAGTAGTGGGAAAGTACGGGTGGTAAGGTGTCAAAGGAGTTTGGAAGGATGATTGGTGGTTCACAGGTGTTTGGCTATATCTCTCTCGGGTGAAGTTTCTCTGGTCAAAGGAAATAGCATGAGTTTCTCCCTCTCTTTTCTTCCCCATTGGGGGCCTCTTGGCATTGAATGTTCCTGTTGAACTTTCAACGATCTTCCCGCTTCTCATTCCTCCCTCAACTCTTTCTCCAATGATAACCATGTCTGAGAAATTTGATGACACGCTCCCTATCATTTTGTCATAAAAGGGTGATTGCGAGTGTCGATGAACGTAGCCACCATCTCTCTTTCCGTCAATGGGGGCTCTACTTGACGACCATTTCCCTCCACCTCTCGAGCATATTCCTTGAAGGTCTCAAGCATCCTTCTTAGCCATATTCTCGCAATTGTAGTCTATCCAGGTGCCATATCGATGTTATACTTATACTGCTTCAGGAAAGCATCAGTCAAGTCTTTGAAACATCGTATATGGGCACGCTCAAGATGCGTGTACCAATTCGAAGCTGCCCCAGTTAAACTGTCTTGGAAGAAATGGATTAACAGTTTGTCATCGTAAGCATGCGAAGCCATCTTGCGGATGTACATGGTTAAGTGGTTCTTTGGACAAGTAGTTCCCCTGTACTTGTCGAAATCTGGGACTTTGAACTTGGGAGGAATCACCACATTCGGGACAAGACAGAGCTCTGAAGCATCCAAAAGACCATAACCGCTTGCCCCTTCAACGGCTCGTAGTCTTTCTTCAAGAACTTCCCACCTCTCCTTGGACTGGGGGTTTTCCACAGAGGAATTCAATGGGTATTGTGGCATGATGGCGGGAACAGAATGTTGCCCCAGTGGGGTTCCACTGGCATGTGGTTGAGCTGCACTTAAGGAGTTTGAAGCAGGCATGCTATTATCCAGAGGATTGGCAGTTTGTGGTGGTACAGAACTAGGATGGAGACCATATGGCGGGACGAAGAAAGGGTATGGGTGTTGTGTTGGCGGGGGTTCGTTGACATTTGACTGAGTGGCTTGATTTTGGGTAGAGTTTGAAGGATTTGGAGTTGGGGACACTTTGTTGGCATGTCATTATTGGGGGAATTAGTGGCTAATGGTGGTAGATAACCTGGAGGGAGGCCATACGGGGAAAAAGACGTCCCTGGTTTCCCCGTGAACTGGCGGCGAAGGTTGAGTGGTGCCATTTGGGCAAATGGTGAGCGGCATCGTAATCCTCGAGGATTAAAGCCTTGGTATTGTAAGGGAACGCGGCAAAACCGGGCGGGCAAGGAGGTGTGGTGGATGTCCTTCATTTGCCACCGAAGGATTCCCATCGTGCTCTTTCTACTCTCCATAGACTGTAACATTTCCATCATTTTGGACATTTGCTCCCTGAGTGGTTCACTTCATCCCTCAAATCCTGCGTCTGCTCTATCTCATCCATGATCTTTGCTTGGGAACGAGTCCTGTAAGGGTGTCGTAGAAGTTGTTTTCCTGTTATAGTGTCTATTTTTCTGCTTGAGGAAACATGATGCGATTATTAGTATGGACTAAACCAAAATGACAAAATGCATGTATGCAAAGCAATGACTATTTATGCCGATGATTTTTTTTTGTTTTGGCAGATAAATATGATTCGGCATGCAATTCCTTGTTAGCGAAAGGAACAAGTTTATGCCCCGTGAGGAAACTTGGTGACCGTGGAAAGGTTCGCACAAACATTCGATAGCAAGGCAAAATCCCTACATTTAGCACTAGGGCATATCGCTCCTTAGGCAAAAATGTAGTTGATGGTAAATCCAAGGGAATATTCATTCCTCAATGGACACCATTCACTGGCAATGCAGACGTAGAACCAAACTCTCCGTACTTTCACTCAAAGACAAATAGTCCCGAGGCGGAAAGATAGTTGACAATTTATTCACGGGAGAATTCGCACCTCAATGAACAATATCTTGATAAAAGGATAACAAAACACAGTAATGAGCATCCATTTTCATTTCAAACTTCAGAAGTACAAGATTTAGTTCCCACAAAACATAACACAATTACATCAACAATTTCATTTGTTTTCTTCTAAAACCCTTAGCGAGACTTCGACAATACTTCATAAAATCAGCGATTTTTGATGGTAGTCGTAACGGGGTTTGTGTGAGCCTGAATGTCTGCTTCTTGAAATGAGTAATCAGTTGCGTGGCATGATATCGTAAGCTATCGATATGTCTTCAAATTTCTTCTTCCATTCTTCTTTTTTTGCCCTTTGGTCTTGTGCTACTGATTGCCACACTTCTGCCCATTCTTCTTTTTGCCTCAATAGTCTTTGGGCTTCAAGTCTCCACTGCTCATGGTTTCGCCCCAACTCTTGAATTTCGAGCTTCAAATACCCATTCTTTTGGTTTGCTTCCGAGAGTGCATCGTGATATTTGGTAGCTAATGCTCGCCCTTGGTCTGAATGGCGCTTCGCTTCAGTCAGAGCTTCTTGTAAGACTTGCATTCTACGATCTTGTACCCTTGCATTTGCCTCCAACTTTTCTTTCTCTTGCAAAACCAACGCCATTGTCTCTTCCTGAGCACTTATCTTGGCTCGTAGTTCATAAACTTCTGTTGTGGTCTTTTCAAATTCTATCTCCCTTCCTTTCCTTGCCCTTTTCCCTCGGCTTGGGGTCCCAGCCATATCTGCACACGTATCCTTTAGGTATTCAACTTCATCAGCTAGCTTCTGGCATCGACTCTGGTGAATGACTATTTTTAACTCAGCGGCTTCTTTTCCTTGTTCCAAGGCCTTCATTTGTGCTTTCAATCTTTCAATCTCGGTGGCCATTTGAGGTATGGTTTGAGGATGACCTTTATCATTTAAAACCGTCCGAGGGATACCATTCTGCACCCTTCTTGCCTCTCTCCATTGCATGTATTCCGGGTACAAACCACCACATGCTTCCCCATTCCTTTGTTCCCCATATGAACACTCTTCCAAGCATCTCTAATCTCTTTTTCTTGTTTAGTAGTGCTTCCATCTTCTTTGGTATAAGAAGTGAGCCCTTCAAGTTGCTCTTCGTTGGGCACGTATTGAGTCCATCGGAGTTGCCTAAGCACGAGGATTGGCGCGTATGATACACTACCTCTAGGGCTCATCAAAGGAACATTAGGAAAGTCACCACAACTAAAGACTATCTCTTCTCCATGATACCACGGGCATACCCATTTAAAAGAATCTGACCCCATCCTCATGAACTCATTCTTCCATTCATAAGCTTTTTGTGGCTTCACTGGTATGCGACCAAAATTCCTCAACGGGTCAGGTAGGAGTCCCAGGCGATTCTGTACATCCATATGCGTCATGATCCAAACGTACAACATATGTGTACAACATCGAATTTTTCCACCACCCTTTTGATGATGATTTCCATCGTCGAGGAAAGTATCAGCAAGGATAGCAGGGATCGGATTTGCTTTATACTTCTCAAACTTGAAGAATACATCCATTGCTGCTTGATCTACCACATCTGAGGTAAATGGGAATAATACTAACCCAAAGATTGTTAAGGCCAGTGTTTTGTTGAAGAAATCCCACTTTCCTTGTTGTGCTAGATATTGAAGATGTGCTTCTAAGTAACTTTTCTTCAAGCCTTCTGTTCCTCCCCTCTTTTCCATGCCCAATTGACTTGTTGGAGCCCCTATCGACTCCGCTATCTTGCCTACTGATACGTAATACCCTCCATAAAGATAAACATTTGGGTGCTTATTCATCGGAAGTCTCAACATGATCGCATACTCCTCTATGGTTGGTGTAATGTCCAAGTTAGGCAGCTCAAAACATTTGAGAGAATGGTTCCAAAATTGGGTAAGGCCACTCAAGACGGGCTCCTCAACTGTAATGCGCAACAAATCCAGAATCTGCCGTAATTGCTTGAGAACTCAGATCGAGCCTCAGGGGTCATTTGTTGGGTAATGTCCCTCACATAGTTTAGATCACTGCCGTTTACTGTAACCCTTATACTCCTCTTGAGGTTGACTGCACTGCTGGAGTTCTGTCCTTGATATGTTTCTTCCATCCCTTGCTATTGATGAGTGCTAACCTTTCCACTTTGCCAAGAGAACTCACCCTAAAAAGGAAGTAATGAAGGGAACATGTAAGCAAAACAAAAAGAAGAATGCTCCCTAAGGATACCTTTCATCGAGGTAACTCTAAAGAAAATGTATTAACAGTCTAAGTGGAGAAGCCCTCACAGGGTCGTAAACCCAAAGGGTGCCTTATCTCTTTTTCCCTTTTTTTTTCTTCTAAAATGCTGAGACTGTTACGAAATGCAAGATGATGTGTGTTTTGTTCTGCTGAATTTTTTCTTATGAAGACGCAAGAATGAATGAAAATGCCAGCCATGAAAATGCAAGATGATTTTTTTTTAGACAAGAATGAATGACATGAGATAGATGGATGATGAAAAGAAAAAATAAAAAGCTAAGAATGACAATGCAATATCATATGTTTTTTTTCTTTTTAACCACAAGAATGCATGGATGAATGGCATGAGAAAAAATAAAGAAAAAGTATGCTCCATTTGTGTCCTAATGAGGTGCAAACTAAGGAGATGGATGATTCTAAAGCTTCTATGTCATTATGTTCATTCTATCAGTGCAAGGTTTTTCAGGACGGATCTATCTTCTAAAAAGTCATGGTCCCCAGATTGCCCCTATCTCGAAAGATAAGGATCCAATTCATGAATTAATCACAAGTAGGGATGAACCCTCTCAATATGACTAGTCCATGATACTGGTGACAATCTGAGTGGTGTCTCAACAAATGTCAAGTGAGCACAAGGCTCCTCAATAACAAAAGTTGAGACCCCTCCTACTCCTCGGGTTCGCACAGACTCGGGTATAGAGCCCAAAAGTGTGTGAGGTAAGTGATCAGTGACGTGTGTGAAGGAGCATACAAACCTGTACAAAAACTTAAAGATAAAACTAACCCCAACCTGCAAAACATATATACAACAGCCAGCCAGCGATCGTCTACCCTAGGATTTTAACAATTAAGCACAAAATATATATACAAGTCACAATATACATAGAATAATGCTATCAGATATTTACATAAATGTACTAAATAAAATACATTTACAAAACAAATAAGAAAACAAAAACAAAGACAAAGAGGGTAAAATAAATAAATAAAAGATTATCAAAATTTTGCACAACTAACAATAATAGGCCTGACTCTCTAAGAGGTCCCCAGTGGAGTCGCCAGCTGTCGCAACCGGGATCGCGACGGGACGACCGACAAATATAAAATCAATGGAGTCGCCACCAATGTTTATTTAAATTGGGAAAACATTAGAAAAACCTTTTTATCAGGAAAACTGGTCTTTTTGAAAATGAGTTTGGATTCGGGAGTCGATTACAGGTAGGGAAGGTATTAGCACCCTACACTGCCCGTTCTAAGAACGGTACCTTATGTTAGTTGTGCAAATTTTAATAATATCAAATATATTTATTTTAACCCTCTAAACAAAAGACTTTGTAATTATTTATTATTTTTTCATTTTTTATTTTTTGAAAAGAAATAAAAGAAACAACCAAATTATGAAAATTTATTTTTTTGAGCTTGACAGAATAGAGATTCTGCTCCTACGTATCCTCGGGTGCAATGAGGAACTCAAAGTCACGTAGTTCTTTATAAAATAAGTGTGGGTTGGTTGATTTTATTTAAAAGATTTTATTTGAAAGTGAATCCATTCTTGCACAGGATTCAAGTTAGCACTAGGCTACTCAATAAACCCTTATGATCCAAATGACATTGAAGGTAGTATTCACTACTCAATCATCATCATTGGTCATTGCATGGATCAAAAGATTTTATTTTTTTCTTTTTCCCTTCTCTCTTTTTTTTTACCAAACAGTGTATCATTTTTGCCTTAATATGAAATGGACAGCAGCCCACGTGAATCAAATTCAAACTCAATAGGCAGTCAACAATTCAATTCAAAGGAAAGAGAGCTTGAAAACTTGGGTAACAATATCAGAGCACATACAGAGGACGTTTGGGGAGGGGTTTGGACCCTGAGATTCGACGGTCGAGTGCGGAGAGGGATCTGGAAATTCGACGGTCGAGTGTGGAGATTGAGTGATTCTGTGGTCGGTTGGCAAGGGGTGATTCTGTTTGGGAGTTCGACGGTCGGTTAGGGGTAAGGATGGGATGGATTCGACGGTCGGTTGGAAAGGGGTGATTGTTTGGGAGTTCGACGGTCGGTTGGGGGTAAGGATGGGATAGATTCGATGGTCGGTTGGGACGTGGTGATGGATTCGACGGTCGGTTGCAAAGGGATCGGGAGTCGACGGTCGGATGGGACGAAGTTTGGTTGATGGTGTGAAGGTTTGGATGGGTTGTCGGTGAGGGAGTGGAGCTCACGGTTCGACGGTCGGTTGGGACGTGGTCATGGATTCGACGGTCGGTTGCAAAGGGATTCGGGAGTCGACGGTCGGATGGGACGAAGTTTGGTTGATGGTGTGAAGGTTTGGATGGGTTGTCGGTGAGGGAGTGGAGCTCACGGTTCGACGGTCGATTCCGGTAGTGTTTGGAGAGGTTATGGAACCGCTTGGGTGATGGGGATTATGGAGGCTTTGAAGATAGTGAGTATTTTGGAGGTGAAAGGGACGTGGTCGGATTTTGGGGTTCGACGGTCGGGTATAAGTTGGTTTTTGAGGTGATTTCGCGTAATGGATGGTTGAAGGATGGTGGTGTGGGTTCAAAGTGATAGTGAGAGGGATGGTGAAGGTTGGTATATGGGGATTCGACGGTCGGTGAGGGTATGATGGTTGTTGGTCCGACGGTCGAATGAAGTGAAGTGAAGGTGGGCTTTGTGAGGGGTTGAGGGTCACAATGGTGTGGTTCGACGGTCGAATGGGGTGAAGGTCAGTGATGTAGTTCGACGGTCGGTAGAGGGAATGATGGTATTTTGTGAAGTGGTTCGACGGTCGATGGAGGGAAAGATGGTGTTTTGTGGAGTGGTTCGACGGTCGGTGCAGAGGGATTCAGGGGTAGTTCGACGGTCGGTAGAGGGAATGATGGTATTTTGTGAAGTGGTTCGACGGTCGATGGAGGGAAAGATGGTGTTTTGTGGAGTGGTTCGACGGTCGGTGCAGAGGGATTCAGGGGTAGTTCGACGGTCGGTTAGAGGTATGATGGATCCCGTGCTTGGGTTCGACGGTCGGAAAAGGGATTCAGGGGTTCTTTGGATTTCGACGGTCGGTTGGGGAATGATGGTGTTTTGTGAAGTTATCGAAGGTGGTGGTTACGGTTTTCTGGAGGTGAAGATGGATTCTTTGGTGGTTTGAGAAATGTGATGCAGAAGGGGAAGAGTGCCAGTGTGCGTATGGTGCTCGTGGCTAAAAAAGAAAAGGAAAAAAAAAGATGGGCAACATAATTAACCAGCCAGTATCCAAGCATGCATTTGAACATTACATTTTTACTCACAACAGTGCAAGGATAGTGATGAAAAAGGGCATACCTCTTTTGTGCTACCAGTAACACTCAACTCAAAAGAATCAGAAATCCCTTTCGTTCCCAGCAGCCTCCCCAGTATTCTTGCTTTTCTTTTTTTTCAGCTACCACCAGAGATTAACTCAACATCATCAATCTTCTTTCCTTGGCTGAAGATGGGATGATTTGGGAAGGTAAAAGATGGTGGTCGTGAAGATGGAGATGGTTCACGTTTTCTTCTTCTTGGAGGCTTTGAAGATGAGATGAAGAATGACAAAGACGGTGGTCTTCGTGGAGAATGGGTGAAGGTGCTGTTTTTGGTGATGAGGGTGGTGAAAAATGGAATGTGTTCTTCTGGTTCTTGAAGGTGAAAAAATGTGTGAAAAAGATCGGGATCCCCCATTTTTCGATGCTCTTTCCTTTTAAATACCTCCACTCTTTCATCATTTCTCCCCTGACATTTCCTTCTTTTTTCCTTTGCGTGAGCCTCCTACGTTGAGCCCCCCATCCTCCTTTATCAGAACCTTTTCTTTCTTTTTTCCTTTGCTGCCTCAATGCATTTAATGCATTCTCCTTTACGTGTGCAGGCATGCAATGCCCCTTTTTTTCAAATTTTCTTTTTCTTTTTTTTTTTTTTATATATTGTAATTAAGTATAAAAATTTTATGGACAAAATTGGGTATCAACAGTATGAACATGCTATATTATTTATCTTAAGCATAATTAATTAATGCTGTTTTTAGTCATTAATTTCCATCATCACACACCCAAAAACAGATATTGAAACGAAAAAACTCTTATCTCAAGTAATGAAACAGATGCATATATAGTTGAGAAGTTGAGAGTTTTTTTTTTGTTTTTTTATAATGACTAGTTGAGAACTTGAGATGAGCATAGCATAAGGTTCATGAATTGCCTTTCATTGATCATGAAGACAATAAATTTATGTTACGACACAATTCACATAGGGAAAAGCCAGGTGATGGACCCCAGCACCTAGCTAGTGGACAGTTCAGCTGCAACCGGCCTTAACAGACATGCATTAAATTTCTAACAACATATATGAAAATTTACTGTCATCTTTGAAACTGCAGGGTTGGATTTAGTGTTTGCCCATTGTAAAAATTTCAAACAGCAACCGTTTCAACTGTTTTAACTTGGTGAATTGTTTATACTCTTATACTCCTAGGAACAAATAGACAGGGAGTATTGCAGTGTTTTTTTCTTTTAACAATAATGAAACTGATGTTTTAACCCATAATCTCATAAAAATTACTCAAACTTTTTACTACTAGTCCAACTTAATTACTTTATCGTATATAGTAGTTAATTGCACCTTTCTTAATTAGATTTCATAAAATTACACCCAACTTGCCTGTGATCTGATAGCACATATAGATATGGATTATAATTTTTAATATGTAATATACTTGATATTATGGATTCTATCCATATATTATCTTCTTTCTTTTAAAAAAAATTGGAAAAACTCACTATATAATAGAAAAATTGCACACACCTCATTTCATATTTCATTTACTATAGACTATTGCTTCCTTTATCACATAAATATAAATTTAAAAATATAAAATATTGATTTTGTTGCCTTTATTTGATCGGTATATCTCTTAAAATTGCTTAATATCCTGGTGTATATATGGCGCATCTAACGAGTGCAGCGCTTTAATGCTAAATGTAATACTAAGAAGTTATAGGGAAGATGAATGCTATTTGCTGCCAATTGTTTTGTATGAAAATTGACGAATTCAAAACTGACCAATGAGATTGCTCGAAACCATACATGGGCAGTGTGGATGAAAGAGAATTTGCATTATAATTTAACAAGTCAATTCGTCTGTCTTTCGTAAGAGACTTTTTCGTACTCTTTCGCTTTTTCTTATAAGAAAATAATATTGCACTCTTACTTTCAGCTATATCTTTTAACCTTACAATACGTGTTTAATCCAACAAGTATTGTTGGCTTTATTTGATATCCTTAAAGGTCATGTTTGGTGGACATGATAATATAGTATAATATAAGATAAGATAATAGAATAGTATAAGATATAATAATATAATTAATAATATAAAATATAATTTTATTTTTTATTTGATAACAAAAGAATAAATTAGTTGATTGTATAATATTATTTTTTAAGACTAAAATATCATTTAACATAAATATTAAAATAATTAAATAATAATAATAGAAAAGCTTTATGGTGATGGTGATGGTGGTGGTGGTGGTGGTAGTAGTGGTGGTGGTAGTAGTGGTGGTGATGATAGTGGTGGCGGTGGTGGTGGTGGTGGCGGCGGTGGTAGCGGCGGCGGTGGTGGTGGCGACGGCGGTGGAGGTGGTGATAGTGGTAGTGGTAGTGGTGGTGGTGGTGGTGGTGGTGGCGGCGGCGGTGGTGGTGGTGGCGGTAGTGGTGGTGGTGGACGTCTGGCTGTGGTGGCGCGGTGGTGACGATGGTGAAGGTGGTGGTGGTGGTGGAGGTGGCGGCGGACGGCGGTGGTGGTGATGGTGGCGGTGGCGGTAGTGACGGCGGCGGTGGTGGCGGCGGTGGTGGTAGCGAGCGGCGGTCTTGATGGTGGCGGTGGTGGTGGCGGTAGTGGTGGTGGCGGCGGCGGTGGTGATGGCTAACGACGGTCTTCGATGGTGGCGGTTGTGGTGGTGGTGATGGCGGTGGAGGTGGTGGTGATGGTGGAGGTGGTGGAGGTGGTGGCGACGGCGGCGGGCGTGGTGGTGGTGGTGGTGACGGCGGCGGTGGTGATGGTGGCGGTGGTGGTGGTGGTGGCGCGGCAACGATCTTGATGGTGGCGGCGGCGACGACAATGGTGGTAGTGGAGGTGGTGGTGATGGTGGTGGTGGTGGAGGTGGTGATGGTGGTGGTGGTGGTGGTGGTGGTGGCGCGAGGGAGAGGGTGATAAAAATGAAATTGAGGATAAGATTGGAATAGAAATCCATCATGTCTTATCATGTATTATTGGAGGAGATAGAGTTATCATCTTAGAATAGGATAAAATGACTTGACCTGATTTCATTATACTATCAGTTGAATACACCAAACATTAAATAAAACCTGATAATATTAACTTATACTATCATGTCTTCTTTATACGATGCATTAAATGTAGCCTAAGATTCGTACGCTTAATATCCAAGCTCATAATGCATATTATGGATGCAACACCTTAGTAATAGATGTAGTTGCAAGCGTAGTTATCAAACTACAAAATCATGTAAGTGCATAGTTTTATAACAGTTGGGTCAAGTATTTTGGGTTCTGTTTTAACTTTTCTTTTCTTTTCTTTGCCTTATTATAAAGTTAGAATATTCAATATTAATTATGAAAATGTTATTTAATTATATTGAGTTATTAAAAAATATTTTTTAAATAATATTTTTGGAATATGTAAACTTTTATGAGTTTACAAGTTTAGTTTACCATTCGAATTTGTTGAAATTTCACGAGTTTACTTAAACTCTTGAATTTGACAATCATGACTGTAAGCATTTGATCCAACACATTTACAATGTTAAAGTTTAAAATATATATAAGCAATATGTGTAATTCTGAAATTAAAAAGAAAATTCGAGTAAGCTCAGCGAATTGATCATGAAAATAAATTTATTTATTTTTTCGTGATGTATATTTTTATATTACAATGCTATTGACATTATGACATGCTTCTTTTTATTTCTTTCCTAAAGTTTCTTTTTAACTGATATTTCTTTCCCGAAGTTAGTATCCATGGAGTGCTTGATTTGCTCTTTCATGGCAACATATTTTACTAAAGAGAATGTTACTAGTTAAGTCTACAAGGAGAATTCAACCTAACAGACTAATTTGTTAGATGGGAGAGTTTCATAACTTAAATATCTTATTAATATTTTCATTTACTTAATGTAGGACATAATATTGCCACTCCTTTTAAGAGATGTCCATGACAACTTTAATCTATTGATAGAGACTTGAGAGAACAATGGTGGTCTCTTTTTTTTATTTTTTCCTTTAGCCTAGTAGTAACTTTCTTTTTAACTCAACTTATAATGAGAGTACCAATTGTTACGAGTGAAGTTCATGAAGAGAATACAAATTAAAAAACTAAGTTATTAAGTTGGAGAGTCTTATGACTTAAGTATCATATTAATTTTATTTATTTACTCAATAAGGACATAACAAAGAATGAGTAATTATAAAAAATATTTTTATATATTTCAACTATTAAATAAAATGATTAAAAGATGATGTGATAGGTAAAACATATTTAAGAATTAAGAATTTGTTAGTATTATAAAGTGACAATTTCAAAATTTGAATTTATGATATTGTAAGTAAAATTCGTTTGAGAATGTAGCTCACTTTCACAACGACTAACCATGGATATAAGAGTAGGATTGCACAATATATACTAAACTATGTAAATAACATAATTCTAACTAGTTATGACAGAAAAAGAGCATTAGAAGTAGAAATTATGGAGGGGGTAAAATTCAACTGCATCCAAATAAAAACGTGTGACATCAATAACTCTACAGCAAACTCAGATATACGAGTAGGATTGCACAGTATATACTAAACTATGCAAATAACATAATTCTAACTAGTTATGACAGAAAAAGCGCATTAGAAGTAGAAATTATGGAGGGGGAAAATTTCAACTGCATCCAAATAAAAACGTGTGACATCAATAACCCTACAGCAAACTCACATGTGCCTGTCAAGGGCCAATTTAAACTGTTAAACGACTAAATCGCAAGTTGGGTACCCCATTGTTGTGAGATCTGTTTGCAATACACCAAGTACTAGTTGTTGACCAGTTTGCCCCGTTGATCTTTGTTAAAAATAGATAAACCGTACAAATTGGTCACCTACAACTCATTCAACTTTTTTTCTTTCTAATAGGTAAATAGACATTAAATTATACAAATTTTAATGGATAATATTTACACACATTTAAGTTTATATATAGAAAATTTAGATTACTTTTTTTTTTCATAAATAATACACACAAGAAACTCTACTTATTTTAATTAATAATATTTACATACACTTAAATTTATATACACACCCAACCAAATCACATTTTTCTTTTATAAATAATTATATATAAAAAAATAATATAAATCTTAACTAATAATATTTACATATATTCAATCAAATAAAAAAATCAAAAAATTGATTATTGAAAGTAAATCAGGGTGTTGTATGCTAAATGTATCCTTGCAGCCATTGTTGTGGCCATTGTATAAAAAGAGGGGGAAAAAAGAAAAAAAAAGAGTCATATGCTTTTAAAAGTAGAGGGCTTAAGGGAGTTGAGATGAGTTGATGCTGCTGAGTCAAGCTTCCATATTTAAAAGCTGAATAAGATGTAGCTGTTAGACTTAATTATTTGTGCCTAATAACATGTTTTTAATTCTCAAACAACAAGCACAAATCCAAAACCGAATTCTATCTATAATCTCATGTCAATTCAAGATGATTAACAAATGCAGAAGCATACTTGAAGAGTCTATGAGAACTTGAGGGAAGGGATGATCTTCTCGACAAAGTAGTGATCTTCCAATTGTAGAATTCTTCAGGGCCTTAGTTCCTATTCTGATGGGATGAAGATAAGGAATATGTTCTTGTTCTACAATTGGAGACCATAACCCATTATATTTATAAGAAGCACATGCCCTTTCATGAAGAGTAATGTCTCTTTGAGTTCATACCATTTCATGATAAGCCATGACTCTTATACATTTCTTATTTCTATTTCGGCCCATCATAAAAATAGAAATAAGACTTTTGGTATCTACACAATATTTTTCATGACAATTATATCCTTAGCCATAACACTTTAATCCAAATAGACCACTTTGATTTTGGCTAATTAAATAATGGCTTAACACATTTAATTATTACATGTGTGGCCCCAATTTAACATATATATATTTTTTCTAACAATCTCCCACTGGGCCACATATGTATCCTTATAAATGTGTTAGACTTTATGAGCTCAAAACTTTGCCATCATAAACATAGGGCATATCTGAAGAATCTCGTCCATTAGTTATATCAATATAGGACCAAAGCGGCTTTTGTTATATTAATCATAACTGAACCCATCAATGATCACTAATATTAACCCAACCAAATGACATCAATCAATCATGAAATGTGCAGCATGAAAATCACATGAAGGTAATCTGTACATGTCGATTTTCAACTGGTCCTACTTTACTTTAGTAAGATCATTTAAAGATATTATCGTACAAAGTGTAATAAACTGAATACCAAACTTTATTTTTGATCAGAAAAATATCCAAATACAAAAGTATACAAATAAAATACCAAACATATAACACAAATTACATCAATGACTAATTCTCACTAAACCAAAGAATCCTCAAACTGTAAGACACCCATGTGAGCAGTGTGCTCATGAAAGACTTTGGGTGGAAGGCCCTTTGTAAGAGGGTCTACTATCATGGAGTTTGTCCCTAAGTGTTTTATGGAAATTTGTCCACTCTGTACCCTCTCCTTGACAACTAGGAACTTGATGTCGATGTGTTTTGACTTGGTCGAGCTCTTATTGTTATTGAAGTATAAAACGGTTGATTTGTTGTCACAATATAACTTAAGCGGTCTTTCAATTCCTTCTACAATTCGCAGCCCAGTGACAATGTTCTTTAGCCAAATCCCATGATTTGATGCCTCATAACATGCTACAAACTCTGCTGCCATGGTGGACGAAGCAACAAGAGTTTGCTTGGCACTACGCCAAAAAACTGCACCACCAGCCAATAGATAAATATAGCCCGAAGTGGATCTTCTACTATCTTGGCATCTGGCAAAATCGGAGTCAAAATACCCAATGATCTCCAAATGGCCTGACCTTCTATATGTGAGCATATAATCCCTTGTTCTCTTCAAATACCTTATAACCCTTTTGGCTGCTTTCCAATGATCCATTCCTAGGTTGGTTAAGTATCTGCTTAACACTCTAACAATGTACGCTATATCCGGACGCGTACAAACTTAAGCATACATTAGACTCCCTACTGCTAATGCATAGGGAGTCTTCTGCATCTCTTGAATCTCAAGGTTTCCTTGTGGGCACTGATTGAGACTAAATTTGTCTCCCTTAGCGATTGGGGTATCTTCTAGTTTACAATCCTGTTTGCCAAACCTTTTGAGCTCCTTATCAATATAGCTCCTTTGTGACAATCCTAGAGTACCCTGAGATCGGTCCCGGTGGATCTGGATACCTAATACAAAGGAGGCATCACCAAGATCTTTCATCTCAAAATTTCTTGATAGAAATCTCTTGGTTTCGTGCAACATACCTATATCATTAGTGGCAAGCAGTATGTCATCAACATACAATACCAAGAAAATGTACTTGCTCCCATTGAATTTGTGATACACACAATCGTCAACAACATTCATATCAAAACCAAATGAGAGAATTACTTGATGGAATTTGTGGTACCACTGACGAGACGCTTGTTTTAGCCTATAGATAGATTTTGTCAGTTTGCAAACCATCTTCTTTGGGTCTCCCGACACAGTTTTCTGGCTGCACCATATAGATTGTTTCGTCAATGTTGCCATTGAGAAATGTCGTCTTGATATCTATCTGATGAAACTCCAAATCATAATGTGCAACAAGAACCATGATTGTCCTAAAAGAGTCCTTCAATGAAACCGTAGAGAAAGTTTCTTTAAAGTCAATCCCTTCCTTTTGAGTATAGCCCTTGGCTACAAGATGAGCTTTATACCTCTCTACATTACCTTTGGAATCCCATTTGGTCTTAAATATCCATTTGCAACCAATGAGTTTCTCACCTTCTGGTAATGGGACAAGTTCCCAAACCTTATTATCTTGCATAGACTTATACTCCTTATTCGTTGCTTCAATCCACTTTTTCGAGTTGGAATCATGCATGGCTTGACGGAAGTTGATTGGATCATTTTCTATCATACCATTATTTTCCTCATGTTCCTGGAAAAACACTATATAATCATCTGAAATAGCACTTCTCATTTCTCTAGTGGATCGTCGCACAGGTACTGGCTCTTGAAGCACTGGTTCTTGATGCACAGGTTCTTCAGGATGTTGAGTTTGTCCTTCAGGAACAACTAATTCATCTTGAATAGGAATTTGAACAATGATGTCTTGTAAAGGTTCCGAACTTGCTTAATCAGAAGTAACTGTATGAATCGGTTCTGAAATTGAAACCGATTCTTCCTCAAAGACAAAGTCTCTAACCTTATTTCTCCCCCCAAACTCAATATCCTCAAAGAACGTGGCAGTTCCCGTCTCAAAAATTGTCTTCAATTTGGGATCATAAAACTTATAGCTCCTGGATCGCTCAGAATAGCCAATAAAGTAGCTGCTCACTGTTCGGGGTTCCAATTTCCTTTCATTTGGCCTATAAGGCCTTGCCTCAGCCGGACATCCCCATACATGAAAGTGACTTAGACTAGGCTTTCGACCTGTCCAAAGCTCATAAGGTGTTTTGGCAACTGCTTTAGTTGGCACTCTGTTCAGAATGTAAGCTGCAGTCTTTAATGCCTCTCCCCAAAGTGACTCCGGTAAGTTAGAATGACATATCATACTTCTTACCATATCCTTAAGAGTTCAATTTCGTCTTTCGGCTACACCATCCATGCTAGGTGACCCTGACATGGTGTACTGTGAGACGATCCCACATTCCTCTAGGTATTTGGTAAATGGTCCCGGACGTTGTTCACCTGAACTGTCATATCTACTGTAATATTCACCACCACAGTCAGATTTGACTTTCTTAATTCTTTTATTGAGTTGGTTCTCAACTTCAGCCTTAAATGATTTGAACACATCCAATGATTGGGATTTCTATGAAATAAGTATGTATATCTAGAATAATCGTTTATGAATGATATAAAATATTGTTGACCATTCCAAGATGGTGTTGGAAATGGCCCATAAATGTCCGTATGTATCAATTCTAAGACATCTGTAGCTCTATATGCATCCAATTTCTTTTGTTTAGTCTGTTTGCCCTTAATGCACTTAACACAGACATTAAAGTCTATAAAGTCAATGAAATCCAGGACCCCATCTGACACAAGTCGCTTAACTCTATTTCTAGATATGTGACCTAGGCGCCTGTGCCATAATGCTCTTGAATTTGCATTGTCAACTTTACGCTTAGTACCATGCGATTCCACATTTAAGGTTTCATTATAAGAAGCAACAATATCAAGCAAATATAGATTGTCATATACCATAAGAGTACTAGTTCCAACAACATTTGAATTAATAGATAAATTGAATTGATTGTTTTCAAATGAAGAAATGATAACCAAATTTGTCCAACCAAGAAATAGAAACCAAATTTTGTCTAAACGACGATACAACAAAAGTATCCATTAAATCTAAATAATAACATGTACTTAACAATAACCTAAAATGCCCTATTGCCTCTACTTCTACCAACTTGCCATCTCCCACATAAATGCATCTTTCAATATCATTTGGCCTTCGGTAACTCAGGCAACCGTGCATTGAAACACTGATGTTAGTAGTAGCACCAGAATCTAACCACCAAGTGTTTCTAGGTACTGCAGCTAAATTTACCTCAGAACAGACCAAAGTAAGGAACATACCTTTCTTTGCACGTCAGGCATGATACTTGGTACATTC
Source organism: Ormosia semicastrata (assembly GCA_029884595.1). Lineage (NCBI taxonomy): Eukaryota > Viridiplantae > Streptophyta > Magnoliopsida > Fabales > Fabaceae > Ormosia > Ormosia semicastrata. Next base: position 13,856,723 of record JAQQTO010000041.1, read on the forward strand.
CTTCTTGACATGTCCAGCCGTGCCACAGAAGAAGTGTAACACCCCAACTTTTGAATTAATTACAATATAGTCCTAAATGTACTATTTTGTATTTTTTGTGAATTATAAATTGATTTTGACTGTTTCGTGAGTGTATTTGACTGTTGTGTGTGATTTGTTCCGAGTCAAGAAAATAATAATTTTCTAATCGAAAAAATCTTATTTTAATTATTCGGAGTTAGGGAATCTTACTAAACTCAATTCCGAGTGATATATATATTAATCTTTTAATTTTTAGGATTTAACTGTGTAATAAAATAATTTTATATTATTATAATATTATTTTATTTGACAGTACTTATTGTCTTAAAAATAGTAGAAATCTGCTCCAAAATGACAATGGATCCTGAAAAGTCTGTGGGACTCACGTTTAGAGTAGCAGTCAACGATTCTGACTGAACTAAATTTTGAGCCAATAGGAATCAGTCAACGAAAGTGACTTGAAAATTCTAACCAATAAGGTTTGGTCAAACAAAGTGGCAAAGACTTTGTTGTGGACTATTGGATGAAAAGCTTGATTTAGAAGCTTTGATCATAACCGTTGATCAAATCAATGGTGTGAGAATAATCCTAATTAAATCACTAAATGATATCCACCTTAGATTAAATCAAGGGCTAGGAGTTAAGGTTAAATTTAATGGTTAGGATTGAGTCAAATATAGTGGCTTGATTAATTAGCTAAGTAAACCTAATTTGGTTATTTTAATAGCCTAATTAGGAAACTAAGTGGACTAACCTAATTACTAATTAGTTCTAATCTAGTTATTAATTAGATATCCTAATATCATCTAGAAGTCATGACATAAGCAATGACCTATGTAATTAATTAGAATGTTAATTAAGTATAATTAAGAAACCTAACCTAATTAATTACTTATCTAATTGGCATGTAATTAGCCTTTAAGTGAAGTTAAATTAAGCCCATAATCCCCTAGACACCCCACGGCTAAGAGGACCAATTCACCAAGTTCCACAAGCTTCTTGAACCATCCAAGTGACTATTGCATGACAAGTTGTGACCTAGGCCATGTGCCATGCAAATGTGAACACATTAGGATATTTACTATCTAAACTTATCTCTTAATCTCTCCTACAAGCCACTCATGGCAGCACCCTCCATATTTCACTCTTGTTATTCACTTTTTCATTTACCTAAAGACTTAACTTCATTTTCTCTCAAATTCCCAAGAACACCAAGCATCTTTTCTCTTCTATTTTCTCTCTAGTTTTCGGCCCAAGCACCCAACACCACCACCTATCTTCTATAAATTTTCTTCTTAGATTTTTCTAAACCTAAACAACATCCTAAACACTTTTTATTTAGAAGGTTTTGTCAAAAACCTACTCCTTCTACTTCAAAATCCAAGCTTTATCTTGTTTCCCTAAGGGTAAGTTTTTGATTTTATGGTTTAAAATTTGATTTTTGATTTTCTAAATCATGATTGTTCCATGGTTTTTCATTATGAAGCATTGTTTGTGATTTTGCTAATTATTTAAGAATTTTAGGGATTTATTTTGGAGTCTATACGAAAATCAAAGAGAATGAGGAGACTAGAGGATCATTGTCTTCAAGAGGTAAGAGGGAGATTTAATCTCATCAACCTTGTGTGGTGATGAGAAAATGGATTATCTGTGTGTGAAGAATCCATAAGGATTCATTTATGTATTTGTTTTATTGCTTTCCTATTTGTGATTGATTTTAATTGTATGCATGTCTATAACTTTAAAATATATTGGATGTGTTTATAAATGTATGAATATTAAAGTAGGATGTGAATAACATGTAAGGATTGCATGAGTGTTCCAAAGAACACAAAGGAGCTCACGGCTTCTCCAAGAAAAAGAGAACCAAAATGTTATCCACCATTTTCTAAAACAATGATTTAAAGAATTTAGGTAAAACAATGAGTTAGGAAATAATTTAGAAGTTAGATAATGGTTTAATGATTAGTTGTGAAGGATAGGTTAATTATGGCCAACATGCCATTCAATGTACATTTAAATTCTAAAAGTACTTTCTAAGGTAGGTTAAGTAGCTAATTAGGATTCTCAATTAGAAGAATTCGTTATAAGTAAGAATTAAAGAGAACACTTGAAAAGTACTAATGTAGAGCTCACTCTCTGAGTTTTGAAGCGCGTTAGCAAGTTTCAAGGTGTAACTGTTGGGTAAGGTTAAAATGTACAACATTTAGAGAAAAACGTCAAAAATACAATTTAATGATTTTCTAGGTAAAATGCTGCCGAAATTTACTAAAATCAGACAAATAAAAGAGAATATTCCCTAATATGTTTATAACGTAGGAAAAATATTCTACGTAGTTTAAAAATACTAGAAATAGCTTACGCATATGTGAAATAATGATTTGTAAGTTATATGGTTAAAAAAATGATTTAAAAATCTTACGCGATTGAGAAAACGATTTAAAAACATTACGCGATGTTCAAAAACGTCAAAATATATTTATGCGATTTAAGAACGTTTTTAAAAGCGATGTGATTGTGAGAAAGCGATAAAGTTTCTACGCGACTAAATGGAATAGTGAGTTTTACTGTCGGGCCAAAGTGATGGACCCGGACATGTTGAAAAATAGTACTGTCAAGTGGAGACATACTATATTTTGAAATATTATGACTAAGGGTATTTTCGTAAATAAGGTAATATATTGAGTTTAAGGGTATTTTTGTAATTATAATTCTTGATCTTGCATTTAGAGTGTTGTCAATTTAGTTGAAAATAGGCGATTGATTGACGAGACGAATTACACCGTGTTGTGGGTGTGATAAGCATAGTGTGGTTCATTCATTGAACTTGGAGGCATTAATGTGCAAATGATTCCACATATGGACAGTGGGTATCTCCTCTGGGCCGTGGTAACGGGCAACTCACTAATGATCTCGACAAGCACTATTCTTAATCGAGATCTTGTGGAGACTATTTGGTACAATGCCTGTAGTGCACGATGTTTTGGACTGTGTACTGCTACACGATGTTTTGGACTGTGGACTATAGACACGACATTGGACAGTGTAGCAGTTTGGTTGGGCAACCTGAGGTACTGATAGTTCTTTTCAGATCATTCTTTCTTATGTCTATGTTTAGCTCCATGGAGTAGGAACGAGTCAGTGTGCATTAGCATTCATGATCTGCATTTTAAATGTTTTATTATAACCTCTGCTAGCATGTATGATGTGTTAATTGGATATACTGTATGTGATATGATGGTATGTATTATTGTGATATTTATTTGTATTGTCATTTTCTTTATTGCCATGCTGGTAATGATGTAGATTGTCTCGCCTCTCTATATGTATTTCTCTGTATTATTATTATATTATGTAAAGAGTTTGAGGAAGAGGAAGAGGAACAGCCTCTTGATATTCAGTATCTGGACGAGCGCCATCCGAGTGAGCAGTGCGAGGACGGTGAGCCGATAGATCACCCCTACCATCTGGATTGATCTTGTGATCATGGCGTTGCCAGGATTCTTTGGTTTCGTGAGACTTGATTTTCATGGAGGCTCGGAAGCCTGGCGACTGTGTGAGGATAGAGGATCGGTTGTCTATGTGGGACGTCTGACTGTGTCTCTGAGTAGAGAGTTTGATGGGAAGATTATATTTACTACTACTTTGTATTTACATCTTGAGTTGCCTTTGACTCTTAGGCGTTATTTGGAAGGGATTTTCCATGCGCCTAGCGAGCTTAGTAGTTAGTCGACAGCACGGACTCATGTCCGTAGAGCTATGGGACCTCCAAGATTTCTGTTATTCGATGATCTCTCTGAGAGTGATCCATTAGAGGGTTAGTAATCCTTGAGGTGCACTTGGGCATGTTATGTTTTAGTACTATGCTGACTTTTTACTGCTTTATTAAATATTTATAGTTGTAAATTATTTGTATACTTAAGACAAATCATATGTATATTATGGTGTGTGATTATGTTTTGTTTTATTCTGTGTTCTGTGTTATTTTTATTTAACGTAATCAAGTATAAAAAGGAAAAAAAATTATCACTCATATTATTAAGTATCAAAAGTTTTATAACTTGGGTAGAATTTATTTTTATTGCATAAAAAATGTGACATCCCCACAAGGGTGTTATAAGAAGCAACTGTTGTCAACCTTATTTTGTTTCTTTTGTGCTGGACACTCAGCAGCTTCATTCTTAGTAGCCTTATTTTTTCTCTTTTTGCCTTTATCCTTAGAGATGCTTGCCAAGTGAGCACTTTCTGTCCTTTCTTGCTTCATCCTCTCTTCCTTTTGCACACAATATGAAATAAGCTCGTTAAGAAACCATTTCTCCTTTTGACAATTGTAACTGATCTTAAATTGACTAAATTGTGCAGGAAGAGATATTAACACCAAATGCACGAGTAAGTCATCTAACAACTCGAGCTTTAGAGCCTTAAGCTTGGAAGCAATACTAGACATTTGCATAATGTACTCCCTTACGTTTCCTTTGCCTTTATACTTCATAGAAATCAAGCTTTGAAGGAGTGTGCTTGTTTCTGTCTTATCGCTTTTGGCAAAGCGCTTCTCAATTTTGGCAAGGAATTCTTTGGCATTTGTTATCAATTCGGATATGGTACCCTTAAATGCCTCTGGAATGTCGCGCTTGATGATCATGAGACTCATGCGATTGGAGCGGTCCCACTTTTTATAATTTTTCCTCTCTTCAGAGGTACTAGAGTCCGTAGGAGAAAGGGGTTGCTCCATCCTTAGTGCGAGGTCAAGATTCATGCAACCAAGAAAAATTAAAGTGTTCTCTTTCCAGTCCTTAAAGTTGGTACCATTAAGGACCAGAACCGAATTTAGGTTAGCAGATACAGTAGCAATAGTAGCTGTAAAGAGAACAAAATAAATAACATAAATATACTCACATCATAATCAAAATTCAATCATCAACAAATTCAAATCATGGTGTGACCCATCTCAAGATACCTAGTGCAACATTAATATCAAGTCTTTGGATATTCATATTAATTGCTAGTGGTACTCTTGTTGTAATGGTCAAACATTAACAATAATGCATGTCAAATAATAAACCCATCTTTGGATTGATTTATCATTCACATGTATAACCTTATAATTATCACATGTTTACTATCACAAGTGTGTATGTAATCTGGCCAAATATTAACCTTCCTTTGGGCCAACTAATACTAGCATGGATATATATGCACACTAACATTCAACATTTTTCACGAGCAATCTACACAAGAGAGGTCACTTTGACGACTTCTTGTTTTAATTGGTTCACTTAAAATGTTAAATAATTATATAATCCAAAAAATATAATCAATTATTTGAATATTGATTGAACACTTAATTTGAAAATTAATTTTATTTATTTATTTGTCATATATTCAATCACATGTACAATAACATGTCTGACCCAAAAATAATTTGAAAACTAGATTGAATATTGAAATACTATCGCCACTATTTGATATTCCAATAAACTCTCGCTAACATTCATATATCCACTTAAATTAGAAGTGGGAAGGTGATAATAAAATAATAAATTGAAGAAGTACAATAGCGGAGGAGACAAATGGTTTCAAATCGTAATCGAGATGTGCAAAATACCCAACAGCGTTCAAGAGATGCAAAGAAGAGAGAGAACGTGACTTGAAATCAAAAAGGTTTCAAACTGCGATAATCTTAATTGCTAACTAAATAATAAGTTAACGGTAAAACTGAAGTGCGTAGATTAAAACCAATGAGCACATTCCATCATTCAATTCCAAAAGGAATTTGTTCACGTTATTTAAAATCAATCGGCCATCAAACGTAATTATTTGTGACCCGTTAAATTGGCACACACATAACAAATTAACCGCAACAGTCATGGTTAAAAATAGCGTAAAAGGCCGAAAACTAAAATTTCAATCATGAAAGATCAAGAACAAATATATCAGAAAAACTTGAAAACTCCATTATTGCAAATATAAACCTTAAATTCCTTAAATCATACATGAATTGATCATGGGTGGCTTTGATACCACTTGTTAGACATAATTATTTGTGCCTAATAACATGTTTCTAATTCTCAAACAATAAGCACAAATCTAAAACCGAATTCTATCTATAATCTCATGCCAATTCAAGATGATTAACAAATGCGGAAGTGTACCTGAAGAGTCCATGAGAACTTGAGGGAAGGGATGATCTTCTCGACAGAGTAATGATATTCCAATTGTAGAATTCTTCAGGGCATTAGTTCCTCTTCTGATTGGATGAAGATAATGAATATGTTCTTGTTTTATAATTGGGGACCATAACCACTTATATTTATAAGAAACACATGTATTTTCATGAAGAGTAATGTCTCTTTGAGTTCATACCCTTTCATGATAAGTCATGACTCTTAACCATAACTCCTTATATTTATAAGAAACACATGTCCTTTCATGAAGAGTAATGTCTCTTTGAGTTCATACCCTTTCATGATAAATCATGACTCTTATACTTTCTTTTTATTTCTATTTCAACCCATCATAAAAATAGAAATAAGATTTTTAGTATCTATACAATATTTTTCATGATAATTATATCCTTAGCCATAACACTTTAATTGAAATAGACTATTTTAATTTTGGTTAATTAAATAATAATTTAACATATTTAATTATTACATGTGTGGTCCCAATTTAATATATATATATATTAACAGTAGCAGAGCAGCATAACGAAAATGCTAAAACATTAGCAGGTTGGCAACCAATAAGAAGAAATAAAAAGGGTTGGGAAAGAGGGGAGGAACGAGTGAGGGCAATAATTAAGGTTTAGTTGGTGTCAGATAAAGGAGCAAAAGAAAAGAAATAGTATAAGAAAAAATAATAGTGTAGCATGACATGAGTTGTGCAATCCATTAGAAAAAGATAGTCTTATATTTTTCTTTAAGTGTGTATTATTATTTATATTATTTTTTATTAATATAATTAAATAAGAAAAAATAATAAAAAATATATATATATAATGAATAATATTAAAAAATATATAAAAATAAATATATATACTGTGTAAAAATATAAGAGTCGATCAATTATGCATTTGCAGAAGCCACCAACAACGTAATAAATGTTTACAAACCAAGGTAACCAACCAGCTGCCCAAAGACAACACATAAGTGTGATATCAATTAAGTGCCTCTGGGATCTGCTGGTCCCTGGAAAATCTGAATAGAGTGATTCCCTCTCCGTCCCATTAGTCATAATGAATTATTCATCATTTCACCGAATGTTTTGATATGGAGAAGGGCAACCCCTTTTTAATTCCAAAACCACGTTATCAAAGGACCCCCCAACACCATATATGTCTTGTGTCTTTTCTCTGACACCACAGGTGACTTATGTCAGTCAACCAAATTCAGTGCTATCTAATTAATTAACTTTACTTGAGTTTCTATTTTTTTGTCTTTTTATTTTTATTTTTTCTGGTAGGAGGTTTAAAAAAATAATTTGGAAGTACGAGGGAGAATTCAATTTGGACAAAAAAAATTTAAAGTAAAATTTATTGTAAAATGAATAAATATATTTATATTAATTATTAATAAAAAAATTTATATCAATTATTAATAATTAATATAAACTTATTTATTCATTTTATAAGGATATTCATTTTAAAATATCATTATTCATTCAAATTGGCACACTTGAAGCATTCCTCTACGTTTTTGCTCTGGCCGCGTGGTTGCTTATTAACCAGGAAACGAACAACATGCTTTAGATTAGTTTGGCTATCGCAATGTTTTTAGGATTCGTGATCACGATAATGTTTGAGGATTTTTATAATATTATTAAGTTTAGTTTGAAGTTAAAAATATATTCTTATTGACAATTTTTTTTATCAAGCTTAGTTGCTGATTTGGCTGGCTAATTTTGTGCACTCCACTGAGTTGAGTGTTCACCTACAGGATGTGCCTCCACTAGTGTGTGCATGGGTGCTTACTTTTTGGATGATCTTGCTAAAGTTTTCTTTCTTGATAGTTTAGATGTGTAGTTGAGGCCTTATCCCTCCTCGTAACAAAACAAAAAATCATCACGATATGGTTAATTTTTTTTCTTAAAAATATTTTAAAAAAAAGCATTATTCACCCCCACAAAACTAACTTTAGGTTTTGTTTAGTATTACAAATGACAAAGGAATAAAAAAAGGATATTATACAAAAGAAAGGAAGGAAGAAGTAAATGAATTATTACTTACCATGTTTGTTATCATTCAATAGAAAAAAAAAAGGATACTTCTCTTCTTTTATCTAGTTTCATAAAAAAATTCAATAAAAATATATGTAAATAATGTTAAATTATTCTATTACCCTTTTTCAAATAAAATTGACTTATATGAAAAACTTATAAAATAAGTGAAGAGTGAAAAAAAATAATAGATCCTACAAAAAAAAGCATCCCTTCCTTTTAATTCTCTTCTTTTCCATTCAAAAAAGGAGAAACGTAAAAAATATAAATTTCATGAAAATTCTTTCTGTCTTCTTCTGTTCTTTTTCATCGTTAAATTAATACCAAACAACACATCAAAAGCATTCTACCCCTCTTCCTTTCCTACCAAACATTATTCCTCCATCTTACTATGGCCACCATAATTATTATACCATCGTGGCTATCACATCATATTGTGCTTCATACCGTCTATACCATTGCATCACCTTGCCATGGTCGTCATTCTCGCCGTTGCCAACTATTTTTGTGCATTGCCACACATTAGATGCCCCACTAGTGTTTTTTTTTTAGTTATTATTACATATTCAATGTGTAAGATTAATTTTTTTAGTCACAAAATAATATGATTGGAATCTCTCTACATATTACATCTCCAACACTTAAATCGTTGTCTTCATTCCTTTAAAAGCGTAATTCGCTTAATACTATGCCAAATCTTGTGATTTCGAGTCATGTTTAGTGCATAGATGTCCACTATATATTCAATTAAGATGTGTATGATGTGGGCATGCAATGGTGCCGTTCAAATCTATGTGAATCTATCTTTTTTATATGCAAACCTATGTGAATCTTAGATGTAAAATATTGACAACGTTTCATGAATTACTAATATTTTTCACTCAGTAATTAATTTATTTCATTTTTATAAATACTAGTTTATTGACCAGTACTATGTGCTTTTTTAATTCGTATTTTTTAAAGATAAAAAATAAATAATAATAAAGATTATTTGAATAATCTTTTTATATTTATCTTTAAATCTTTAAAAGGATAATAAAGTGTATTTATAATCTTATTTTATATAGATTTAAATTTTTTAAAAAGTAATAAAATTTATTTATAATTTTATCTTTTTTATATTTATTTTAAAAAATTAAATAATTAATAATAATAATAATAATTTTAAAAAACAAAAATTGGACACTAGAATGAGGAATCTCCTGTAGATACATCTAAGCTTACTAATTTTGTTCTCTTAGTAATTTATAAATTAAAATTATATATACAATATTAGAAATATTATTGATAAATATTAGTTATTGATATATTATTATCGTTACTAAGTAACCGTAGTGCAATGCTTTATTATTATTATTATTATTATTATTATTATTAAAAATTCAACCATTTTATATGGTATGGATTTATATAAATGTAATTATTTATACAAGAAGATTAGGAATATTTCTTTTTTTTAAATCAAAGTTTAATGTCTGATATTGTTAAGTGCAATGCAAATGAATACATCACGCGTGTTTAAGCGTCTAAAACATCATATCAAACATGTGAATTTTATATGTCCAGATATTTTGGATGCGTAGACATCTAAAAGTTTTGTATGCTAAACATCCCTTACGTGTTCATGAATATTTCTATTTTGACTAAAAGTATTGTGAAAAATGTGTAAGGTTTTCAATATATTCTAAAACAAACACATGAACATAATATTATTAAGCATATTTTACAAAACAATTTCTTTTTAAACAGTTCGAAAAAGGTAATATCTAAAATTTAAAAAAATTTAATGAATCAAACGCCCTCTAACTGTTAAATTATTTCATGCCACGTTAGTGGGCAGAATGTTTATGCAGGTTATTGCCTACTTACTTGGACTTAGTTCCAGTAATAACAGTGAGATAAAAATGTACATAATATTTCTTTAAGAAAGAAATTATGCAGATGGAACTTAGATAAATACACCCTACATAAAATATGCTCTTTTTTTAAAAAATAAGGTGAAGGAAATGATATACGCATATTCTCTGCGTTTGTTCATTTTCCTTAGTTGGTATTTTCAAAGTCACATGGGCCCTAGACAATAATCATATATCCATTTTTTCCCCCAGAATATATTCTATGAAAAAAGACAAATAAAATATAGTCATTTAAGCATGTTACAATTATCAATAACGTTAACATCAATCACATATTCGTATCTCTTGAAAATGCGAGGGAACCTGACATTCCAGTCGAAGTCTTCAAGTCATCAATGCTATTAAAAGAACGAAAACACCGAAAGTTATTTCTTTTATTTTTGTCTTGTTTCACATCTTGTGGGGTGGGGCAGCTATAGAAGGTTGATATTATACATTTTCTTTATATTAATTTCCTTCCTTTCTAATTTTTAAAATTTTTTCTTTCCTAATAATGTACTTCGATTGAGAGAAAAGAATGCAGTGAAAAAAAAATGAAAATTGATTATTTCTCTTATTTTGATGAAAGGAAAATAAGAAACAAAATTTTAAAAGAAAATGTTATTGTTGAGTGTAAAATTCGACAATACATTCCAATTTGGTGTCTGATGGAACGCGTAACTCTTTGTTATAAAACTTAAAACTGTCATTCAAATAATTGTTCATTTCACAACAGAATAATATTTAAATATTGTGCTTATCTTTATGTACATTATTTATTTATTTTTATATGATCTTTATGTACGTTATTGTATATTTTGATTTTATAATAGAATGATCACAATATTTTTTGTTGTAATTATTTTGTTTAATTAGATCTACTATTCATTGAAAATATTTGCGTATTATTATATACTATGTATTATCATATCATTAAAAAAGTAATTAATGATGATTACTTGAGATGTTAAACTCTTTTAATAATGTAGATAACTCATAATTTTATGAAAATATGAAAAATTACACCAAAAAGAAAATAAAAATCAAACTCTTGTTTTCTTTTTGTAGAGAGTGATTATTTGAATGGCAATTTTAATAAATAAGATATACACAACCTAAGAGTTGAAAAATATTTTTAAGGGAAAAGTTAAATAGCCAGAAAAATTTTGCCCCGCCTATGCTCGGAAGGGAAGAAAATGGTTATCGACGTGGGGCGTGCTGGTTTTTTAATGTGTCCGGGCTTACCTGGGTTATATTCCATCCAGGCTATATAGTGAGACCCTATTTTTAAATATTCTAAGAGAAATAATCTAAATAGATAGTATGTATTCGTGTTCTTATATAAGTTTTTCCAATAACTGTAACTTGAGTAGTACTTCACATAAAAATTTATAAACGTAAGTATTAAAGCTTTTGTGATCAAATGGTTTATATTTTTATTTATTTAATAGTGTTGTAAGTTAATTTTAAAATAGGATATTTGGATAAAGTATAAAATAGTTTTTTATTGATGTAAGATTATGTAACCATCAACTTTAAACTTAGTGGTGAATTTTATCATAAACTTATCCTATAAAAAATTCATGTATGTTTCATATTAGCATAAACACATCTAACCCATAATTCTGCTAATATTTCTTCTCAATTTTTCTCTTCAATCGGAAAGAATGTGGAAAAAATGATACCCAATTGGAAGCCCAGTAGCCTTCAGGCTTTTTAATATACCGGCAATAGAGCCCATTAACATTTCACCAAAAACAAAAGTCCATTACCATTGGCAGAATAATACTCCCACAAACATTGGGTTACCACTCAGGCCTGACTTGTGAAAAAAAAAATACTATTCGAACTTAAGTAATTTATTTAAATGAGTCAAATTTAAAGTTTAGATTTGACTTATTTAAAAATATGAAGTTTGAGCTCAACTTATTTAACTCCTTTATACCTTGATTATTTTCTTTTTCTTTATCAAATCTCTTCTTGAAGTGTTTTTTTAAAGTTTATTAGTTTAGTATTTAATAGACAATTTTGTACTAGAAGATAAAGCAAAAATAAGAAAAAAGTAAAAGACTCTTTAAAAATTAGAATTATGTAAGTGTAGATAATAATCAAAATTAAAATTTAGTAAGTAATAGCAATATACAAATTATTATTATCTATACCTTAATTTTCTTATATAAAATTATAATCTTTTTGTGATATATATATATATATATATATATATATGCGATGTGTGTATGTATGTATAGAAACACAAGTTATTCGTGAACTTTTAATGTTAAACTCATAAAATTTAAACTTGACTTATTTATATAATCGAGCATAAATTCAAATTTGAGTTTGTCTGTTTAGTTAAACCAACAAGCTTAATCAAATATTTAACGAATTAAGATGAAATAGTTGACGAATAAATCAATTTATTTATACTACTAACAACCATCATCAAGGATGTAACTCTTAGATATTAACCTCCTTTGTGGCACAGTTCGAAGGTGCTTGTGTTCATTAGGAAGATAACCTACTATTTTTCATAATTAAGGTAACAGAGAAGCAGTAAAAGTACAGAAGGTAATAAATGTGAGTGATATAAAACTATTAATATTTCTTCACCCAACAATTTAAATTTTTAGAATAATTAGTTCATGATATAATATTAAAAATTTTATTTCAACATAAGGTATGATGTACTTGTACATTATCTACAGTTCAAGTCCAAAAGCCTATTACAGATTAAGCTTTATGGATAGTTTGGTTCATGATAATAAACAAGCTCATTTGAAGAGAATTCACCTATGTCAGATGCTTCATAAATTAACGTTTATCAGCCACTTCAACTTTAGCATTCTAGAAGGTCACAAGGACGAGGCAATGAAGGTACGCACTGCTTTTATTGAATGTTGATACCCAATTTTATCCATTTCTTTATTTTCATTTTTATTTTATTTAATTTAATTTCTTTCTTTTTTAAAAATAAAAAAATAAAAAAATTTGTTATATGGGTCAACCCATGACCCATTTCTCTTCTCAACCCATAACCCATTTTCTCAACTCTTTCCCTTCCTGCTGCTGCCACTGAATCATCAATAGCTTGCATTGATTTGGATTAAAGCTTCTATCGGTTTTTTTTTTTTCCTTTGGCATTTCTACCATTATTTCCAATCATTATCTTGCCTGTTTGCATTTCAAAACGGAAAAGCAAATTGATTGTGAATGTGAATCAAAGCAAGAATAAAAAGGGGGATTCAATCGTTCAGAGGGGATTCAATCGTTCAAAAAAAAAGAGAGTTAGACAGGATTGAAAAAAGGGACAGCAATCACGTTGACAGACAACACCATTTCAGCCTCTTCCATCTTCACAAACACCAAGCCACCACGCCCACTACCTTTATCACACACCACCAACCAAAGCCACCATTAACCATCGGTAACTCAACCGAGTCAACTCGATTAACTAAGCACTCTCCATTCTCATCCCCAAGCTTCACCTTGACCACCATCTTCAACCTTCATTATTCTTTTTTTTCCCACCATTAACAAACATCAACAACCACCCACGATCTCCCTCACCCAAAAACAGAACCATCACAAACCATTCTCCACCATAATAGCTACCACCATTAGCAAGCCAATCGAGTCAACTCGGTGAAGCCACCATCACCCCTTCATCTTCATCACTTCCTTCACCACCCATCCTCAAGCTCACCATTCCACAACCAACACCCACGTGAAGTCACCTGTTTGCGCACGGCCTCCCCAACCACCGAGCTCCCCATCGCCGCTCAAATCAGGACCTCCGCCCCGCACCGTCCGTCCCTCTCGCTACCCGGCCGCACCGGATCCACCCAACGCGAACCCCGCGACGCCGCTCGTCCCGCACCGTCCGTCCTCACCTGGCCGCACGCCGACCGGCCCATTGTCCCCCGCAACCCGCGCACCTCTCTCGCCCTCCGCCGTCCGAGCCGTGCGCTCCGCCTCGCATCGTGCCTCCACCGGCGTCGCGCCCTCCGCCCTTGTACGCCCCCGACCCGCGTCGCACCGGTATCCGGGCCGAATCCCAGATCCGTGGGATCCGCGAGATCACCACTGTCTGCACCACCGTGAGTTCTCCCTCCCCCTCTTCTTCTTTCTTTCGTTTTGGTTTGATGAGTAAAGAGAGTGAAAGTCCCTTTAGTTTCTTTGTACATTTCATCTTTTTCTTTTTTTTTTTTTTTTATGATGGGCCTAAGCCCACTTTCTTTTTATTTGCTATTTATTCTATTTTACTAAAATAAAGAGAAGGGATGAAATAAAAAAGATTTAAATATGTTTTTGAATTTTAGGATTTAGTACTTGTTTGATCACATTTATTTTTCTTAATGATATGTTTTATATTGTGTTTTGTGATAAATAAAAAATAAACAAATAAAATAAAAATGCATAAAAGATAAAAAAATCATAAATAAAAAATGTAATGAAAGTGAACTTGTGATTTGATTTGATTTGACTATAGTTTATCTGTCTCTTTATAACTTGTAAATTTATCTTATTGATTAAAATTGGCCTATGACGGAAAAATTGGGAGAGGATCGGAGCGCCGATCAGATTACACTCTTCCCGACAATCTTGAGGCTTTATATTGGATTTTGCCAGGAGCGCCGCGAAGTCTAATCCCCACATAAAAATTAAAATAATTATGTAAATTAAAATATTTTTTTTTAAATAAACCAAAATAAACTTTTCTTTTTGTAAAATAAAGTATCCAAATAAAAGTGAACAATTTCATACAGTTCAACATCATGATTGTGGTGAATTAAAGTTTTATTTTTCATGAAGACATTTTTTTGGAAATTAATGCAAAAATCTCCTTGTGCCTAAAAATATTTTTCTCCTTGATTACAAAAGAGATTTTATTTGGCCATTTACTTTAAAAATTATTTTCTTACCTTAAACAAATTTCTTTGAGTTAAAATTATTCATTGGAATATTTTTATTTTTTTTATTTGGCCATTTTATTTTGAAAATTACTTCTCTTCAAAAAGATAAAATTTTAATTCACCACTTTTATATAATATGTTGTAGACTTTGAATTTGTTCTAAAATAATAGCTATTTAGCCACCCATTGCTTGTCTTAGTCATTTATCATTCTTGATATTATGCTTGACAAAATGGGACATGTCAAAATAAAAAAATAAAAAAATTCTTTTCTTTTAATTAATAAAGGACCAATTAAATTAATCTTGCAAATAACATTAGATTAAATAGGTAACCGTTCTTAGAACGGACGGTGTAGGGTGCTAATACCTTCCTTACCCGTAATCAACCCCCGAACCTCAAACTCTGAAACGTAGACCATCTTTTAGGTGTCCAATTGCGCCATTCCATTTAATGGATAAAGCGATTGGTGGCGACTCCCAACACCACGAGGTCCTATCCTCCTTGTTCTTTTATTTTCGCGGCGCTCTTCGGGACGGTTGCATGACAGTGGCGACTCCACCGGGGACATTAGAGGTTAAGCCTTGTTTTAATCTTATGTGATTTGCTTTTTAATTATGTTGGTCCATTTTTGTTTTATTTGTTTATTTGTTATTTGTTTCATATTATTGTACATTTTGTTTGTATTATATTTATTATATTTCGCTTTGTAAATAAGTTCTCTCATGTACACTTCCACACACAAGCTCTCTACCCGAGCTCGTACCTTGTAGGCTTAGACAGAGGGTGAAGTAGTGTTGCTTTGTGGGGACCGTTGGTCTCCGTTTAGGCACATGAAAACCCCTCGCTCAAATTGAACTCTTTCCGCTTGTAACCTATCATGGGTGAGGATGGAGGACCCTTGCTAGCCAAAGTGTTGGTGACAATGAAGGGACAATTTGGGGACCTTTGTCCGATAGGGTCTAGAACCAAAGCTCTCACTTGTAGATATAATCTTAGAGCTATCATCATTCATAGAACTTATCCGATCGGGTACCAAGATTAGGTACCCCTTTTCCTCTAACATATGAGGAATTTACGTTTGTCTTTTATTTTGTAGTTGTTAACTTTTCTTTTATCTTGCATTTGCATATGTGGTCCAATCTTTGTGAAGATATCGATAAACCTCAAGCATGAATAAGGGAAAGATGACTCTAATGTCCGAGGTGGCGAGAGAGTATCGAGTGTCGGTGAAGAGTCTGTAAGAATTCAAGCCAAGGAAGGAAATAGTTTGCATTGCGAGGATGTTCCTTTACCTCTCTTAAAGGGAGCCATGACTTTGAGCAAAATGACTTAAGGAGGCTCCGTAATGTGTGGTGTAGCATGAGGAGACAAGAAGAATTCAATGACAAGTATGGAGATATTGCAGCTCTCATGTTTATCACCCCGACCTCCAAATGTTGAAAGCTATGCTCCATTTTTGGGACCCTCATATCGGTGTTTTACTTTCCGACAATTTGACTTGGTGCCCACGATTGAGGAGTATGCTAGGCTTCTTAATAGAGACGACGTGCCAAAGGACAAAGTGTACTCACATGACCCTAAGAAGACGCCGAGAAGGATCTTGTCCAAATTGATAGGGATTCATGCCAATGAACCGGACAAGTACATGGTGGATGAAGGACGAAGTCTAGATTCGGAGTTCTTGCTTAGGCGGTTGAAGCTCAAATTGATCAAAGGTTTGGTTTGGTAGCACTAGCCCTTGCTATTTATGGGTTAGTAATTTTTCCAAGATGGAAAAATCAAATAGATGGACATGTGATCAATTTGTTCGAGCAGATTGAGCATGGGGTACACCCAGCCCCACCAATTTTAGCCGAGACAATTCGATCTCTGAACTACTGTCGAGTCCATCAAAAAGGAAGGTTTTGGGGATGTGCACCATTACTTGCAGTATGGATGCTTAGTCATATGCCAACGTTGAAGTGCTTTAACCATCCAGAAATTGATCTGAAACAGTATGTCATACCTAAGCACCCGCTCTCTCTATATGGTCGTGACAATTGGCCTCCCGAACTCCGACGATGAGGCAATGGATCGCTTTTTTTCATGGAAATAAAAGAAGTGGTCGGAGGGCCAAGTGGTTTCCTCACACTTATACCATATATAGATGTGGAAGCAAACCTTGGGTTCCACTTATTGGCCCGTGGGGAGTAGTGGGCTATGCTCCGGCTATGGTCCGAAGACAAATGGCATCCCTGCAATTCATTCCGATGACTCATGGACTGTCCAAATTTGAATTCTCGTATGACGATGAAGGAACCAGTCATAAAATAAAAGAAGTCATTGAAGATTGGAAGGACACAAGAAGTGTGAAGCCGGTCTCCCATCATCCGAAACGACACCGAGAATACCCAATTTGGCGAGGCTAGTAGGAAGAAGGGGTTTCTTGCTCCCAAGGTACAAGGTCCGAGTTACCAATGCACCAATTTAATGAACCCAATGACTACTATGTTGAAGCGGAGAGGGCGGTACGAAATCATTTATCGGCGGTGGACTCTGCGAGAGAAGGTCCTTGGAAGATCAACTTGGCACTACAAGAAGAAAAATCCAAAGTCAAGAACAAAAGACAGCCTCTAAAGATATTGAAATAGAGAGGTTAAGGAAAACATGTCAAGCCCTCGAAACAATCATTCGGGGAAGGATGGTCAACTTCAAGAATTCAAGAATGAAGTTAAAATCTTGAATCAACATTTGGAAAAGCATGTTGAATGGTCTACTTTCTTGGAAAGTAAGAAGAATCGATTAGAGGATGATGTTCTTTTCTTGACTAATGAAAAGAATTTCTATCGTAATGCAAGCCAAGAAATGGAGCGGAAAGCGAAATGGTTCTTGATAATATGAGGGAAATCTCCAACCATTCAAGAAAGAGGGCAAGAGAAATCATCAAAGTGGAAGCCAAGCTAGCACCGGGAGAAAACCAAGATATTTTGACTCGGGTTAGAAAGGACCTTGACTTCCTAGGAAAATTTCACCGAAATTAGTTTCTTGTTCTAGGAATCGATGTAATGACTCTTTCCATCTTATTTTGTAAAGCTAATTCCTCCATCTGACTTGAGGAATAGTAAGAATCAACATATGTAAAACTCTCTATGACCATAGAGCTTTTTCCCTTTGAATAAATGAGGTTTATTGATATCGCTTGCTGCTTTGGATCACGTCTCTACATGCATAGTTTTATTTTTTACATTTTCTTTTCTTTTTTCATATTTTCTAATAATAAAAAATGAATACAGAAAGGAAAACTGTCTCTACGACACCCATATAGGACTCGCTCTCAATCAAGAATCATGGATGAGCGGGTCAATCACAAGAGGAGTTGAGAAGTGAAGTAAGCCACTCAAAGAACAAATGGCCAAGATCTTGGTCGGAAAAACGAAGAACACAGAGGGGACTCCTTTAAAGGCAAATGATGATCCTTCTGCCACGCCTGCACACCCGCCCGGCTTTACGCCTGTTCCTTGGCAGTATCCTAGTGTCACCTCTCAAGGGGCCATGATGCCACTCACAATTTACTCAAATAATCCTGAAGCACAGGCATCTTCATTCCCACCATATGGCCTTCCACCCTGGTTATGTGCCACCATTATCCACCAATATTCCCGAGGGCAGTGCAGACGGTCCCAACGAGTTCAAACCTCTCCAAGGATCTCAACCAAATACCAGTGAGATTCCTCAGTACCCGGTTTCTATTCCACCTTATGGCATTTCTCCTGGTTTTATGCCATCCCAAATTACCAACCCTCTTGAGAGTGGCTCTTCATTGGTAATACCTACTTCAGGGCCACAAGGTTCGACTCAGGCCCAACCTCCTTTCTACATGCCACAGTTTTTTCCCCATAAAGTCGCTGGAACTTCTCCATTTGAACCCTTCAACTGAAGGCATTCAATCAAGGAAAATTAGAAGTTCTGGAAGAAAGATTGCGAGCCATAGAAGGAGCAAGTAGCTATGGTCTTATGGATGCCGCAGAGCTCTGTCTTGTCCCGAATGTGGTAATCCCTCCAAAGTTTAAGGTCCCGGATTTTGAAAAATATAAGGGAACCACTTGCCCAAAGAATCATCTGACCATGTACATCCGCAAGATGGCATCCCATGCTCATGATGATAACTGTTGATTCATTTCTTCCCAGGATAGCTTAGCTTTGGGCAGCTTCTAATTGGTATACACACTGGAACGTGCCCATATACGATGCTTCAAGGACTTGGCGGATGCTTTCTTAAAGCAATATAAGTACAACATCGATATGGCACCAGATAGGCTACAGTTACAAAACATGGTTAAGAAAGGAGCTGAAACCTTTAAAGAATATGCTCAGCGGTGGAGAGAGATAGCTGCTCAGGTTGAACCCCCATTGACAGAAAGGGAAATGGTGGCCACATTCATTGACACTCTCCAATCACCCTTCTATGATAAAATGATAGGGAGTGTGTCGTCGAATTTCTCAGACATGGTTATCATCGGGGAAAGAATCGAAGGAGGAATGAGAAGTGGAAAGATTGAAAGCTCAATGGGGACATTTAGTGCCAAAAAGCCCCCAGCAGGGAAGAAAAGAGAAGGAGAAACCCATGCTGTGACTTTCGATCAAAGGAGTTTTGCCCAAGGGAGACATAGCCAGACACCTGTTAACCCTCAACCATCCTTCCAGCCCTCCCTACATGCCTTACTATCCATACATTGCTAATGCCTCTCAAGCTCCATATCCTCAGCCTTATCACCCAATGATCCCTTATCGTGCACCATCTCCTATCCCAAATCAAACACTCCCTACCATACCATATCAACCAACCCAACCATGGGCCCAAAACCCAAATACCAATCAAAGAAGGCCGCTGACTAACCAAGAAAAGAAACACGTCCAATTTGACCCAATTCCCATGACCTATCTTGAATCTGCTACCACAACTCTTCCGAAATTCATTATTGGTTCCTTGCCCAATGAAGCCATTGGAACCCCCTACCCAAGAGGTTTGACGAGAATGCTAAATGCGAGTACCATGCTGGGGCTGTAGGTCACTCAACAGAAAATTGCAGAGCCTTGAAGTTCAAAGTACAAGACTTGATTAATGCCAAATGGTTAAACTTTAAGGAAAAAACTCCTAATGTAGGCCGCAATCCCTTGCCTGATCATGGAGGTCCAGTAGTTAATGCCATAGAAAAGTCTTCTGGACGATGCCTCATAAGTCAGGTAGCTGATGTGAAAACTCCCATGAGAGTAATTTTTCAAGAGCTTTGCAAATATGGGTTGATACAAAACCAAGTTGAGTTTAAAAAGGCCAATGAAGATGAAACAGTGTGCAAGATTCATGGGGAAGTTGGGCATTCTATTGAGGAATGTGATGAATTCAAGCAGATTCTCCAAAGTTTGATGGACAGTCATCTAGTACAAATAAACAATCAGTACGATAATGGTGATGTCTATATGGTCAAAGAAGTTACACCTCCACCAGTTCAAGAGGCTGCCAATACCTATGCAACACATCCAATCATAGAGCAAAGTCCAGGTATACCAAGGCCATTAACGATTCATTATAGTAAAGAGGTGTCTCCATGAAGTCTCTTTTGGTCGGAATCCTATCACCATTCAAGTGTCGACTCCTTTTCCCTATAAGGATACCAGTGTGCCTTGGAAATATGATGTGCAAGTCGTTGTGAATGATCTCCAAGACAATCAAATGAAAATCCCATCGGCTATCTCTAGCATATCCGGGATCGGTGGAATGACTCGGAGTGGTCGTATTTATACACGAGGATTTGCGTAAAGACCAAGTGGAGGAAGTGGAAAGAACTCGGAAAGGGAAAGGCAAGATGGGGAAACTTCTCTTGAAAAAGCCTTGAAAGAAAAAGAAGAACCAAAGGCAACACAAAGAAGAGCTCTATAAGAAAGAAGTGACCGAAGAAGAAGCACTGTGAGTTCTTAAAGTTTATAAAGCAAAGTGAATACAAGGTGGTAGATCGACTGAACCGCACCCCTGCAAGAATATCACTTTTATCCTTATTAATGAACTCGAGCCACACGGGAAGGTGCTAATGAAAGTGCTTAATCAAGCCCATGTTTCTCATGACATCACGGTTGACAAGTTGAATGGCGTTATCGCAACATCACATGAGATAATTACATCACTTTCACCGATGATGAAATACCCAATGAGGGAAGGGGACATAATAAAGCACTTCATATCTCAGTAAAATGTCAAGACCATATCATGGCTAGAGTACTGATGGATAATGGCTCTTCCTTGAATGTGATGCCAAAGTCGACACTCTCCAAATTACCTTTTGATGGGTCACACATGAAATCAAGTGCGATGATAGTAAGGGCATTTGATGGCACAAGGAGAGAAGTCATAGGGGAAATTGAAATACCAATTCAAATTGGTCCTTGCACTTTCAACATACTCTTCCAAGTGATGGATATTGCACCATCATATAGTTGTCTCTTAGGACGACCATGGATTCATTCTGCTGGAGCTGTGCCTTCCACATTGCACCAAAAAGTCAAATTCATAGTTGATAACAAGATGATTCCTGTCTTTGGTGAAGAAGACCCTCTTGGTGAGTAAGCCGCTAGACACCCCTTATATTGAAGCTACGGAAGAGGCTTTGGAGACTGCCTTTCAAGCACTCGAGGTTGTCAATACCATCTATATAAAAGAAGGAGCTCCAATTCCTAAGCCGCAGCCTTCTGTTGCATCTATAATGATGGCGAAAGTTTATGTGGATGATATGATTGTAAAGTCAAAAACAGAAGAAGATCATATAATCAATCTGCAAAAGCTTTTTGAGCGATTAAGAAAGTTCAAACTCAGATTGAATCCTGCAAAATGCACTTTTGGTGTCAGATCAGGCAAACTATTGGGGTTTGTGGTGAGCCAGAAAGGAATAGAAGTTGATCCTGACAAGGTTCGAGCAATACTGGACATGCCAGTCCCTCGCACTGAAAAAGAAGTTCGGGGATTTTTGGGAAGGTTGAATTACATCGCTCGATTCATATTCCAGCTCACAGCAACATGCGAGCCGCTCTTCAAGTTGTTACGCAAGAATCAGCCAGTCAAGTGGAATGATGATTGCCAAAGAGCCTTTGAAAAAATCAAGCAGTATTTACAAGAACCCCCAGTTTTGGTGCCTCCAGTGCCAGGGAGACCTCTCATTATGTATTTGACGGTTCTGGATGAGTCTATGGGTTGTGTACTGGGGCAGCATGATGAGTCCGGTAGGAAAGAACGCGCCATTTATTATTTAAGTAAAAAGTTCATCGACTATGAGGCAAAGTACTCATTGTTAGAGCGAACTTGTTGCGCCTTGGCATGGGCTGCCCATCGATTAAGGCAATACATGTTGTGTTACACTACTTGGTTGGTGTCCAAAATGGATCCTATCAAGTATATCTTTGAGAAACCCGCTCTCACTGGGAGAATCGCGCGATGGCAAGTTCTGTTATCGGAGTATGAAATTGTTTATGTCACCCAAAAGGCGATTAAGGGAAGTGCCCTTGCAGATTATCTGGCTAACCAACCTATAGAGGATTATGGGTCGATGCAATGTGAGTTCCCTGATGAAGATATAATGGCTCTGTTTAAAAATGAGGAATCCTCTGAAAAAGAAAAATGGACCATGTGGTTTGATGGAGCCTCTAATGCACTGGGGCACGGCATTGGAGCCATCTTGATCTCCCCTGAAGATAAATTCATCCCAATTACAGCAAGGTTGTGTTTTGACTGTACTAACAATATAGCAGAATACGAAGCGTGTGCTTTGGGTATTCAGGCAGCAATAGAATCAAAAGCAAAGATCTTGGAAATACATGGGGACTCTGCCTTGGTCATTAATCAACTAAAAGGAGAATGGGAGACCCGTGATGCCAAATTGATTCCATACCATGTTTACATCAAAGAATTGATCGAGCAATTTGATGAAGTCACTTTTCATCATGTTCCTCGAGAAGAAAATCGATTGGTCGACGCTTTGGCCACACTTGTCATCAATGTTCCAAGTAAGTCATGAAAGGGACCTACCACTTATAAAAATGGAAAGTCGTGGATCTGTCTCCGTATATTGTCAGCGATTGAAGATGAGCACGATGGGAAACCGTGGTATCATGACATCAAATGTTTCATCAAGAATAGGGAGTACCTGCAGGTGCTTGAGAAAATGACAAGAGGACCACGAGGAGGCTCGCAATGGGTTATTTTCTGAGTGGGGAAATACTTTACAAAAGAAACCATGATATGGTGCTTCTAAGATGTGTTGATGCAATGGAAGCAGAAAAGATTATTGAAGAAGTACATGAGGGCTCCTTTGGAACTCACTCCAATGGACATGCAATGGCAAGGAAAATCCTAAGATCTGGTTATTATTGGTTAACCATGGAAAATGATTGCTTCAATCATGTGAAGAAGTGCCACAAGTGCCAAACATATGCTGATAAGATCAATGCGCCTCCAGTCCCCTTGAATGTCCTACAAGCACCATGGCCATTCTCCATGTGGGGTATGGATGTTATAGGACCTATTGAACCTAAGGCCTCAAATGGGCATCGCTTTATCCTTGTCGCGATAGACTACTTCACCAAATGGGTTGAAGGCCGCTTCTTATGCCAATGTGACCAGAATGTGGTGATCAAGTTCATCAAAAGAGAGGCTCGATATGTCGTTATGGTCTACCAAATAAGATCATCACTGACAATGCAACCAACTTGAATAATAAAATGATGAAGGAAATGTGTGAGAACTTCAAGATCCAACATCATAACTCCTCGCCATATCGCCCAAAGATGAATGGGGCTGTTGAGGCAAGAAACAAAAACATTAAGAAGATCATCCAAAAAATGGTTGTGACATACAAAGATTGGTATGAGATGCTTCCCTTTGCTCTGCATGGTTATCGCACATCCGTCCGTACCTGGGGCAACTCCTTTCTCTTTAGTTTACGGAATGGAAGCCGTACTCCCTATTGAGGTAGAGATCCCCTCATTAAAGTATCGATGGAGACAAAGCGGAAGAGGCCGAATGGGTCCAAGCTCGACTAGATCAGTTGAATCTTATTGAAGGTAAAAGATTAACCGCACCGTGTCATGGCAGCAGTTATATCAAAGGAGGCTTATGAAAGCCTATGCAAAAAAAGTGCGCCCTCGACAATTTCAAGAAGGAGACTTAGTGCTCAAAAAGATCCCGCCAATGCAAAAAGATCACATAGTGGAAAATGGACTCCAAATTATGAAGGACCTTATGTCGTGAAAAAGGCTTTCTCGGAGGGTCCTTGATTCTCACAAGAATGGATGGTGAAGATCTACCACTTCCTGTAAATTCAGATGCAGTCAAGAAATATTATGCATAAAAGCACTACTGGTCAAAAATAAAAAAAGAAAAAAGAAAAAAGAAAAACATGGCTCGCTAGGTGGAAAACCTGGAAAGGCTACCTAGGCAAAAGTTAGAGCGACCTGGTAGGTTGAAAACTCGAAAGAAGCGACCTAGGCAAAAGTTAAGGTCCAAAATAAAAGATAATAGTGCTTGGTATGATAAAGGAAGTGAGACTGAGCGGTTGAGTCTCCATTCCAGGGAGGAGCAAATCTCGCTTTAGAGCAAACTAAGTTTCCATTTTGGGGCGAGGCCAAATGATCTCAACTGGGGCAATCAAAGTCTTCATAGGTGGTTAACAGTGTTCAAAATCGAGTATGCGAGAGGATTGACACGATTACGATAAAGGGTTTCATTGGAAGAGTTGAAGACCTTTGCCCTTATCATCCCTCTGTAAATTTCATGTTGATGACCACAATAATACTTTCTTTTCACCATTCCCATTTCAATACAATATCATCATGTTTTTACCTTTGCCTCTTCTTGGACTTAATATGCATTTTTCTAATAATCATATATTGGAATATGAAATGTGTGACATTCTTTGTCCGAGCATTAAGAATTGCTAATGACTTGAAAGGTATGGGAAACACAATGATTCATGATAAGAGTGTTGATAAAGAGAAAGGACAACCAGGTCACCTCAAGGGTCATTCTGGTTGGACATTTCAACCATCGGCTGAATAGACAAATAAAAGGATGCCATTAAATCTTATTCCAGTTCATCTTTGAAAATGATTGCAATCATGTCCTCAAGGGTCGTGGAGACAAAAACAAAAAAAAAACAAAAAAAACAAACAAAAAAGGAAAAAAGAAATTTTTTCATACTCTCATACATTTGAAGCATGCATTGCATAAGTGCATTTGTTCTCATTTTGCTAGCCTTGACCTACAAAGGTCCAAATTGCTGTTTCCTTTTCTGGGTCCCCGTACCCATTGTTTTATGTTTTTGGGTCCCCGTACCCATTGCTTCTAAGTTTTGTTAAGCTTCACGGATACGACTCCGCAAGCTTTTTACCTTTTGAGTCCCCGCACCCATTGTATTCTCGTTTCGGGTCCCCGCGCCCATTGTGTTTTCCTTTCGGGCCCTGCGCCCATTGTGTTTTCCTTTCCGGCCCCCGCGCCCATTGTGTTTTCTTTTACGGGCCTCCACGTCCATTGTCTTTTAGTTTTGGGTTCCTACACCCATTGTTTTCTCGTTTTCGGGCTCCTGCGCCCATTGTGTTTTCCTTTCCGGGCCCTCGCGCCCATCGTCTTTTCCTTTTCGGGCCCCCGCGCCCATTGTCTTTAGTTTTTGGGTCACCGCACCCATTGTTTTTATGTTCTTGGGTCCCCGTACCCATTGCCTTTAAGTTTTCTGTTAAGCTTCAACGGATACCCGACTCCGTAAGCTTCTTGCTTTTAAGTTTTCTGTTAAGCTTCAGCGGATACCTGACTCCGTAAGCTTTTTACCTTTTGGGTCTTCGTACCCATTGTTTGTTTTTGGGTCCCCGTACCCATTGCTTCTTTGTTTTTGTTAAGCTTCAACGGATACCCGACTCCGTAAGCTTCTTACCTAGTTTTCTGTTAAGCTTCAACGGATACCCGACTCCGTAAGCTTCTTACCTTGTTTCTGTAAAGCTTCAGCGGATACCTGACTCCGCAACCTTTTCTGTAAAGCTTCAGCGGATACCTGACTCCGCAAGCTTTTTACCTTTTTTTGGGTGCCCATACCCGTTGCTTTTGGGTCCTCGTACCCATTGTTTATGTTATCGGGTCCTCGTACCCATTGTTTATGTTATCGGGTCCTCGTACCCATTGCCTTTAAGTTTTCCTTTAAGCTTCAACGGATACCCGACTCCGTAAGCTTCTTACGTTGTTTTTGTTAAGCTTCAGCAGATACCTGACTCTGCAAGCTTTTGGGTCCTCGTACCCATTGTTTATGTTATCGGGTCCTCGTACCCATTGCCTTTAAGTTTTCCGTTAAGCTTCAACGGATACCCGACTCCGTAAGCTTCTTACGTTGTTTTTGTTAAGCTTCAGCAGATACCTGACTCTGCAAGCTTTTGGGTCCTCGTACCCATTGTTTATGTTATCGGGTCCTCGTACCCATTGCCTTTAAGTTTTCCGTTAAGCTTCAACGGATGCCGACTCCGTAAGCTTCTTACGTTGTTTTTGTTAAGCTTCAGCAGATACCTGACTCTGCAAGCTTTTGGGTCCTCGTACCCATTGTTTATGTTATCGGGTCCTCGTACCCATTGCCTTTAAGTTTTCCGTTAAGCTTCAACGGATACTCGACTCCGTAAGCTTCTTACGTTGTTTTTGTTAAGTTTCAGCAGATACCTGACTCTACAAGCTTTTGGGTCCTCGTACCCATTGTTTTAAGTGTTCTGTTAAGCGGACACGTGAATCCACAGGTTTTTACCGTCTCATGGATAAAATTGAATCAATTCCTTTGTTTTTCATTTATTCTAAACGTAAAACAAAGGGAGGCAGCTGTTGATACCCAATTTTATCCATTTCTTTATTTTCATTTTTATTTTATTTAATTTAATTTCTTTCTTTTTTAAAAATAAAAAAAAAAAAATTTGTTATATGGGTCAACCCATGACCCATTTCTCTTCTCAACCCATAACCCATTTTCTCAACTCTTTCCCTTCCTGCTGCTGCCACTGAATCATCAATAGCTTGCATTGATTTGGATTAAAGCTTCTATCGCTTTTTTTTTTCCTTTGGCATTTCTACCATTATTTCCAATCATTATCTTGCACTGTTTGCATTTCAAAACGGAAAAGCAAATTGATTGTGAATGTGAATCAAAGCAAGAATAAAAGGGGATTCAATCGTTCGGAGGGATTCAATCGTTCAAAAAAAAGAGAGTTAGACAGGATTGAAAAAAAGGGACAGCAATCACGTTGACAGACAACACCATTTCAGCCTCTTCCATCTTCACAAACACCAAGCCACCACGCCCACTACCTTTATCACACACCACCAACCAAAGCCACCATTAACCATCAAGTAACTCAACCGAGTCAACTCGATTAACTAAGCACTCTCCATTCTCATCCCAAGCTTCACCTTGACCACCATCTTCAACCTTCATTATTCTTTTTTTTCCCACCATTAACAAACATCAACAACCACCCACGATCTCCCTCACCCAAAAACAGAACCATCACAAACCATTCTCCACCATAATAGCTACCACCATTAGCAAGCCAAGCTGAGTCAACTCGGTGAAGCCACCATCACCCCTTCATCTTCATCACTTCCTTCACCACCCATCCTCAAGCTCACCATTCCACAACCAACACCCACGTGAAGTCACCCCGCTTTGCACGGCCTCCCCAACCACCGAGCTCCCCATCGCCGCTCAACCGGACCTCCGCTGCCCGCACCGTCCGTCCTCTCTGCTACCCGCCGCTGCACCGGATCCACCCAACGCGAACCCCGCGACGCCGCTGTCCCGCACCGTCCGTCCCCTCACCTAGCCGCACGCCGACCAGCCCGCTGTCCCCGCAACCCGCGCACCTCTCTCGCCTCCGCCGTCCGAGCCGTGCGCCTCCGCTTTCGCATCGTGCCTCCACCGGCGTCGCGCCTCCGCCCTTGCTGTGCGCACGACCGCGTCGCACCGGCCGCCCGGAGCCGAACCCAGATCCGTGGGATCCGCGGATCACCCACCGTCCGCACCACCGTGAGTTCTCCCCTCCCCCTCTTCTTCTTTCTTTCGTTTTGGTTTGATGAGTAAAAGACCGAAAGTCCCTTTAGTTTGTTGTACATTTCATCTTTTTCTTTTTTTTTTTTATGATGGGCCTAAGCCCACTTTCTTTTATTTGCTATTTATTCTATTTTACTAAAATAAAGAGAAGGGATGAAATAAAAAAGATTTAAATATGTTTTTGAATTTTAGGATTTAGTACTTGTTTGATCACATTTATTTTTCTTAATGATATGTTTTATATTGTGTTTTGTGATAAATAAAAAATAAACAAATAAAATAAAAATGCATAAAAGATAAAAAAATCATAAATAAAAATGTAATGAAAGTGAACTTGTGATTTGATTTGATTTGACTATAGTTTATCTGTCTCTTTATAACTTGTAAATTTATCTTATTGATTAAAATTGGCCTATGACGGAAAAATTGGGAGAGGATCGGGAGCGCCGATCGATTACACTCTTCCCGACAATCTTGAGGCTTTATATTGGATTTTGCAGGAGCTTGCACGTGAAGTCTAATCCCCACATAAAAATTAAAATAATTATGTAAATTAAAATATTTTTTTAAATAAACCAAAATAAACTTTTCTTTTTGTAAAATAAAGTATCCAAATAAAAGTGAACAATTTCATACAGTTCAACATCATGATTGTGGTGAATTAAAGTTTTATTTTTCATGAAGACATTTTTTTGGAAATTAATGCAAAAATCTCCTTGTGCCTAAAAATATTTTTCTCCTTGATTACAAAAGAGATTTTATTTGGCCATTTACTTTAAAAATTATTTTCTTACCTTAAACAAATTTCTTTGAGTTAAAATTATTCATTGGAATATTTTTATTTTTTTTTTTATTTGGCCATTTTATTTTGAAAATTACTTCTCTTCAAAAAGATAAAATTTTAATTCACCACTTTTATATAATATGTTGTAGACTTTGAATTTGTTCTAAAATAATAGCTATTTAGCCACCCATTGCTTGTCTTAGTCATTTATCATTCTTGATATTATGCTTGACAAAATGGGACATGTCAAAATAAAAAAATAAAAAATTCTTTTCTTTTAATTAATAAAGGACCAATTAAATTAATCTTGCAAATAACATTAGATTAAATAGGTAACGCAGTTCTTAGAACGGATTGTAAGTGCTAACACCTTCCTTACCCGTAATCAACCCCCGAACCTCAAACTCTGAAACGTAGACCATCTTTTAGGTGTCCAATTGCGCCATTCCATTTAATGGATAAAGCGATTGGTGGCGACTCCCAACACCACGAGGTCCTATCCTCCTTGTTCTTTTTATTTTCGCGGCGCCCTTCGGGACGGTTGCGACATTGAATATTTTTCAGACTTGTTGACCTCATTTAAGGGTCGGATGTATTGAATTATTACTTTATTAGATTGATTTAATCGCTTCAATTAAAAATCTTGAGCATAAACTGAACAATGTCGGAATAGCAAGGCCTTTATTTTTTCCTCTGCGTCCCCCTCCTTCTTTCTTTCTCATAGTCATATCCTATCAATTGGTGCTAATTGTTGTGTATATATCTTTCAAAGTGGCCAGATATTTCTAATTCCTCAGATGATTCCGTTCTTTGATAGCATACCCCTCAGTCCGCTGGGAAATGTTGCAATTGTGAAGTACTATTGACAAGAAGATACTAATGTTACAACTAGTTATTCATTTCTATTGCTGCAATCTAGTATAGAGCAGTTGCAGATATATTTTCTATGACATTTATATTCATCTGAAGTTGGCAGTAGTTCTAAAATTGGTCTTTGATTTGTTATTTGGGTTCATTATGTATTTCTTTGTCAATATATCTTCTCATTTAGGCAGTACTTTGTTGTCTTTTATTCAATGATTATTTATTAGAAGCACATAGTTTTTCCTTTGTAAACTGGGATTCATATATGGTGAGATTTCTGATGATTGACAGCCTTAAGATATTGGAATAGCACCCCATCAACACGCCAAGGAGTTAACAGAGTCTATTAACAATGAGGTTTCTCAGGAAGTGTTTTACAGCATTGTTTGTTGAAGTAGTTGAAGAAATTGGAGTGCCAGCCTCATCCCTTGTCAGTTTCATTTGTACTTGAATATAACTACGAACCGTTGAACACAACTAAGGAGTTCTTCTATTGTTCACCTTTTAAATGAGTAAACTACAAAAGCCCCCCGATATGTTAACATTGTGTTGGTATTAAAATAAACTTTTCGTGACATTCTAAAAATTTTGGCTTCAGCTGGCGGTCCAAAAACAGATGTAACAACTTACTGGGCTGATGCAGAAGGAAGAGAAAAATAGCCTAGTGCAAGGTTGGCTCGTTTACATCAACTGTAATCCATAAAAATGAAGAAAAACATATTTTGACCAAGATATAAAGGTTGGAGCTACAAGTAAAAGAGTTGAAATGAGGAAAAAACTCCTAAAAAAATAGGAAAGTGAGAACAGAACAATTGCTCCAAGGGCTAAAAGTGAAAAAACATTATTTTGACTTGAGAATGAAGAGAAAGTTGTTGGTGACCGACTTAGGCAAAAAAGAGGCACCTAAAAAATAGGAGATAATAGATAAGGTAATTGCTCCCTACATTCAAACATGGTGAAAGTGCATTTTTGGTAGTTTTTCTTACTAAAATTGGCTGAAAATTCATCATGAAGATGCCTACGTTCCAGTCATAGCCAAAAGTACCTAGATCGATAACATGCACAAAAGCCAAATGGGGTAATGGGGCAAACAAGTTATCATGCTCCACTAGTACCTAAACAAATAGCACCACCATGGAAATATGGTCAGGAGCAAATAACATATAGGCCTTTAGCTACTCTAGAGAACATTAACAGTAATTCGACTCATAAGCCGAATCCTATGGGAGACTTTGGAGGTGGCTCACCTATTCCACAAACTGCAGCTAAGGCACATATGCCTTACCAACTTGTTTCTCAACCAAACACACTTCTGTTTGTTATATTTCAGTCATGGGAAAGGCTAAATCCGGGGCCATATGCACCAATGGCTACTCCAGGGGCCAATTTGACACCCTATTATCATCCTCTGCCCTTCGAAGCAAGGCTAGCGATGAACATAGGCCCTAATCAGTTAGTTGATATCAGTAAGAGCAATTTTGGGATGATCCTAAAGTTGAATGAAAAGGTAGTTTATAAGAAGCCATATCATGAGTGGATTAACCAAATGGCTTGTTTTCCAAAGGGCTACATATACCCAAAATTCTCAACATTTTTTGGGGAGGATAATCAAACCATTGTGGAGCACATTAACCGATTTATGACTCAACGCGGCGAGCTCAGCCAAAATAATTTTTATCAGCTATAACTATTTCCACTTTCATTAACTAAGATGGATTATAGATGGTATACAAACTTACCATCTAGTTCAGTTTCAAAGCTAGAATGAAATGGAATGACTATTTTTACAAAACTAGGCCATAGTTTTCTATAGCTAATTTAATGATAAAGCAGAAGATGAATGAACCAATGGCTGACTACCTTAAGAGATTCCAAGAAGCAAAGGCCTTATGTAAGTGCCCTTGCTAAAGAATGAGTACATGAAGCTAGCAATTGAAGGTATGTTGGAGTTTCTTAAAGAAAAACTGGTTCTAGTAAACTTTATGGACCTTGATCAATTAGCTTTGAAAAGCTATCCACTATGAAAACTAGATCAAAAGCAAAGAAGTGAGGATGTTTCCCGAAGTTAACAAATGACCTCCAATCACTTCGTTGGATGGATACCCATGTTACCTAACTGATGATAAACTACTAGAGAAAGAAAACTGTGGAATCAATGTAGTTGATTATGAATAGCTCAACTTATATATGCCAAGCAAGCGATCTTTTTCCTATAGTTGACATTCCAAAAGCAGCTCATTCACTGGGTACTTTTTCGATTGCAGTCGAGCCAGTCGTAATAGCTAATTTTATGTCAACTTCGTCAACAATTGATCTATTGATAGCTTCTTCATCAATGGTTGATCCTGTGCTTTCTTCTTCAATGTTAGCTAATCCTAGGCGAACCTCTTCTGTAGCCAATCTTTTAATGGTGCCAATCCTATATGGTAGCTTCATCAACGAGAGCCATTCTTATAACAGCAGCTGAACCTTTAGCAGTAGCCAATCCCATAGTGGCAATAGCTCTTATAGTAGCTTTAAGCCATATATTATAGCAGTCGTATACTAAAACTATTGGCCAAAGGCACTCATGTTCTGCATTAAGTGATCTTGCAACACTAAACGTGAGATTTGGTCAGGTATGCATAGCAAGAACGCTTGCAAGGCCTCATATAAGTCTTGTTGCAAATAAAGCTCATATCAATTTTGTCACATGTTGGATTAATGGATCGAAGCTATATTGGCTTTGTTTGGGAGCAAGCATAAGGTATAATATGGCTGACTACCTTACCGTGGTAGAACCATTTACACTGGGTCGAGTAATAACATGCCATGCAACCCTTAAGCCTTGGGCTTTGGTAGTTGTTGACATAAATCAAGTTGTCCATATTATTAAAGATCACTTTGAAAAAGCTTTTAAGTCAAAGGAGAGGTAAATCTATCAAAAGCAATACCCAAAATATGTATTGATATCGACATACTGCTTCCCAAAAGCTATAATTATCTAGAACTTTCAATATTTCTTGGAGAAGTTGGTCATTCCACCTTGGGACATGCTAGCCTATTTATAGCTCGATATAGAGATATAGGTCAGAATAACTTTGATACACTCAACTCTTTCCTCTATCTTTTAAAAAAGCTAGACTTTAAGCTTGTCACATATTTGCCTCAAATTTGCTTCAAAAGCTGGAATGAGATCAAGATGTTGTTTTATGATTATTTCCACCAAAGCCGACATAAGCTTTCTATTGCAGACCTTATGGTTATTAAGCAACAGGTAAATAAGCTAGTGGCTCATAATTTAAAGAGGTTCAAAATTATAAGTTTGTGCAGGTTGCTACTATTAGAAAGCAAGGATGCTAACCGACTATTAACTTTGGAGCTCGCAAAAGCTAATGATGGCAAATGTTCAAAATTGTTTTTTTCCTCCACATTGGAGGAAGGAGGTTGATCTAAAAGCAAGCAAATGAATTTGGCTAAACCAAGCCAAATTAACATTTTGACCGAAAGCTGCCAAAATAGCTACAAGCAAACTTCTTGTAAGTGGATAAGCTAGTTTCAAGTTCTCTCAGCTTGGGAATCAACATTGACTAAGCCAATAATCCTTGCCGATTGAGTCTTAGGGTCATTGTGCTCGGGTATATCAAATGTTTTCTTATATAGCCGAAGGTAGTTTTCATGGAAGCAACTTCACAGGAAGCTAAAATAGTTTAAATATTTCTTTTGCAGTTGCAATTTCTTCATGCCTAACTTTAACATTTTTTCATCTAGCTTTGAAGTCCCTTCAAGTTGTTTTTGCTTTGAGGAAACTAGCTTCCCTAACTCTTTCATTATTGTTCTTGTTTAAAAGGCATATTTCAGCTACAAAATATTGGATTTCTAGGAATAATTCATTTATTGT
This sequence comes from Ormosia semicastrata, assembly GCA_029884595.1. Lineage (NCBI taxonomy): Eukaryota > Viridiplantae > Streptophyta > Magnoliopsida > Fabales > Fabaceae > Ormosia > Ormosia semicastrata. The sequence continues at coordinate 13,890,387 of JAQQTO010000041.1, forward strand.
GGTTGAAAGCAAGTGTGTAAATTGCACAGCATATAGATAGCAATTTCCATTTGGAGATAGTTTTCTCTTTATTTTGCAGCTAGTTGAAGCTAATGGAAAGTTTAGAAGCTAAGGTTAAATCATTTGAGTAATATCAGAAGCAGAAGCTTAATACTTATTGGGTTGGTGTTGACTTATTCCATTACCTATTGGCCTCTGATATACAAAACTCCAGCCAACAACTAATGTAGGGCATTATTGACACCTTAAAATTTTTAGCTCCAATTGATGGCCTGGAAACAAATGTAATAACTTATTAGGCAAGTGCATAAGGAAGAGAAAAATAGCCCACTGCAAGGTCAGCCTATTTTCATCAACTGTAATCCATAAAAATGAAGAAAAACATATTTTGACCAAGTCAAAGGCTGGAGCTCCAAGTAATTCAGTTGAGATGAGGAAAAAGCTCCTAAAAAATAAGAATGTGAGAATATGGCAGTTACTCCAAGGATTAAAAGTGGAAAAACATTATTTTAACTTGGTAATGAAGAGAAAGTTGTTGGTAACTGACTTAAGTAAGAAAGAGACGCCTAAAAAATAGAAGATAATGGATAAGGTAGTTGCTCCCCACATTCAAACATGGTAAAAATGCATTTTTGGTAGCTTTTCTTATTGAAGCTGGCTGAAAATTCATCATGGAGATGCCTATGTTCCAGTTATAGCCAAAAGTTACTAAGTTAATGAAGATTATGCTCCTAAAATTAAGGAATATGGACTTTGAGGCCTGAAGGTGCACTAAAGCAACAATTTTCGCTGCTCCAACTTTATAAGGCCTCTAAGACACTGAAGAAAAGACCCCCAAATAATCACACAAAAAATCTTCTATTTTCATGTAGTTTATCTTAAATTTCTCAACATTTTATAGCTTTCCTTTTACATTTCTAATCATTTATTATTTTCCTTTACATTTTCTGCAAATTTACAGTATTTCTTTACAACTTTCATTTTTACCTTCTGTAATTTCCCTTGCTTTGTATTTCAAGGCACAAGTCTTTTCATTGTATTTCAACTTTCTCAGTTGTAACTAATTGGATTCAAGTTCTTTAATGAAAAGCAGTGTTCTTCACATTATTTGAATTGTTTATTTTATATCCATTGTTGAAGACTTACTTTAGTATCTCAAGAACCCACACTGAAAAGCAAGTTCCTCTTTTTGGTTGTTTTCTAAGGCAAAGCTTATACTATAGTAGGACAATAGTGAAAGTGTACAGTTTAGCTTTTGCTTCATAGGCGGAGCTAACTTTTGCTTTTTTCACACCAACATATTCGTAAAGAATAATTGAAAGTCTTTTACATGATTTTGGTGTTAAGTTATTTGATTAAAACATTTAATATAGCCAACAAGATGGAAAAAGAAAGTTTCAATTAAAGAAATAGAAAATGATGATTTCGATTGATAGTTTTCGATTAGAATTTTGAAAAAGATCGAAACTAAAATCTGAAGTAAGAAATAAACAAATGATGGACAAAAATATTTGAAGAAATTAGCGAAGGATGTGGAGAATTCGACGAATAACTACAAAATTTGATCAAGTGTTAGAAAAGAGTTGATGAAGCTTATCACTTGAAGATTGAAGAAGGAATTGATTCAGTCAACACTTAATAAAATTCAAGGTTGTAGAGGAGCTTTTGAAGTGAAGATCAAGTTTCGAAACAGTTATATAATTGAATTCAAATTTGAATTTAGAGGTTATTAACAATTGAGTCTATAACATTAAAATAATACAATTATTACTATTAGATCTAAGAAATTATTTTAGATAAGGACATTTGTCATGATTTTGTCAGAATAGCAATTATCATCCTTATCTATAAATACAAAGGGAGTAAAGACATTTAAAAAGTTAAAAATCACTTGCACACATCTGTCAAATATCAATAAATCATTCTGATGAACGATGATCGAAAAAAAATTAGTCAAATATGTCTTTTCATCCTGTTTTTCTTTTTGTAATCTTTACATTTTTAATGAAAGTTCTTTTATTTTCAAACAATTCTCTTCATCTCTCAATTATGTTATCTTTATTAATCATTTGATCTATATTGTTGTTTACCATTTAAAATATACTTTTATATCTTATTGCTTTACTTTCAATTGCAATTTACTGTTTTTATTGCATTAGTCTCATTTGGATGCTTTACTGCTTATTCTTTTCGATATTAAGTTATTCATTGTTGCATTACAATTATACACTATTTTCACTATTTATTCAAAATTGCTTTATGATATTCTTAAAAGATTCACAAAACACTAAGAATTTGAGAGACCTTGAGAGGAAGAAATTTCATTCCAAGATTGATAACAGGAGTAAAATTGTCTTGAACAAAAAATCAAGTTAAACAATATGTTGCTAATATGATAAAGTCCCCCAATATGTTAACTTTGCAATTGGTAGATATTGTGATTTATATTGTTTGGCTCTTTTCATATATACACCTTGTGTTGCTTGAGTAGGTTGGTTTTTTATGCATTTACAGTTTTTGTTGCTAATCTCCTGTCTCTTTCCTTTTGAGTGTTTGACTGTCATGTAGAGCATTGCAGCTTTGATTGGTATATCTCGCAGGGAATTGAATGTAAGACCAGCTGCATTTTTCTTCACCAAATGCAGTCGCAACTCAAACGAAGTTCAACAGTTTTATTCTTGTACGTAAGATTGCTATGAATTAAAAAAAATAAAATAAAATCCTGTTAGGGTAACTGCACTCATCGATGGTTAATTGATTGTAGCTTCTTGTTTACACCTGTAACTAGCACTCGTTGATTTTGCAATTTTCAGATTGATTTAGAAAAGATGGCTTCTCGGATGCCTGGCTGTCATCGAGGTGGATTTGCTATCTATATAAATGGGTGGTTGACACCAGGAATATTACTTCATTGAAGTTTGTGAGGGCTAACTGTTTTCAAGCTTTGATGTTGTATTAAATGGCTTCGAGTCCCATTCCAGCGTAATTTAGTTTGATGCTACATCAAACTACTGAATACCAGTATGGATTGGGAGGACTAGCAGTCTATAGCAGTAGTCATATTTATTATTACCTTATCCCATATACATATCGTGCTTGGTAATTGTTTCAGTCAAGATCAACAACAGGAAACAAATAAAATTTGGTCATCTACCAATTCAATCTTTATTTTACTGTCAAACCAATCTTTATTTTACTGTCAAACCAGTTTTTTTAATGTGCATAGTGGACTTTGATAGTATAGTAGCATAGTGGCATACATATTGGGAGTGGCAGCAACGTTATCCAGTTGTGAACTTACGATGATATATGCCAACGACCAACGGGTGGGCTTGTAATGTGCGCGTGCGCGTGCACGTGCACAGGATGTCTCCTGTACTTCTTTCACTTACCCTGCTGTGTTGGTTACTGTTGCTGGCTATATGCATTCATTATTTAGTACTTTCCGATAGAAAAGGTTAGCATTAAGCACATGGAAAGTGTCATTCGGCGGTATTGTTTGGATGTTTGCGCACCATATGTCCATGTGTCTCATTGGCTGTGTGATTTCTTGTTCTTTCAATTGTTCTAGTGCAAACCTTTCTTGACCCCTTTTTTCTATCAGTTCAACTTTCTTGACTTTTTTGGCTAAATTTCCATGAGTAATATATTGCAAAGGTCGAAGTATGGGTTTTAATTATTGCTTTTTCATGTCCCATTTCCTTTGTTAACAGTAGGATTTGGATCCTCTAATAGTAGACACCTTTATTCAGGATTTCTTCAACACGAAGTACTTACCACTAAAACCTCCCCTCCCCCTACAAAAAAGGCTTCATGTTCTTATTTTCCTGAGCCTTGTGGTACTTCCATTTTATTATCCATGTTACTAACATGATGTTAGAGCAAGTCAAAAATTTCATATTCTTATCTGGATGCTTTCTACTTAGAAGATGTCTCAATAATATAAATTCTTGAGAATGTGCCAATTAAGGTCTTTCTTTAATCATAAAAATGAAAAGGATTTTTATAAAGAAAGAAAAAAAAAGATTCTTTTTAGAAAATTGGAGTGCTGATTTTTTTTTTTAGAAAATAAAATTGAAGGGCCGGAGGAAAAGTGGTAAATTCTTCAAGGAAAATGACAGACTATTTTATCTTTTTTTAACGAAAATGACAGACTATTTGGTTTCGTATGCTAATGGATTTCTTTTACAGTTTGTCTAATTAAAATATATTTAATTTTATTTAATTTATTTATAAAATTATTATATATATCATGAAAATGTTATAATTATATATAAGATAATTTGATATTTTTTATGTTAATATATAGTATAAATATAATGTTCGTGTTTTAATATTCATAAAACAATTTCTTTTTTTAATGACGGAGTTAGATTAATGGTTTCTAACTTTCTAATCACCCGCACAAAAATACTCGAAATAATAATTTTTGTTTTGACTGTATCGAAGACTGGTTTTTGCAGCTTTTATTAGAGATAGGATTTGTTATGCATTAGTTACTAGTTTGTTAGCCTATTAGTTACTAGTTTGTTAGCCTATATAAAGGCTTAGGTGTAATCACTATACTCACTTTTCTCATTTGTATCATTTTATACTCTTAAGATCAATACATTTTCAGAACTTTCTCTCATTCCTTTCCATGGATGCCATGTTTTGTAACATGGTATCGAGCCATACCATCCACCTTGAAGGCTCTGATTCCGCTGTAGTCTCGTTTTCCTTTTTCTTAGACTAATTTTATTTTCCTTTTTCCGAGAAAATCCAAAAGCCTTGTCTCTTCTTCATTTTTTTTTCATTCCTATTACGAGATAGTTGTTGCTTCTTCTTCTTGATTACTTTTCTGCGTTCTTTTCTTTAAATCATCCATATCAAAACCCTAGAAATTTTGTTGCACAATCTCTACGATAGTTTCTTCTTAGATCTAGAATTGATGCGCTTTGGATCTGTTTCTCAAAGATCGAGTCTTTGGAGAATCGGCGATTGAGCTTCAGTGCAATCTTTGGCTTTGCTCAGCGTTCCTTTTGCAGAGATCCGATCCCGTCGTCATCTTCAATTTCTTCTTTGTGTTGTTCTGCCTCCATTATCAACGACGTTCTTTGTGACCGAGAAATGGAGTTTCCGACATCATTTTGTGGCTCTGTTCTCGCCGATTCTTGATCTATGGAACGATGAGACCTAGCTGCGTGTATTGAGTCGCATGACCTCCTCTTTGGGCGAATCAGTGAGACTGTGGTTTGATCTTTCTGGTATTGTGATGATTTGCTACAGATTGCTGTTATTGGTTGACGAGTGTAGAACTGAGTCGAGTCGAAGCGTTGGAATCTCATGTGGTTTGGTTCTCTCTTGCTTTCGAGTATATTTGATTGATTCACAAGTTTTTGTTTTTTGTAATTGGTCCTCATTGAAGACAGATTTGTCTTTGCTGGTTCAATGGTTCTATTGGAGTGAATTTGCTCTTCTGATATTGCTTTTCTGGTTGTCATTTTCATGCACACCAAGTGTTCGATGTTTTTGTTCGGTGACTCTGTTTTACATTCAAAGACATCCTACCTTGTTGCGAGCTTCTGCCTTTGTTGGTGGTTAGCCTTGTGAGAGCTTCTGCCTTCGGTGGTTAAGCTTTAGTTCTTGGTTTCTTGCTTCGTCAAGTGGTTAAAGCCTTGAGTTGTGGCTTATGCTTGATGGTTAAGCTTTGTTTGCCTAATTTGGCATTTGATGATTGCTCCTTATATTGGGGTTTTTGATTCTGTTGGAGTGAGTCTTTGTGGAGACGCTGGAAGAAGTTCGAAGGGGCCCATGAGTTGGTCGAAGACTTCTAGGAGTTATGCACCTCGGCCGCTGCCACTTTTCATTGTCAGATTGTTTCCTTTTACTGATGCGATTACGGATTGTTCATTTGAATTTTTCATTAGTGTTTGTTATTCTTTTTCATTTGGATCATGCTTTATATCCCAAGCTGGATTTGCTTACCCGCACTTCCAGCTTGCGGGGGACTATTAGAGATAGGATTTGTTATGCATTAGTTACTAGTTTGTTAGCCTATTAGTTACTAGTTTGTTAGCCTATATAAAGGCTTAGGTGTAATCACTATACTCACTTTTCTCATTTGTATCATTTTATACTCTTAAGATCAATACATTTTCAGAACTTTCTCTCATTCCTTTCCATGGATGCCATGTTTTGTAACAGCTTTGGAATATGGTATCTTACTGTTTGCAACACGTATTCAGACTGATCCATTTGCATATGATAATTTATATAACAGTGATCTGAATATAAATATCAAATTGTAACTGCCCCCAACAAGGAAGATATATTTTTTTAAAAAAAGAAATCACAATACCATATGCCATGGCATATGCTGCCGACAGTACAATAATTTGGATTCCCCGACCACAAATGAAATAGTAATAGTAATTCTTTTATAATTAGCATGAAGAATTGAATTTTTAATAAATTATTCAAAATTTTCACTAATAATTTACTTATAAATTATAATAGCTTATGAAATAAAAATAAATTATCTTTTGATTTTACAATATCATGCTCATAGTCATAGAGCACTGTCTCTCTCTTTCTAAATATTTTTTGACAAGCCTCTCTTTCTATTGATGTAATGGTCGTCAGATGAATGTGATGATGCCAATAACATCTCATAACGTGACAAAGTCAATGAGCTGTTAGTCTTGATTTTTTGTAGTTTGAAAAGTTGGGTTAACTATCAACCATGAAACAACTATTGGTGACGGCCACAGTGCTACTAATCCAACATGGTTGCTCCAGTATCAAACGACTTTTAAAAATTTTCTTTCTGAATCTTTGTTAGTTAGTTCTTATTTCATCATCCCTTTCTTTTCACATATGCCCCCTGATGAAAATGAAATACACCGTTAAGCTAAATCTGTTTCTGGCCGAGCGATTTTTCAAACGGAACATTGGGTCTCAGTCTCATCAGTGTCTGAATTACATAGCCTCGATTCTTTAAAATGATCATTGTATTAATATTTAATATAAATCATATTAGATGCTTTAATATTTTAAATTTTTTTAATTTTTATTTTATCAATTTATTTATATTATATCATGTTTGTATCTTAATTCTTATATATATATATATATATGGGGTTTTTCAGGTTCAACACATGCATGGCATGGGAAAATAGTGTTTTTCGTACAAAATGACACTTAAAATTTGTAATCCACTAATAAATTGGTGTGATAATGCCGTTAAGAGTGACGTGGGTCTGCTACTAGCAGCACGTCTTTCCAAACAGAAAAGGATATTAATGGAATAAACGTCAAATAACTCCATTAATCATGGGGGCCAACGTCACGTGGGTCTGCTGCTTGCAACACATCGATCCAAACCTGCGGGGTCTAATTTTTAGTCCACTGGAGCCCTCATATTTCTCTTCCTCTTCACTGACTTAGCTCACTGATTTGGGCCCATCAATATCAAAATTAAAATTTTCTAAAACAAAGAAAAAGAAAACAGCACAACTTCTTTTAATATGAAAATGTTCTGTTTAATTTTTATACGTAAATTATATTTATATTGTATGTTAATGTAAAAAAATATTAAAATATTTTATATAAAATTATAATATTTTTATAAAATATAAAATAAATTTATAAATAAATTAAAAAATAAAATATATAAAAATAAAATAAATAACAAAATTACTTTTAATGTGACTTTTTGTTATATTTTTTGACTCGTGGTTGAAATATAAATATATATAATAAAAGGGAGAATCTAATTTGATTTTTGATGCACAAATTTATGTATTCAAATGATACCAGACCAGGTTAATCAAAAAAGAAATATTTTACGTATAATTTTTATATGTATATTATATTTATATTGTATATTAATATAAGAAAAATATTAAATTAATTTATATGTGATTATAGTATTTTTATAAAATACACAATAAGTTTATGAATAAATTAAAAAAATTAGACATATAAAAATTAGATAAATAACGAGAATGATAAAAAATGACAACAGACTATTATCACCAAATAAAAAAAATACTACGTAATAAAAAAACTGTGGCTTATTTGTTAAACCGAGTCCAATGTAAGTAAATTATTTACAATTTGGGAATTCAAAGTCTATTAAGAAACATCTTGTTATTACTATAATGCCGAAAAGATAACATAAAATTTAACGAAACATGCTTTTATAAATTTTGCGTTTTAAGGCTTAACCAAAAAATTGACTTATAAAAACCGTAAAAAGAAAATTTGACTTCAAAAAATAATTAAAATCCCTTCCTATCTTATAAACGAGAGTATTTATTCTTAAGAGTGAGATATCTTCTATACTCTTTTTCCTTTTTAGAGTAGAATGTTTTTTTTATGACTATTTTTTTATGTCACGTATCATTTTTTCTACATTAATTATATTTTAATGTTAATTTTTTTATTTACTCTCACCTACTATATTTAAATCTACTTAATTAATTTTTAAATTTATTTAATCAATTCATTATTTTTATATTTGCTTAATCAAATTTATACACATCAAAACTTTTAATGAAATTAATTTAAAGACGTTGAAATTTATACATTGCATGGACTACTTGTAATTCATTATAGATTTATGTGAGATTGTTAATGATATGATTTTACTTTTGAGCTATGAAGTCGGATACAAACATAGATATAAGACATGAAGACATGGATATGCATATATATTAATATCAAAGTAAATTAAAGAACTTAATTTATATAAATTAATTTACTAAATTATCAAATTTTTTATTTTATTTTTCAAAATATATTATTTTTTATTACAATTTTAATAGTTGTGATTAAGTAAGAAAAAATGATAAAGAGAAATAAATATAATTAATAATATAAAAAGTAGTGTAAAAAGTGATGTAAAAAAAAATGTGAAAAGAATATTATTGTTATTTTTTTTTTTGTACATTTGGCGATTAAAAAGAAAGAAAGAAATAAACTGTAATACAAATGCCACAGTAATCGTTATTCGTTTCAACTAAGAGGAGATGATGGCTGCACAGCCAGCACATCGAAGGGAGGTTATTTCCAATTGAAGTAAAGAGGATGAAATTGAGTCGCTCCCATTTGTCCAAAGCAAGCATCGGCTGGTTGGTTTTCCTCTTGACTCGAAGAGCATGACAACAAAAGAAGGAAGAAAGACGCTCGCGGAGCAAGCAAATATCTTGCAATTGCATAACAATCCATACAAACTTACTTCACTACAAAGGTTGACAGCGTCTTTGGAATCCAGCTCATTAATTACTCAATCAATGGCCTTTGAGGAAGCTACAGTTAAAGCAAAACGAATAAAAGAACTTTAACTTTTACATTGAAAGTCCCTACATGACATTAAAGAAAAAAAAAAAAAAGCTAGGATTCTTCATAATTCCAAGCAACATTGATCTCCAAAATGCGTTGCGACTAAGGGAAAGGGGTATACCACAGTTACACACTTGGGAAACTCCACAAACTCTGGGTGAAATAAGTTTCGCATAGTAACAATGGCAGAAAGCATTGAATTCCTGAACACAGAAGCTGTTCTTTTGTTTAGCCAAAGTTGCTACAATCATAGTTGCCGTTAATTAAGAACCTTATAAATTGTGTATCAGACTCGCTGTATCGCATACCGTTTTCATAATTTGCCATAAAAAATATTTTGTAATATAATTATAAAAAGTGATGTATCATGTACCTGTATTGTACACATGGCGCCATGAATCCTCAAGTACCTCGTTTTAAGTAATTATGTGCTAAATAGCAAGAAAAAGAAAAGAGACATATCAATCACTTTCCCTTTAGTTAAAGAAACCATCACATTCCTTAGTATCCAATCAAGAAAAGTTCGTAAGAGAAAAAACGAAACATGCGTAAACTCGGGCACCAGCTAAACGCTAGACAAAAGAAGCGGCATTACAGTCCCTTAATTAGGAGATACAGAATCGTTTTCTTCATACTGCCATGGTTATTTTTTTTATTACCAAAAGAACAAAAAGATAACCATGTTTTGTATTAGGAAAATACTTTAAAAAGGTGTAATTAGTGTTTATATTATTTTTAAGAAATATGATTGAATAAAAAAAGTGATAAAAAATATATATATATAATAAATAATATTAAATAAAATATAAAAAAATATATATATATATATTATTTAATATAATAATATAAGTGTTATTTACGTTATAACTTCGGCTAAAGAACTCTAAGCCGCCACGTAATTTTGATTAGTACAAAGTCAAAGGGGCACAGAAATAGCAGGGATAAGTTTGATAATATGTCTGACTCAGTAAGATTACGGTCAGCTAGATATATAATATATATATCAACAAAATCAACTAGAACCAATGGATTAGCCCAACGATTATTACCAAAAACTTATATCAGTCTCAATTCGAAACACAGTCCCCAAATCCAAACAGGTTGGCTAATGGCCACGGAGCTAATGACATCTGGTGGAACAATAACTATCCACAGTAAAAAAATTCTTAGATACACATATATATAACACATTATTTTTATCAACATTCACATAACTAATGTGTAACAATAAATTTTAATAAATATTTTTTTTGATGAGTTGTGAGTGAGTCATATTTTTATATAAGTGTATGTAAAAATAATATATTACATTGTATAAAATTAATAATTTCTCTATACAGTAAAATAAACAAAGTAGGTCGTCTCATGTGATTACTATACTTAATTAATTACAAGAAAGAACAGTCACCCAAAAGTTTGTCTTCCTTTTACAATAAAATATAGATGTAATTATGCAAAATATGAAATTAGGCCTACTACCTAAAATGATTAGGTTAATTTTGTGTGTGTATATATATATATATAAAAACAAATATTTCACCGTTCAGATATTGCAATCAAATTAGTGGTTAGTTGTGAAGTAAGGTTTTCTGGGGTTGAACAGCGTCCTTGAGATTGATTATTGCTAGTTTTATTGATAAGTCATTTAATACATATAGCTTTATAGAATGTCCAAATCTTAAAATAAGAAAACATCTCTCCTAAATTTTTGCTTATAATTTTTTTTTAACATATATCCTTAAGATATAAGTTAAAAAATCATATATATATATATATTAAATAAAAAATAAAATATTTAATATTTTTATTTTTAAATAATTAATTAAGAGTAATAAATATTATTTTTATTCTTTAACTTGTGTACCAAAAACTCATTAACAAAAACTCTAAAAAAATACTGAATAGTTCTTATTTATTAAGAGAAAAAATAAAAGAAAAAAGATATAAAGACGAACCTGTCTATACCAAAAAATAATAATTTTTTTTTTCTGAAAATTAGTTTGTTGTACCAAAAAAGGTGAAAAATACTAAAATGGTTTGGAGGCTTTAAATGAGAGAATTTTTTTTTGCATTTTTAGAGTAATGCATTAAACTAATTAAAAGATTAATTATGATTATACAACGTATTACAGCGGAAATATATGTAAAAATTTGGCGTAAAGCGAAGGCAAACTTCACTCGCGTCGCGCCACCAGAAATGCAATTGCGCGTGGTTCTGTTATGTCCGTTTTTATTCATTGGCCAGCACTGCAGGTTTTGCCTCTCTCTCTTTTGTAGGTCTGTTCTTTTTCCCCGTATTTTTTATTCTCTATAGTCTATAATATAAATATATATATATATATATTCATTTCCATGTCCAACCCCGACTGATATGATCACCACCTTTGCAAAACTCCCTGCTTTATCGGTGAGCTTGGGTGTTGGTGCGTGTATGAGACTCCTCTGCCTCTGATTTTGATTCACATAATTAGTTTAAGGTGTTGTTGGTCACATGTGCCTTCCATGTTTTTATTTCTTAATCATGACGTGCTTGTCCTAATATCTTTGTCTATCTAGTATCTACCTTCAAAATATTTATTGGGTTTTTCTCAGATTACTTTTCCACTCCTTAACCTTATATATACATAATATCCCGAATGTTCCTTACAGGGTGTGCTACCAATATTTATGGCTTTCTCACGGTGGTAGAAAGAAAGGGTTGATGTTCTTCCTTCAACCCCAGGTCAAATTCATCAACAAGTTTGTTTTTTTTTTCCTTTATCCCCTCTTGGCTCTTTGGTTTCCATTTCACATAAATGGTTCAATGAATACTTGAAGTTGAACCCAGCTCTATTATTGCTTTTTTGTCCTTTTCCAAATTCTTCTGCGTTGAGGTTGTTTCTTTTGAAACTTTCTCTCTCTCTTCCTAATGACAATGATAATGCATTAAAAAATATATCTAGGTGCAATGGTTTTAACTTTTCACCTTTTTTTTTTTCTCTTTTTGATCAGATACAGGCAGAAGTATAAAAAATTTCTGAAAGACATGAGAGATAAGAACTAATTGGTAAGATTTTGCAATAAACAAAAAAAAGTTATTCCACAATGATTCGGATGATCCACCCCTTTGAGTTGCTTCAAGGAGATATGGTGTATGAAAGATGCAAGTGTTGATCTGGGTTTTTGCTGGAAGGAAGAAAGGAAGGTTCTGATATACTAATTAGAATCAAGAGAGAGCAATTCTCTAGGTAGGTGAATCCAATGGAAACACCAGCGGTGCAGCCACAAGCTGTGCCAATAAGCACCCCAAGGAAAAATATGACAAAACAATTGACCGGAAAAAAGGATGATACCACCTTGCATTCTGCAGCAAGAGCAGGAAATCTGGCTCTCCTGAAGGATACCCTTGCCGGTACCGAAGAGGCTGAATTGCACGAATTATTGGCAAAGCAGAATCAAGATGGAGAAACAGCCCTTTATTTTGCTGCTGAATATGGTTATGTTGATGTGGTTAGGGAGATGATTCAATATTATGACCTTGCTGATGCTAGCATTAAAGCAAGAAATGGTTTTGATGCATTGCACATTGCTGCCAAACAAGGGAATTTAGGTATATCTTTCAATGTAGTTTTTCTGATTGTTCTTTGTAGTTTATGACATGTGATTTTCAGAGGGAATCTCAGTTTCTGTTTGCCCTTTTGCAGATGTACTGAAGATCCTTATGGAGGCTCATCCTGAATTGTCAATGACCGTGGATCCATCCAACACCACAGCTTTGCACACAGCTGCAACACAAGGGCATACTGGGGTAGTGAAATTCCTATTGGAAGCAGGAAGTAGCCTGGCAACCATTGCTAAAAGTAATGGGAAAACAGCTTTGCATTCTGCTGCAAGGAATGGACATTTGGAGGTTGTGAAAGCACTTCTTGAGATGGAGCCTGGGGCTGCAACACGGACTGATAAGAAGGGCCAGACAGCACTTCACATGGCAGTGAAGGGACAGAATCTTGAGGTGGTGGAGGAGTTGATAAAAGCAGATCCCTCATCAATAAACATGGTTGATACTAAGGGAAACACAGCATTGCATATAGCAACCAGGAAGGGCAGGGCTCAGGTAAATTACACCATGCTTGCCATAATTCCACTAAAATTTACTCATAAACTTCATACATAAAGTTGTGATGACAAGTGGATTGTGATTTACATCTCCATCCGTGTTCTGGATAAATGTGTTCCTTTCTATGATTTGCCTTCCGTCAATGAAAACTATATTACCTTCAGTTTTGACAGTATTCTCTCGTAATTGGTGACTGCAATCAGCTTGAATGATTTCTTCCAGATCATGGAAGTTATTGGCTAAATGGCTGGTCTTTTGGAAACAAGCATCTTAAGATTTTTTTAGTTACACATTAGTACTTGTGTGTTTGTTTGTGGTACAAATGAAGATGTGAAAAGAATCCCTTTGGCTCACATGTGGATTGAAATCTGATTTAGAGTTGCTATTTTGACCTATTAACTAATTGGTCCCTAACTGTTTATGGTCCTCCAGATCATAAAATTCTTATGTATGTCTTCATAGAACAAACTGAGATTTGAATATTTTTCCAGCTCCAATAATCATACATATGTATCAGGTCTCCTACTTCTGTGAGTGTCAAATCTTTTATTCAGCCAGGCAATGTTTTGATTCATGATATTTATAACACCATCCAAGTACAGATCTTGGTTTGCTGAGCTCTAGTTCTAATGGTAGGATCTATTTGAAAGACAATGGACCTCAGCTTTTCTATATTCTGAAGGGGTCTTGTGAGCTTATTATTTATGCAACATCTAGGGCATGATATTAATTATTAAGGAAGCAACAACAACTGTAAGATTGGAGCAGTAGTCTTAACAGGTTACTGTTAATAGATAATAATCAATAATCAAGATACTTGTCATTTAAAAACCATCCTTTTAAGATTAGCAATAGCAAGACCCAGTAATGACCCTATGTGAGACTGAGTCATCTCAATCTATTGATCCAGTCCAAATTACCTTAAAGCTGCTTTAATGCAAATGAACTGCTAGCATAAAGTAATGTTTATAGATAAGGAAAAAAAAATCTGGTTTGAAAATTTGATTTAATATATGTTTCACAGTTCTTATCCCCTGCTATATGTCAGATTAGGGGTAGAGGCTAAAATATCTTAAATTTGTTTGTGCAGATTGTAAAGTTGCTTCTTGGACAGAAGGAAACAGATAAAACTGCTGTTAACAGATCTGGTGAAACTGCAGTAGACACTGCTGAGAAAACCGGAAACCATGATGTTAAAGCCATTCTGCAGGAACACGGTGTTCAGAGTGGCAAAGCCATAAAGCCTCAGGCAACAACAGCCCGCGAGTTGAAACAAACTGTAAGTGACATAAAGCATGAGGTGCATTACCAGTTGGAACACACTCGCCAAACCAGAAAACGTGTTCAAGGCATTGCCAAACGTATCAACAAAATGCATGCTGAAGGACTCAACAATGCAATCAACTCCACAAATGTGGTGGCAGTCCTAATTGCCACTGTTGCATTTGCTGCTATTTTCACAGTCCCTGGCCAATTTGTTGATGACCCAACTAACATTCCTCCAGGGATGTCCCTTGGTGAAGCAAATATAGCCCCACAAGTTCCATTTATCATTTTCTTTGTCTTTGATTCCATTGCACTCTTCATTTCACTGGCGGTGGTGGTGGTGCAAACCTCGGTTGTGGTTATAGAAAGCAAAGCAAAGAAGCAGATGATGGCCATCATTAACAAGCTAATGTGGTTGGCCTGTGTGCTTGTTTCGGTGGCCTTCTTGGCACTGTCATTTGTAGTGGTGGGAAAGGAAGAGAAGTGGCTGGCAATTGGAGTGACCATTATAGGGACAACCATAATGGCTACAACCTTGGGAACAATGTGTTACTGGGTCATTAGGCATCGCATTGAGGCCTCAAATTTGAGGAGCATTCGGAAATCTTCATTGGAAAGCAGGTCAAAGTCTTTTTCATTGTCCGCTTTGTCAGATTCTGAGCTACCAAACAATGAGTATAAGAAAATGTATGCCATTTAGAAGTTCCTAAGCCTGTTCTCTTAATTCACTCTTTTTTCTCCCCAGTTTTAAGCATCCTGCCTGATGGAACTATATCTAACTAAAGTGAAACTTCAAGATGTGTATCTCCAGACCTGCCTAGTGTTAATAATGTTCTTAATAAATCATAATAGTAACTAATCTCCTTCAACAAAAAGTGAAAATAAATCAGAATCGTCTCCTTACAAAATATATATATATATATAAGAAGAAGAATAAGAATCAATCTTGTCTTTTTCTTCACATTCATTAAACCAAGAACGACAGATTTCTAGTATTTACAAAGAAAGTTGTAAAAAAAAAAAAGATTTCACAGATTAGCTGTTCCAATAATTTCCATCGTTGACCTCTTCTCTTAGTTTCTAGTTTTATCCAATGCAACAAAATGCGAATAGACAAATTTTTTAAAAAAACATGAAAGAAGAAAAAGATGGCAACAGCTAGAGTAACCAAGTGATTTCTAATATTTACATTTTTTTAAAGTAATATTAATATAAACTCGGGTTTATAATAAATTTTACTCGTAACAACATTCATCATGAAATTGAATTCATATTAACACTACTCTTTTAAAAATGTTTTATAATTATATATCAGTTAATGGGCCTAAATGTAAGAAGGGAGCCACTGATCTGCCCCAGCCAGCCCAATGACATTTCAATTTTAGTTCAGTTATATTCCCTCCAAACCGAAGAACATTTCCAGGAAAGTTAAAATGCAAATTGTATAGAAATATGGGATAAACTAAAAACACCTGTTCGTTAATGATGACGACGAAACTAAATAGGAGAAGTTGATTGTTGTAGGTCTTATAAAAGAGATTCAGTTATTATCATGGTTCTCATAAGGGTTTAAGCTAAAATAAACAACAACCCATCATTAGGAATAGCTTTCGAGTGAAATAGCACAACTCTTCTTTTTAGGATTGTATTTATTAAAAGTGAAAAATTCGTCATTAAATTCAGTGTTGGACTTTTAATGATATAAGTAACATTGAATTCGCCAATACTCCTCTGCAGCTACCCTTTAACAAATTAAGATAACAATTCGTTTGTGCAGGCAACAAAAACAACTCCCAGAAATCGCTTCCAATTTACTCAGGTGTATTTCTGTGTGCATTAGGCAGACAACCGTATCTGCAAAACAGTTAGGTTATCCTAACGTCTATTATCTCAACTATTATCCATAGTAGGGCAGGGGAAAAAATAGATCCTCAATGTTGATTGAACAAGATTTAAGAGATTGTAAGAGAAACGCCAAATTGAAGGAACACCAATGCTACAAAATGACTTACGTCCTAACAAATTAAATCCATTAATCAAAACTTTACATTAAAGGTTTTCTTTCCTCCTCAATGTTGAGGCAGAGGCGGTCTCTTCTCCAACATTTCATAATGAAGAACAAAATTATCCTGCAAGAAGGTTGTCCATTAGAGGCCTAAATGGGACAAAATTATTCTAAAAAAAAGAGAGTACGATAAAACATGTAACTTAGGGGAGGGTGTCCACTAATACAGTATATGTTTACAAAAACTAACCTTCCGGACCGTTTCAAAAGTGCTTGGATCAAAACAGTGGTAAGATCCTCTCTCGTATGTGTTTGTTTTGACAAGCGGCTCCATGTTGGGAACTCCTATAAACCACAAACGAACCTCTTTGTGATAAAACCAGCCTCGTTTGTAACTGAGAGCAACAACCCTATATTGTTAGTAATTATTGCATTGAGAAAACATAAATTAGGAGAATTACAATTTAAAAATTCCTGACAATATTTCTAATTCAAGAATAATCACCTGGATGAATGGTTAGCAATTTTCAAAGAGGGGTTGATGCGTTAACCTTATAGTAACTTAATAAACCACTCACAGTTAATTATTTCCAAATTGAAAATACTTTTGCCAAGAATCCCTGAACTGTAATAATCCTAAAACAATTTCGAACTAAGACCAAATCATCCAAAAACAACACAAAACAAAAGGATGCATGGGAGGGGATGCATACAGTTCATTTGCTGCATATAATTGTGCCTCGTCTTTGGGCATGCTGCAATAAGAGATCAATTTTATACTTAATCAATAATATCAAGCAAATCAATGTGAAACTGAATAAGATCGGTTTTCAGAAAGCACCTGTAAAATATGTAAAACAACGTTTCCACCGAAAACTTAGAAAAATAACCTTGCTGCATCACACAAAAAAGACTTAGCCAAAATAAAAGGGCAGACAATAAGGGCAATGAAATTATACAGCACAACAAACAACATCTCACATGTAGGGCAGGAGGCTGTTTAGCATAGTAACATTGCGGCACACTGAACTCTGGATCACCCTTGGCTGGTTCATCAGACCATGGAGACCCAAAAGTCTTGTGAAGATTTTCTGATGAATTCAAATTTAACCCAAGTGTTGTAAGATCAATTCCAAGAGCAAGAGACGTCAGGTCAGGATCACTCATCCTGATAACACTTAACAAGCCAAGCAAACCAAATGGATCTGGACTAGATTGTGCAGTTTGCATAGACTTCATGCCCTGATCCCTAAAGGACTGATTTACAGCAGACATTTGCTGAAGGGCACGAAACTGGGACTGGTTCTGGTGTTGTTGATACTGCTGGATGAGTTGATCATATGAACCCATACCAGAAACCGTATTTGGAGAATTTAGAGGCCTTAATCCAATGCCAGGAGGTCCACTGGTCTAAACCAAAATCCAGAAGTAATTAAAATGTCAGGAACACTTGCTTTGATGGGAAGACAAAATTTCAGAATAATGGACACCTCATATTGCAAGACAAGCTAAAATTAAAGAGAGATGTGTTCTCATTACAAAAACAAGTGCCATCATCTACAGAAGTACAAAACTTGCAGACCTGTGAATGATACGTTGAGTGTGATGATGGAAAAACTTCTGATCCATGCATATGAAGAAGATCTTGATTGTTTACAGATGAAAAGGAGACACCACTGCTACTGACTGAAGGAGCATGCTGCGGTTGCTGTTGTGTACGATGTGATGAATATGATCCACCCAAACTGAAACCAGCAGACCTCCCCATCTGCAGATTGAAGGCAAATAATATTGGGAACCGATTTGGGTCCAATAATATTATAAACACGGATATGTATATAGATGAGATATCTTAATCTTTTACAAAATGAAACTCACAGAGAAATGCTGAGATTGCATCATTGATACAGTATTGTCATGAAGTTGTTCTTTCTGGTGCATATCCATAGCAAAATCTGCATTACCACCTGTGTACAAATACTTTGGTCAAAAACAAATGCTGAAGCCAAATAACCAACCTCCACTCAGTTAGAGTTCTCAGTTCTGTGTACGAACACAGTTGACCAAAAATAATTAGAAAGAGATCAGATACAGACAACTACTAAGATATGATTCCCAGCAAGCTATCAAAGATTCATCACTGCAAACTTAAGAAATCGTTAATTCCTCAGCAACAATAGGGACCATTAAAGCATCCTCGCTCAATGCATGATAGGTCACAGATATATACAAAACACAAGCAAGGAGCCTTTATACCTATCAAAACCAATCAAAAGAATATGGGGACAAAATACTGATGCATACTGCACAATGTTAAGAAGGCAGTCAGCACATGCAAAAAAAGTAATGGAGCTAAGCACAGAAAGTAATTGTACATGTGAACATCCAGAAGCATAAATTGCATTCTACACCCCCATATACACAAGACACTCTTTAACCTCCATAACAAGAAAAGAATATAACAGAGCTGCCAAATTAGATCACATATCTCTGCAAAACAATATACAACACCTTTGAATCCTGGTAAAGCTGGGAAATCTTCATTTTGAATACTAAACTCCTGGTTTTGTTGGACAATGGGACTAACGCCAAGACCCTGTTTTCGTAAAGAACCTGAAATTTATAGTTTACATTATTCTATATTGTATAAGGTGAACAAGTATATCAAGCTAACCAATATTTTCCTTCACATACCCAACTGTCCTTGAGGCCCTCCAGCAGAACTAGGACGACTTGTCAGTTGAGGGAAGTCATTGATGTCAAAAGGTGAACTGTCACTGGAATTCACATCATTCAACATCCCCATTGAATTCAAGTTATTTACTGCTTGAACATGGCTTTGTGAAAGTGGACCACCAGCACCAGGATAAGAGTTTCCTAGCATTGAAATTACCTGTGGAGATCCTGAATCAAAAAGTGGTTGTCACCACAAAGTAGCATATTTAATCTATATATCAAATCAACTTAATATTAAAGGGATAATGTAAGTATTTAACATCTAACAAACATATAAATGATTCGATCAAACATTTTATATAAATCTTAAAAGCAGCAGTTCTTTAACGGGCATTTCTAGCACATTTTGCAACTATAGTAACATACTAACATATAACATTCACACATCACAGCAAAAAGTAATTTTATATCATTTGGCAGAAGAAAGGATATAGTATAGTGGCATACAGGAGACAACAAATTCAAAGCAAGTAGACAAGCAACAGCGAATGCAAACAGAAAGATTATTCACAATCTAAACCCATATTATCAAGTGTAGAAACGTGACATAAATTTCAGTGAAATCAACTGCATGCGTCTCCCTCTTGTTGAGGACAATAGTCCACCAGTGTTGTCAATGGCCTCACCATGGCAGAATGGCGTGGCAGTTCGGAGGTCGTACTATAAACCCCCCATGGAATGGTGTCTTCAACATAGCAGCACTATGACACCTGCCATGTGCAGAGCGATGATGAAAATAGTGGCCACTATAACACCTGCCCTGGGCAGAGCCCCATTTTTTCCTACTTTCAGACCTCTTAGTATCTTCTAAAATTATGGATGCATTTTGTTTAGTGGCCACCTTTCTTCATAATGGCCGCCATATCATCCACCATCACGTCATGGCGGCTTTGGGGCCTGCCTCCATACACCAATGACAACACTGTAGTCTACTTTCCACGATATAGGAAGAAATAAAAATTTCACAATCATTTTAACGGGAAAAAAATATTAGATTAACATTGTTCTGTATCCCAATGTTCCCCATAAAACAAACAGGAGTCTGGAAAATATACTATTCCTCATTACAAATCATATATCAAGGAATATAAACCTCAAATAAAGATAATTTAAGGTATGTCCAAGGATCACAACTCAAGAGACAAAATTATGTTGACCTGTGAATATTGTAAGTGATTAATTTCTAGATGCTCAAACAACTTGTCATCCAATGCTACAAAGTAGACACAAAGGAAACTGCATACAAGATAATCAAATTAGTAATATATGAAAATTTTATCCTCAAAAAGGAGTGTAGTAATATATGTCCCTGGATAAAAAATAATTTTATAGGTAAAAGAAATACACGAACAAAGTTTGCAGCGCTTTAATATCTAACCCTTTTGAAACAAATCAAATAAACATATGAACATAATCTCAACATAATCAGATATTTCTTAGGAGAAAAGATTACTTTCACACCACTTCAATGCATTTGTGACTACCAAATACAAACCTTGCGGAAGCACACCACTCATCATTCGATTCTGTCCTTGCACACCTAAACCACCAGATGCACTGTTTCCACTTAAATTTAGACGACCAAGACCAGGTACAGACAATCCTCCACCAGAGCTTATCCTCCCAATGTTCCCCGCACCAACCATGTTTCCCATAGAATTAGTGATTCGAGGACCTGCATTTCCCAAAATTGGTGATACTCCCAATCCTGGAACAGCATTTCGGTTACCAATTGCAGCAGAAGTTGGAAGAATCCCGGGAATAGAACCGCCAACTCCATTTGAGCTACTACTAAATCCAGGATTTCCTACAACACTTATACTTCCTCTATTGTTGACTCCTGAATGTCCATGGGAGCTTCCATGAGATAGCTGCAAATATGATTGAAAGAAAGATGAAAATATTGTAAATTATGCAACAGTAGAAACAAAATGACAGACAGAACAGTGAAGTATGCTCAAAATTTTAGCTATTACTATCAAAATGTCTAAGACTCTAAACACAAATACATTCACACAAACCTGCGAAAGAGCAACAGGTAGATTATTTGATGCAAATCTTCCACTTGAAAGGCTTGCTGTAGGTTGTTGAACCCCCCCAGTTGGAATGCTATTTATTGTTGAGTTTCTTGATGTGAGTGTTCCAGGCATGTTTGGAACATTAAAGCTCCCATGAATGTTGTGCAACCCCTGAATAGCTCCTGCAGCAAGAACCTAGCAATTATACAACTAAAGGGTAGGAGAAAAGGATTAACTCCAGTAAAATTTGCCCACCATTGTGATGAAAAACTGGGGAGGCTGCACCAGACTGACCAGAGAATGACGTAGCAAAAGACCGCCCGGAACCGTCTGGAAGATTTGAAGCAGATCCGTTCAGAGAAGACTGCAAACAGAACTTTGTTACAATTTACATCAATGGGAGAGACATGCCAGAAGTGGGAATCAATGTCTTACAAGAAATAATAATAACAATAATAATATGAAAAGTTACAAAAAGTTTTGCTCATTCTATGTGATGTATCCAACAAGCATAAGGCATGAAATAGTGAACATGAGACAGGAATTTTACTTTTTAATAGTTTTTCATGGTGATCAATAAAATGATAACCACACATAAAGAGGCAACTGCCAGTAAACAGCAAACATAAAATGGTTAGCACTCATTATATAAAGTTTAAGCAAATATAAAGTTTACTGGCAATCAATATCTGTCGATAAAAAAATATAAATAAGTACTCATTAACTCTTCCTCCCACTGTGGACACTTTCCTATTCTGCTCTCACTACATAAGCTAACATTTAAATTGGTACCACTTTTCCTTTGGACAGCTCCAAATGCATATCTCAAATCTCCAAATTCTGATTTATCAAAATGTTAATGAAACATTCTAATGACCAGTATACACACAAATATGAAACACAACAATCCTATAACATGGCACATTGATGTCCAACAGCATATTTCAGCCAGATGACACTCAGTAATCCCCTAAAAAACTGAAAGCATGCCACCATGCATGGATGTAAAACATCATGTACCAAAGATCAATGATCAGAAATGTCAAGGAGATTAAACTTGAATGTAATGAAAATACAAGCTGTAATTTCAAACTAGAAATTAAGGAAAAAGTCATATGCATCCCAGTATATGCCACTTACTTCAATCTAGTAAGAAAAAAGCGAAAATATTCAACGAAAATGTATCAAAATTCTAAATTACAGCAATTTGGCATCCATGACAATGCAAAAAGAGTAAGGGTAGGTTTGGAAGTTGGGGTTTTGGAGGGAAAGGGAAGGGAAGGCTTATTCTTTATTTTATGTAAACACTCTCTATATTTTAGATTTTTTTAAAATGAAGGAATAAAATGAAAGATGATCATATAACCATTCAATCATCCTTTACTTATTTTTATAAACATGTTATAACTCTCTAAATTTAGAAATGAAAAATAAGTCTTCCCTTTCATTTTCCTCTAAAACCCTCCATTCAAACATAACCTAAAGGGCCAGATAAACTATTGAAAATAGTCTTGCTTTACAGGACACAAGGGAATACATTAAGTAACCCCGACATTGCATGAATTTCAAAAGGTCAAGCCAAAAGTCATCCCTTGCTAAGAAACAGCCCTCCCTTGTACTCAGTGTCAATAGATGTGCGAACGATGTGAAGAGCCTTTCCTTGCAACCAATCAACAACCTGAGTAGGATAAAATGCCGTAAAGACAACATCAGATGCCATGAGATTCAGTTGTAAGCATCCAACTTTATAACAAAGTAAGCATCACAATTCACACTCACAGTAAAATTTATTATTTCACTTAGGCTTAGCCCTTAGATTATCACATATCAACATTCAACATATGTTTGATTGCTTTTTTTTATTTTTGTGGATAAAAGAAGATGACCACCTTGAACTTGAAGCTGGTCTAAGAATGTGCAAACTCTTCAGGCAACATTTTAAACCAATTTGCAAGTCGCCGATTGCATAGCAATTAAAAAAATTAATTGCAAAGCAGGAAATATAGTTGAAACAGATTGCGCAAGGAAATAAAAACACCAAGGCTTTAAATTGCAGTTGCCGTTGCGTTATGGCTGTTCCGGGCCAATGCGGACTGATGCGTCCGCAATCTCAGACTGATGCGGTTGGGGACCGGCACGCGGTCCGCAATTTAAATCCTTGATGAACACTTAGCCTCACTAAAAAAAACTCAAAGGTTTAAACAAATACAGCGTTAATTAATACAGGATTCAACATAATTCTAATCTCAAACCAAACATCCTATGTACTATCCACCACTTAGTAACCACAAATTCAAACGTTTCAACATAAATTGATCAACCATCGAATTTTATAGTCCTCGTTTCGTTCAGATTTTTAGTTTAAAAAAAAAATTAAACCACACTAGAATTCAAGTGCGGAACCACAGAATGGAGTGCCTCCGAGAAACCTAATTTTTATCAGTGACAAAAACGTTAAGCAGTGATGCGGAAAGAAGGAGGATCTGAAAGGATGAAATGATGAAGTTGGGGATAAAGTGGGGCTGGAGCGCGAAGAGAAGAAAGGAGGGAGGGAGAGAGTACCTGAAAAACAGAGATCAGCGATAAGGTTCTGAGTCAAGCAGCGAGTTCGGGTGCCCTAAATCGGAACAAGAAAGCGATAGAGATAGAGAGAGAGAGAGTGCAAACTGCAAAGTAGAAAAAGCTTCGGGTCGAGTTCGGACGATAAGGCGTATAATAAAGTATGGAGAAATTGTACCAAAAATAATGAGTGTGGAGTAAAGTTTGGATGCGGCGTGGCCTAACTGCGAATGCAGCAGATTCGTCACCTTGGACCTTTCAAATGTATTGAAAAATAAAACAAAATGCTTTACTTTAAATAAAGAACAAAATGTATGTATTATAAATATATAAATTAGTGTGTATTAATTTAAGTGAAAAAAATTTAAATTTTTTAAATATATAATTTTAATTTTAATATCAAAATTTATATATATAAAAATAAAAATAACATTGAAGCCACATTAGTATAATCATTTTGATACTTAAATTTATCTCAACTAAACTTTTCTCTAATTGTCACATGAGATCTTATTACATTCTTCTTCCTTGATACTTAAAATTATCTCAACTAAACTCTATTATTTTGGCACATTAGTAATTTCTCACCATATTAACTTTTAAGTTGGATGTCATTTGAACTCTAAACTTTCAGTTTCTTTTTTATTAATATTGTGACTCTTGAATCATGTTCTCGATATGTAATTTATTATTGATTACTTATTTTTAATTTAACCATTGATATTATATGTCATTATATTGATCTATGAATATAAAAAAAAATCACTTCTGCCTCAGATGTGTAAATAATCATTGATATTAATCATATTAATTTATAATTTATTTAATTACTTAAATCGAAGGCAATAGTAATATATAAACATTCTTCATGCATATAAAATGCACACATATTTATTCATTCCATATTCTTGTAAACAATAATAACATATAGATGTTAAAGCACATTCTTTAACTAAATAAATTAAAAACTAATTCCACTAATCAAGTCGTGCATCAGTGCAAGTTTAAATCTAGTTAAAAAAATAGAACAAAATGGTTTGTGTGTGTGATGGTTAGGTAAAATTCTTTTACCCTTTGTTTGGATTAGAAGAGAAAATGAGAAGAAAGAAAATAAGAAGAAAGAAAATGGAAGGAGAGAAAATAGATAGAAAAGTTAGGGAAAAAATTGATTGTTTGGATGAAGAGAAAATGAGAAGGAAGAAAATGTAAAAAACATTAAAATATTCTATTTTTTTCAACTTTTTTTAAAAAAATATTAAAATATTCTAATGTAATTTTTCTATTTCTTGATCTTTGTGTCAAATAATACTTTTCCCATTTTCTCTCCATAGTTGAGGGGAAAAGTTTTTGTAGATTCCATAAGTATAATTTTTTTTCTGTCTTATTTTTTTGCCTATCCAAACAGAAAAAAAACGTACAATCTCTCTTCATTTTCTCTCCCCCAACTTCTATCCTTCCATTTTCTTTTAATCCAAACAATGCGTTAAAGTAGCGACTTTAATATTTGAATATTTGATATTACAGATAAAATGTGTTTGAGATCGCAATTTAGTTCCACAACCAGCTACTGTTAGGTATAATAGATTATGAATTTATAATTTGTGATACATGTTTTTTTATAAATAAAATTAGGATTTAATTTTGATACACTGACAATATAAAATTTTTTATACTATAATTCAATCAAGGATGGATTAACATCTAAAAGAGTGAGAACACATATCCCTACTCAACTTAAAAATTTTTCTTTGATCTTTTATATATATATATATATATATATATATATATATTTGTTTTTTATTGTTTTATGTATAACTTTTGGCCCCATAAGTATTTGTCTTCTTTATCTTTTTATATGTGTAACTTTTACTCTTATGTATAGATAAATTAATAAATTTATAATAATAAAAAGTAAAACTTATTTTTTAATATTATTTTATAAAACACCCCACCATTTTATCCTAATGTGATTTGACTTAAATTGTATAAAAGTCTGCTAAAATAGTATGTATAGAGCACCAAACTTCTCCCACACGCTTACTTCTCAAAAATAACAAACTTCTTTTTCTTTTTTCCTTTATTTTACCATTTGTTGTTTTGAAAAGCTGCAACGAAGTTGTTCTGACTCATATCATTTTTTGGTTGGTTCAAATTGATTTTTCTTTTCAACCCAAGGAAAAGGAAAATGAAAAAGTGATTTTATTATATGGCAGGAACAAGGGTTTTAGTTGTTTTTTTCTCATCTTCTTGTCTTTCTAAGTCCACCAATAAGTTTCCTATTGGACAAAATGTTTCGCTTTCATCACCGAGCTTTAATGAGAGGTGGGTGCCTGTTTCATTCTACCACTTGTAGTCGTGAGAGTGATTGTTGAGCCTCAAATATCAAAACTTGTGATTGAACTCATTGTTTGTAGTTCATAATCGTAAGTATTTTCTTCTTAATTTTTTTCTTTTGGTGTACTTTTTAAAATTTTTTAACTGTGTGTATTGATAAATTCTATTTTTTCTAATTTTTCTAATTTTTTGTTCCTAACTTTGCCTAATAAGTTTTGCAAAATATTTTATTGCAGTTGCTAGTTGAGCTCAACTATGTAGGTTCCCTTTCTATTTTCTGTGACAAAGTGTTGAATTTTGCTATATCAAATACCAATGAAGTAAGTTTAGAGTTTCATTTTCATTCATTAATTTTTATGATAAACTTGCCTTTATGTCTACTATTGTTATTGATATTGTTATAACTATTATGTATATTGTAAAATTTGGTATTTTTTATGAAGTGTGTGCTTTGTTGAGTTTTTTGAAAAATTATGAATTTAGTAATGCAGTATTAGTATTATTGTTAACCAATTGCTAATTGGAGTCATAAATTTTGTGTTTTATTATCATTTAGCAATAGACAAATTTTTCAAAAGAAAATCACCATTGGAGTCTTAAACACTTAGTCAAAGTATCCTATTAGTCTCATCTAGTAAGAAGAGATTTATTGAATTCAATGTGGAAAGCTTTCCTGTAGATCCTGGATAGCAACATAAATTTCAGATTATCATCCAAATGACCGAGATGAAGCTCGAAGGGCATATTTGCAAAAAGGTCATTGTCAACCAAGAGACCATGATTTCCCAAAAACCAATTGTAGGTCTTCTTTTCGTAGATTTAATCCTAAGTGGCTTGATGACTTTGGCAATTGGTTAGAGTATAGTATATCAAAAGATGTTATCTTTTGTCTTTGTTGTTATCTCATGAAACCTGAGGTTGGAGGTAATGATGCATTTGTAATAGAGGGCTTTTCAAATTGGTGAAAGAAGGAGAGACTACAAATTCATGTTGGAAATCATGATAGTGCTCATAATCAAGCTTGGAGAAAAATGTCAAGCACTCATGAACCAAAAGCTACATATTGAAGTTGCTATTTGCAAGCAATCTGGGCAACTTAAAAAGGATTATTGAATTCACTTGACGGCTACAATTGATTGCGTTAGATTTCTATTACGACAAGGGTTGACTTTCCATGGTAATGATGAATCAGAGCATTCAAGTAATCAAGGTAATTTATTGGAGCTTCTAAAGTTTCTTGCCCAACATAATGAAGAGATTGATCATGTTTTCAAAAATGCTCGTGGAAATCTAAAATTAATAGTACCTCAGATTCAAAAATATATTGTAAGAGTAGTTGCTAGTGAAACTACTAAAGTTGTTATTGATGATCTGGAAGAAGATATGTTTGCTTTTTTGATTGATGAAGCCAGAGATATTTCTATTAGGGAGCAAATGGTTGTTTGTTTAAGTTATGTGAATAAAGAAGGACATATTGTGGAGCGTTTTCTTAGTCTTGTTCATGTTTCTAATACAAGTGTTTTATCACTAAAATCAGCTTTGGAGTCATTATATATTGGCAACATATAATTTAAGCTTGGCAAGAATACGTGGACAAGGATATGATGGAGCTAGTAACATGCAAGGAGAATTCAATGACCTAAAAAGTTTGATCTTGAAATAAAATTTTTGTGTATTCTATGTTCATTGCTTTGCCCACCAACTTCAGTTAGCACTTGTGACAGTTACAAAAAAACAAGTTGAAATTGCTTTATTTTTTAATTTGGTTACTAATTTTGTGTAATGTTGTTGGAGCTTCTTGTAAGCGTAGAGACATGCTCCGTGAAAGTCAAATGCTTAAGACAATTGAAGCATTACAAAGTGGAGAAATTTCTAGTGGACGTGGCTTGAATCAAAAAACAACACAAGGAAGATCAAGACGTAAAGTTGAAAAGATCTCAAATCAGCACCATTTTTAAGTTCTACTTCAAGAACTTAACAGTCGTTTTACAAAGGTAAATAGTGAGTTATTCTTTGTGTAGGTTGCTTAAACTCAAGAGATTCATTTTCTACTTTTGACAATGAAAAGCTAACTCGTTTAGCTCAATTTTATTCATCTGAATTTTCTTCTACTGATTTTTTGGGACTTGATAGTCAAGTTGAGAATTTTATATTGGATGTGCGTTTTGATGATCAATTCTCAAATGTGAATGGGATTAGTGGTCTCTTTCAGAAGTTGATTGAGACTAGAAAGCATATTTTTTATCTATTGGTATTTCTTCTTTTGAAGTTAGCTTTGATCTTACCAATAGCAATTGCATCAATTGAGAGAACTTTCTCTGCTATGAATATCATAAAGAATCGGCTACGCAATCGTATGAGAAATGAATGGTTGAATGATTGCTTGGTTACATACATAGAGAAAGAAATGTTTGATAATATTGATAATGAAAAGATCATTCAACGTTTTCAAAATATGAAAACGTGAAGAGAACAATTATAAGTTGATCTTTCATAATTTTGTATTAATATTTTTTAGATAAATATAATTTATGAAACTTTTTTTTATGTTTCTGTATTGATAGTATTGTGTTTGCCCCTATTGCCTAAAATTTCTAGATCTGTCATTGAATTCAATCATATATACCATGTTATTAAAATGTTTGACTTTCATAATAACTATATCAAAAGTTATACATGTAATGATATTTGATTAGTTATTGATGTAAAAAATTTTACACTAATAATGTATTAAAATTAAATTTTTAAAATTATTTAAAATCTTTGATAAAATACTATTTTAAATTTAGTTAAAAAAATAACTCATTTAAACGAAGTTAATAGCGTCTTATATGTAAAAGGAAATTGTTAGATGCATAATTTTTTTTAAATGAAGAAATTTAGTAATTTTTATTTAAAAATAAGTGTAATGTTAATGTAATAATATAATTCCATATAAATAATTTAAATTTTTATAAAAAATGCTAAATATTTTTTTAACAAATCTTCTGCATCCTCTTAAATATTTTGAACAGTAAGTATTAAATAAAAAAATTAATGTTTTGAAAATTTTAAAAATATTAAATAATGTTACCCAATAATTGATATAATTATTAAGAAAATTCATTAAAATTATATATAATTATTCATGAACTTGACAAATTATGTGCTATTACTAAAAAAATCATAACACATCACTAATATACATACTCCCTCAAAAAAAAAAAAGTAGTCGAGGAACTTGTGGCTCACTTAGCACCGACTAGAGAGTCTTTAAGATTTGAATGTGATTTTGAGTTGAGATGTTTATTCAGTTATGGTCCTGTTTTACAAAAATGAAATTATGTATAAATCATTTATATAAAAAATATAATAATATTTTTTTAAAGATCAATATTTTCACATCTTTTAGGTGTGGAATTAATCCCTTCTTAGACATAAGCTTTACCCTAGTAGGTACTTCTTAAACTCTTGTAAGGCAGATGGAGCTAAGAAAGTCAAATCATAATAGTCTTACTTTTATCGCTGGGAATGAACATTCCTTTATATGGTAAAAAATCCAAGCCGTGATACCACAAAAAGATATAAATGATCATTAATTCTTATAGAAGTGACAATGATCATATTCATTAAGTATAAAAAAAATGATTATATTCATTGCAAAATAAAATGAATTGGTTCTTATTTTAGTATGTATATTTTTTATTTTTTTATAATTATAAATTCATTATATAATTTTATTTATATCAAATAAAATATATAATTTTTTGGGTCTTTAAATAAAATAAACTTCATTTTTAAATAAAACCAATAAATAAAATATGAGATTTGTTAACAGATGCCTTTAAAACATATGCGAAGAAATTAAAAATATTAAATATTAAATGAAAAGTACAAGTATTTAATGTCTGAAATCTAAAAATAAAAAAATTAATATTTTCGTTTTTAAGCAATTTAGATGAGTAATAAATACTACTTCTTCCGTCTTATATATATGAAACATATTTAGTGAAAAAAAATTTTATTGTGAGAGTGTGATAAAAGTAAATTTTGACTATATAATCATATATGAATTATTAAGATTAAAAGTTACTTAAAGGTCATGTAATTACTTAAAAAAGTCATATGTATTTATGTTCTAATCTTGACCATCTACGTAAGATTCAATGATCAATATTTATTCTTTCACCTCTTACAATAAATACTTCTTTCACCATATATATATATAAGAGTCATATCTAATGAGAGAATTTTTTATTGTGAGATGGTAAAAAGAATAAATCATGTCCATATAACTATATATAAATGGTCAAGATTAAAAGTTACTTAAACGTTATGTGACCACTTAAAAAAGTCATATGTATTTATATTCTAATTTTAACCGTTCATACATTTATAGGAGTGTTTATTATAAGATGTGAGAGGAGTGAATATTGACAATTAGATCATATATATATATATGGAGCTTATCTGGTGAGATAAGTGTTTATTGTAAAAGGTAAAAGAAGTAAATATTGACCATTAGATTTTATATGAATGACTAAAATTAAAACATAAATATATGTAACTTTTTTAAGTGATCATATAACTTTTAAATAACTTTTAATGTTAATTATCTACGTATGATTGTATGGTCAAAATTTTCTCATCTCACTATCTCACAATAAAAAATCCTTTTATTAGATATGGTTCCTATATATATATAATTGTTATTCATACTCCTACTATAATTTCAATTCCCAAAGGTAAACCGAAATAAGTTCCATCAAAGAGTAATTGATAGATGTTGATGCTCACCAAGATGAAAGAGATGATTTTTTTCTCCTTGAAAATAGAGGTGGAGATCGAAAACTTATACTTTATTGTGTTAACCAATTAAGAATTTAAACTTTAAAACTTATCAAATAAGGACTTAAACTTTATTTTGATTATTAATTAAGGATATCAACTTCAAAAAAAATATTTTAAAAATATTTATCAATTGGAAACAAAAAAATTAGAAACATATATGTTGTGTGTTTTGGGGTGAGACTATTGGCACTTCCAATTTCATATTCATACTTCTCATTAACCACTCATACTTTAAAGAAAATAAAAAGGAAAATTATGATTGGTTAGTAAAGAGTGTAGTTAGGATACTAAAAATGCCAATAGCATCACCATGTGTTTTATTCATATTATAAATTATATTCATTTATCAAATTGTATACTTTTTTTCAACATTTTTAATTAATAAAAATATATTTGAATAAAGTTAAGGTCCTTAATTGTTAACAATAAAATTTCAGCCCCTTAATTGGTTTATCATAAAAGATTTAGGTCCGCAAATAATACTTTATTTGGTGGAGTCACCTTGGAGCATATCACAATTTTTTGTTTGAAAAAATTAAACCCAATTGACAATTAGGTTAGCTCTTTAATTTGTTTCCCATTAGACTAAAATTAACTTACCCAAATTTTCTAATTTTTATGGATGCAATTTTTTAAAAAAATAAATTCATTACATTTTTTCTTGGACTTCATTGCATTTAAAATACACACACACACACACACACACACATATATATATATATATTAAAAATAGTTCGCAGGCTTGTGGCCCGACCTGCCTCACATGTACATTGCAATGGATTAGGCTGGGCTAAGAAAATATTAGCTCGAAATATACTAGACTCAATTGGTCTGGTCTAAAAATAGTTCGGCCCAATGGACTAGACCATCCTATTTTGATACGTGTAGATGATCTTCCCAATGGATTGTGAGACCATACTCGACCCATTGATGGTGGGATTTATGAAGCCACAATTGGGTACAATGACAGTTGATAATCCAATACTAAAATTAGGGATGTTAAACGGGTTTGGTCAACCCGCGAACTCGCGAGTTTCGACCCAACTCACTAGACAAAATACGGGTTGGGTTGAATTCGCGAATTGGGTTGGGTTGAAAATATTTCAACCCGCAGTGTATAAGTCAGGTAACGGGTTGGACCATGTCTAACTCGCACAACCCAACCCACCCACCATTTTTTTTTAGTAAAAAATGGTTGTGCAAAAGTTAAAAACTGAAAACTGAAAAAGTTAAAAAACTTCGAAGTAACTTTTTGAAAAAGTTACTTTCTTTTTCTCATCAAATTTAAAAAGTAACATGTCCAACCTAGCTTTCTTTCATATCAAATTTAGCTTTGAAAACTGAAAAAGTTAGAAAGCTATAGCTGGGAAGCACGAAATAGTAAAAGAGGCCAGGGTGACCATCAACTAGCAATAGTAAGTAACTTCTCTCACTCACCACTGACAATTTTCTTTTCCTTTGCTTCGAAGTAGCTCACTATCTTGCACTCCTGGACACCACCACACACAAATCAGTAATTGTAAGACTGGAGAGTGGAGATCCACGCGTTTGCCCAACCGGTGTCACCGTCACAGCCATAGTCGTTCGTTTACGAATCCAGCGTCACCGTCACAGCTAGTCCAACTTTTGCGCAGCCAGTCTAGCGACGCCCTCACCTCACCTCACGACGTCATTGTCTTCAGCTCACACATCCTCATCTCATGATGTTGTCACCTTAAGCCAAATGATGCCCTCACCTCACAACGTCATTGTGGTTCCTGTCTCCGTCGCCTTCTCCGGCCACTTCATCCTTCAAGTGAAGTAGCCCCTTCAATCATCACAGATCACACGATCAAGCTCATATAGGTATACAATTTCTCTTTCAATTCATTTTGCAGTGCTTTGCGTTGCTTCTCATTGGGCTTGCTCTATTGAATTTTCTGTGTTAGCTATTTATTTTTTATATAAGTTTTGATCCTATTAAAACTGTTATGCAAATTTGGGTTTTCACCGTAGAAGAAGCCATAGATTCCCAAATTAGACCATATAGGATAATTTCTTTCTACTTAAGGAACTGTAAATAAGATTTAGTGATTTACCATAGCAAACACCATACAAATTTGTCCACACAAACAAAGGCTTTGATATGGTCAATCATACAAATAAGGGACCTTAGTTTATGAATTTTCTCTATCTTTTGGGTTCGAATTAAATGAAAATTCTAATTCCAATAAAATGTTATAATCCTGCAAGCAATAAAATTTGCAAATAGGGTGGCATATAGGGTGGATACTTAATATAAATGGGTTAGGAAACTGGAACAGAGAAAGGAGCCGACCCACCCACATATTCTTATTTTCTGATATTTATTTACTTATTGATGATAGAAAATGGCTGATGAATGACAACTAAATCTTGATGAATCACTAACTGGTGAAGAGCGAATTAGAAATACTCCTACACCCCCAAGTTGTGTGCAACTTTCCAAACATGTTGAGCGTTTAGCTATTGAACAAGGAGAATGATCATCTGCTAGTAAAAAGGTATTCATGCTTCCGAAAAAGCCTATAAGATCAAGTTCACATGTGTGGGAACATTTTACCAAAAAAGTTAATGGTGAAAAAGCTGAATGTAATTATTGTGGAAAAATAAATGCATGTGGTTCTAGAAATCATGGCACAACTAATTTGTCTAGGCACTTATCAATGTGTAAGAAAAGGCCCAATATACATGTTGACAAGAGGCAAAAAACTCTTGGATTTCTAAAGAAATGTGAAAAAGAAAATGATGGTAGTGCAAAACTCAAGGTATTGTCTTTTAATCAAGAAAAGTGTATGATTGCACTTGCTAAAATGATTATCATTGATGAGCTTCCATTTAAATTTATTGAAAATGAAGGCTTTAAAAGTTTTGCGCTAAATTTGCAACCTCAATTCCAAGTTCCTCCTATACAAACTATTGGTAGAGATGTTATGCAATTGTATGTGTTTGAGAAAGCAAAGTTAAAGTCTATTTTATCATCCAATTCTCAAATGGTTTCACTAACCACCGACACTTAGACATCAATTCAAAACTTGAATTATATGTGTGTGACTATTCATTATATTGATGATGGATGACATTTGAATAAGAAGATATTAGGTTTTTTAATTTAAGTGATCATAAAGGTGAGACCATAGGAAAGACTTCAGAAAAATGCATTAGAGATTGGGGGATTGAAAAGGTTTGCACGGTCACGGTTGATAATGCTAGTCCTAATAATGTTGCTATAGCCTATTTGAAAAATAGGTTAAGTGATTAGAATGATACAACCATCTTGATGGGAGAGTTTATGCATTTAAGGTGTTGTGCTCATATTCTTAATTTGATTGTCAATGAAGGATTGAAGGAAATAGATTCTTCAATCCTTAGGATTAGAAATGCATGCAAATTTGTGAAATCTTCTCCCTCAAGAAAAGCCTTTTTTCCTAAGGTGTGTGGTAGATGTCAAATTAGAGTGTTAGCAAACGTTGTGTCTTGATGTGCTAACTAGGTGGAACTCAACTTATTTAATGTTAGATGCTGTTGAGAAATATGAGAAAGCATTTGCACGCTATGAATATGAAGAGCCTTCTTTTGAGATCATTGAAAGAGGAACTCCAACATCATATAATTGGTTGCGTACTTATGTGTTTATTAAGTTTTTAAAGGTTTTTTTATGATGTTACTCTTACTTTTTCTGGATCATTGCATGTTACTTCAAGTACTTTCTTCCATAAATTGTGTGACATCAATAAGTTTATAAAGAAGTAGATTGGATGGAATGATCCAATTTTGAAGGAGATGGCCATTTCCATGAAAATGAAGTTAGATAAATATTGTGATGACATTGATGGTCTTTTAAATTACTTATGGCTTGTGGCTATTGTCCTTGATCCAAGGTATAAAATAGATTATGTTGAGTTTTACTTGGAAAAGATGTATGACTTGGAATTGAGTGTAAAAATTATGAAGAGGTTGGAAGATGTTATGAGGACATTATTTGAACAATATCAACAAATGCATCCTATTCCTCTACACTTGATGATGACATTGAAGATGATAATGATAGTTATAAATCTGAGTTTAGATTGAAAGTGAAGAAAAAACAACATACGGTAAAAAAAAATGAGCTTGAGAGGTACAAGGAGGATGATGTTGATGACTTTGATATTCTAATATGGTGGAGAGGAAAGACCAAGAAGTATCATGTTCTTTCATTCATTGCTAAGGATATCTTAGCAATTCATGTTTCTACAGTTTCATCTGAGTCAGCATTTAGTACTAGAGGGTGTGTTTCTTTACCCTTTTCGTAGCTCTTTGCAACCCACCACTGTTGAGACATTGATTTGTGCTCAAAATTAGTTGAGGACTCCTAAAAAACTCATTGATTTATGGGCTCATATAAATGAGATTGAGAAGCTTGAAGCTAGTAGTGTGTTATATAGAACTCATTCAATTTGTTTAATGAATTACTAATTGTCTATTACTAATTGTTAATACTTTTTTGGTATGTTAGATATGTCAGCTGATAGAGAAGAAATTGTGGGTCTTAAACATTGATTCTTTTAGCTGTTTGCTGTTTAATGGTTATCTTTCTAATTCTTATGAATTTATTATTTCATTGTTGAGTTTAAATTTGTGTGTAATTTGATAATTATCTTGTTAATTATGTAGACCAAGGAGGAAAGGATGGCACATCGTCGTGCAAAGTTCTATGAGATGTTTATGGATCCTAAATACCCATGGTGGCATTTTAGGATGCTTTCTCTCATTTTTTTATTATTTCAATCAAGTTTAAGTGTAGGCATTATGGTGCACTCTCAAAGTGAACAAAGAAAATAAGTTCATAAGACTCTCGATGCATCTAAGTGACAGTTGTATTGAAAAACTAATGGATAGTTTAGATGATAAAGAGTATATGAAAAATAGAGAATGAAGTCAATGATTATGCCAATGCATATGACATGCATGATGACACTGACTTCAATTGGTTAGACTAATTTGTTGTTTGAGTTATGCATAGCTTTGTTTAATTTATTTCAAATTTAGTAAGACTTGTTAGAAGTTAATTTGTTATGCACTTATTGACTTATGATATTTAGTTTATTTGAGATTGAGACATCTGATATTAATTTGTTAGATTTTGTATTTTGACTTTTTTTAGAAATTAAAAAAAAAAACATGTCAGACCTATGAGTTCAACCTAACCCAACCCACTATTGAGCAAATTGGGTTGAATAAAAAAATCTCTTCAACCTAAC
This sequence comes from Ormosia semicastrata, assembly GCA_029884595.1. Classification (NCBI taxonomy): domain Eukaryota; kingdom Viridiplantae; phylum Streptophyta; class Magnoliopsida; order Fabales; family Fabaceae; genus Ormosia; species Ormosia semicastrata. The sequence goes on from JAQQTO010000041.1 coordinate 13,926,819, forward strand.
CCACTGCTCTGATGAGCAGGTCAAATCCAATAACGCTACTGAACTCACCAAATCCAACCCATGGATACCTCTAACTAAAATGGTAAAACATAATACCAGCCCATATTAAACTGCTAGCATAATGGAGTTATTTTAGCCCCAAATTCAACACGACCCAAACCAGACATCTAAGTTGGCTTTAGTTCAATTCTTTTTTTATTAGAGACAAACATTAATAATTATAATTTAAAATATTTAATTAAAAATATAAATAAATAATTATGAAAAGTCAATAGTTTCATCTAATAAAAAATATTATGATTCATAATTCGTTATAGCTCAATTCGTATGCTTAAAAATATATAGTTAATACGCACTTACAACTGATCAAAACACATCACATAAAGATAATTAACACGAGTATGATTGCCCTTAATTTTTGCCTCCTTAAAAATCTTGTCGCATCTTTCTTCAATTGCGAAAATGTGAGGAGGTTATAATAATCTACATTAATTAAATAAACACGTAAAGTAGTTGTTCATTAATGTTCAATGACAGGTGAGATTCTAAGATGTAAAATATTCCAAGTCACTAGATAAACGGTGTTGAAAGCATTTTTGGTATGACATTGATATACTTTTTATAAGGGAAAAAAAAAACCCTTCTTATTCGGGCTTAAGCCTCCTTATCGGCTTTGATATGGCTGGCCTTATATTGTGTTGCAGTGTGTAAAGTTCTTTCTTTTTCTTTTCTTTTTGTATAAAAACTAGTGTTGCATGGGTAACCAATTCTTTTACTATTGTTAAGTTACAACGCATAATCCATTAAGCATATATTTGACAACTTAAAGAACAACATGGAACGAAAACAATCTGACATAATATTTTATATAATAACAAGATGAGTCATTGAATTTAATTTGAAAGCGTATAAAGACAAATGATGCATCATAGTGCAATTCAAGGTCTAATATTTTGTGGATATACTTAGTCTATAATTAATATAGCAATGTACTAAATGGGGAGCATAATGATATTGTTTGCTAGATCAAAACAAACAAATCTAGCATACAAAGTAATCAATTTCCATAGAGGAAGTACACAATCATGTTATAATACAGTAGTACTTTTCCTTCACATGGACTCATTTTTGACGAAGTCAATGGTAATTGAACGTGGGCTGCCAACATTCTCCACCTTTGAACATATTACTTGAAAGTCTCATCATTCTTCTTTCGCATTGCCCCTAATTGATCTTGGGTAAGTGCGTTATCGATGTTAAATTGATATTGCCCTAAGAATAGATTTGTCAAATCATCCCAGCAAGAAACTTTTGAATGGTCAAGTTGTATGTACCATTCTAAAGATGGCCCAGTCAGGCTTTCATGAAAGAAATTGATTAAGAATTTTTTCATCCCATGACCAAATGGTCATTTTAGTGATGTAAGTCTTCAGATGAAACTTTGGATTGATGTTTCTGTCGTACTTTAATAAATCTAGAATTTTGAAATCTTTAGGGATATTAACTTCAGCCTCCAGGCATAGTTCATCGATTCCCATCGAGTCATTCGGGTTAGACCTTGAATGGCTTTAATTTGCTCCTGCATCTTTCTGATCAATTCATCTCTTAATTTTTCTTTTTCTGAGTTGCTGTTCAGGAATATCTTCACTGACTGCTCATGAGTGGCTTCTACCTTGTTATTCTCCCCTTCATGATTTATGTTCATCGAATCATCCCCTTCATTTGCATCTATCCCAGTGCCAGCAGGGGTTCCATTTATTGTTCTGGGGGTCTCAATTAATTGTCTCAGTAAATTCTCAACCCTTGATTGTCCTTCTGCCATTGCATCAATTCTTTCCTTCATTTCATCCATCTCTCGACCTATTTTTTTTTTCGAGTTTGACATCTTTTACAGCTTAGTTTGCTACCTGGTTTTGTATGTTCGGGTTTGTGCGATCTACATTTTTCGAGGACGAGCAATGATTCAAGTTTTTTTTGTTTTTTATTTTTTTTAGAAAATTAATGGAATTAAAAAAATTTACATTTTTTTCTTTACAAGAATGGATGATGAAATTTGTTTTTTTTAACATATAGGATGAATGCAATGATGGATAAATAGTTGGTCCTTTAATAGTGACTTGCCCACCCCTTTTTTTGTAAAAAAAAAAATTTTAGCAAAAAACTTTTTTTAGAGGGGTACAATTATTTATTATGACATTAATGGACCATACTACTTATGTTGTATATGTACAGTAGAAATTATGACATGGATGAATTTAAAGATAACAAAAAGGTACGCTCTTCTTGTGCTCTAAATGATTACCCTAAATTTGAGAAGTTCTATCCTAAGGATGTATGAGTTTTTCTGATTCATGAGAACTTTCACTTCGTGTCTCTACTATTTTAAAAGCCTCTAAAGCTAAGTCCTATTTCAGAATATTGACCACAAACAGTGGGTAAACCACTAAGTGTGGGACATTCTTAAAAAAGGCACACTCTATATGAGGTTTTCGCAATAACCAAACAGGATGTACATCCAAAATTGCTACCACTACACAACCTCTTCCTAACTTAGGCTTCACTCAGACTTAGGTATAAGGCCCTACTCGAATGTGTGTGAGAAACGTGTAGGTACAATATGTGTAAGGAGCATACAAACCTTTATAATTCTAAAGACTACCCACATCATGTAAAACAAAACAAACACAAAACAAGATTCCTAAAAATCCTCTATCCAAGGTTTGCATGATAAAATAAAATCACAGTTAAAATAATCAATAAAAAATTAAACAAAATAGAAAAACAAAACAAAAATGTTAAAACAAACATATAGATGTCACAAAATTTGCACAACTAACTTACAAAGGCTTGACTCTCAAATGTCCCCAGTGGAGTCGCCATTTGTCGCGACTGGGATCGCGGCGGAAGCGGCAAAAAATAAATTGAATTTTAGGAAAAAAGAATTGGAGTCGCCACCAATTTTATTTGAAATAGAAAAAATTGAAAAAACCTAAAAAAGTGGTCTTTGAAACCAGATTAGATTCGGGAGTCGATTATACATAAAGAATGGTGAAGACTTAACTCCACAACACCCTTAACACATCCGCCCTAAGACGGTTACCTTAAATCAGTTGTGCAAATTTTGATAACTCTTAAAAATATTTGTTTTCTCCCTTTTGTTAAAGGATAAACTAAATAGACAAATAAATTATGAAAATTTAATTTTGACTTGAAGAAAAAAATAAAAAATAGAAAATAAGAAAAAAAAAAAAAAAAACAAAAGGGAGCATAATAAACTAATAAAAAGAAATGAAAAGATGATATTCACTAAAAGCACCTCACTAGGATTACTACCATGGCTCCTACCATATTTAATGCTAACTTATTCAATCCTGTTTATTTTCTTTTGGTTGTTTATTTTGTTTCAATTCAAAATGATTTGATTCCCTTCATTTCTACACTTTCAAACTTGATAAGAATGCAAACTTATGCATAGGGACCACTAGCCACGCAATTGTCCATATCTCCATATTTCCTTCCCACATAGAAACATGCTAGGCACACATGTGAGGCACTTGTACAAGCCCAATTGCAGCAATCTATCAAATTAGAAATTGTTATTAATTTGGAATCAAACAAAACAACAAGCAACTAAACTAGTGCACCACAATCAAACACAGACCAACATGAACAACCATATTAAAAAAATAAAACTCTGTCATGGAACACATAATATCAAATCTCAGCCCAAACTCTATCATTAAGTGGAATGAAGTATCACAAGGAAAAGAAAAACAGAACATGATACAAGCACTTAGAATCCCAGCTAACTAGCATCAAACCTAAGCATTCCCAATAAAGTATTTATGCTTCCAATCATTGCCACAATAGAGATTCAATAAAAATAGGAAGTAATTCAGACCAAAGACACCATGAAAATAATTGAAAAGAATTTAAATAGGGAACCATAGTTCTGATAAGAGTTTTGCTTTCTCACTTCTATGAACAATCAGCAATAAACAGGTGTGCGAATTCACAAATCTAGCAAGCAATAGTAAACAAAATGAAATCCTTAAGCATATTTATCAACTCGACTCATATTTGTACTAATGACATAGAAGATACCCCTTAGGAAAGAAACCAAAGATTCTACACATGAAACATGACAGGTTTTAAATAAATCCATACCAACATGATAAAAAAGTGATATAATAGCAATGATACTAAATCACCTCTCAAAAATAGAATAACCAAATTTTAAGGGCTAGATATTCATGTCATACATATAGGAAAAACATATATACATATGGTGGCTTTTTGTCAAACAATAAACATACAATTTTCTTGTAACATGTTCTAACATTTAAAGAAAAGAAGATAATCTCACACTAACTCAAAAGCATATGGAAGTATCTAATCCCATCAGTTACTTGCTAGAAATCCAAAATCATGGTTAACCACTACAAATCCACAATTCACACATATCAAACATGAATTCATGAAAGAAAAAAAAAGGATTTGATGATCACATATTTGATACATTAATAAGCCTTCATTTTTAGTCATTTACACTCTCCATGTACTTAATTGATTAAGTTTTGTAAGTTTGGACTCAAATTGGACTTAATTGAATTTTTCAGCATAATTTACGTCTTACATTGTTTCTGTATTTGGGCTATATCTTGGGATGTAGGTGGTTTTTGGAGGTGATTCTAGTGGCATTTGAAAGATAAGAGAGAGTTCTATAACTTTCATGAAGACCTTAAAGGCCCAATCACACGAATAGATAACTCAAATTAGGGTTGAAACAAGAACCAGAGTGCTTTTCTTGATAGCTTAACCTACGTGTACTGTTCATCACAGTTTTCGGGCTATAGGTTGTCAAATGGGCTTAAATTTGGATTCTGAATAATTAAGACCCATATCTACAACTTTCATATTGAACACTTTGCCAGAATCGGACTCCTTGAAGGTGATATTGGGCTTGGAAGTCAAAACAGAGGAGCTGTGACTGGGCCTGGGCAGTGTGCAGTAATTTGAACGTATCTGGAGTTATAGAAATGATATTGGACTCAAACTAAAGCCATTTGAAAGCTAAGATCCAGGCCTACAACTTTTATGAAGACCACTTGGTTCAAGAATGACGAATGCAATGACTTCAGAGCTGCATGATTTCGGAGACAAGGAATCTCTATAATTTCCCACTCACCTAAAGTCATTTGGCATTTTTCACTCATTTTCCACTCATCCACCCACTAATGACTCAGCCCCCTTGTCATTTTGTATATCTAATCCTCTATAAAAGGGGGCCTTGGCAGATCATTGAGAGTGTTAGGTGTTAGTTACCAAAATGATGCCATTTTTTACTAGGTTTTCTTGTAGTAATTTTCTTTTGTTCTAAATTAAAGTCATTTTCTTTTGTTCTAAATTAAAGTCATTTTCTTCTTCTTCTTCTTCTCTCTTTCTTTCTTCTTATCTATGAGTAACTAATTTAGAAATCATCTTTGTAAAGAGGAGTTCTTGATTTGTTGTAGACAAAATATTAGCACAATGAATGCTTTAACCCATTTATAAATGGTGGTAATATTTTTAGGAAACATAATATAATTACGTATATTATTTTAAATGGACTTTCAATGTTGTATTTTCTGATTGGAACCTCCATGTTGCGAGGATTCTAATTGAGTTATAAAAGAAATTAATTTTACCTTTACTTTATTTACCAAGAGTGGATCTTTTAACCTAAGTAAATAATTTTTACCATAATAACAAAATATTTCCTTCACCTTAATTAATCTTCAACAATTCCCTGTGGATCGACCTCGGACTCCCGAGAAATTTATTACTTGAGACAACTTGCACTTGAGTTCGCAAAGCAACAATTAATCCCGCATCAAGTTTGTAAACTTGTTTGAAACTAAAAATTGTGCATCAAGTTTTTGGCGCCGTTGCCGGGGACTTGATTTGAAGACTGAATTTCTGGTGTAAAAATTTTGTATATATACTAACATACTAACTAGTGGGAGAACCTTTCCCTTTTTAATTTCTGTGCATACTAACTTGTGGGGGAAACTCTCCCTAATTTCTCTATAATCTTTAATCATTAATGAAATAATCTTTCTTATTCTCTCCTCTCTTGCTGGAGCAAAAAATCGGCTTTCGATTCTCTAGTTTTCATATTTTAAATTTACTTTCTCGCATTTTATTTTTCGCATTTTAATTTCGTACAATGGGGGTAATTCTCCATTTTATTTTCTTATACATATTAACTTAGTGGGGGTAACTCTTCCTTTTAATTTTTTTTTGTACTTTATTTTTTGTTTTTTTTTGTTATTTATTTTCTGTCATTTTTTTTTTTGTTTACTAACTTACTAACTCTCTTACTAACTATCTAACTTTTTACTTTTTCTGCTTCTAACATTTTAATTTATCTGTATACTAACTTTTTAATTTTTATGCTTATTAACTTATTTGGTAGTTGGTTTATACCACGCCTTTGTTAATATTTAATGGACAATTTATACTGCTAGCTTGTACATTTTATTTTTTTACTGTAAGTTACTTATTTATGCTTAATTGGTATCATGATTTAAATTCTGGTCGTTTGGTTAGAGTTAATCCAGGTACTTTACATATTGATTTGTTTGAATCACAATCATACACATTAAGCACAATGGCTGAAAATGAAAGTGTGCATGATGAACATGAAAATCAACCGTTGCGAACCATGCGTGAGTATTTGCAACCATCTCGAAATTCTAGTCCATCATGTTTTATCTTTCCACTCAATACCAACAATTTTAGATTCAAGCCAGGTATGATTTCTTTACTTCATAATTTCCATGGTTTAGAATCTGAAAGCTCATATTTACATTTAAAAGAATTTGAGGAAGTATGTACTGCTTTTCATGATCAAACTTGTACTGAAGAGGTTGTTAAGCTTAAATTGTTTCCTTTTTCTTTGAAAGATAAAGTAAAAACTTGGCTTAACACTTTGAAACCAAGATCAATTAGCACATGGCAAGAAATGCAATGTGAGTTTTTGAAGAAATTTTTTCCAACACATAAAACCAATGCTTTGAAAAGACAAATCCAAAATTTTTCCCAAAATTCCAATGAAGTATATTTTTAAAGTTGGGAATGTTTTAAAGATTTGTTGAATTATTGCCCACATCATGGTTTTGAAAAATAGCGCACTATAAGCTTCTTTTATGAAGGGTTAACACCCGAAACCAAACAATTTGTGAAAACAATGTGCAATGATGAATTTCTTGATAAAGAACCTGAAGAAGCTTTAGACTATTTAGACCATTTGGCTGAAAATTCTCAATCTTGGCATGGTACTAATCCTTCTAAAAATTCAATTAGATTTAACCTTGCAAATGCTAGTAAAGAAAAATATCATCTTAGTCAAGAAGAAGATCTAAATGCAAGGTTTGCTAGTCTGGCTAGAAAGGTTGAAGCCATGGAATCCGGGAAAGTAAAAGAAATCAAATCTGTGCAAAGTGAAGAAATTTGTGGCATTTGTGATGAATTAGGACACTCAACAAATTAATGTCCAAAAATTCCTGTTTTTAAAGAAGTTGTGCATGAGCAAGTAAATGTAATGAATAATTTTAAAAAGTCATTCATTTCTTCTTTTTCAGATACATACAATTCGGGATGGAGAAATCACCCGAACTTCAGTTGGAGGAATAACAACCAGCCACAATTCATGCAACCACCACCTCCTCAGGCACAACAAGATTCTCAAAATCCTCAAGGATATGCACCCTATGTCCCACCATATAGGAAAAACCTTGAAGGAACATTACATGCATTCATGAAAAAATAAGAGGCCATCAATAACCAAAACACTCAAGCCATGATTGACATAAAAGACACTCTTGCTAAACTTTCTTCTGCACTCACCATTCATGAGAAAGAAAAATTTCCTTCTCAACCTCAACTTAATCCCAAGGGTCAATACAGTCTAAATGATGGTAATTCAGAAAACCAACAAATAGATCAAGTCAAGTCAGTGATAACCCTTAGGAATGAAAAGGTTGTTGAAGAAAGTAAGGATATAAAGAGCCAAGTGTCCAAAGTGATGAATTCCTTGAGTGTGAATGAGCTAGAGGATGTGGAAAAGAATCAAGATAGTAGTGATGCTGAGCTACTCAAGGAACCTGAGGTGACAAAAAGTCTTGTTAAGCTAGAAAATGATGACAAGGGCCACTAGACATACGTGATTGACTCAATCATGGATAGGGGAGTTTCTACAACCTATGATTTTGATCCCCTTGAGAATTTTCTTGTCAATTCTGAGTTTGATTCTATCAGTAATCCCTCTGATGTAGTTGATATTTCTACTATTTTTTATAAAACTCAAGATCATGACACTTAGGTATGGCAACCAAAGTTTAAGGAGTTTCTTAAGAAATGTTGGAGCATTACTGATAAAAAAAAGTGTTCGTCCCTTAGTCTGTTCTTATAAAATTAATTTGGAAGAAGGTAAATGGTCAGCGGTTGAAGCTATAACTTGAGTTGAAGGATCTAGATGTAGCAGAGACTTTGGTAGACGATCTTGTCTACCAAAGCTGAGGTAAGTTTTTAGTATTTTATGTTTTTATTGAGTCGGCTTAAGTGCCTCCCAAATTTCAGAGCCTTTGTATGGGGATGTAAATAGTGTCGGCCAACAAAAAAAATTTATAAAATAAAAGAACCCAAAAAAAAAATGTTTGCATGCTTGTTTATTTTATTTTATTTCATTTTTTTTATCATTGCTAACCATTGTCAAGATGTAGTTATTCTCTTCTCGTCTAAGCATTTCGGGTATGTGACTTCTCCCCATTACTTTGTTTAATTTTGTCCCAATAATTTCTTTGATGTATATTGATGATTATTTCTTGATCTGGATTTAATTGTTAACATTGAGGACAATGTTGTGATCAGTTGGGGGAAGGATAGTTGTGTAAAAAAAACTAAAAAAAAAATTTAGAAAGTGTGTATATTAATATGTTTGTTGTGTTTATGTGTTTGTCAGTAACTTACTAAACCAGTTAAGGATGGCAGAGTAAGGAGTAAATTTTACTCTTGAGACGCATCTTAGTTGGGGTAGTAACTAGTTTGTGTGGAAGTAGCAATTCAAATTCAGGGAAATTTGCATGATTGAGTAAATTGTCTTCTTTCTTAAACATCACATGCTTGGTTATGGATGTTAAAATTTTTGTGGATTGAGAATGATGGATATATGCCTTGTGAGATTTTGAGCTTATCGATGAATGGATTGAACATCTGTACCATTCTCTTCTTTCTTGAGTGATTTTTTCTCATGGAATTGTTACTCTAGAACTTGCTTTGATTCTTTTTGAAGCTATATTTTCACATGCATACATAAACATGATTGAGGCAAATTTTCTTGAATTAACCACTTTGACCAAATAGCTAACCTTACATATTTTCATTTACTTAACCCCTTTGAGCTTATTTGACCATTTTTTGTTTCTAACTCATTACGTACCTTAAATGAAAAACCATGTTCTAACCTAACCTTAGGGAATAAGAGAGCATTGACTTTGTTATTTAATGAGTTCTTGAACAAGTGTGGGGGTGCATGTGCAGATTGGTTATATAAAAAAGAAAAGAAAAAGAAAAAAATGTGTCTATATAAAAAAAAAAGAGCTGATTATTGCTACAATCAAAAGAATGCACCATGTGATATATTCATACCTAGACTGAGGGTGGATGATTGGAGATAATAGGAATAGAAGGAGAATGTTCAAGCTTAACAATGAATTCAACCTACCAATTGATCTTCAACAAAACATTAGTCAAATATTGGTCATTGTCCTGTATGAGGAAGAACTAAGAAATTCTTGAGAAATTTAGACTGAATGTTCTCAAACATCTTCTCCATTCTAACTGTATCATAATGCTCTTTTATTCTCTTTGGTATTTAACTTGTCTTATCTATATTACTTCCACCTTTACCTTGACCCCATTATAACCTTGAATAAAGTCCTCATGATTTGTGCATATATGTTGTTTTTGAGTAGCGGAGAAGTAGAAGATAAGCAAGCTTATGGTAGTGCAATTTTCATGGGTTGAATTGAGTGAAATACCTACCTTTTAAACACTTGAGGGATTGAGAGTGAATCTTGTGAAAATCTATCATTCTTGACTCATGCTTTTCAATTGAAAGATCCTTGCTTGTTGATTTGAGATGTGAAGATATGTTACCTCATGAATGTTTTGATTACTTGAATGATTGGTTACTCTTCATTTTTAAATATTATTAGAAATTAAGTCTTTTAGAGTGTTTAACTTTTGAGTCTATTTCATTTTTTTAGTTTTGGTCTTGTGTTTTGCCCAGGAGTGCAAAAAGCTAAGTGTGGGAAAATTTGATGATCACATATTTGATACATTAATAAGCCTTCATTTTTAGTCATTTACACTCTCCATGTACTTAATTGATTGATTTTGATTATGTTTTGTAAGTTTGGACTCAAATTGGACTTAATTGAATTTTTCAGCATAATTTACGTCTTACGTTGTTTCTGTATTTGGGCTATATCTTAGGATGTAGGTGGTCTTTGGAGGTGATTCTAGTGGCATTTGAAATATAAGAGAGAGTTCTATAACTTTCATGAAGACCTTAAAGGCCCAATCACACGAGTAGATAACTCAAATTGGGGTTGAAGCAAGAACTAGAGTGCTTTTCCTGACAGCTTAACCTACGTGTACTGTTCATCACAGTTTTTGGGCTAGCGGTTGTCAAATGGGCTGAAATTTGGATTCTGAATAGTTAAGACTCATATCTACAACTTTTATGTTGAACACTTTTCCAGAATCGGACTCCTTGAAGGTGATATTGGGCTTGGAAGTCAGAATAGAGGAGCTGTGATTGGGCCTGGGTAGTGTTCAGTAATTTGAACGTATCTGGAGTTATAGAAATGATATTGGACTCAAACTAAATCCATTTGAAAGCTAAGATCTAGGCCTACAACTTTCATGAAGACCACTTGGTTCAAAAATGACGAATGCAATGACTTCAGAGCTGCATGATTTCAGAGACAAGGAATCTCCATAATTTCCCACTCACCTAAAGTCATTTGGCATTTTCCACTCATTTTCCACTCATCCACCCACTAATGACTCAGCCCCCTTGTCATCTTGTATCTCTAATCCTCTATAAAAGGAGACCTTGGCAGATCATTGAGAGTGTGGTGTGGTGTGGATTGTGATTAAATATAATATAAAAAATAGTTGCCAAGTTCCACCAAAAATATAAAAACCTTGCAACCAGTTGTAGTAAGCAAGGGTCGATCCACAGAGAACCAATTCAATTAACACTATCAATCAAATTCCTAAATTAAACTCTGATGAAAAATAAACAGTAAAAGTAAAAGGGGGTTTTGTTGATTAAAACTAAAAAGAGAAATTAAACTTAAACCAAAACAGTAAACACAAATTGAATTATCAAGTTAAAGATATTGGTTAAGAGATGGAATCCACCACTAGATTTATATGATTATGCCAACTTACATACCCTTTATACCAACATAATCAATTATGTTCTTATGCAATTGCGAGATAAATCTCATGTCTTCCTTAAGTTTCGCTTAATTCAGCAACCGCTCAAATCAAATCCTAACCATTAGTTATTTGTAAAGCAACCGCTCTTACACCTACCTAATGATTGCATTAAGAATTAGAAAACCAATCACACTAAGATCTAATCACACACCGGGATTAAATTACTTAGATCATATGTCTCACTAGTCATACCACCGCAACCGCGCATAGCAATCCTAGTTTTACCACTCTCGAAATTTGGCAAGAATATAAAAATCTTTATATTGATTTAAGAATAGAAACATATGAATAAAAACATAATTGTATTAATATAAAGAAGTATGCAAGATTCACATAATCAAAACTAGAGTTTCATCTTCCCTTAACCAATCAAGAAGTTTAGCCACACATGGCAAAGTTAAAATCACAAGAAAAATAGAAGAAAAACATAGTTCAAAACGAAAGTGCAAAAGAAAACTAAAGATCAAACTAGTTTCCAAAAGTTGGGGATGATCAATCTCCGATTGCTCGAACCCGAGACTCCAATCTTCAATCCAATCTCCCTTTCCCTTGGTCTTTGTGTTTCCCTTAGTTCCCTTGACGGCTCTCCCTGTCCAGACCTCTTTTAAGGACTCTAAGCAACCCTATTTATAGGTTTGGATACCTAATTTAACATTAAAATACGAATTTAACTTTCTGGTGCGACAACACGGGCCGTGTCATATGACACGCCTGTGCCCCGTACTTTTCTCGTCCCCAATTCCATGTATTTCACAAGTCGAGAAGAACACGCGCCCAGGCCCTGTAATTTGACACGGGCCGTGTCGTTTGACATGGCCCACCCCCGTCAGTGACATGGGCCCCGTAATTTGACACGGCCTGTGCCCCCGTAATTCGACATGGGCCCCGTAATTTGACACCTTCATTTTCAGCCCGGATTCTTTACAAATGCTTTTCTTTCATTGCTTCAAGAGGTGATATTGATCTCCTTAAACATTCATCTCTCTCCTCAAATGGTCATCAAGCTCGGTTCAATGCTAATGGACTCAAACACTCAAAGATATCCTGAAAAACATAATTCATTTATGAGTGTTTATAACCACATTTAAGCATAGTTTCACAATAAACATCCAATTAAGCTCTAAAGCAGAAACTTAGCTAAATATCAACAATTAAGCACATATGGAGTCCAATTAAATCAATCATAAGGCATTTAAAGTATGAAAATAATCGACAGATCAAATACCCCCACACTTAGCCTTTTGCACTCGGGCAAAACATAAGACAAACCAAGGAACAGGGAAAACAAAACAAATTCAAAACCTAAAAATTTAAAGAACTCAATTCCCAATGATATTCAAGAGAGGTTTGTGAGCAAGAAGAGCAAGAAAAGAATCAAGGGATCAAAACATTCAAGAGATAACAATTCTTCACATTTCAACCAACAAGCAAGGTATCTTCAATTTGAAAAGCATGAATTAAGAATGATAGATTCTCACAAGATACACTCTCAATCTCTCAAGTGTTTACAAGGTAAGTATTTCACTCAATTCAACCCATGAAAAATGCACTACCATAAGCTTGCTTATCTTCTACTTCTCCACTACTCAAACACATGCACACACAAATCAAGAGGACTTTATTTAAGGTTGTAATGGGGTTAAGGTAAGGAAGAAATAATATGAGTATGGTAAGATGAGCACCCAAGAGAATGAAAAAGAATATTGGGAGGAACTCAATTGACAAACATGAAATTTTTATCCCCTCAAATCTATATAATGCACATTCTCTTTACATATTCCTTTCCTTTTTCTTTCTTTTCTTTTACAACCTTTCTTGAATTTTTTTTCTTTTTCTTTGCATATTTTTTTCAACACCTTGCATATTTTTTTCAACACCTTGCATATTACACATCAACTTGCACAACCCCCACACTTGTCCTATTAAACACTTGCAAGCAAAAGAGCTCCTCCAAATGAAAGTGAACCAATGCTCTCCCATTCCCTAAGGTAAGGTAAAATCATGGTTTTTGACATAAGGCATAAAATGAGATAAGACAAAGAATAGGCAAATAGGCTCAAGGGGTTAATCAAAGGGAAATAATATAAGGTTGGCTATTTGGCCAAAGTAGTCAATCACAAAAGAATGCCTCAATCATGTTCATGTATGCAAGTGAAAATGTAGCCTCAAAAAGAATTAAAGCAAGTTCTAGAGTGATCAATATGACATGAGTGAAAATCACACAAGAAAGAAAAGAATGGTATAAATGTTAAATTCATCCATCAAAAGGCCTAAAATCTCACCAGGTATGCATCTATCAAACTCAATTCATCAATCAAACATCCAAAACCAAGCATGCCAAATTCAAGATGACAGAAGAAATTTATATATCATAACCTTGAATTTCAATTGCTTCAAACTCATAGACTTCACAAATCTCAAAACATCATTGGAAATCAAATAAAAACACAATTTTTTTTTCAAAAACAGAAAATAGAAATTAAAATAAAAACAAAAATAAAACAGAAAACAAAATGTCAATTCCTCCCCCACACTTAAATTCTACATTGTCCTCAATGTAAACCTCAATAATAAACAATCATTAATAAATTTAGGACAAGTAAAATAAAAGAGAGGAAAGAAACATCTTTATTAATTGAAGTAACAGAGGTAGATGAAGAAATTTCCACCAGGATCCCATTGGCGAAAGCATAATAACCAATTTATGCTTGAAATAACATGAAAGCTTCCACCGGGGTCCCATTGGCTAAAACGTAATGACCAAGTTATGGTTGAAACAGCATGAGGGCTTCCACCAGGGTCCCATTGGCCTTCCTTAATTGCTTGACTTCACCACTGAAAAGTAATATGTGCACTTCATCAACTTCATATGCATAGTTTCTATTGGACCATGGCCCAAAAACAAAATCCACTTCAAGAAGTTGTCCGTCATCCGGATTGCTCTTCACCCTTCATTGAAAACTCTTCATGGCCTGCAATTCTATCTCTCCTTGTATCTTAGACCACTGCTTTGCATCAAAAGCATTATTGATAGATCCTTCAACAACATTAGCTTTTGTATAAACAGAATCATCATCTCTCAAGAATGCAAAAATTTCAAGACAAATAACACATATCATGTCACCATCACAATCAGTACATGAGTTGCAATGAGTATAATTATTGAAACCAATAAAATCAGGAAATTCATCACACAACTCATCATATTGTCTCTCCACTACCTTAGGAAGGGGTTCAAGAATACTTACCTTGGGGGCCTTAGAGTTTTCCCCCTCCTCACTTACCTCTTCAGGCTCTATTTCTTTCTCTTCAATAGCTTGTGGATGAGAGGTGGGTTCATCTAACGTCTTCCCACTGTGCAATGTGACAGCAACTAGGATCTTCCTTCATATCCTCTTCGAATTGTGAGGAAGTTTCACAAAAATTAGGCTCGACATCTTGTTGAGATTCGTGGCTAACCGCCCAAAGAGTTTTGCGTGTCATCGCTCATGGCCTTTGTCTCTTGCTGAAACTGAATGTTATTAGTGGCCATTTGTCTTATTAGCTCCTCTAGTGAAGGTTCAGGTTGCCTAGGAGGTTGAACTTGTTCTTTGCCCATGACTCAAGTTAGGAGGATCCCACCACTTGGATAATATGTATTGGAGTAGGGGTTGTAGTTGTCGGACGGTTCAGAATATCCCCATACTGCCTCTACCTCCTCATTTGTGTCTACTAGGAAAGTGGGACACAAATCAGTGGGATGTCCAGATGATAAGCAAATCTCACAAGCTTCCATGATCAATGGATATCAACACTACAAACACTCAGAAAGAAAGAATCAAAAATTAAAATAAAAAAAAAAATAAAAACAGAGTAAAAATAGGAAACAAATTAATAGCGCAATTGAAAAATTGGTTCCCAAGAATGGCGCCAAAATTTGGTGTGGTGTGGATTGTGATTAAATATAATATCAAAAAAAATAGTTGCCAAGTTCCACCAAAAATATAAAAACCTTGCAACCAGTTGTAGTAAGCAAGGGTCGATCCACAGAGAACCAATTCAATTAACACTATCAATCAAATTCCTAAATTAAACTCGATGAAAAATAAACAAAAAGTAAAAGGGGTTTTGTTGATTAAAACTAAAAAGAGAAATTAAACTTAAACCAAAACAAGTAAACACAAATTGAATTATCAAGTTAAAGATATTGGTTAAGAGATGGAATCCACCACTAGATTTATATGATTATGCTAACTTACATACCCTTTATACCAACATGATCAATTATGTTCTTATGTAATTGTGAGATAAATCCCATGTCTTCCTTAAGTTTCGCTTTTTAATTCAAGAACCGCTCAAATCAAATCCTAACCATTAGTTATTTGTAAAGCAACCGCTCTTACACCTACCTAATGATTGCATTAAGAATTAGAAAACCAATCACACTAAGATCTAATCACACAGGGATTAAATTACTTAGATCATATGTCTCACTAGTCATACCACCGCAACCGCATAGCAATCCTAGTTTTACCACTCTCGAAATTTGGCAAGAATATAAAAATCTTTATATTGATTTAAGAATAGAAACATATGAATAAAAACATAATTGTATTAATATAAAGAAGTATGCAAGATTCACATAATCAAAACTAGAGTTTCATCTTCCCTTAACCAATCAAGAAGTTTAGCCACACATGGCAAAGTTAAAATCACAAGAAAAATAGAAGAAAAACATAGTTCAAAACGAAAGTGTAAAAGAAAACTAAAGATCAAACTAGTTTCCAAAAGTTGGGGATGATCAATCTCCGATTGCTCGAACCCGAGACTCCAATCTTCAATCCAATCCTCCCTTTCCCTTGGTCTTTGTGTTTCCCTTAGTTCCCTTGACGGCTCTCCCGTCCAGACCTCCTTTTAAGGACTCTAAGCAACCCTATTTATAGGTTTGGATACCTAATTTAACATTAAAATACGAATTTAACTTTTCGGTGCGATAACACGGGCCGTGTCATATGACACGGCTGTGCCCCGTACTTTTCTCGTCGACCCCCCATTTCCATGTATTTCACAAGTCGAGAAGAACACGGCCTGGCCCTGTAATTTGACACGGGCCGTGTCGTTTGACACGCCCACCCCTGTCGGGTGACATGGGCCCTGTAATTTGACATGGCCTGGCCCCGTAATTTGACACGGCCTGTGCCCCGTAATTCGACATGGGCCCCTGTAATTTGACACCTTCATTTTCAGCCCGGATTCTTTACAAATGCTTTTCTTTCATTGCTTCAAGAGGTGATATTGATCTCCTTAAACATTCATCTCTCTCCTCAAATGGTCATCAAGCTTGGTTCAATGCTAATGGACTCAAACACTCAAAGATATCCCGAAAAGCATAATTCATTTATGAGTGTTTATAACCACATTTAAGCATAGTTTCACAATAAACATCCAATTAAGCTCTAAAGCGAAACTTAGCTAAATATCAACAATTAAGCACATATGGAGTCCAATTAAATCAATCATAAGGCATTTAAAGTATGAAAATAATCGACAGATCAAATACCCCCCCACACTTAGCCTTTTGCACTCTGGGCAAAACATAAGGACAAACCAAGGAACAGGAAAACAAAACAAATTCAAAACCTAAAAATTTAAAGAACTCAATTTCCAATGATATTCAAGAGAGGTTTGTGAGCAAGAAGAGCAAGAAAAGAATCAAGGGATCAAAACATTCAAGAGATAACAATTCTTCACATTTCCAACCAACAAGCAAGGTATCTTCAATTTGAAAAGCATGAATTAAGAATGATAGATTCTCACAAGATACACTCTCAATCTCTCAAGTGTTTACAAGGTAAGTATTTCACTCAATTCAACCCATGAAAAATGCACTACCATAAGCTTGCTTATCTTCTACTTCTCCACTACTCAAACACATGCACACACAAATCAAGAGGACTTTATTTAAGGTTGTAATGGGGTTAAGGTAAGGGAAAGAAATAATATGAGTATGGTAAGATGAGCACCCAAGAGAATGAAAGAATATTGGGGAGGAACTCAATTGACAAACATGAAATTTTTATCCCCTCAAATCTATATAATGCACATTCTCTTTACATATTCCTTTCCTTTTTCTTTCTTTTCTTTTACAACCTTTCTTGAATTTTTTTTTTTCTTTGCATATTTTTTTCAACACCTTGCATATTTTTTTCAACACCTTGCATATTACACATCAACTTGCACAACCCCACACTTGTCCTATTAAACACTTGCAAGCAAAAGAGCTCCTCCAAATGAAAATGAACCAATGCTCTCCCATTCCCTAAGGTAAGGTAAAATCATGGTTTTTCACATAAGGCATAAATGAGATAAGACAAAGAATAGGCAAATAGGCTCAAGGGGTTAATCAAAGGAAATAATGTAAGGTTGGCTATTTGGCCAAAGTAGTCAATCACAAAAGAATGCCTCAATCATGTTCATGTATGCAAGTGAAAATGTAGCCTCAAAAAGAATTAAAGCAAGTTCTAGAGTGATCAATATGACATGAGTGAAAATCACACAAGAAAAAAAGAGAATGGTATAAATGTTAAATCCATCCATCAAAAGGCCCAAAATCTCACCAGGTATGCATCTATCAAACTCAATTCATCAATCAAACATCAAAACCAAGCATGCCAAATTCAAGATGAAAGAAGAAATTTATAAATCATAACCTTGAATTTCAATTGCTTCAAACTCATAGACTTCACAAATCTCAAAACATCATTGGAAATCAAATAAAAACACAATTTTTTTTTCAAAAATAGAAAATAGAAATTAAAATAAAAACAAAAATAAAACAGAAAACAAAATGTCAATTCCTCCTCCACACTTAAATTCTACATTGTCCTCAATGTAAACCTCAACAATAAACAATCATTAATAAATTTAGGACAAGTAAAATAAAAGAGAGGAAAGAAACATCCTTATTAATTGAAGTAACAGAGGTAGATGAAGAAATTTCCACCAGGATCCCATTGGCGAAAGCATAATAACCAATTTATGCTTGAAATAACATGAAAGCTTCCACCGGGGTCCCATTGGCTAAAACGTAATGACCAAGTTATGGTTGAAACAGCATGAGGGCTTCCACCAGGGTCCCATTGGCCTTCCTTAATTGCCTTGACTTCACCATCGAAAAGTAATATGTGCACTTCATCAACTTCATATGCATAGTTTCTATTGGACCATGGCCCAAAAACAAAATCCACTTCAAGAAAGTGTCCATCATCCGGTGCTCTTCACCCTTCATTGAAAACTCTTGGTAGCACTCGCAATTCTATCTCTCCTTGTATCTTAGACCCCGTAATTTGCATCAAAAGCATTATTGATAGATCCTTCAACAACATTAGCTTTTGTATAAACAGAATCATCATCTCAAGAATGCAAAAATTTCAAAGCACAAATAACACATATCATGTCACCATCACAATCAAGTACATGATGAAAGTATAATTATTGAAACCAATAAAATCGGGAAATTCATCACACAACTCATCATATTGTCTCTCCACTACCTTAGGAAGGGTTCAAGAATACTTACCTTGGGGGCCTTAGAGTTTTCCCCTCCTCACTTACCTCTTCAGCTCTATTTCTTTCTCTTCAATAGCTTGTGGATGAGAGGTGGGTTCATCTAACGTCTTCCCACTGTGCAATGTGACAGCACTAGGATCTTCCTTCATATCCTCTTCGAATTGTGAGGGAAGTTTCACAAAAATTAGGCTCGACATCTTACTGAATTCTGTGGCTAACTGCCCCAAAGAGTTTTGCAGGTCATCGCTCATGGCCTTTGTCTCTTGCTGAAACTGAATGTTATTAGTGGCCATTTGTCTTATTAGCTCCTCCTAGTGAAGGTTCAGGTTGCCTAGGAGGTTGAACTTGTTGCTTGCCCATGACTCAAGTTAGGAGGATCCCACCACCCTGGATAATATGTATTGGAGTAGGGGTTGTAGTTGTCGGACGGTTCGAGAATATCCCCATATCGCTTCTCTACCTCCTCATTTGTGTCTACTAGGAAAGTGGGACACAAATCAGTGGGATGTCCAGATGATAAGCAAATCTCACAAGCTTCCATGATCAATGGATATCAACACTTACAAACACTCAGAAAGAAAGAATCAAAAATTAAAATAAAAAAAATAAAAACAGAGTAAAAATAGGAAACAAATTAATAGCGCAATTGAAAAATTAGTTCCCCGGCAACGGCGCCAAAATTTGGTGTGGTGTGGATTGTGATTAAATATAATATCAAAAATAGTTGCCAAGTTCCACCAAAAATATAAAAACCTTGCAACCAGTTGTAGTAAGCAAGGGTCGATCCACAGAGAACCAATTCAATTAACACTATCAATCAAATTCCTAAATTAAACTCTGATGAAAAATAAACAAAAAAGTAAAAGGGGTTTTGTTGATTAAAACTAAAAAGAGAAATTAAACTTAAACCAAAACAGTAAACACAAATTGAATTATCAAGTTAAAGATATTGGTTAAGAGATGGAATCCACCACTAGATTTATATGATTATGCTAACTTACATACCCTTTATACCAACATGATCAATTATGTTCTTATGCAATTGTGAGATAAATCCCATGTCTTCCTTAAGTTTCGCTTAATTCAGCAACCGCTCAAATCAAATCCTAACCATTAGTTATTTGTAAAGCAACCGCTCTTACACCTACCTAATGATTGCATTAAGAATTAGAAAACCAATCACACTAAGATCTAATCACACACCGGGATTAAATTACTTAGATCATATGTCTCACTAGTCATACCACCGCAACCGCACATAGCAATCCTAGTTTTACCACTCTCGAAATTTGGCAAGAATATAAAAATCTTTATATTGATTTAAGAATAGAAACATATGAATAAAAACATAATTGTATTAATATAAAGAAGTATGCAAGATTCACATAATCAAAACTAGAGTTTCATCTTCCCTTAACCAATCAAGAAGTTTAGCCACACATGGCAAAGTCAAAATCACAAGAAAAACTGAAGAAAAACATAGTTCAGAACGAAAGTGTAAAAGAAAACTGAAGATCAAACTAGTTTCCAAAAGTTGGGGATGATCGATCTCCGATTGCTCGAACCCGAGACTCCAATCTTCAATCCAATCTCCCTTTCCCTTGGTCTTTGTGTTTCCCTCAGTTCCCTTGACGGCTCTCCTGTCCAGACCTCTTTTAAGGACTCTAAGCAACCCTATTTATAGGTTTGGATACCTAATTTAACATTAAAATACGAATTTAACTTTTCGGTGCGATAACACGGGCCGTGTCATATGACACGCCTGTGCCCCGTACTTTTCTGTCGGCCCAATTCATGTATTTCACAAGTCGAGAAGAACACGGCCTGTGCCCCGTATTTGACACGGCCGTGTCGTTGACACGCCCACGGCCCCCCCTGTCGGGTGACATGGGCCCCTGTAATTTGACACGGCCCAGGCTGTGCCCCCCGTAATTTGACATGGGCCCCGTAATTTGACACCTTCATTTTCGGCCGGATTCTTTACAAATGCTTTTCTTTCATTGCTTCAAGAGGTGATATTGATCTCCTTAAACATTCATCTCTCTCCTCAAATGGTCATCAAGCTCGGTTCAATGCTAATGGACTCAAACACTCAAAGATATCCTGAAAAGCATAATTCATTTATGAGTGTTTATAACCACATTTAAGCATAGTTTCACAATAAACATCCAATTAAGCTCTAAAGCAGAAACTTAGCTAAATATCAACAATTAAGCACATATGGAGTCCAATTAAATCAATCATAAGGCATTTAAAGTATGAAAATAATCGACAGATCAAATACCCCCACACTTAGCCTTTTGCACTCCTGGGCAAAACATAAGGACAAACCAAGGAACAGGGAAAACAAAACAAATTCAAAACCTAAAAATTTAAAGAACTCAATTTCCAATGATATTCAAGAGAGGTTTGTGAGCAAGAAGAGCAAGAAAAGAATCAAGGGATCAAAACATTCAAGAGATAACAATTCTTCACATTTCAACCAACAAGCAAGGTATCTTCAATTTGAAAAGCATGAATTAAGAATGATAGATTCTCACAAGATACACTCTCAATCTCTCAAGTGTTTACAAGGTAAGTATTTCACTCAATTCAACCCATGAAAAATGCACTACCATAAGCTTGCTTATCTTCTACTTCTCCACTACTCAAACACATGCACACACAAATCAAGAGGACTTTATTTAAGGTTGTAATGGGGTTAAGGTAAGGGAAAGAAATAATATGAGTATGGTAAGATGAGCACCCAAGAGAATGAAAGAATATTGGGGAGGAACTCAATTGACAAACATGAAATTTTTATCCCCTCAAATCTATATAATGCACATTCTCTTTACATATTCCTTTCCTTTTTCTTTCTTTTCTTTTACAACCTTTCTTGAATTTTTTTCTTTTTCTTTGCATATTTTTTTCAACACCTTGCATATTTTTTTCAACACCTTGCATATTACACATCAACTTGCACAACCCCCACACTTGTCCTATTAAACACTTGCAAGCAAAAGAGCTCCTCCAAATGAAAATGAACCAATGCTCTCCCATTCCCTAAGGTAAGGTAAAATCATGGTTTTTGACATAAGGCATAAAATGAGATAAGACAAAGAATAGGCAAATAGGCTCAAGGGGTTAATCAAAGGGAAATAATGTAAGGTTGGCTATTTGGCCAAAGTAGTCAATCACAAAAGAATGCCTCAATCATGTTCATGTATGCAAGTGAAAATGTAGCCTCAAAAAGAATTAAAGCAAGTTCTAGAGTGATCAATATGACATGAGTGAAAATCACACAAGAAAGAAAAGAATGGTATAAATGTTAAATTCATCCATCAAAAGGCCTAAAATCTCACCAGGTATGCATCTATCAAACTCAATTCATCAATCAAACATCCAAAACCAAGCATGCCAAATTCAAGATGACAGAAGAAATTTATAAATTATAACCTTGAATTTCAATTGCTTCAAACTCATAGACTTCACAAATCTCAAAACATCATTGGAAATCAAATAAAAACACAATTTTTTTTTCAAAAATAGAAAATAGAAATTAAAATAAAAACAAAAATAAAACAGAAAACAAAATGTCAATTCCTCCCCCACACTTAAATTCTACATTGTCCTCAATGTAAACCTCAATAATAAACAATCATTAATAAATTTAGGACAAGTAAAATAAAAGAGAGGAAAGAAACATCTTTATTAATTGAAGTAACAGAGGTAGATGAAGAAATTTCCACCAGGATCCCATTGGCGAAAGCATAATAACCAATTTATGCTTGAAATAACATGAAAGCTTCCACTGGGGTCCCATTGGCTAAAACGTAATGACCAAGTTATGGTTGAAACAGCACGAGGGCTTCCACTAGGGTCCCATTGGCCTTCCTTAATTGCATTGACTTCACCACTGAAAAGTAATATGTGCACTTCATCAACTTCATATGCATAGTTTCTATTGGACCATGGCCCAAAAACAAAATCCACTTCAGCAGTGTCCGTCATCTGGTGCTCTTCACCCTTCATTGAAAACTCTTCAGTAGCCTGCAATTCTATCTCTCCTTGTATCTTAGACCCTGGAATTGCATCAAAAGCATTATTGATAGATCCTTCAACAACATTAGCTTTTGTATAAAAGAATCATCACTCTCAAGAATGCAAAAATTTCAAAGACAAATAACACATATCATGTCACCATCACAATCGATACATGAGTTGCAATGAGTATAATTATTGAAACCAATAAAATCGGAAATTCATCACACAACTCATCATATTGTCTCTCCACTACCTTAGGAAGGGTTCAAGAATACTTACCTTGGGGGCCTTAGAGTTTTCCCCCTCCTCACTTACCTCTTCGTGCTCTATTTCTTTCTCTTCAATAGCTTGTGGATGAGAGGTGGGTTCATCTAACGTCTTCCCACTGTGCAATGTGACAGCACTAGGATCTTCCTTCATATCCTCTTCGAATTGTGAGGGAAGTTTCACAAAAATTAGGCTCGACATCTTACTGAATTCTGTGGCTAACTGCCCCAAAGAGTTTTGCAGGTCATCGCTCATGGCCTTTGTCTCTTGCTGAAACTGAATGTTATTAGTGGCCATTTGTCTTATTAGCTCCTCTAGTGAAGGTTCAGGTTGCCTAGGAGGTTGAACTTGTTCTTGCCCCATGACTCAAGTTAGGAGGATCCCACCACCCTGGATAATATGTATTGGAGTAGGGGTTGTAGTTGTCGGACGGTTGAGAATATCCCCATATCGCTCTACCTCCTCATTTGTGTCTACTAGGAAAGTGGGACACAAATCGGTGGGATGTCCAGATGATAAGCAAATCTCACAAGCTTCCATGATCAATGGACATCAACACTTACAAACACTCAGAAAGAAAGAATCAAAAATTAAAAATAAAAAAAATAAAAACAGAGTAAAAATAGGAAACAAATTAATAGCGCAATTGAAAATTAGTTTCGAACTGCGCCAAAATTTGGTGTGGTGTGGATTGTGATTAAATATAATATAAAAAATAGTTGCCAAGTTCCACCAAAAATATAAAAACCTTGCAACCAGTTGTAGTAAGCAAGGGTCGATCCACAGAGAACCAATTCAATTAACACTATCAATCAAATTCCTAAATTAAACTCTGATGAAAAATAAACAGTAAAAGTAAAAGGGGGTTTTGTTGATTAAAACTAAAAAGAGAAATTAAACTTAAACCAAAACAGTAAACACAAATTGAATTATCAAGTTAAAGATATTGGTTAAGAGATGGAATCCACCACTAGATTTATATGATTATGCTAACTTACATATCCTTTATACCAACATAATCAATTATGTTCTTATGCAATTGCGAGATAAATCCCATGTCTTCCTTAAGTTTCGCTTAATTCAGCAACCGCTCAAATCAAATCCTAACCATTAGTTATTTGTAAAGCAACCACTCTTACATCTACCTAATGATTGCATTAAGAATTAGAAAACCAATCACACTAAGATCTAATCACACACCTGGGATTAAATTACTTAGATCATATGTCTCACTAGTCATACCACCGCAATCTTAAATCGCGCATAGCAATCCTAGTTTTACCACTCTCTCAAAATTTGGCAAGAATATAAAAATCTTTATATTGATTTAAGAATAGAAACATATGAATAAAAACATAATTGTATTAATATAAAGAAGTATGCAAGATTCACATAATCAAAACTAGAGTTTCATCTTCCCTTAACCAATCAAGAAGTTTAGCCACACATGGCAAAGTTAAAATCACAAGAAAAATAGAAGAAAAACATAGTTCAAAACGAAAGTGTAAAAGAAAACTAAAGATCAAACTAGTTTCCAAAAGTGGGGATGATCGATCTCGATTCTCGAACCCGAGACTCCAATCTTCAATCCAATCTCCCTTTCCCTTGGTCTTTGTGTTTCCCTTAGTTCCTTGACGCTCTCCCTGTCCGGACCTCTTTTAAGGACTCTAAGCAACCCTATTTATAGGTTTGGATACCTAATTTAACATTAAAATACGAATTTAACTTTTCGGGTGCGACGACACGGGCCGTGTCATATGACACGGCCAGTGCCCCGTACTTTTCTCGTCGCCCCAATTCCATGTATTTCACAAGTCGAGAGAAGAACACGGCCTGGCCCCGTAATTTGACACGGGCCGTGTCGTTTGACACGCCCACCCCCCGTCGGGTGACATGGGCCCCGTAATTTGACACGGCCTGTGCCCCGTAATTCGACATGGGCCCCGTAATTTGACACCTTCATTTTCATTTTCCGGATTCTTTACAAATGCTTTTCTTTCATTGCTTCAAGAGGTGATATTGATCTCCTTAAACATTCATCTCTCTCCTCAAATGGTCATCAAGCTCGGTTCAATGCTAATGGACTCAAACACTCAAAGATATCCTGAAAAGCATAATTCATTTATGAGTGTTTATAACCACATTTAAGCATAGTTTCACAATAAACATCCAATTAAGCTCTAAAGCAGAAACTTAGCTAAATATCAACAATTAAGCACATATGGAGTCCAATTAAATCAATCATAAGGCATTTAAAGTATGAAAATAATCGACAGATCAGAGTGTTAGGTGTTAGTTACCAAAATGATGCCATTTTGTTACTAGGTTTTCTTGTAGTAATTTTCTTTTGTTATAAATTAAAGTCATGTTCTTCTTCTTTTTCTTCTCTCTTTCTTTCTTCTTATCTATGAGTAATTAAGTTTCATTTTACTTGGGTGAAAGGGTGAAGTTCTTGGTAATAAAGTAAGGTTAGATTTATTCTTCTCTTGTGCTTAAATGATTTATATTTTCTAATAACTATTATACGTATTATAATTTGTTTCTTATAATTTAGAAACCATCTTTATAAAGAGGAGTTCTTGATTTGTTGTAGACAAAATATTGGCACAATGAATGCTTTAACCTATTTATAAGTGGTGGTAATATTTTTAGGAAACATAATATAATTACGTATATTATTTTAAATAGACTTTTAATGTTGTATTTTTCGATTGGAACCTCCATGTTGCGAGGATTCTAATTGAGTTATAAAAGAAATTAATCTTACATTTACTTTATTTACCAAGAGTGGATATTTTAATCCAAGTAAATAATTTTTACCATAGTAACAAAATATTTACTTCACCTTAATTAATCTTCAACAATTCTCTGTGGATCGACCTCGGACTCCCGAGAAATTTATTGCTTGAGACAACCTGCACTTGGGTTCGCAAAGCAACAATTAATCCCGCATCAAGTTTGTAGACTTGTTTGAAACTAAAAATTGTGCATCAGGATTCCGGCACCAAACTAAACAAGCAAATTGCATACACCATAAGCTAAATGTGAAGAATCAAAGCTCATGTGATATCATTCGGGTAGTCAACGGGATACATTGGCAGGAAAAAAAATGAAAGAGAAAAAAGAAATAATAATACTAAACAGAGGACTCTCCAAATGGCTAGGTATAATTGTTCCTACTCTTTCAGTTCCAAATAATTTCCCCAATTTATAGAGCATAAGCAAGAAAAATCCTCTAAGGATATTACAAATTTTCTCTCAGATTTCTCTCACAACCCAAACGCCCTACCTTTTTTCTACTCAAAGCCCGAATTCCTCTTTTTAAATCAACCCCAGAGAAAAAATCCAAAAAATCCCCTTCTGATTTTTTCGTCCTTTGTATTTATAGGAGAAAACTTAAGATAAGTCCTTTGCCTTGACCTTGCGACTGGATCAGCTTGAGTGTGGCATAGGTTGAACTATGCTTGAGTCTTCTCAATTTCTATTTTTGTGCATCATCCCTCTGCTCCATGCAAAATCTTCTTTCTAATTGTTGCAATTTACCCAAAATGGGATTCTCGTGGATTGAGCTTTGTAGGAACGAGAATGATGGTTGCTTCTTATCTCATCCTTCCCACATCTGCTTGTTTTTCACTTCCTTAAGATATAAAAATCAGTCCTATTGCTATAGACCATAGAAAGGCGGTGACCCGTGCAAAAGTGGTGCAACAGCTTCATTCTTCTCATATGTGTTGTAGTGGTGGCTGACAGAGCTTTGAGCCTTGTGAAGTAGAGTTAGGCGCAACTTAGGCTTGGGTAGGCTATCATTTGAATAGGGCTTGGGGTGGAGAGGAATATAGACCATGGATCTTCTCAAATCTTCTATTTTTGTGCATCTTTTCTCTGCTTCTCACGAAATCAAGCTTCTAACCCCTGCAATCTACCCAAAAATGGCATCCTCGCACCTTGAGCTTCGTCAGAACGAGAGTTGGTGGTTGCTTGTGATTCTCGTGTTGCAAAGCTCGAATCCTTCTTTCTTCTCTTCAGATATAATTAGCTACAGTCTGTTCTCCACTTAATACTGCAAGATTGTTGTTGCTTTGTGCAAGGCTTTGAGATTCACGGGTTAAAGCGAATCCACGGAAGGGAAGAACCGGTTGGCTATCGCTCTTGTCTTAGGAGTCGTTGAGTGCTGCCGCTAGGATTTGCAAAGGCTAAAGGGAGGGGGTGATGCGTCTGCTAGGGTTTGGAGTGGAAGGAGCAGCAACAAGAATGAGTATAAAAGTGTTGGGTCATGGGTGGAGGACCCGGGTATGTTTAGTCCCATAACTTAAACCATAAAAAGATTTGGACCTATCCTGTATCTATAAGGATTGGGTCATTTTTCCTTTTTTTTTTAATTTTATAACTCTACACTTATTCTTGATTTATTTTTTTCCTTTTTTCCTTTTCTTTTAATATATTTTTTTTTACAAAATTAAACAAAGTGAGAGAATAAATGAGTTAAAACATGATTAGAGGATTTAGTCAAGAATGTGGACCATTATTAATTTTATTATTATTATTATTATTTTCTTAATTTCTAATTTTTTTGAGGTCAGACAAAATTAGGTGTTCACAGTTGTTATTTGCTCCAAAAGTGGCTTAAACTGCTTAGTTAGTAGCAATAAATGTGGAGAGTTTGTTTTTAGGTCACAAATGTGTGAACTGTACTACAGTTAAAGTTTGAGGTTAATCAGAGTTAGTTTGACATTGTTAAGCATACTAGTTGTGTGTTTTAATGCTGGTTTGACTAGCAGCTGATATGGAAAAATAAAGAAAAGGTGAAACAGGATTTTATGAATCTTAAGATTTATTTTGAATCTATTAGAAGCCAGGAAACCAGATTTGGTGAAATCTAAGTGTTCTTAGCAGATCGTGAGTTTTAGTGCTTGGCTATAATAAGCCAATTTGGGCTTTTCTTCCTCATTTGTCTCACGGCACCAGAGAAAAAAAACTGAAAAGAGAAGAGAAAAGAAAGAAAGGGAAACCGAAGGAGAAGAGAAGAAAAGGAAGGAGGAGGAGGAATCATCTGGAGCTTGGATCAATCCTTGACTTCATCTTCTTGATCTTGAGGTAGGAGTTTGTGCTTCTTTCATCCTCTTTTTCTCACTTTTACCATTTATGCATTTGTGAGGTATAATAAGTTAAATTAGTTTCTAGAGGTGTTTGAGGTGTTTTTCTTGCTCGATTAAGTTTCCTTGGCTGTTTAGGACTTATTCATGCAATAGGTTTGTGTTAGAAACCTAGAATTTGATATTTGAACCTTGAACCTAAAAGTGAGAAAAGTTAAGTTTTGATTTGTGATTTTGATCATAGAATCCAAATTGGAGGTTTTTGTTGGTGATTAATATGAACACCCACTTTTGTCCAAGTCATTAAAATATTTTAAAATAAAACAAAAAATAATAAAATAAAAGTTAAATAAATAAAATAATTTAATTCCATTCCAAATCAAGTCTAATCCAATAGAAAATATGTCCAAGCCCATTTAACTACCTAGGCCCATTTACTTGAGTTTCTAAAGTTAAAAAAAATAAAAAAATAAAGAGAAGGCTAACGTTGCAATCAGCCAAGGAACATGCCAAAAACAAAAGACAAAATAAGTTTCTTTTGGTGATGGTAGGAGAAGCGCAAAGGAGTAATGGCAGAGGCTTTAAAAAATAAAGCATCCAAGAGGCAAAGGAGTAGCTGTCTCCTAAGCATCACATGCTACAGCTCCTCTGCGACAATGGTGAAGTCAAAGCTGTGAAAAAAGGATGGCACACAAAGAAGGAAGGATGCAGGGGGATGCAGGAGAAATGAGAAGCGTTTTAAATTCAAGATTAGAGTGAGAGAGTGACCACACAATTTGGTCTTTAGAGAACCCAACTAAAAGATTTTGTTAAGTCTATAAAAGGGAGAGCAATGTATAGAGAGAGGATCTTTTTTTTTTTTTGGGTTGGCGAGAGAGAGTGATAGTAAGAGTGAAAAGTGAATTTATAGAGAAAACTAAAGGAGAAGAAACGGTGTTAGTATTTTTCAGAAAATTTGAGGTATACTTCCCCTGTTCTTCCATAATGCATTTTGATTTTCACTATCGTGATTTGCATCTAAAGGAGTAGGATTGTTACTTTTTTTTTTCTTCTCTTCTTCCTATCTTCTTTTCTCTCCTCACGTTCTTATTCTCAACCACTCACAACCATACAACCTTCACCATCCTGATTTGTGAACCAAAATATACCACCTTGCAACCACCATCAACAAATTAATTTTTTATAATTTATTTGTTAATTTCTTTTTATGTTTTAAAAAGAGGTAAAATAAATATTTTGAAGAGTTATTAAAAATTACACAACTGACTTAAGGTAATCGTCTCAAGATGGATGTATTAAGGGTGCTGTGAGGTTAAATCTTCACCCTTCCCTATGCATAATTGACTTTCGAATTCAATTTGATTTCAAAGACTATTTTTCTTAGGTTTTCCAATTTTTCCTATTTCAAATAAAATTGGTGGCAACTTCATTCTTTTCTTAATTTTATTTCTTTTTCACCGCTCCCATCACGATCCCGGTCGCGACAGTTAGGTTTTGATTTGTGGTTTTGATCATAGAATCCAAATTGAAGGTTTTTGTTGGTGATTAATGATTTATATGTGTTAGCAAACTTGTTAGGGACCTTAAATCACCTAAAAATCGAGTTAGAGTGGCCAAAATTTAAGATTTTGACTAATGGAACAGTACCATGATTCTACAGATTTTGCAGCAGTGTGTCTGGTTGAGAGACACGACCCGTGTCCGAAGACAGGGGTCATGTCCCTCTCTGCCTGTTCTAATTCGTGAAACTGTGCTAACAAAGCAAGACACGCGAGGGGGCATGTCATTAGACATAGCCTGTGTTTGAGGCCAGAATTTTTCAAAATGTCATTTTTGATGTTTTCAAGTTCTTGACTATATGAAATCATTAGTATATGTTTCCTAAAGTGTGTTGAGACACCCATGGGAGTATTTCAAGGAGGAAATGACTACCTAGTTTATGTGAGAAAAGTGTGAATCCTTAGGCAACTAATGGGTTGAAAATGTCATAGGGTAACACTTAGGTTTTTTATCCATATGAGATTGTTTAAGTATCTTTTGTGATGCTATAGGTAATAGGAATGACACATAGTGCGAGTATGTGGGTATTCCTAAGTTAATAGTTGGAAAGCTTTGTGTAGGAGGATATCCAATGTTACATTTAAATATGATGGGAATGGCACATAGAGTGAGTATGTGAGTGTTCTTAAAAGAATGTGTGGAAACATTGTGGAGAAGAATTTTCTTACAGCTAGAAGCATAGGGTACAATCTAGTGTAAGAGAATACTCAGTGTGGTACGGTGTGTGGGCTTTATAAAATCACTTTGCATGTTTTCTCACACACTTGCTATTTCCATGTATCTGCGAATAATATATGAGATGGTGAACACCCATTGTTGAGAGGTGGAATAGTTCATTCATTGTCATGTGATATATGAGATGGTGAACTCCCATTATTGAGTGGCGGAGTAATCCATTCATTGTCAGGTAGTGATAAATGGTCGGAGCCATACTACTCAGGGAAAGTACAAGGAACGGAGTTCCGGAGAATAGCCGAGTTTCATGACATTGCACTAATACTATTTTAATATCATTGCATAATCATTGTCTTAGGACATGCTAGGCATAAACATACAACATAACAAGCATTGCATTTGCATGGTAATTGTATGGGCAGTTACCTTAATCAATGATATGTACGATTGTATGGACAGTTGTATAATATCGTTGAAAGTTATTAAGATGAGACAATGGTCGTAGCCACTGGTGTGGTAGTGGTTGTAGCCACAGTTGTGTTTGTATCTCTAGGATAGAGATGTTGTGTTTTTGTGAGCATGGTGATTGCTTGAAAGTTGTTTGTGATAAATGAGTTTTTATACAAATTTATAAAAATGAGAATCTATTTCGGGAAGAGAAATGACATGGCTTTGGCTTTTGCCACCTTTCTAGCTTGATGTGTATGATACTTGAGTTTAGAAATGTGTTTTTCCCCAAAATGGCTGGTATGACTGTGATGACATATTTCATGGATTAAACTACTGAGAATATGTGATTCTCACCCCACGTGTGTGTTTCCATGATGATTCCAAGGAGGAAGTCTTATGGAAAGTAAAGACAAGCAAGAGCTTGGAGTGCTTAGCTTTATGCAGCAGAGTAGTTTTTTTTATATGATGTACATATAGTATTTATGAGAAGTACAGATGTTGTGTAATATATATATATAACGGTACGTTGGTCAGCCTGTATTAGTGCCGGAGAAGGCAAGGTTAGGTGGTCCCGTACATGCAAGTGGTGGTCCCGGTAAGAGAATTCCTTTATTATGTATAGGATATTCAGAAACTTAAGCGAGCTCTCCTCCTTAGTAGCGGGAAGGCTTCAAAGATAGGCTCATCATAGTTTAGAATCCTCTAGATTAGAAGTAGATCAAGATCATGTTCAAGAAAATGAATTAGAAATTGCTAATATTGAAAACAACCTTCAAAATTAATTCCTTATGTTTCTCCTAAAGAAATTTATAAACCTAGTACTTCAGGCCTAAGGATCGGATCGAAGTTTACTATATTTTAGAAAAATGAATCGATAAGTTTATTAAAAGATAATATTATTGATTAACATGTTAAGGACAATTATCAGTTTATATATATAGGGTTAATTCAGGTAACTGCCAAAGGACAACATAGGCTAGGAATTGATAATCCTGTGTCAATTTTGTTAAGAGATAAAAGGTTAAGAAAACTTCATGATCAAATTACTGTTGCTCTAAAATCTAATTTGCATGATGGTCCTGTTTTCTTTAACTGTTATCCTAATTATACCATGCCATTAAATGACTATATGACTAAGCAAGCTTTAGAATTAAATGTTAAGATATTAGATAATATTTTTCAAGAAGGAATTAAGCATATGTCTGTTATGTATAGAGTTCATTATAAAGTCTCTTATGAAGATCAAAACTTCAAAGCATTAAGACAATCCCCAAAGCATGAAACTGTAATTATGGAAGCAAATCTTAAGAAATCATCAATACTAACTTCTAAAAGATTATCTCATGAAGAAATCTTGTCTAAGATTCCTGAAGATTAGGTGTTTCCAAATGTAATACCCCCTCAACTGATAAGAAATACTAGAATAAGATCAATAGTTCAAGATAGTTCTAATATAAGAATAGGAATGCTTAGGTCTAATTCTCACTCTAGACTGAACACTCCTACAAATCCAATAATTAACATTCCTTCAATTGTTCCTACCTCCTCAAGACATTTAGTAGATGGATCGGTAATTAATATAAACCTAACTGGTGCAAACTTTGAACCTAATGTTCCTCAACTAATTTACCAGCAAACTCATAGATTAGAATCACCAGAATATTCACCTACTAGACCCCAAGTCATTAATGTATTAACAAAAGAAGAACCCTTTGAAATAGATAAAAAAAAATGGATAAGTAATGATTTTGAAGCTCCTTATAATAAAGATAAAAGCGATTGATATTTTAAGAATTTTAGTAAAGAACAAACTACTAAATTTAGAGAAGAATTTTACTCATATTTAATAGAACAACAAATCAATATGTATTTCTTTGACTGGTTTGAAAAGTATTGCAAAGAAAATAATATTCAAAATCCTTTTATAAGAACACCAGAAATATTAGTAAATAATAAAATATTAACTTCTTGGAAAACAGAGAAAGATAAGATAATAATTTCAGAATTTCCTTCTTTAGAAATTATTAAGGTAACCACAAAAGAAGGATTAGAAGTTGAAGCCACCCCTTTTAAGGCAATAGCTTCACGAGCACATAATTTACCAATAGATAAAGGCGATTTTAATAAAATTCATCAACAGCTTAATTATTCTAATCAAATGCTTTATACTATGTCTAAAACATTAGAAAGGATAGATAATCAAATAAGTGAAAAACCTAAAGAATATGCATTAGCTCAAAATATTAATAAAAATTTAGATCCTAATAGACTCATCTATAAAGTAATTAATGTCCCAGAATCTAACTTAAAAAATATACACTTTGGCTCAAAATTTGACAACTCTGTTGAAGAAATTAAGAAAAAATTAGAACAATTAACCATAGGAACGAGTTCTACACCTAAGATATATACTTTACAAAAAATTGAAGAATTAGAGAATGAACTTTTAAATCTTCAAGTTAATAAGTTAATAAAAGATATGCCTGTCTCAAAAACTAGGAATTATTACCCAAGACCCACATATTCTGATGTTCAGCATGAAGAAAGACCTTTTCAAGATTCTGTAGCCTTTATTGGCGAATCAATTAATGAATGGAATATAGACGGATTAGGTGAACAATAAATTTTGGATACTGTTCAACAAATGACCATGGCTGCAACAACCTTTAAAGGAAAAAATAATACTGATAGAACTTCAGTCTCCTTAATTGTTATGGCATTTACAGGCTAGCTTAAAGGATGGTGGGATAATGTGCTAAGTCAAGAAGAAAAAGATTTTATAATGAATTCAACAAAAATTGATTCTATTGGACAAGTATTTGAAGATACTATAACAACTCTTTTGTACACAATAACAAAGCATTTTATAGGAGAACCCTTAAAATTTCAGCAAAGAATTGCAAATCAAATTGTTAATCTATATTGTCCTTCCATGTCTGATTATAGATGGTATAGGGATATGTTTCTGTCTAAGATATATTTAAGAAGTGATGCATCAGCTGATTATTAGAAAGAAAGATTTATAGATGGTCTTCCTAAATTGTTTGCAGAAAAGGTTAAAGTAATGATTCAGAATCAAAATGATGGTACAATTCCTTATGATCAACTTACGTTTGGTCAATTGTCTAATTATATTATAGAAACTGGATTGCAAGTGTGTTTAGATCTTAAACTTCAACATAAGCTTAAGAATGAAGTTAAAACTACTATAAAAGAGCTAAGATTATTTTGTTCCCAGTGAGAAATAGAAGGAGTCAAAGCTCCAAGTAAACAAAAGAAAGTTAAAAAATATATTCCTCATAAATCAAGAAAATCTAGGTGCTACTATAAAAAACACTATAGAGAAGAAGCAAGCTCATCAAAACCTAGATCATCAAAGAAAAATAAGTATAGATCGTCTAAGTCTAAAAATGAAATAGTATGTTATAAATGTGGCCGAGTAGGACATTATAAGAAAGACTGTAAAGTAAAACAAAAAATTAATAACCTAAAGATTGATGAAGAATTAAAGAAATCTTTAATAAATATATTAATTAATGAATCTGAATCTTCTGAAGAAGAATACAGTTCCGAAGAAGAAATGGTTAATTAATTAAAAGATTTCTCTTCATCTGAATCGGAAAGTAAAAATGACAAAGAAATACAGGCTTAGGACCAGAATTATGTGATTGTTCATCATGTTTGAAAACTATTAATGTAATTACTAGAAACCAAGCATCATCATTATTAAGTATAATAGAAAACATGGAAGAATCATCTGTTAAGAAAGAATTCATTCAACAAATAAAAGAATTTCTAGAATATGAAGATAAGAAAAAAGAAGAAGTATAAAAAATAGATATGAAAGAAGTATTAGAAAGATTTAAGAAACCTCAAAGAAATAAAGTTACCCTAAAAGATTTACAATAAGAAATAAAAAATTTAAAGAATGAAGTTAAATTACTTAAAGAAAAAGATACTGATTTAGAATTTAAAATACTAAATTTACAAGCACAAATTATAGTACAAAATCAAGATACAAGTACTAGTAAAGATCCCAAAAAAGATCCTTATATTCATTTATTAAGTCAAGTAATTGTTCATAAATGACATTATACGATAGAATTAGTAATAAAAGATGAACGATTTATTTTTATAGCCTTAATAGATTTAGGAGCAGATATGAATTGTGTTCAAGAAGGATTAATCCCAACTAAGTATTACGATAAGACAACAGAATCGTTAAGTAGTGCATCAGGAAATAAAATGTAAATTAAATATAAGTTAAATAATGCTAAGATATGTAAAAATAAAATTTGCTATAAAACCTCATTCTTATTAATAAGAAATATTTTTGAGCAAATAATTCTAGGTACTCCCTTTTTATACCCATTCTCAGTAAATGAAAAAAGATTAGTTACTAATGCATTAGGGAAAGAAATTTGTTTTGAGTTTATAAAACCACCCTTAATTAAAGAATTAAATATGGTTCAAGATTCACTAATTTCTAAAATTAACTTAATAGAAAAGAAAACAAAGCACATAAATATGTTAAGCAGAGAAGTTCAATATAAAAGAATTCAAGAACAAATAAATAAACCCCAAGTTCAAGATAAGATAAAATATGTTCAACAGAAATTTGAATAAGAAGTATGTAGTGAATTCCCCAATGCTTTTAAGGAACGAAAAAGGTATAGAGTTACTTTACCGTATGAAGAAGGATTTGAAGAAATTAATATCCCTACTAAAGCAAGACCTATTCAAATGAATCAACAATACTTAGAATATTATAAGAAAGAAATTCAAGAATATCTAGATAAGAATTTAATTAGACCAAGTAAGTCCCCTTGGAGTTGTGCAGGATTTTATGTTATGAACGCTTCAGAAATAGAAAGAGGTGCCCCCAGGTTAGTAATTAATTATAAACCCTTAAACAATGTTTTAAGATGGATAAGGTATCCGATTCCCAATAAAAAGGACTTAGTAAGTAGAGTTCATCAGACTAATATATTCTCAAATTTTGATATGAAATTCGGATACTATCAAATTGAAGTAGCTGAAGAAGATAGGTACAAAATTACTTTTGTAGTACTATTTGGATATTATGAATGGAATGTAATGCCTCAAGGATTAAAAAATGCCCCTTCAGAATTTCAAAATATAATGAACAATATTTTGAATCCTTACTCTAAGTTCACCATAGTATATATAGATGATGTATTAATATTCAGTAACTCTATTGATCAACATTTTAATCATTTAGAAACTTTCTTTAATCTTATTAAAGAAAATGGTTTAGTAATCTCTGCTAAGAAAATGAAACTATATCAAACTAAAACTAGATTTCTAGGATTCAAAATTAATCAAGGTACTATTGTTCCCTTAGAAAGATCCATAGAATTTACAGATAAGTTCTCCAACGAACTCAAAGATAAGAATACTCTTCAAAGATTTTTAGGATGTGTTAATTATGTAGCATATTTTATTCCTAATATATGAATAATTTGTGCTCCTTTATTTAGAAGGCTAAGAAAAGACCTGCCTCCTTGTGATAATCAGATGACTAATGCTGTTAAACAAGTTAAGAATTTAGTGAAAAATATTCCTTGTTTAAGACTTCCGGATCCTCAAGCCTCTCTCATAGTAGAAACAGATGCCTCTGATTTGGGGTACGAGGGAGTGTTAAAGCAGTTACTACCTGAGTCGTCCAAAGAACAAGTCGTCAGATATCACTCTGGAGTTTGGCAACCGGCTCAACAGAAATATAGTACTGTTAAGAAAGAAATTTTATCTATAGTGCTAAGTATCACAAAATTTTAAGATGATTTGTTTAATAAAAAGTTTTTGTTAAAAACTGATTATAGAGCTGCTCCTTCAATTATTCAAAAGGATGTTAAAAATTTGGTTTCAAAACAAATTTTTGCTAAATGGCAAGCACTGTTATCTTGCTTTGATTTTGATATTTAACATATTAAAGGAAAAGATAACTATCTTCCTGATTTTCTAACTATAGAGTTTTTGCAGGGCTACAATGGCCGCTAGCTCCTCATCAAAATCAAAGGCTAAGAAAGTTACTCTGGATAAGTACATGCAAATTTCTGCAGATAAGAACACTGAGATAAGTACAAGGTCACCTCCTTAAAGGGGTCTTCCACCCTAAACCCTAGTTCATGTTCCTAATCCAATTCAGTCTGTACGACCTTCGTCTCCCTCACCCAATAAGTTTACACCCTTATCTTACTCACAAACCATTACTGGTACTCCTTCTAGAACTCCTCAGACACCGAAACAACCTTCACCGCTACTCACCAATTCTCCCACCGCAGAAGAATGCAAATATGTTAAGAAAAATAATTTTGAACCTATAATTACCCTTGAACCAGGATTCTTTTCTCCTCACTCGACCCCTCGAGAAATCATTCAGAACATGCTTCCCGCAGATTTTCATTTTGTTCCTCAAGAGTCACTTAAAAAGAACAGAACCTTTTATGAACTCATCCTCATTGATACTAAATTAATCTCTTTAGATCATTATTATAGTGCTATCAATCCCGAGTATATTGATTTTTCTAAAGTAAAAATCCTTAAGGTTCTAGGTCCAAAAGATTGGAATCAAGCTCCTCACACTCCAAAATCTTTTTTAATAAAATTTGATCCTCAAACTTATACTTATTGGGATTATCAGCAACCTTGGTATAGTTTTATGCTCCTTAGGCCATATTCTCACTTTTGGTTCTTTTGGTTTCAGAAAGAGTTAAAAAACTTGCCCTCATGGTTTACCGATTGGATGTGTATTACTGGTCTTTGTGTTGATATTCTTCCTTAGCTTGCTAATGATTCTTATAATTTATTTACTCAAAAAATTGATTTTCCACAAGGTTCCAGACTTTTACATTTTTATGCTATTTTTGGGATTATTTGGATTAATGTTTGGGATTATAATTTCTATCATAAGTATCAGATTCCTCATCCAGAATGGGTTACCAGAGAATTTAGTGTTAAATGGTGGCCTCAGTTCAACATGAAATTAGTAAGTATTGATACAGTTAATCAATAGTTCCTTGCTAATCCTTCTTTGGCTAAGAAAAATCATAAGAAGCCATCACAATTTGAAGAACTTAAGAATAAGCTTCTTCAAGAACTGGCCTCTTCGTCCTCAGAACAGGAATTGCTACGCAAACTAAAGACAACCACATCCACCTTTGGTTCGTCTCCTCCCAGTGAAGGAAGTGAAAACAATGATCTTCTCGGTGATAGTAATGAAGATGACTGTTATGGTGTAGACCTTTCCAACCTGTAAAGGCCCACACAGTAAATTATGAAATTTCTCATGAAGGTTCCTTATTTGTCATATTATGAAGCTTCCTAATTCATTGTTTAGCTAAGAATAAAGATTCCTATAAAGGTTCCCACAAAGGTTACTTATTCGTCATTTAGCTAAGCAGGAAATTTCCTAAGATTCTTGTGAAGGTTCCCATGAAAGTTACTTATTTGTCACTTAGCTAAGCAAGAAATTTCTTATGAAAGTTCTTTATTCATCGTCTAGCTCATTTGTCTAAATATGAAGCTTCCTGATTCGTTGTTTGGCTGAGCATGAAGCTTCCTACGAAAGGTTCCTTACCTGTCATTTAGCTAAGCATGAAGCTTCCTGACGGGTCCATTCTTCGGAGTCTTTTCTCTATATAAGTCGAAGCTCTTTCAAAGAAAGGCATCGAAGTTTTAGTTAAAAAAATTTCTGTAAACACTTTGTATCAAAACTCCTATATTTTGTTTTCTCTATAAACCTTTGGAATTCAGCTTTTGTTCAACACTTGTAATTTTGTATCATATACTCTGTAAGTATTTTGATCCTGATTTCTGATATCTCTCTTCTTTCTATTTTTGAATGCATATTTTTACTACTGTTGAGCCTATGTCGTCGGTCTTGTCGTTATTGGCTCAATAGTAGTAAAAATATGCATTCAAAAATAGAAAGAAAAGATATATTAGAAATCAGGATCAAAATACTTTATTGATAATTTCAAAATACTTACAGAGTACGTGATACAAAATTACAAGTATTGAACAAAAGTTGAATTCCAAAGGTTTACAGAGGAAATAGAATACAGGAGTTTTGATACAAAGTGTTTACAGAAAATTTTTAAACTAAAACTTTGATGTCTTTCTCTGAAAGAGCTTCGGCTTATACAGAGAAAAGACTCCGAAGAATGGACCCGTCAGGAAGCTTCATGCTTAACTAGATGACAGGTAAGGAACCTTCGCAAGAAGCTTCATGCTCAGCCAAACAACGAATCAGGAAGCTTCATAATTAAACAAATGAGCTAGACAATGAATAAAGAACCTTCATAGGAAATTTCTTGCTTAGCTAAGCGACAAATAAGTAAGCTTCATGGGAACCTTCATAGGAATCTTAGGAAAATTCCTGCTTAGCTAAACGACGAATAAGTAACCTTCGTGGGAACCTTCACAAGAATCTTCCTTCTTAGCTAAACAACGAATCAAGAAGCTTCATAATATGACAAATAAGGAACCTTCATGAGAAATTTCATAATTTACTGTGTGGGCCTTTACAGGTTAGAAAGGTCTACACCATAACAGTCATCTTCATTACTATCACCGATAAGGTCATTGTTTTCACTTCCTTCACTGGGAGGAGATGAACCAGAGGTGGACGTGGTTGTCTTGAGTTTGCTTAGCAATTCCTGTTCTGAGGACGAAGAGGCCAATTCTTGAAGAAGCTTGTTCTTAAGTTCTTCAAATTATGATGGCTTTTTATGATTTTTCTTAACCAAAGAAGGATTAGCAAGGAACCATTGATTAACCGTATCAATACTTACTAATTTCATGTTGAACTAAGGCCACCATTTAACACTAAATTCTCTGGCAACCCATTCTGGATGAGGAATCTGATACTTATGATAGAAATTATAATCTCAAACATTAATCCAAACAATCCCAAAAGTAGCATAAAAATATAAAAGTCTGGAACCTTGAGGAAAATCAATTTTTTGAGTAAATGAATTATAAGAATCCTTAGCAAGTTGAGGAAGAATATCAACACAAAGACCAGTAATAAACATCCAATCGACAAATCATGAGGGCAAGTTTTTTAACCCTTTCTGAAACCAAAAGAACCAAGAGTAGAAATATGGCCTAAGGAGCATAAATCTGTACCAAGGTTGCTAATAATCCCAATAAGTATAAGTTTAAGAATCAAATTTTATTGAAAAAGATTTTGGAGTATAAGGAGCTTGATTCCAATCTTTTGGACCTAGAACCTTAAGGATTTTTACTTTAGAAAAATTAATATACTCGGGATTTGTAGCACTATAATAATGATCTAAAAAGATTGATTTAGTATAAATGAGGATGAGTTCATAAAAGGTTCTATTCTTTTTAAGTGACTCTTGAGGAACAAAATGAAAATCTGCGGGAAGCATGTTCTGAATGATTTCTCGAGGGGTCGAGTGAGGAGAAAAGAATCCTGGTTCAAGGGTAATTATAGGTTCAAAATTATTTTTCTTAACATATTTGCATTCTTCTGCGGTGGGAGAATTGGTGAGTAGCGATGAAGGTTGTTTCGGTATCTGAGGAGTTCTAGAAGGAGTACCAGTAATGGTTTGTGAGTAAGATAAGGGTGTAAACTTATTGGGTGAGGGAGACGAAGGTCGTACAGACTGAATTGGATTAGGAACATGAACTAGGGTTTAGGGTGGAAGACCCCTTTAAGGAGGTGACCTTGTACTTATCTCAGTGTTCTTATCTGCAGAAATTTGCATGTACTTATCCAGAGTAACTTTCTTAGCCTTTGATTTTGATGAGGAGCTAGCGGCCATTGTAGCCCTGCAAAAACTCTCTAGTTAGAAAATCAGGAAGATAGTTATCTTTTCCTTTAATATGTTGAATATCAAAATCAAAGCAAGATAGCAGTGCTTGCCATTTAGCAAAAATCTGTTTTGAAACCAAATTTTTAACATCATTTTGAATAATTGAAGGAGCAGCTTTACAATCAGTTTTTAACAAAAACCTTTTATTAAATAAATCATCTTGAAATTTTATGATACTTAGCATTATAGATAAAAAAAAATTCTTAACAGTACTATATTTCTGTTGAGCCGGTTGCCAAACTCCAGAGTGATATCTGACGACTTGGTCTTTGGACGACTCAGGTAGTAACTGCTTTAACACTCCCCCGTACCCCAAATCAGAGGCATCTGTTTCTACTATGAGAGAGTCTTGAGGATCCAGAAGTCCTAAACAAGGAATATTTTTCACTAAATTCTTAACTTGTTTAACAGCATTAGTCATCTGATTATCACAAGGAGGCGGGTCTTTTCTTAGCCTTCTAAATAATAGAGCACAAATTATTCGTATATTAGGAATAAAATCTGCTACATAATTAACACATCCTAAAAATCTCTGAAGAGTATTCTTATCTTTGAATTCATTGGAGAACTTATCTGTAAATTCTATGGACCTTTCTATGAGAATAATAATACCTTGATTAATTTCGAATCCTAGAAATCTAGTCTTAGTTTGAAATAGTTTCATTTTCTTAGCAGAGATTACTAAACCATTTTCTTTAATAAGATTAAAGAAAGTTTCTAAATGATTAAAATGTTAATCAATAAAGTTACTGAATACTAATACATCATCTAGATATACTATGGTGAACTTTGAGTAAGGATTCAAAATATTGTTCATTATATTTTGAAATTCTGAAGGGGCATTTTTTAATCCTTGAGGCATTTCATTCCATTCATAATGTCCAAATGGTACTACAAAAACAGTTTTGTACCTATCTTCTTCAGCTACATCAATTTGATAGTATCCGGATTTCATATCAAAATTTGAGAATATATTAGCCTGATGGACTCTACTTACTAAGTCCTTTTTATTAGGAATTGGATACCTTATCCATCTTAAAACCTTATTTAAGGGTTTATAATTAATTACTAACCTGGGAACACCTCTTTCTATTTCTGAAGTGTTCATAACATAAAATCCTGCACAACTCCAAGGGGACTTACTTGGTCTAATTAAATTTTTATCTAGATATTCTTGAATTTCTTTCTTATAATATTCTAAGTATTGTTGATTCATTTGGATAGGTCTTACTTTAGTAAGGATATTAATTTCTTCAAATCCTTCTTCATACGGTAAAGTAATTGTATACTTTTTTTGTTCCTTAAAAGCATTAGGGAATTCACTACATACTTCTTGTTCAAATTTCTGTTGAACATATTTTATCTTATCTTAAACTTGGGGTTTATTTATTTGTTTTTGAATTCTTTTATATTGAATTTCTCTGCTTAACATATTTATGTACTTTATTTTCTTTTCTATTAAGTTAATCTTAGAGATTAGTGAATCTTGAACCATATTTAATTCTTTAATTAAGGGTGGTTTTATAAACTCAAAACAAATTTCTTTCCCTAATGCATTAGTAACTAATCCTTTTTCATTTACTGAGAATGAGTATAATAAGGATAAAAAGGGAGTACCTAGAATTATTTGCTCAGAAATATTTCTTACTAATAAGAATGAGGTTTTATAGCAAATTTTATTTTTACAGATTTTAGCATTATTTAACTTATATTTAATTTGTATTTTATTTCCTGAAGCATTACTTAACGATTCTGTTGTATTATCGTAATACTTAGTTGGGATTAATCCTTCTTGAACACAATTCATATTAGCTCCTGAATCTATTAACACTATAAAATTAAATCATTCATCTTTTATTACTAATTCTATTGAATAATGCCATTTATGAATAATTACTTGACTTAATAAATGAATATAAGGATCTTTTTTGGGGTCTTTACTAGTACTTGTATCTTGATTTTGTACTATAATTTGTGCTTGTAAATTTAGCATTTTAAATTCTAAATCAGTATCTTTTTCTTTAAGTAATTTAACTTCATTCTTTAAATTTTTTAATTCTTACTGTAAATCTTTTAGGGTAACTTCATTTCTTTGAGGTTTCTTAAATCTTTCTAATACTTTTTTCATATCTATTTTTTATATTCTTCTTTTTTTCTTATCTTCATATTCTAGAAATTCTTTTATTTGTTGAATGAATTCTTTCTTAACAGAATATTCTTCCATGTTTTCTATTATACTTAATAATGACGATGCTTGGTTTCTAGTAATTACATTAATAGTTTTCAAACATGATGAACAATCACATAATTCTGGTCCTAAGCCTGTACATTCTTTGTCATTTTTACTTTCAGATTTAGATGAAGAGAAATCTTTTAATTGATTAACCATTTCTTCTTCGGAACTGTATTCTTCTTCAGAAGGTTTAGATTCATTAATTAATATATTTATTAAAGATTTCTTTAATTCTTCATCAATCTTTAGGTTATTAATTTTTTATTTTACTTTACAGTCTTTCTTATATTGTCCTACTCGGCCACATTTATAACATACTATTTCATTTTTAGACTTAGACGATCTATACTTATTTTTCTTTGATGATCTAGGTTTTGATGAGCTTGCTTCTTCTCTATAGTGTTTTTTATAGTAGTGCCTAGATTTTCTTAATTTATGAGGAACATATTTTTGAACTTTCTTTTGTCTACTTGGAGCTTTAACTCCTTCTATTCCCCACTGGAAACAAAATGATCCTAGTTCTTTTATAGTAGTTTTAGCTTCATTCTTAAGCTTATGTTGAAGTTTAAGATCTAAACACACTTGCAATCTAGTTTCTATAATATAATTAGACAATTGACCAAACGTAAGTTGATCATAAGGAATTGTACCATCATTTTGATTCTGAATCATTACTTTAACCTTTTCTGCAAACAATTTAGGAAGACCAGCTATAAATCTTTCTTTCCAGTAATCAGTTGATGCATCACTTCTTAAATATAGCTTAGACAGAAACATATTCCTATACCATATATAATCAGACATGGAAGGACAATATAGATTAACAATTTGATTTGCAATTCTTTGCTGAAATTTTAAGGGTTCTCCTATAAAATGCTTTGTTATTGTGTACAAAAGAATTTTTATAGCATCTTCAAATACTTGTCCATTAGAATCAATTTTTGTTAAATTTATTATAAAATCTTTTTCTTCTTGACTTAGCACATTATCCTACCATCCTTTAAGATAGCCTGTAAATCTCATAACAATTAAGGAGACTGAAGTTCTATCAGTATTATTTTTTCCTTTAAAGGCTGTTGTAGCCATAGTCATTTATTGAACAGTGTCCAAAATTTGTTGTTCACCTAATCCGTCTATATTCCATTCATTAATTAATTCACCAATAAAGGCTACAGAATCTTGAAAAAGTCTTTCTTCATGCTGAACATCAGGATATGTGGGTCTTGGATAATAATTCCTAATTTTTGAGACAGACATATCTTTTCTTAACTTATTAACTTGAAGATTTAAAAGTTCATTCTCTAATTCTTCAATTTTTTGTAAAGTATATATCTTTGGTGTAGAACTTGTTCCTATGGTTAATTGTTCTAATTTTTTCTTAATTTCTTCAACAGAGTTGTCAGATTTTGAGTCAAAGTGTATATTTTTTAAGTCAGATTCTGGGACA
The DNA here is from genome assembly GCA_029884595.1 of Ormosia semicastrata. Lineage (NCBI taxonomy): Eukaryota > Viridiplantae > Streptophyta > Magnoliopsida > Fabales > Fabaceae > Ormosia > Ormosia semicastrata. The sequence continues at coordinate 13,971,540 of JAQQTO010000041.1, forward strand.
TTAATTACTTTATAGATTGATCTATTAGGATCTACATTTTTATTAATATTTTGAGCTAATGTATATTCTTCACTTATTTGATTATCTATCCTTTCTATTGTTTTAGACATAGTGTGGAGCATTTGATTAGAATAATTAAGCTGTTGATGAACTTTATTAAAATTGCCCTTATCTATAGGTAAATTATGTGTTCGTGAAGCTATTGCCTTAAAAAGGGTGGCTTCAACTTCTAATCCTTCTTTTGTGGTTACCTTAATAGTTTCTAAGGGAGGAAATTCTGGAATTATTATCTTATCTTTCTTTGTTTTCTAAGAAGTTGATATTTTATTATTTACTAATATTTCTGGTGTTCTTATAAAAGGATTTTGAATATTATTTTCTTTGCAATACTTTTCAAACCAGTCAAAGAAATACATATTGATTTGTTGTTCTATTAAATATGAGTAAAATTCTTCTCTAAATTTAGTAGTTTGTTCTTTACTAAAATTCTTAAAATACTAATCTCTTTTATCTTTATTATAAGGAGCTTCAAAATCATTACTTATCCATTTTTTATCTATTTCAAAGGATTCTTCTTTTGTTAATACATTAATGACTTGGGATCTAGTGGGTGAATATTCTGGTGATTCTGATCTATGAGTTTGCTGGTAAACTGGTTGAGGAACATTAGGTTCAAAGTTTACACTAGTTAGGTTTATATTAATTTTTGATCCATCTAGTGAATGTCTTGAGGAGGTACGAGCAGTTGAATGAATGTTAATTATCAGATTTGTAGGAGTGTTCAGTCTAGAGTGAGAATTAGACCTAAGCATTCCTATTCTTATATTAGAACCATCTTGAACTATTGATTTTATTCTAGTATTTCTTATCGGTTGAGGGGGTATTACATCTGGAAACACCCAATCTTCAGGAATCCTAGACAAGATTTCTTCATGAGATAATCTTTTAGGAGTTAGTATTGATGATTTCTTAAGATTTACTTCTATAATTACAGTTTCATGCTTTGGGGATTGTCTTAATGCTTTAAAGTTTTGATCTTCATAAGAGACTTTATAATGAACTCTATACATAACAGACATATGCTTAGTTCCTTCTTGAAAAACATTATCTAATATCTTAATATTTAATTTTAAAGCTTGCTTAGTCATATAGTTATTTAATGGCATGGTATAATTAGGATAACAGTTAAAGAAAATAGAACCATCATGTAAATTAGATTCTAGAATAGCAGTAATTTGATCATGAAGTTTTCTTAACCTTTTATCTCTTAACAAAATTAACACAGGATTATCAATTCCTAGCCTATGTTATCCTTTGGCTGCTACATGAATTAATCCTATATGTATAAACTGATAATTATCCTTAACATGTTGATCAATAATATTATCTTTTAATAAACTTATCAATTCACAAGATTTTTCTAAAATGTGAGTAGCTTCGAACATATGGATCTGATCCTTAGGCCTGAATAAGGAAGTACTCGTTTTATAAATTTCTTTAGGAGAAACATAAGGAATTGCCCAATTTTGAAGGTTGTTTTCAATATTAGCAATTTCTAATTCATTTTCTTGAATATGATCTTGATCTACTTCTAATCTAGAGAATGCAGATCTAAACTGTGATGAGATTATGCTGGAAGCCTTCTCGCTATGGAAGGAGAGCTCGCTTAAGTTTCTGAATATCCTAGACATAATAAAGGAATTCTCTTACCGGGACCACCACTTGCATGTACGAGACCACCTAACTTTGCGTTCTCCGGCATTAATACAGGCTGACCAACGTACCGACCAACGCTAAGTCCTTCTCCCTTCCTTAGGTTTCAGATACTCAGAACCTCTTACGAGGCTCTGATACCAATAACGACAGGACCGACGACATAGGCTCAATAGAAGTAAAAATATACATTCAAAAATAAAAAGAAGAGATATATCAGAAATCAGGATTAAAATACTTTATTGATAATTTTAAAATACTTAAAGAGTACGCAATACAAAATTACAAGTCTTGAACAAAAGCTGAATTCCAAAGGTTTACAGAGGAAACAGAATACAGGAGTTTTGATACAAAGTGTTTACAGAAAATTTTTAAACTAAAACTTCGATGTCTTTCTCTGAAAGAGCTTCGGCTTATAAGAGAAAAGACTCCGAAGAATGGACCCATCTGGAAGCCTCATGCTTAGCTAGATGACAGGTAAGGAACCTTCGTAGGAAGCTTCATGCTCAGCCAAATAACGAATCAGGAAGCTTCATAATTAGACAAATGAGCTAGACGACGAATAAGGAACCTTCATAGGAAATTTCTTGCTTAGCTAAGCGACAAATAAGTAACCTTCATGGGAACCTTCACAAGAATCTTAGGAAATTTCCTGCTTAGCTAAACGACGAATAAGTAACATTCGTGGGAACCTTCACAGGAATCTTCCTTCTTAGCTAAACAACGAATCAGGAAGCTTCATAATATGACAAATAAGGAACCTTCATGAGAAATTTCATAATTTACTGTGTGGGCCTTTACAGGTTGGAAAGGTCTACACCATAACAGTCATCTTCATTACTATCACAGAGAAGGTCATTGTTTTCACTTCCTTCACTGGGAGGAAACGAACCAAAGGTGGACGTGGTTGTCTTGAGTTTGCTTAGCAATTCCTGTTCTGAGGACGAAGAGGCTAGTTCTTGAAGAAGCTTGTTCTTAAGTTCTTCAAATTGTGATGGCTTCTTATGATTTTTCTTAACCAAAGAAGGATTAACAAGGAATCATTGATTAACCGCATCAATACTTACTAATTTCATGTTGAACTAAGGCCACCATTTAACACTAAATTCTGTGGCAACCCATTCTGGATGAGGAATCTAATACTTATGATAGAAATTATAATCCCAAATATTAATCCAAGCAATCCCAAAAGCAGTGTAAAAATATAAAAGTCTGGAACCTTGAGAAAAATCAATTTTTTGAGTAAACGAATTATAAGAATCCTTAGCAAGCTGATGAAGAATATCAACATAAGGACCAGTAATACACGTTCAATCAGCAAACCATGAGGGCAAGTTTTTTAACCCTTTATAAAACCAAAAGAACTAAGAGTGGGAATATGGCCTAAGGAGCATAAATCTGTACCAAGCTTGCTGATAATCCCAATAAGTATAAGTTTGATGATCAAATTTTATTGAAAAAGATTTTGGAGTGTGAGGAACTTGATTCCAATCTTTTGGACCTAGAACCTTAAGGATTTTTACTTTAGAAAAATCAATATACTCGGGATTGGTAGCACTATAATAATGATCTAAAGAGATTGATTCAGTATCAATGAGGATGAGTTCATAAAAAGTTCTGTTCTTTTTAAGTGACTCTTGAGGAACAAAATGAAAATCTGGGAGAAACATGTTTTGAATGATTTCTCGAGGGGTCGAGTAAGGAGAAAAGAATCCTGGTTCAAGGGTAATTATAGGTTCAAAAATATTTTTCTTAACATATTTGCATTCTTTTGTGGTGGGAGAATTGGTGAGTAGCGGTGAAGGTTGTTTCGGTCTCTGAGGAGTTCTAGAAGGAGTACCAGTAATAGTTTGTGAGTAAGATAAAGGTGTAAACCTATTGGGTGAGGGAGACAAAAGTCATATAGACTGAATTGGATTAGGAACATGAACTAGGGTGGAAGACCCCTTTAAGGAGGTAGATGACCTTGTACTTATCTCAGTGTTCTTAACTGCAGAAATCTGCATGTACTTATCCAGAGTAACTTTCTTAGCCTTTGATTTTGATGAGGAGCTAGCGGCCATTGTAGCCTTGCAAAAACTCTCTTGTTAGAAAATCAGGAAGATAGTTATATTTTCCTTTAATATGTTGAATATCAAAATTAAAGCAAGATAATAGTGCTTGTCATCTAGCAAAAATCTATTTTGAAACTAAATTTTTAATATCCTTTTGAATAATTGAATGAGCAGCTTTACAATCAGTTTTTAACAAAAACCTTTTATTAAACAAATCATCTTAAAATTTTGTGATACTTAGTAGGGGTGTAAGTGGGTGGTTTGGTTCGGATTTTGGGGAAAAATAAATCCGAACCAATCAAAATCAATTGGTTTAGTTTGGTTCGGTTTTCTTATTTTTTGATTGCTAAATCCGAACCAAACCGAACCGACCATTTATGGATTGGTTTGGTTCGGGTGATCGGGTTGACCATTAATTTTTTTAACACATCCTAATTTTGTATGATTCAAATTTTATGAGATGTCTATGAAGAGATATCCTAATTCATGCCTTCAATTTTGAATGCTAAAAAGGTTATGTCATACATACCACATTGCATAGAAGGTCGTTGCTTTAAGTCTTTGTTTTGGAGGCAATTCCTTCAAAGCTTGACATGCAAAATTCTACAACTCTTTAGGTATTGTTCAAATAAGATTGTTGTCGTGCAAAATTCTACAAATATAAGAACCAGATATTAGCTTCAACCATGATATTCAGAACTAAGACACATGGTAATAACAATGATTAAACAAAAAGTGGTTCAGGATTACACATATACAGTTCTTGCAAGTAGGTGATTTGCCCCAATTTTGGTGCTTCAATTATTACCAGCTGAATTAACCCCTGTTGGCATTACACATAAGTAGTTGAATACAAGCCAACAGGATCAAATTTTTCCAAAAAGTGGGGGTATGAGAAAAGCAAAGAGATAAGAGAACATACAGGCCAGGAGGAGTGGTAATCATAGGGTCCCAAGTTCCAAACTTTCCCTTGCAGTACTGCTGAGCCTGAGGTATATGAAATATCTCATCGTGCAAATCATGGGCATCAGTCATGTTTGAATGAAGGGTAAATTTGCTCAGTATGATTTTAAATATCGATAACTGTCCATAACCCTAGTTTAAAATTTTAGGTCTTACCATATATGGCTCAGGAACTACGCAATTAACCATTATGGTGATAGGAACAACCCATGAGCTCACAATTGCTGCAAGAGCTAATTTTCCCATTTCTCCCCCTATTTTCAGTAATAACAACATCAGGATGACAACTGCAATCCTAGATGTCAGAAAGCAAATTTTGATGTCAGAGTAAGCAAGCTGCTAAGACTCACCGCTTCAAGTTGAATTGTCACACTAAAGCCTTTCCATGAATAACCAAACTGAAGAAGCTATATGAACTGATGCGAAAATCTTTTCTTGTGAATATGAAACCGCATTAGCTAAACAGGGAATACTCCAAAGTCATTTATATATCCAACTATCACATGACAATAGACTCATAATAGAGGGCTTTATCTTGTCAAAACTAAAAATATGAATATTTCAAAGCTGAAAAAAATTGGTAAGCTCCCTGCTAACATATAGGTAGTTGAAGTCAGCCCAAACTCCAAAGTGTCAAATTCTAGTTAGTATGGTTTTATTCCATGTAATGACAACCTTCTGTGGAAGCTGTGATATGTGTCTGAGAGACAATAAAAAAATTTAAGGGATAAAAAAGAAAAATGTAGGGTTTTAGCGGGATGAGTTACATGCAGATAATATAGCAGCTGGTTTGAGCATTGAGGATAATGAAATGTCCAAACAGACAATAAAATTGAGGTCTAAACTTCCATTTTAATAATAGCTTTATACAACAACAACAACCGAGCCTTTTCCCACTAGGTGGAGTCGGCTACATGGATCAAACGACGTCATTTTAATAATAGCTTTATATCTCTTCATAATCAGCTGAAACTTCACAATTGCCAATCTCGTAAGACATTCCAAACACAAACATAAAAAATGGAAGTCCAATCAACTAATGAAGAACCACATATCATATCAGATAACCCTTAATCCTTTCCATGTCCTCCAAAAACAAACAAGTATTATTTTTCCCAAGAACTTTCAAACTATAAATTACATAGCATCACCATACTTAATGATGACTACGTTTAACTTTTCATCAGATATCATCTCAATTAGTCCATAATTTGATGTTATTTCCTCAATAATGTTAAAAATAATAATAAAAAAAGAACAAGAATCAAGTATCATAAATACTCATTTCTCACTGCATTTATAAGTTAATTAAGTTTTAAAATTCTTCATCTTCTCAATCTATTAAGCAAATAATAAAAGTTTACTGCATCTTTAATCATAGGCTCCATTGTGTATTCCCTTTATAAAAAAAAAAGGGCCACTTGACAATTTATTCGAGTACCCATTTTCCCTCTGAAGACATACACCCTATTAGCCCCACTTGTTTAGTTTTCTGGCTTATAAATTAAACATACCCAATAGCCAAAATTCACAAAAGGGTTGTTCTAAAATGTTAATGTGTGGCGAAACATATGAATCAGGAACAAGCCAAAACAAAAGAGTAAGTGGGTAGTTAGGCACAGTAAATGTACATTTGCAGAGAGAAAAGGAAGATGTGGAAGCACACGCTGCTGTCGTGATCTACGAGCGACGTAGTGAGGCCGAGCGACGTGGAGAGGGAGACAAGCGAGGGCAACAGGCTACGGAGACAGCCCGAGCTACGCGGTGAGGACACGGCGAGGGAGACAGCGACGGCGGTAGTGGCACGGCCAAGAAGAAGAGGAATAGTTAGGGTTGGATTTGGGAAGGAAAATTTGGAAAGGAATGAAGAAATGAAATATTTTAAGAATGAAGTAATCAATAATGAATAGTAATTCATGGAATAAGGAGTTAAAAAAATGGTTTGGTTCGGTTCGGTTCACGGGTTTATAACTCAGAACCCGTGAACCGAACCAATTGAGCATCAATTGGTTTGGATTTTATCCAAACCATTAAGTATACTTGAACCAAACCGAACCAAACTAATTGGTTCGGTTCGGTCGGGTTGATCGGATTGCCCGAACCAATTTACACCCCTAATACTTAGCACTATAGATAAAATTTCTTTCTTAATAGTACTATATTTCTGTTGAGCCGGTTGCCAAACTCCAGAGTGATATATGATATATATATATATATATATATATATATATATATATTCATTCGAGGCTCCTATTTTCTATATAATGCTGATATGTTATATTGGAAAATTGCATAACTGTAGTGAGTAGCATACCTAATTCTAATCACTGTAGTACACTTTGGTTATATTATGGTTATTAAATTTGGGATGTTACACTGCGTGCTTCTTCATAATTCTCTTATGACTGCTTACCAATAATTTTAGAACCTCAACAACAAAAATAATAGGTGCTGATTTTTTAAGAGAAAGATAGAATTTCAAGGTACCCAAAAATAAACTACTAAATTGATCTTACAATGTAGCACTACAAATGTGTTCAAAATTAACTAAATAGCAAAATTATTTTTTTCCCTTCCAAAATGTTGAAATTTTTTACCTATTTATATAATTCAACAATGTACTATAGTCAATTGTTTACTTACATCCATCGTAAGGTAAACTATGAAGCATTAAGATTTTCTTTCAAAATGAAAATTCCTTATTTCTTTCATTTATGCCTAGAAATCTAGTGTAGATCTCATGCAACATAGGAAAAGCTTTTAATGTACAAATACATAATGAATCTTAGATTTATAATAAGAGAGATGAACAAAATTAAAAAGCTTATTTCACAAATATCAGAGATCATAGAGTATAGTGGCCTATTTTGCAGTACCTTCCACCAGGTTCTAATTACCAACTTTGAAAATTTAAATAAAAGTAATGCTCTTTAACTGTCTTACGCAAATATGCTATTGAGCATGAGCTTCTGGAGATTTACTTCCAAGGGAAATAAGTGTAGATATTTGAGGATTGACCCATGTTCCATTAGAATTTCCTGCCAAATTTGATTTAGAGAGTTCAGAGAGTGAGGAAAGGAAAACCAAAAATCAAACAACAAAAACACCAAAAATCGTTAAAACACCTTCATTTGCATCAGTTTTTGTTGCTTTAATCGTTAATCTCTGCCCTGTAATGTTCACATAAACACACAAAATTTCAGACTCATTGAGAGAACAGGCAACAAAATCACTAAAACATCAGAAGTTAGACCAAATTAGTTAAAACAGCACCTTGCCATGCAGCACTTAAGAAGCTGATTACAAAGAACTCATCTCCAAATCAACATAGAGAAAGAGTTTTTAAAAAAGAAATGTGTTTTGATTTCATAAATAAATTTTGAAAAAAATAGGAAGAAAAAATATGGCAGAGAGAAAATAAATGGATACAGTGAAAGTAACATAAAAAATGTAAAAAAAAATGTAAAGGAGCACAAAATCAAATCATCGACTCAATAAGGGATTTATAAAAATTCAGAGAACAATTTGCATAACATTTTTTGCCAGGCATTTGCTTCATATCTTTAAGGTAAATTTCCAGAATATCAACCACAATCCTGCCTTGCAAGCTCTTGACAAACACCCTACTGTTCTTTGAAATGTACGAAAAAAAATTAAAAACAAAAATGAAAAATCACCACGTTTCACGAAAGGAAAAACTATAGTAAACGATGATTTTGAGAGGGACCTCGTAGATGGGGATGAAAATCATCCAAGAAAGATTTTCTCTTTCCCGTTGCAAAGATTTCTCGCAAGTGCTAAGGCGTCACAGTAATTCGCTTTACTCTCCGAAGGCATTGCGATGCTTCACCATACACGCCTCATACATATTCTTGAGGTGTGACTATCGGTCCTGGACTCGAGCTTTGCTTCGCAATTGATGATGGACATGCCCAAAGCAAACCCAATAACCAAAAAGAAAAAAAAAGATTAAAAAAGTAAGAGAGGAAAGGAAAAATGTGATTTTGAAAGAAATCCGTCATTGTTTTTGGAAAGCTAAACCAAAGGAAAATGAAAGTAAGGTGGTAGAGATGATTGTCAAAGAAGTGTAAAAGGAAAGTAGGAAAATACAAAACTATTATCGAATGAGTTAGGTGAATATATGGTTAAGGAAATGCAGGGAGTTAGAAGAAGCCAAGAAGAGTGGGAGAGTGAGTGAGAAGCTTACGCATTAATGATGTTACCAATGCTCATTTATTCCTCAGTCTCGCAGATTGGCTCGTCCAACACTCCACATTAGAGAGGCTTCTCTGGTAAGACTGATACGTGCAAATAAACAGAAAAAGGAATAGTAGAAGTAAATGTTCAGTGGTTGTCTCGTATTTAAATTTAGATTAGAAAAAAATTTCTTAAGTATTTCTATAATAAGATAAAGTTTTTCATTTATAATATTCAATATTTATGACCATATTTTTATTTTAATTATATTTTTAATATCATAAAAAATATAATAATATATTAGAGGCAAGATCAACACGTCTGCAGCTATCAACGCGTCACAGCAATCACCCAACAAGTCAATTTTGAAATTTTCATGAGTACGCATCAGCGGGTCCAATGAGCAGGTGATGGCTACATGCGAGCGTCAGCAAATCTGATTAGGAGATACGGTGTTATCCGATTTTTGAATTCAATCCCTATTTTTTTATTATATATTTTTTACATTATTTTTTATAATATATTATTAATTATATTATTATTATTTTTCACTTAATTATAATTATTAAAAAATATAATAAAAAATAACGTGAGATAAAAAATGATGTAACTTTTGAATTAATGGCTTGAATCTTACATTCTTATATGAAAAAACTCATTTATAATTAAATTTGTCCTTAAAATGATAAACAAATATATATTTATTTTTAATTTAATTTAAAATATATTGTAATATTAACTTATTCAAATTTAATAATAAATATATTTTTATTTTTTCACTTTATAAAAGATAAATTTATTTTAGAATAATATTGTCTATTCTTATTTGAAAAATACTAATAATATATTCTTTTAAATATTTTTTAATATTTATTTTATTATTAGTCTAAGAGTATGTATTATTAATATATCTCTTCTAATAATTTTTTTAAGTGTATGAATAATAAACAAGTGTTAAAAAATATCTAAAATAATATGTTGTTAATTCCTCTTCTTTTATATTAGTATGCTACTAGTTTTTTTCTTTTGATACAATAGTGGTAATGAGACATGAATGTATGACCTCATACAAACTATAATGATACCAATTTGAGTGAATTAATTTTTATTATTATTATCAAACAGTATTCAATTAATTTGTGGGCACCTTAACTAATTATTTTGAGTGAATTAAATTATATTTCCTATTTTTCTGTTATATTTTTTTTATCATGTATCATCACTAAAATCATAACATTTATAATTTTCTTTTATTTTTAATATTAATTTTATGTTGTGAGATGTATTGTAAAATTCATTACTAATTCGTCATTTTCCGTGAGTGTATCTTTAATCCGGAGTATAACCTTGAAGTCATCATTTTTCTTGTTTCATTTTCACCCCATAAGATTGAAGTAGTTGATTATCTTTGAAAACCTAAACAATGTTTTCCTCAATTGTCATTCTCTTCAATCCAACAAAGAATATATCTCTTACGTGACAAATGGCATAGCTATAAGCGTAGATTGAGCCGGATTGACACATCCGTTTCAAGTTTTCAACACATTATATGTGCATGATGTGCCTAAAAGGCTAAAGCAATGTTTTTTTAGTTTTTTACGCATTCGAGACACAAAATTAAGAATGGAAGAGCTACATTCTCCAATCTCTATTAACTAGTTAAGTTTTTCATCATCATAAATTAAATATAATTTGAATTTTATAACAGTGTATAAATAAATTAATGTAATATTTATTTAATAAAAAGTCACTGATTTAAGATCTACTGAGAGATTCACCTCTCTGTTTTTTCCTATCTTTCTAACGCCATTGCTTTAAATCATTCATCCATTTTCCTCGTTGACCCCGAAATCCAAGTGGTTTTTATTTTCTGCATTCTCATTATCTCATCTTGCAAATGGCACGCACGTAGTAGACTGCTGAAAAATTCATCATGAACATGGAAGTTTCAAAACTTTCAAACGTCGGTGGTCACTCTTTTCTGCTTCCATGATCCCGTGTACAGCATGAAGGTGACTGGTGAGTACTAAAACCTTTGTTTTTTTTTTGTTTTAAATTTTATTTCAATGAATAAAATGACAGTGATACGTTACCGCCAAAAATAACGAAATATTTATCAAATTTTAAAATGATAGTGATATATATGACTAATATCTCAAAAGAGGAGTTGTATTCCATTCGTATCTCATGCAAGTATCTAAGCTATGTTAGAGTCAACGTGGACAAATGCCAAATCTGACTTTTTATAATCTTTAACGGTATGTGTGGATATTTAACCATGAATGGAATGTAATAATATCGAATGGACTTCTTATAATCTTTAACGGTATGTGTGGATGAAGAGAATGGAATGTTAAAAACTTAAATTTTTTAATCTTATGTTACCTTTATATCAAACACATTAAACTTTGATTAATAACAAAAATGTAATTTTATAAGTGATTACATCATTTTCGATTCCTTATATATATCCCCAATTTGGGAGAAGAAAAATGAGAAAATGATGTGGTATGAACTAAAAATTCTTCTAACTCATCTCTCCCCTCCAATCCACCTCTATATGTTTATCTATATATATTGAATTAAAATATATTTGTTTGAGAGTATCCTAATATGTTATTGTACATTTTTCACAAAATATCATGTATCATTTTCAACTTCCTTTTATTTAAATTTTAAATTCGATTTTTCTTTTAACTAATTATTACACGTATCCACCTTTTTAAGTTTTAAATATACTCACTAGTTCTTCGATCAATCTCTATTTTTTCCCAATTACCGCTACCCCATTTCATTGAAAAGAAAATGAAATGCAAACCGCTGCCTTTAGTTTTGGTCATTTAATAAATACCCTCTTTAATTTTGATTTTGATAATTAATGTGTTTAAGCTTTTAATATATGAAAAAAAATTCATGCGATTTTATTAATTTTGACAATTAACTTGCATAACTTTCTTCATATGATATTATTTTTATGATTTCAGCTTTAATTAAAAAAGTCATAAAAATCAATTTTCAACTAATCAAATCGATCGCATTTTACTTGGGTCGCCGAGTTTAATAGGGGGAAGAAAAATTTTCAATTAGATTGATGAAATGACGAATTAGCAATTCTCCCATCAAACCAGGTCGGTCCAAAATTTATAAGCTTGATAATAATGTGTCTTATGTGCAAAATTTATATCTCTTCTCTAAAACATAACACTATCGAGAAAACATAGTATTTATACAAATTATATAAAGTATTTGTATAATTTAAATTATTTTAAAAATCATAATAAGAATAAAGTGTGTATATATATATGTGCTAACAAGAATATAATTTTAGATACATTAAAATGTTATTATTTAATAATTTATATGAAAGTATATAAATAGTGTATTAATGTAAATTAATCTAAGTATCATTACTCATATTATCAATTTTTTTTAATATGAATGTTATCATATTATTTTTTTATAAAAAAACCTATGTACGTCTATCTTATAATATTTTTGTTTGCTTGCTTCTATTTGTTTTGTCCTGAACAAGCGCCATGAATCATGATAGATGCATTAGGACGTGGCCCAATTTCGTATTAACGAATTTCACTTTTCGTGGAGTGTTTTAAAAATAAATATTTTAAGGAAAGAAAACTAGGGTTACTGGGTTAGGTCTCCACATTACGCTTCCCAGTTGCCAACTAGAGAGAGCCACACAGTAATAGTTGGAGGCCCACCCAAAAAAGAAAAATAAAAAGATATCATTAATATCAACTCCCCCAGTCCCCACGCGCATTCCATTATTTCCAGTATTCGGCTTGTCATCCAAATTCTACTTATTTATGAAAAAGATAATCTCATTATTATTTTTTTAACTATTCTCATATACTATGTAAAAGATTAATTTTTTAAAATATTACGAGATATTTAAATAAAAAAATTAATAATATTATTTTTATATACATAAATTTTAAAATTAAATTTAAAATTATATATTTCAAAAATTTAAATTTTTTTATTTAAATCAACACATGTTAATGATAATTTCATTATTTTATTCCTTAGTGTAAATGCCTCTACGATGTTTGGTGTGATACTAACTTTCAAACTTAACTTTAATTAATTAATTGATGGAGTAAGAAATTCTTATAAGTTTTTGTTAACGTATGTAATTAAGATACATATTAACAAAATAAAATAGTATTTATTGTTTATTTAAATTTTAAATTATTTAAAAAATATTAAAAATTATATTTATATTTAATATTTAATATTTTTAATTATTTAACATGTACGGTAAGAATATACATTAACAAAACATTTTATTTATTTATTTCATTTTAGTGGGGTACGAGAAACTTCATTTTTACGCGATTAAGATTACACTTGATTCGATTTGATATGGCAGTTTCCGATTGGCAGGAGGGTATTAACTACTAATATTCATATCTTGATACAACCGGCACGACTTTCCCATCCATTTCCTCCGGGTCATTCATAATCACGGTGAAAGCAGAAGCAGAAAACATTTTCAACGTCCATTTGTTCCTCTCCTTAATAATAGTATCATCATCATTATTATAATTATAGCAATATATAACTTTTCCTTTGTGATCTCTCTTGAACGAGTTCCCTAAACCTACTCACCTTAGTCTTTACTTCTCTTAATTTATTTGCATCACTGAAGAGGTTCCTCCATCATGCTTTCACCCAATAATCAGATCAACCTCTGCAGGCTGCACCCTAAGCCGGTATTTCATTATTGCTCCGACCATCCTTTTCAGCTATGAACCTGTTTCCACCGTTCCCCTTCTCTCTCTCTCTCTCTCTCTCTCTCTTTATTTTATAATTTAAAAAAAAAATAAAGAATCTATGAATATGTCAAATTGTCAATAGCTAACAACCATCAAGTTCATTCCAGCTTGTCCTGAGCTAGATTCTTGCTGAACATGAGTTTGTTCTTCTCCTGTCAGTCACTATTTGTATTAAATTTTCTTTCCAAATAACAAAAGGGGTACTTTAGATTTGTCTTCTGCTCTCTAGCTTAGTTCATCCTGGTTCTGCTGCAGCTATAAGAGTATTAAAGGTGCCAACTTTCTTCTTGGTTCTTCCTCTATTTCTCTCTGGTTGACTTCTGTGATTTTTGTGCTTGATAAGTAGAAGCTCCTTACTTTCTTTTCCTGCTTGTACTACAGATCTTAAATCCCAGACCTTCAAAAAGAGAAAAATTTGAAAGAGAAAAAAAAAAAGAAAAAAGAAAATACATCAACCCCAGTTAATCTTCTTTGAATTCATAGATGCCACAATGATGGATTGGAGAAAACTTGGCTTCTTTGTATGTGCATTGTCTATCTTGCCCTTGGTATGCTTTTCTGCTACCTTTGTTCCTGTAGATAATTACCTTATAGATTGTGGAGCAACTGCAACTACTCTAGTAGATAACCGCAATTTCACATCTGATAATTTGTCTAAGAATCTTCTTTCCACCCCACAAGATATTCTTGCCAGTACCTCCTCAAAGTCAATCAATTCCTCTGATGATTCCCCTCTCTATCAAACTGCTAGAATCTTCACTGGCTCCTCAAAGTACACTTTTCCAATTAACCAAAAGGGGAGACATTGGATCCGTCTTTATTTCTTCCCATTTACTTATGAAAAATACAATTTGGGTTCTGCAAATTTCTCTGTTACCACCCAAAACAATGTCCTTCTCAGTAACTTCAGTGTGCAGAAAAATCCTGTTATGAAGGAATACTCAGTCAATGTGACCTCAAATACCCTTGAGATCACCTTTATCCCTTCAAACAATTCCATTGCTTTTGTGAATGCCATTGAAGTTGTTTCTGTCCCTGATGGCCTCATTGCTGATGATGCTTCCGCCCTAAATCCAGTACCACCCTTCTCTGGGTTGGTGACACAGGCACTGGAGACAGTTTGGAGGGTTAACATGGGTGGTTCAACTGTCTCCTCTGGAAATGACACCCTTCAAAGAACGTGGGTTCCAGATCAAAGTTTCCTTATACAACCTAACCTTGCCTCTAGTTTTTCAAATATCGGTGCTGTTCAGTATGTAACTGGCGGGCCAACTCAAAATACTGCTCCACCTTCTGTTTATGGTACTCTCACACAGATGAACTCAAGCAGTGATCCCCGTAGTATTTTCAATGTGACATGGCAGTTTGATGTGGAACCTGGATTTCAGTACCTTGTTCGACTTCACTTCTGTGATGTAGTAAGTAAAGGTCTCAATGAACTCTACTTCAATGTTTATGTTGACTCCTTGTCGGCTGCAAAGAATCTTGATCTCAGTATGATAAATAATAATGCTTTGGCTGTTCCATATTATATGGATTTGGTTACAGCCTTGACTGTCAGCAACAAACTTGGCATAAGTATTGGCCCTTCTACTCTAAGTATGGACTACCCTAATGCCATTTTGAATGGGCTGGAGATAATGAAAATGAACAATTCTATGGGCAGTCTCAGTGCAGCAACAGCAGCTGTGCCTATTACTTCTGGTCCGAGTTCTAAGAATGTTGGCATGATAGTTGGTGTGAGTCTTGGGGCATTAAGCGCAGTGGTCTTGGCTGGAGTTATCTTTGTACTATGCAGGAAAAGAAGACGGTTGGCACGACAAGCGCAGTCAAAGACATGGATTCCTTTATCCATCAACGATGGAACTTCCCATACCGTGGGAAGTAAATACTCTAATGGCACAACAATAAGTGCTGCTTCAAACTTTGAGTACCGTGTCCCTTTTGTGGCAGTTCACGAGGCTACAAACAATTTTGATGAGAGTTGGGTTATCGGAATAGGTGGTTTTGGAAAAGTATACAAGGGAGAATTAAGTGACGGCACTAAAGTGGCAGTTAAGAGGGGGAATCCACGGTCACAGCAGGGGCTTGCAGAATTCCGAACTGAGATTGAAATGCTGTCTCAGTTCCGTCATCGCCATCTGGTGTCGTTGATTGGGTATTGTGATGAAAAGAATGAAATGATCTTGATATATGAGTATATGGAGGAGGGAACTCTCAAGAGTCATCTATATGGTTCAGGCCTCCCGAGCTTAAGTTGGAAGGAGAGACTTGAGATATGCATTGGAGCTGCTAGAGGACTTCATTACCTTCACACTGGCTATGCCAAAGCAGTTATTCACCGTGATGTGAAGTCAGCAAATATCCTGCTTGATGAGAACCTAATGGCTAAAGTTGCTGATTTTGGATTATCAAAGACAGGGCCTGAAATTGATCAGACACATGTGAGCACAGCTGTCAAAGGAAGTTTTGGGTACCTTGATCCTGAGTATTTCAGGAGGCAACAACTAACAGAAAAGTCAGATGTGTATTCATTTGGGGTAGTTTTGTTTGAAGTTCTTTGTGCAAGACCTGTCATAGATCCATCCCTTCCTAGGGAAAGGGTAAACTTGGCAGAATGGGCAATGAAATGGCAGAAAAAAGGGCAATTGGAGCAAATCATAGATGCAACACTTGCAGGCAAAATCAGACCAGATTCTCTTAGGAAGTTTGGAGAAACTGCTGAGAAATGCTTGGCTGACTTTGGTGTCGACAGGCCTTCTATGGGAGATGTCTTGTGGAATTTGGAGTATGCTCTCCAACTTCAAGAGGCAGTTGTTCAAGGTGATCCTGAAGAAAACAGTACCAATTTGATTGGTGAACTCTCTCCACAGGTCAACAATTTCAACCATGATGAAAGTGCTTCTGCTGTACAATTGGAAGCTTCAAGTGCGGAAGATCTGTCAGGCGTTTCTATGAGTAGGGTATTCTCACAGTTGGTGAAGTCTGAGGGGAGATGATCTTGGATATCCTATCATCTAAATTATGTATTACATTAAAGTACTCTTCTTCTTTTATGTTTTTTGTTGTTTGTCTCCTGATCAGTAGTTCTCTGCCCCAACACACAAGATTGAGGCACTTTATAGTTTTGTAAAGACAGACCGAGTTAGTGATACATGTTTGCTTAATTGGTAAACAAGGCATCTCCTTGTTATCTATAGCTTGTTAGGTTTGAATTGGACTAACTTGAAAATTGTGTGTAAGTTGTGCAACTATTTAGGTGTACCTTAGCAGCCAGAGAAATATTTGAATCTAAATATTTGGGAAAGTTCTCCGATTAAACTGCCGTATATATATGTTATGAGCTCAAGTTTCTATCAAACTTACATTTTCATTTTCTCTCCTGCATTACGTCATTGCAGCAGAAGTGTGGCATCCGATATTTTTATGATTGAGAAATTGAAGCTTAGAGTGACCACGGAAGAAAGTTAAATACTGTGCGTTATTTATATTTATTTTTATTTGACCCATGATTAGGGGGTCTAAATAAATTAAGCTTGCTTAAATCAGTTTAACTTCTTTTTTTTTACGAAATATTGGTATCATTTACTTATCATAAATCTTTTCTTAGGGCTCAGCTTGATTTTTTTGTTTTTTTATTTTTGAAGATATAAAAGTTCGGCATGACATTAAAGTTTATTTAAAAGACTTAAATTATATTAAAGCTTTTTTTAAATAAGAGAAGAAGTTTAGAATTTTTCTTCAAATGAAGATAATTTTTAACAAAATTGTATTATGTATTGAATAAATATATTATGCTAAATTATAATTAATAAACTATGTAAATCTTATACATTTTTAATTATATAAATAAATAACTAAATAAGTCAAGTTAGTATAACAGATAGGCCTTTTAAAATAATTAAACATGTTTAGTTAAATAGGTCTTTAAAAGTCTAAACTTTACATATTTAATAAGATAAGGCTCTTCTAAAGTGAATATATCTATAAAGTAAATAAGTAAATAAAAGAGTATTCACTATTAAATTTTAATAAATTAAAATTATGATGTACTTTAAATTAAATTAAAAGTGGATGCACCCTTAATTTTTTACTTTAAAGACAAAATTTATTTTAAAAGAGGGTTTTTTTTATTTGATAAATAGATTGGTCAAAATAAGTAAAAAATAAGTTGCATCATATATTCTCAATAGGTTGCCTATTCTATTTTTTACCCTAAAAAATTTTGGTTTTTTATTTTTAATTTTTTTAGTTATTTTTTATCTGAAAGTAATATATATATATATATTGCTTCAACTTAATTTTTAAAGAATTGAAAATTACTCTATTTTTTATTAAACATACTAAACAAGGAAAACAGAAAACTTTACTCCATAAAATTATACTCCATAAAAAATTCTTCAATAAATTTTTCCTCCCTTAAATTTTATAACGCACCCTTAGCCGAAATCAAAACCAAAAGTTAATGGTATTTTTGTTGGCTATGTTGGCATCTTCTCTTTTGGATTATTTTTCTGCGTAATGCTCCAGAGTTGGTGTCCATCCCCATCATGAAAATAGTCAATGAAGCAGGGGTAATAAGAAATTCTATGACTTGAAACCATAGTAAATATCATTTCGTCAGACTTGCACTTAAGCCCAATTTACACCCACCTCTGCCACCACCCCACTATCTTGTAACAGCCCTTTTCACCTACTAAGGCCACTAGCAAGTAGCAACGTAATACCTCTGTGGGTTCATGTTCATGTTCTAGAAGTAGAAACTGACATGACTTAACAATAATATTACCTATAATCGTGGGAGAGGTATAATTTAAGGATAAGAAACTAAGAAATTAAGTAACTTATTTATACTAAATAATTAAATAATCACTTTAAATAATTATTTTATCTTTATATATAAATAAATGTTGTTTTCGTGACTCTAAATTGTAGCTCTCCCTATAATTTTCCTCTACAGTTAATACAATAATTGTTGATATGATTGTAAATGAATTGAAGTGCCTCACTTAACTTTAGTTTATCCCCAACTCAGTTACATTTACATTGAATTTGCGAACAAGTCATTTGATAAAATTAGATTTTACACTCATGTGATGAATGGATAAATTAAGATTTAAATGATAAAAATAAATATAATTTAAATATAAATAATTTTATTAAATAAAATATATATAATAATTCCTCAAGAAAAAATATTTATAAGTTTATTTTAAAAATACATAATATTTTTATAAAAGAATTTCACTCTAATATAAATATTAAAGAATTAAAATATAAAATGTTATAAAACAACTTATATGCTTAAAAAAATTTACAATAAATAAAAAAACTGTCTTTTAAATGCATAATTTAATCCAAAATTTTTATAAAATAAATATTTTAATAAATTAATTTTACTAAAATTTACATATAAATTAATTCAATTTATATTCATATAACTTAAAATGAAGTAAGTCAAGTGATAAATAATATAAAACTCAACCGAAAATATATTTGTGGAGAAAAAAAAGTTCCTGTATCCTAAACAAGTATAGTCTCAAAACTAATACGTATGACGAAATCTTATAAAATAAAAAAATGTTCATATAAATGTTCATTTTCTGTTAGTTTAATTTTTATTTTTTTTATTTTCATTTCATTTGTATTTTTTGTTCTTTCTTATCTATGTAATTTTTAATATTATTTTTTATTTTTTAAGGAATTTACATTAGCATTATAGCTTATTAAGTTTTTAGTGTTTGAATATATGTCATTCATGTATATAAACATGTCAGCACTGTATTGCCAAACAAAATAGAAAAACATCATATTCAAATAAAATGATTATTTGACACATGACAAAAAATTAGAGCATGTATTGCCTAAGAGTAACACATGACAAAATTTTAGGCAATGTATTTTTTAAATATTATTATATTATAATATTATATTATATTAATTGATTTATTTCAAGTTACACTTATTGAAAAGTTTTAAGAATATTTTTTTATCTCAGTTTTAATTATATTATTATTATTATTATTATTTAAATTACTTGAATGATAATATTATTCATAAAAGATAATTAATTAATATATTAATTGGTTGATAAAATTAATTAAATGTACATAAATGAGATTCAATTAAGAGGAAAATTTCAATTTCAATTTATTTGGATTATTTATTTGAATGTAAATCTTATTAGTGGAAGATAGTTAAAAATTAACAAATATTATTTTAGATGACTAATTAATTATATATAAACTGTTTAATAGTAAAAAAATGACATTCATTAATGGTGAGTTTAAAAATTTAAAAGTTTTATTTATATTATTATTTAAATTATTTAAATTTGAATAGTAATATTTTTTACTATTCATAGAAGATAATTTTTAGAGGTTCATAGAAGATAATGAATAATAATTATAATTAATATATTAATTGATTGATGTAATTAATTAAAGTTGTACATAAATATCATTCAATTAAGAGAAAAATTTAAATTTGAATTATACTCATTGATGTTCTTCTTTTTCTTTTTATCTTCCTTCTTTTCGGCGTTGATGTACGTTTATGGTGAAATCTCCTTCGAGCACAGGATTTTGGCAACGGCTATGACGGAAGCCCAGTGAAAGCTTCACATCCTCCTATAGTCTTCTATCCAAGCCATTAGATCTCGAATTTATTATCTTTGTCTTTTGTGTCGACTCAAATAATTATTTGTAACATCAACAACCATCATAGTTAAATATTGATTTTCAATACATAAGTGGTGTTTACACAAAAAGTATAATTGCATCGATTCTCGAATTAAAAAAGTGTAATTAATTTTTTTTTTTGTGTTTTTTTTATATTATATTTCTTTAATTTATTTATTAAATAATTTTTTTACATGTATTCTTTTTTTTACCTATCTTATTTGTCATATTAAATCATATATAAAAAAATTTATCACATAAAATTATGTGATAAAGTATTAAATATTCTAAATATTATATGTCAAGTAAAAGAAATTATTTATTTATTAATAAAAAATATATGACGATGTTTTAGAGCATATATATATTTTTTATATTATATTAATTGATTGTTGAAATATTTATTTGTCAGTTGTCACCATGTGCCTGGGCCGGCTTGTACAACGGAAATTCCAAAGCCTACTATAGTCCTACTACGTGTTAATGGGTTAAATGTCACATTAATAAATCAACAGATACCAGTGGTTATAAATCGTTTTCAACGTTTCATCCACTTGTAATACTTCAATTTGAGGACACATCCTATCATGGAAGGTAAGGGCGATTTATATTTGTAATTTTGTACGAACAGAATACATATGGTAAACACGAAACATATATAATGAGAAGAGTTTTTATTATGAGAGAGTGAGAAGAATAAATTTTAATTATATAATTATATATAAATAATTAAAATTAAAAATTATTTAAAAATTATATGATTATTTAAAAAAATTATATGTTTTTAGTTTTTAATATTGATTATTTATAAAAAATATAATAATTAATATTTATTCTTTTTACCTCTCATAATAAACACTTCTCTCACTTCACACACATTTTGATAAATATATTCATAGACACACTCACAACACACTAAGTTTATAATAATTTATATTTTGTCGCACACATAATTATAGGAGATAACAGATGGAATATTACTCTGCTCCGCTGAAAGCAAGTGACAACACAATGCTGTATTTGAACTAGATACTAGATATTGCAAACTTATACATAAACCAATACAGAAAAACCAGTAAATGACGAAAGGAGAAGTTGGTTTGGAATTGGATTAATTAGAAATCATTATGAGCCACATCGACCTTGGCAGAGCACGATAGCAGCCTGTGAAAGATTGACAAGAAGGCAACATAAGTGACATCCTTGGCCCTTCCGAGAATCTTATACTTACCCTTAAGATTTGATTTATTTATGGCGCAAACCACACTTTCCTCAAGTCTGCTCAAAACCTTCATTGTCTTCTCAGTGACACCCTCTTTCTTCCTTGAGAATTTGTAGCTCCTCAGGTACATTTGCCTGCTGGAGATGCTATCAACTCCTCTAGGGAGCACATCAGGACCCCCGCGATTATTAGAGTTCACCATCTTCACAAATTCTACATCGGATTCTGGCCACTTGTAGAGGTTTAAGAAGGTTGGCCGAACGGGAAGATGTGTATCATTGACACAGTTAGATATGCAAACAGAGGCCATGGGTTTTGGGAAGGATTCCAGAGCATAATACACTACTGACTAGTTGGACTAGTTACAATGTAAGAGTGGCAGGCTAGACTAATGCGAAGCTTATATATAGTCCAATAGTGAGTCACCAAAAAACAAAAAATATAGTCCAATAGTCTGTATTTGATAAGTGTTAGGGATGTGACAAAATCAGGTTTTTAATAATCCAATGAGTTATAAAATATGGATTTTCCATGTTAATCTGTCTTTTGAAATAATATTTTAACATTAGGAATGGTCCTAGATAAAAAAAAAAAAAGAATGATCCTATCTTATAGTCTATACTAACGTATTAAGAATTAAGATAAATGTTTGTTCAAGGAATCGAGAATAACTAGATTTTACAACGGTAAGTATGAGATAAATTAAGAATTAAATGATAAAAATAAATATAATTATAAATAAAAATTATTAAGTAAAATATATGTAATAATTCATTATGAGAAACAACATTTATAAGTTTAGTTTAAAAAATATATAATATATTTTTTATTATATTTTCATGAAAGAATTTTACTTCAATATAAATATTAAAGAATTTAAGTATAAAATAGTATAAATTTTTTTTTAAATAAATATTAAAAAAAATATTTATCTTTTAAATGTACAATTTAATCCAATAATTTTATTACAAAAATTTAATAAACTAATTTTATAGAATATTATATACAAATCATTTTAACTTATGTTTATGTAACCTAAAAAGAGTAAGTCAAGTGATAAGTCACTTTTATTTCATTAAAATAAACTTCAAAAAATAAGTTCTATAAACTATGCTTAAGCAATTACTTAGGTAATTAAATATAATTTATTTAAGGGCATAATATTTTTTTTCCATTTGACCTATAAGATTATTAACCTTCAGCACACAGGCAAAGTCATTCTCAAACGGCAAGTAAAGATTCCACTACTCAAGTAAGATGAACTCTTTATAATTGAAAAATTATTAAATTATTAATCAATAATAATATCTCTTTATTACCATAGTGAAGACGCATGTTTGAAAATAAAATTTGTAGCATTGATTAATTTTCTTTTCTGTCACGATTAAATTGAAATTAATATGACCAATAAAAACTTACCATAATTCTCACTAGGATAGATCAATATCAAATCATAATCATATATTAATATTAGGTCATTTGGTATCTAAGAGAGAATAAGAGAATTCAATATTTTTATCTAATTATTAGAGTGTTATTTTATATTTTTTATTAAAAATTATTTTATATTCATATAAAAAATTGTTTTTATTTTTTTAAACTATTTAATTGAATTATTTTATATTTTTTAAAATAAGAGTGTGAACCAAATTATAAGAATAAGAAGAATAATAATATTTATATAGAAAAGAATTGCTTCTCATTATCTCCACTTTTAATTCAAATTTGAATTTAATTAGAGATTTTCTTTAATTTACATAATTGACCAAATCACTCAAAATAAATTTCAAATATATCGGCTAAAATTAATTTCAAATCAAATTTGGATAAAATATAGATGATTGCAATGATTTATGGTTGTAACATAATTAATTATATGTCAATTCAAATAAGTATTACCACATAAAAATAATTTTGGTAAGAATTATACATGAATTACTGGTACTTACCAATTATACGAAAAAAAACAAAACAAAATAAAACAAAACATTATCTTCTTCAACGATGGTCTATAACAGCATCACTTTCATCAGACCAAACGGTGCCTCCACCTGCATGCACTAAGCAGAAATATCAAGAACAGGGACTTGTTGGTGGCATAATGGGTTCCCTGCATGTGGTAATGCTTCAACTTGTGACCTTCATAGTAGTTTTCTCAATAAATGGCCTTGTCTCACTCATTGATTTAATGTTCCTACCTTTGCCTCTGCTTACATCTTGACACTTGTCCAGAGTACTCATCTATTCCAAAATCCTCCAAAACCCATATCTGGTCTGACGCAATAGATATCACTCATCATTCCTCTTAACAAAGTTTCAATCTTTAACGATTTTATTCCCACAGCACATAAAACCCGTCTTTGCAGTAATGGTCGAACTTGAATGCTTCCATGTGGCGACGGTGGGAATCATAGGGGTGGTCTCCTCCAATGTCACCTAATGAGACAATGGGATACTGCATAAGCTTTTCGAGGAGAGGGGTTCTAAGAGTTGAGCAAGAGAGTTATTCGGAGACCCAAAAAGATAAGAATAAAAATAGAAGTACATTAATGTCAAACCTAGAGACAAACACTGTCCTGCATATTCCATTGATTTTTTTCAAAAAGAGAAGAATGATTATCGCAAGAGGAATTTTTTATGAACCCATAAAACAATTTTTCTATTTCTTATCTTAATTTTTTTTTGTTTTATGTTGAGGTGCAAATTGATTTTTTTTTAAATTTTATTATTTAATTTTCGTACATGTACCATATTAAATCATATGTGACAAAAAATTAACTATTCAATATGTCACATATCAATAAATTAAAGTATATAATTGTTAGTTGAAATAACACATGACAAATTTTAAGTCATATATTTTCTTTTTTATATTAATATTGATTGATTGATGATTCTTTTAATTGATAAAAACTTTATTTTTATTTTATTAAATTTTCATCAACAATTTAATTCATTACAAATCAAATTTTGTAATCATGAGACAAATTTTTGATAATAAAAGGATTAAATTAAGGCAAATTTTAATAATAAATAAATAAATAACAAAAATTAATATGTATGAGACTAAATTAACATATAAGTAAGAGATTAATATAATTTATTACCTTTCAACGTTGTCACGTCATGCTTCCATAGTTCCATATATGTAAAAAGACTAAGTAACTACAAAGAACTTGTAGCTCTCTCGCGTATTATAGGTGCCCCACTATGGATTTGGAAACTTTCTCATGGTACTTTTGACAATCCAAACATTATCCTTTCATATACTTGCCGACTCTGCAACAGGCCAACAGTCAAGCCACTAAAATTCTAAAAGTAAATAATGAAGGATTTGAATAGTTTAGACGGTTCAAAACTACAAAATATTTGTGCTGCCATTATGCCCCAAAAAAAAGGGGGGGGGGGGGGGGGGGGGAGGTCAGCTGGCTAAGCATCTAGCATCCTAACACTTCGGTTCATAGAATATGGGGCTGGATCCAAAAAGACTCCGCAGTCACTTTCTCTCATATCTACAGGGAGGGAAACATGGGCACTGATTGGCTCGCCAGCAATAGTCTTCAACAGGAAAATGATTCACATATTTGGGAAGTTCCCCCTCCTGTCTTGAGCTTTGTTACTTGCTGATTGTTCAGGTCTTCAGGGGTTTCTTATGCCTAGCAGAGTTTCTGTAGTTGCTTAGTGTTCTTTTTTGGGCCTTAGACCCGTTGATGCACCAAAAGAAAAAACTGCAACAGCCCAACACATTATGATAGACTGGACCATAGTTCTTTTTCGCTGAGGACCATTGTCGTGACGATAAATTCTCAAGTGAATAAATTTATCATATTATTTTTTATAATAATAATATTCTTATTAGCATACACATCTTTTTATATCATTTTTATTATTATTTATTAACTTATTTTTTATTATTTTTTTCATTTAATTACATCCACTCAAAAAAGACACATAAATACTAATTTAAATACAAAATATATGTGCCTAAAATCATTTTGTATTTTTTAAACTGGCACAGGACTGGCCATATTTTTGTAAGATATATACCTTTTTACACTTCTCTGGGAAAATTCTAAAAATATTTAGAATTTTTTCTCCTCAATCCCACAGGCTTAATAAAAGGTGTCATAATATCTATATCTCGTAAAAAATGTAAATTATCAGACTAGTTTTCTTTTTAAATACTCAAATTATTATTTAATATCAATGTTAAAAATATTGAAAAAATTATTCTAATTTTATAATTGTAATTAGCAACATTGATAGGTGATGATCCACTAAGTTTAAACTTCTGGGACGAATGGCTACATTGTCTCTTTTTTGGGGTTTTGATCCAACGAATTGCGTTATGAAAAAAGGCATCCAATAGACCTTTAATTTAATAACAACCATAAACAATTTTCTGGGGCCAAAAATGAGTTTGTGTAAATTTTCAACACAATATCAGTTCAAAGATCTGGTTATGCCAAAAATCAAATGAAAAAGCATATAAACAATGGAGAATAGTCTAACAGATAGCTGAAAACAGAAATTTTCCCACATTGCAACACAGTAGTTACACAAAAGTACAATACCACTACCAATTACACAATACATATAATTGCTCCTATTCCAAAACACCACCAACAACCCAATCCTTGCCATTTTTTTCTTTGACTTTGCATTATAGATTTTCCTCACCCATGGATTAAACTAAAAAGTCAAAACAAATTCATTAGGTTCAAAATAGAATGATATCCTATTTGAAATAATTATAAATTTTGCATTCTTCCTTTTGGTTTGTTTTTAAGTTGAAAGAGGTCCCAGACACATATTTTGATTCCATAGCAGTAACGGCTTTCTACCAGAGTGTCTTTGTTTTAGAATCTTTCGCGAGATCACATGGTTTTTTCTTTAACAAAAATATAAGTATTCGATTTAGAACTCCACGAGTCTCCCATAATAGAAAGACAACTGGATTTTACGCTATCTAGTTTACCACCCCTTTCAATTGCAATATATTACGCCGAATCGCTGGTTTCGTGATTTCTAATGTTATTTTTCGCGTTAAATTTGATAGAATGACGTTTCGTGGGATCTTTTCATAATCAACAACTTTCCTCCCGATGAAGTCACGCCCAGAAGATAAGAATGTTGAACTTGAGCTTGATAAAGAAAAATTCAAACCAGATCGAGAAATCTAAGAATGGAGAAATTAAAGAACTAGAGGGGATGATGTTTGATTGGAAAAGAGATTTGATTACGTTAAATTTGAGAAAAAGGTTTTGCTATTTTAAAAAGAACATCAAAAAAAGTGTTGATGGAAAGAAATTTTTACTATATTGGCTCGATCCGTGTAAGTGCGTTTGGATGAAGGCAAGTTTTGAAGCCAAATCCAACCACCAAAACACGGTCGATTGATTTCAATGTACGGTTCAGATGGAAGGTGAGATTACTAGTGTTTTCGATAATCATGAAATGAGTCATTCAATAATTTTTTAGATAGCGCCGTTTTGAAAAAAGAGTCTCTGGTTTTGAAAAGAGGCGAGATTTGATCGTTTTGGGTGATTCATGTCGCGTGCAAATAAAAATTTTTCGGTCATTTGTTGTTGAACGAGGATTGCAATTTATTTGTTTAAGACTTTAAACTTGAGAAAGCTATATCTCTTATTAAGGTTAAGGTCTGTAAATGTTTAGAATATTTTCATCGAATAAAATCTTGAATAGTAGCTTTTATTATATGATGGATTTGGATGAAAATGTCGATTAAGAAATTTTTTTGGGTAAGATTTAAAATAGATCACATATGAATATTTTGGTGAACTGACGTTTTTAATTATTTGACAAACAAATATGATTATCATTTTTTTTATAAATCAATCATCATGACAATATATTAATAGGTTATGCTACCTTTTATTGTCAAATTTGAAATATTTTTCATGGTTGTTTAAGACATGGTATGCATGTATGTGAAGGAAAAAGAAAGGAAGGGATCAAGATAAAAACAAATAATTTGTTTTTTTCCCAAAAGCAATAGTCATCAGTTGAAGTGTTATGGCATATAATGAAGAAAGTTTTAAAGATAGGGGATATTCTAACTATGAGTCAAAATCGATTTTGCATAATGTTGTGTATGATTCTTTTAGTAAAAAGATTTTATGGAAATGAAAAAATGATTGTAGATTACAATCTTCAGGACAATGAATTGGTTGAATGGGCTTTATAATGAGTTAATTAAAAAGAATGTGAAGGACACAGTTTTTATTGGGATGTCTACAACAAAAGAAAAAGCATGAATGCATTTTTGATGGATATGGAACTCGAAGACAACCTTGAAGCAATTTATGGAACAATATGACAATGTTCTAAGGGATAAGATTTAAAAAAGTGCTTCAAATTTCAATTCCTTACATTAATTTTGTCATTCTATTTCGAGTCAATTACAAAAATTTTACCAATGCAAAATTCAAAGAGTTCCAAGAAAGAAAGGTGGCTTGAAGGATGTATTGTAATGCTTATGAGGCAAGAAGGATCAATTTTAATTTTTTCCTCCCTTTTTGAAAAGAAAAAGTCAAGGATAGAATGAAATACATAGTAGGTTGTGTATTTCAATGAAGAAGATTTCAAGTGAAATGTGCATGTCATTTGTTGAGTTTAGAGATATTTTGTGTCGACACATCCTTTTTGCTTAATCATGTAAGAAGAAAAAAAAAAAGTGCCTTCTAAATATGTGTTCTCTCTTGGAGGAAGGATTTGAAACGAAGGCACACATTAGTGAAAAGCTTTTATAATAATTACACCGCTAATATTGAAACTCTCTCGACTTGATAAGGTGTGCAATGCCTTTATGAAGTTGCATATTTGAAAGGAGTAAATAGTGATGGTGATGTTACCCCTTTTGATGAAATGGATTGATCACTTGAAAGTTGAGTTAAGTTGCCAAGAGATATCTAATCATTGTAGTGCAACATGTCCAATCATATCAAACATCTCAATGATTTCTCAAGAGCGGACCAAGGTGCTTGATCCTTTAGTAGTTCGTAGTAAAGGCGTCCCCCATCAAAACGAAAGGAATCTAAAGTTGATCAAATTGTGAAGAAGTTAAGAAAAAGAAAAGAAGAATGTAGCAAGAAAGGCAAACAATGTGAGAAGAAATAACCGAAATAGAAGGTAATACCCAAATATCAATTATATTTTATATATCTAAACAAGTATGCATTTGAAAAAAATTTTTTTTTTGTAGGTACAATACCAATATCAAGGACCGAGCATGCCTCACAAGATGAATTGTCATTACCTAGTGGTGAAATTTCTAAGTAGTTGAACTCAAAATGGTTGTGCTCAATATGTATCAATTGCAACTTTTGGTGGTGTCATTTAAGAATAGGGTGTCATCTAAGTAGTTGAATTATAAGAAGAATGTACAAGAAGTCTTGGTAAAGGGATGAAAGGACTTGGGTCCTGGCTTTGATCATACCTAATGAAATGTAAAGTGAATTGCTATTTTTTGGGTTTGTTAAAGAGAACTTCAAAGTCCAAGTATACAACAATTGTAATTGGTCAAGTAAGAGATCAATGAAGTTATGAAATTTTATATCATGGTGTTCAATTTTATATTTCTATTTTGCTTTGCTACACCGACCTAATAACAAATTCCCACAAAAGGGACACATGGTGGCACTTACACATTTTAGATGATTGTCTAAAAGCAAGGGAAAAGTTGAGTTTTAGGATGATTTAAGCATGGTTTAGCAAAGGAAAAAGATTATATGATTTAGGGTCATGAATTTATTCTAGCTATATGATTTAGAAGTTACATTTATAAACTATATTCACTTAATTTTAAATCTTGTTACAAGGATAAAAAGAGATCAAGTAGGATATGCATTATCAAAATGGTCATTTTATAACTGGAATAGATTATGCATCTAAAAAATGTCATGTGTGAACAAATGCTAATTTCAATAGACAAAGCAAGGTACATGTCATTCCTATTACAAAAAATCCCATGGTGGCTGCAAAATTCCATTACAAACCAACATTTCTTCCAAATACAACATAAGCCCCACATAATGGTCAAAATCATCCTACATGGTTAACACAAAATCCTATTACAAAAAGACACTACTTCCAAATACAAACCAATCTTGTATCAAAACCATCCTCTAACATGATGTAAGTCTTTTCTTCCATTTGTTTGATTTTATGTGACGTAATCAATACTTATTTGACTCACCACATTCTTTAGCTTAACCATCCTAGTCTTCCAATATGGATAAAGGGTCGTCCCAGTGATTGCTCCAAAGAACTACACTATTTTTCTCGCATCAAACAGAATAAATGTGATGCAACTATTGTGTGAATACTATAATAAGTGATTGCTTCGCAATATTTTGTACAGTTAATTGATTAGACAAAGTTTTTTGCAGATATCTCTATGTCCATTTTGGATGATATCAAAGCTTATTCAAAATAGTGTAGAATAACAAATGAGATTTGGCCAACAAACAAATATATAAGTCCTCACAAGGATGAGAACATGCTAAAATTTGGCATAAAAATTCAAGTTAGTCCTCATAAGCATGTTGCCATGCATTCAAAATCAACAATGAAGCTCTACCTCCCCAAAAGAATGATTGAGATTGTTGTTGGAACAAAGATATCACGTACACCTTTGTAGGAAATCAAGTTCCACATATTTTGCATAGCATGTATTATTTCAATAGAAGTGTTTGGAATTCATAACCAATTTAGCTATGAGTAACAACTACAATCATATATGTCTTGTTTTGCTAGTGTAATAGCTTTATTTTTTTAATTTGAAAACTATAAATATTTGCTATAACGAATGAAAGATTAAATAAAGGGGAAGAAAAAAATTGGGAAATTTTTGACTAAAGTAATTCAGGAAACAAAAATAATTACTATATTCATGAAGTTAAATGATGAAAATTTTCCTTGATCTTACTATATTTTGGTTTGAAAATACAATACTCTCATTTGCTTGTTGAACAACTAAAAATGACACAAAATGATTATTTTTGTTAACCATTGAATGATTGAAAATGTATTAAGTCATTTGAGTCAAGCACAATTATAAAGAAATTATTCACTAATTAAATCAAGAAAGACCAGGATGTTACAAGTAAACAATAGACTTTCCAATCATCGCACAAATAAATCATCTATGACCACAAAGTTACAATATTATTATAGCAACCAATCATCAAATATTATTACCTTGAGTTGAAAATTCTTCATAATCTCAATTGTTTAGCGAATATTTTCTCATAAAAAAACGATTTTAGTGATGGATCCCCATTATAATAAAACATCTAATTGGGAGAATCTTTCAAGAATCAGCATTATTATATGGTTTAGGTTGAAAATAAAGATGGACATAGTTTAGAAATTCATGAGAAACAATTTTCTAAGAATTGATTGTGAAAAGAAAATTGTTTGGATATTGTAGTAAGCGTAAAAATCACTTTTAAAGTGTAAAATTGCTAAAAACATATACATAAATTATTCAGGAGCCCACTTGATATAATTGATATATGGGATATTTTTTTAGAGAAAAAAAAGTGGGCGTTACCATGAGTTGATTTTGATTTGGAGAAACTACATAATGTCACTCCTACTCAATTATTGTTAATTTTCCAAAATTGCTTGTTAAAAGACATTAGCTAAACATGTTTTGGACCATGGAGCCTCTAAAATAACTAAACAGGCTCAAATGTTTCAAGTTTCTTCCTCAAGCTCATCATCAACCAGAGAAAAATGAAAAATAATGAATTTATTTTGTGAAAATGCTAGTCCTCAAAAAACCTGGATCTCTTGAGGCAATTCTCTATAATGATTTAGCTTGTTTCTCATGACCCTCAACAAGTCTCGAACACTATCAAATTTATATCTCCTGTAATGACCAATGTTAGTAATGAAAGCTGGTTCCATCTTTTCATCCCATTTTGCACCTAAAGCTACTGGAGCAATGCTTTCTAATGCCTTCAAAAGATCAAATCCAATCTCTATCTTCAAGTTCCACCCTATCACTAGCGTCGCGAAGAAATGAAAGTCTCATCTCAAAAAAAAGAGGATGGTGCAATACTTCAATCGCCTTTGGTCTCGTAATATTATTTCATGTTTATTCATCAGTTGATAATATAAGCATGGGTTAAGAAGAATATAATAGTTGAGAAATAGCACAATTTGATTCTTCTCATTGAATGACAAACAATATATAACAATTGAATACCATACAACAAAGTCCAAAAGAAGAACTCAACTATATAGCATCAAAATTTGATTCTTCTCACTCATTCAGAATTTCATCAAACAGATTTTGTCCAATCAAAGCAAGTATACATTATTGATATTATGAAACAGAACAACTATCTAACATCATCACAAGAACTATCATAACAACAATTACATAATTTGGCCATAGTTTACAATAAAGATCAATGACATATCGTCTACTTCCCAAACCGAAAGTTTACACGAAGAACAAAAGGGAAAAACCGAGTTAGTCCCTGGTGAGGTGATACATGTTGCTTCAATGGAGTTGGTAATCCAACCTATGATTCAAATCATATAATGCAAAATGCAAAGAATATGGCTCGAAGCAGTAACAAGAAATGTGAAGTGACCCTCGCTTTGTTGGCATAGGTGAAAACGGTGGATGAAGGTCGAACTGGCGTGGCATGAAGACGCACTTCAATCCATCTCTCTTGGGTGCTCTGTGAAAGATATTACCAATAACGGTTGTGTTTTCATTTTTGAATTTAATAGATTCTTGACAACGACATTACTCAATTTAAACAAAGTTGTACCAAAGTCTTCATCTAAGAATCTTTCACTAACTTCCCATAATCAAGGTGCATTATGGGTAATATTTGTTCTCGAAAGTGAAAGGTTTGAGTTTCTTAATCGGAGAATGAGAAGGGATCGCAAAAAAAGAGGAAAAATATAACCACGTGTATCGAGTTCCAAAAGTCGGGTTACATTTTTGGTGCTACAGCATTTCTCTTTTATAATAATTCATATCACATTGCACATGTTAAATAATATTTAAATATCTATAATATCCAAGTAAAGAAACCTAATTATTCCTTATCTTACATCTTTAAAAAAATATATAAAATTATTTATATTCTTTTTAAAAGATATGATTAAATAAAAAAATAATATATATACCATGATTAAAAACCTCCTAAAACTTATAAGAATTAAATGATTTCATACCATGACACCCAAATCACCACGCTTTGTTATCCCCTTGAATGGAAAACTAAAAATATGTAGAAGAATCTCTCCTCTCCCACAGGCTTAATACACCAATTTGTCTACCTGTACTTTTGGGCGTACCGTATGCTGCAAATTTCGCTCAGACTAGTTTGCGGTTACGACCTTCCATAATAGGTCAATGTTTGAAATTTGAAAACGTTGCGTTCTAGTCTACACTTGTAATTAGCAACATTGATAGGTGATGATCCACTAAGTTCTAAACTTCTGGGACGAATGGCTGTCAAATTTTTACAAAGGGGGTTTTGATCCAACGAATTGCGTTATGAAAAAAGGCATCCAATAGACCTTTAATTTAATAACAACCATAAACAATTTTCTTGAATAAAGATGTGTGTAATTTTCAACACAAAATCAATTCAAAGATCTTTCTCAAAAATCAAATGTAAAAAATAAACAATGGAGAATCGTCTAAATAAATGAAAACAGAAGGATGTTCCCACATTAACACAGTAGTACACTTAACAATGATACCAATTACACAATACATATAATTGCACCTATTTATATACACCAGACAAAAGTCCTTGAGAAATTTCTGAAACAAATCTCATGGAAACTGAAAAAGCAACAAATAAAAGAGAATGTAAACCCTAGCCCCCAAATCCATAGAGGGTCCTTCCCTGCCTCTTGAGAGCATACACCACATCCATAGCAGTAACGGTTTTCCGCCGAGCGTGCTCCGTGTAAGTAACAGCGTCGCGAATCACATTCTCTAGAAAGATCTTAAGAACTCCACGAGTCTCCTCATAGATAAGACCACTGATACGCTTCACGCCACCCCTGCGAGGCATAGAATAATCGCTTGTTTTTGATTCCCTGAATGTTATGCAGCATTCCTACTTTCTATATTTTTAATTTTTCCAAATCCCTTTCCACGATTACATGTTATTTTCAAAATATTCAAACCAGTCGCAATCTATTAGAATGGGAGAAATATCCTATAGGTATTTTAGTTTTTGGAAGATATCTTTTAGGTAAATTGGAATTGGGCCATTGATCGATCCGTGTAATGCCCCAAATGAGGCGTTTCGGACGGTCGATTGATTTCAATGTACGGTTCAGATGGAAGATGAGACTGCATGTGGATCGATGACGTGGATGAGGTCATTCAATAATATTTTAGATAGCGCCGTTTTGAAAAAGTGCCTCCTGGGTTTGGCGGATTTCATCGTTTTGGGTGATTCATGCCGCGAATTAATGAGTGCTAAGTGCATTGCAATATTGTTTAAACTTTAAACTTGAAAGCTATTTGCTTATTGCGACTTTTTTTTTATAACTTTACTAAAATCTTGAATAAGTTTTATTTGTTTCCTATTATCATAATTTACAGCAAAATTTTGAAATAGATCACTATAACATTAGCATCTATGGCATATTGATAACATTGTGGTAAATAAGTCGATGATATGTTGATTGATATTATGCTACCTCTATCATGCCAATTTGTTTGGTTGTATGCATCTATGAGAAGGAAAAGAAAGGAAGGGACATGGTATTTTAAACTATAATTTGTTTTATATACACAAAAGCAATAGACAGGAAGGTTATGCTTGAAAGTTTTAAAGATAATTAAAGAAAGTGATTGATCATATAATGGAATGTAAATACATTGAATGAAATAGAATAGAACATATTCTTTATTGCAAACCTTCAGTTAGTTAGAGAGATACCAATGGCATTTAAGTCATTCATTTTTAATCTTTAAATTAAGAAGACAAAAATTTGAAGCATTTGAGATCGATCTCATTGACCTCATTTATCTTCTATTCTCTCAAATACATCCAAAGTTTTAGTCACATTTTAATTGGCATCTTCCTAAGCAGATGTCAAGGCTAAAAGTATACATTCTATTTCTTTTCATCGATGAAATCAAACAAAAGAAAAGAAACATTTCTTTTTTTTTCATTGAGTAATACCGAACAAGTAGGTAATGATTTCTCAACTTCTCCCTTCTTTTCTTGTATTTTCTTTTTTATCATATTTTTTTTCTTTTCTCTCTATGATACCAAACAGACCATTAATCAAGTCAATAGTATACTTAAGGACCGTTAAAGTTATGTGGATATATATAAAATTTTCATTTGACAATAAAATTTCTTAATTTAATTATTTCAAGTATTTTGAAATAGTTATGACAGTTAAGCATATTGGCTCATGCCTAATTCCAACTATAGTACACTTACCTTACGTAAAATATGGGTACTATATGTAATGTATGAGTACCATATCGATTTTTTATTACATTTTTGCTTCAATTTAAAAATAATTTTTTTTATTAAATAAATATTACATTTAAAGTCCCTCAAAGTTATATAGATATATATATAAGATTTTCATTTGACAATGAAATTTCTTAATTTTATTATTTTAAATATTTTAAAGTAATTATAACAATCATGTGTAATTTAACTCATGTAAAAATACAAGTAAAATACGCATACCTAACAAATGACACATGTACTTTATGCAATGTACAGGTACCATATCAAATCTTTCCTACATTTTTGCTTCAATTAGAAAATATTCTTAATTTAGTTCATACTACACTTAATCACTGTCAAAAATAATGTGGATATATATAAAATTTTTATTTGACAATGAAATTTCTTAATTTCATTATTTAAAGCATTTTAAAGTAATTATGAAAATTATGTATAATTTGGCTCATGCCTAATTCCAATTAATGTGTATGTTCCATACATAAGATATGAGTACTTTATGTAATGTATGGGTACCATATCAATTTTTTGCTATCTTTTCTCTTCAATTTGAAAATATTTTTTATCAAATCAAGATTACACTTAAGGACTATCAAAGTTATGTGGATATATTTAAACTTTTCATTTAACAATGAAATTTATTAATTTTAATTTTTTAATTATTTTATAATAATTATGATAATCGTGTATAATATGACTCATACCTAATTATAAATAAAGTATGCATATCATACGTAAGATATGGACACTTTATGTACAATAGATAAAGTAGGCGTACTTTACTTGTAATTAGACATGTGTTAATACATGAATCTATAATAAATTAAGAAATCAAATACATTATTAATGGTGTACATTAGATGGGTTGTGATGTGTTTGGCTTAACCCGAACCCAGTTTAATATTTTAATTGGGTCAATTTCTTATACCCTGAACTTGATCTGCCAACTATGGCTCAATAAATGATCATGCTTAAATTGGGTCAACCTAATATATAGACATAATATATAAATTTAAATATTATACAAGTTTAAGTTATAAAATTATGAAAGTAAAAAATTAAAATTAAGGTATATTTTATAATATATATTTTAAAACAAATAATATCAATATAAATATATTATCATATTATGTAAAAATTATTAATTTAAGTAAAAAGTTTTATTATTTATAATTAATTATAAAAAAATATAAATTTTAAAATAATTTGAGACACTAAATTGGTTTAAAATAACCGATAAAACTTGAACGAAAAAAACACACTAAATCTAATTTATAAAATTTAAATTCATCCTAATTAGTTTTAGATCGAACCGAATCAATAAGACAGATCGAGTGTTAAATATCTATGTACATTACAAACTAAGGACCGTCAAAGTTATGTGGATATACATACAATCAAAGTTATGTAGGTGATATATCTAAAATTTTCATTTGGCAATGAAATTTCTGAATTTCATTCTTTCAAGTATTAAAAAGTAATCATGATATCATAATCATATATAATTTGGTTCATGCCTAATTCAAAGTGAAGTACGTGTACCTTACGTAATATATGAGTACTTATATAATGTACAAATATCATATTGATATTTTGCTACTTTTTGTTTCAATTTAAAAATATACGTAATCAAGTTAATATTACACTTAAGGACTGTTAAACTAATGTGAATATATATTAAATTTTCATTTGACAATGAACTTTCTTAATTTCCTTATTTCCAATATTTTAAAATAATTATGACAATCATATATAATTCAGTTCATACTTAATTCCAACTAAAGTATGCATATCTTACATAAGATATATTACTTTATATAATGTATGAGTACTATATTGATATTGTGCTATCTTTTTGCTTCAATTTGAAAATATTTTTTTATCAAGTCAACATTACACTTAAAGAATGTCAAAGTTATGTGGATATATCTAAAATTTTCACCTCACAATGAAAGTTATTAATTTTATTATTTTTCAAGTATTTTATAGTAATTATGATAATAATGTATAATGTGATACATGTCTAATTACAAGTAAAGTATGCCTACCACAAGTAAGATGTAGACACCTTATGTACATTAGATAAAGTACGCATACTTTGCTTATAATTAGACATGAGCCAATACATTAAATGTATAATAAATTAATAAATCAAGTACATTACAATTAAGGACCGTCAAAGTTATGTGGATATACCGTCAAAATTATGTAGATATATATAAAATTTTCATTTGTCAATGAAATTTCTCAATTTCATTCTTTGAAGTATTAAAATGTAATTATAATATGACAATCATGTATACTTTGATTCATGCCTAATTCCAAGTGAAGTATGCATATGTTACCTAAGATATGAGTACCTTATATAATGTACAGGTACCATATTTATATTTTGTTACCTTTTTCGCTTCAATTTGAAAATATACTTAATCAAGTAATCATTATACTTAAGGATTGTCAAAGTAATGTGGATATATATATATATATATATATATATATATTAAATTTTCATTTGACAATGAAATTTATTAATTTCCTAATTTCTAGTATTTTAAAGAAATTATGATAATCGTATATAATTTAGTTTGTGCCTAATTCCAACTAAAGTATGTGTACCTTACGTAAGATATAGTACTTTATGTAATGTATGGATACCATTTCGATATTCTGCTATCTTTTTGCTTCAATTTGAAAATATTTTTTTATCGAGTCAATATTACACTTAAGGTTTGTCAAAGTTATGTGGATACATCTACATTACTAAAAAATTTCAATTAAGAGACAAAATTTAAAGATAAAAAAAGAGATGAATTTGATGATTTAGAGAGAAAAAATAAATTTCACAACTTAGAGATAAAATTTAGAGACATAATTTACCTGTCTCATATTTTGTCTCTAATTGCATATTTATTTAATCAATTTAGCGTTTTAAAAAATCAAAATATTTAGAGACAAAATTTATTCGTGTGATTTTTATTATCTCTAATTGTGTTTCTATTTGGTTAATTTAACGTTTTAAAAAGTCAATATATTAAAGACATAATTAAAATGTCTCTAAATAATTTATATAATTTTAAAATTTAAAAATTAATAAAATAAATTATTTTATTTTATTTCTAAAATATAGAAATAGAATATTTCCGAGTTTAATCGATAAACTTTTTTAATAAAATGTTATCAAACTATTTAAGATAAAATTTTAATATTAAAAAGTTTAGAGACAGACTATTATCCGTTTCTAAATCTATAGAAGTTTTAAAAAAAAATGAAAAAGGTGTGTGTGGGAATAAACGTTTCTTTAAGACTTTTCAGGATCATATCAACTAAAGTTGGTAAAACGGGTTCAATCCGTTAGGTTAACTTGCTAACCTGCCATTTTTTGCGGGTTGGGTTCAATTATTCTTTTTTCAACTCGCATAATGGTATAATATTTGGCTGTCAGTTGACTATTTTCTTTAAAAAAAAAATGACAAGTGATATTATAAATAAAAAGTTCTTTGATATTATATAATTTTATGAATATTTAATTAGGCGATTTTAAAAATCATTTTTTAAATAAGAAGTTTGTAATTTTTTATCATTATTGTTTATTATTTTTTTAATTTTTTTATAGTAATTTTTGATTTTTTATATATATATTTTTATTTTTAGTTATGATTCTGGTTAATTTGAAAAATGGAATTCGTTTATTTTTACTCATTTTATTTTTTATGTGAACTAATCAACTCACCTTCAAGCGAGATGGGTTGACTTTTTCAACTCATTTCTTAAAACGGGCCAACCCACCCCATCTCGTATTTCAAAGAAGTTTAGACATTACATGTTTACCAACTCTAAATTATTGACTTAGTTTTCTTTCATCTTTTATGAACCATTACTTGTGAGTTGTTGGTCGTAATGTTGCTTTTAATTTGCTTGATGAAATGCTACTAGTTTCCTTTAAAGCAGACTTGACATTTGATAATCATTGTTAGACCATCAGGACACATAGGAATTATCTAGATCATATTGGTCTCTTGCAGCTTATTTATTGTTTGTGAAGAAGGAATGGTATAATATTGATCTTTATTTGTGAATGACACCTTATTTTATTAGTTGGTTACTCTACTTTTGGTCCTATGAAATAGGACAACTCAATTCTTTTATTGATTGTAAACATTATCAAATTTCTTTGATTTAAAATATTGCATATCTTCTAAATTTTAAGTTGTGATTCTCATTGATTTGAAAAATGGAATTTGAAAATGAAGCATTGTAAGTTAAAATTGATGAGCAGATGAACTGAAATTTGTATTGCTTAAAACTTTTGCTTAGAAGTTGAGTATAACTACATGTTTAAAACTTTTCTTTTTCTTTATTTCTTTAGTTAGATATGATCTGTTTTTTCACTTAAAACTCTAAAAACCCCAATTTTCTCTAAAAACTCCAATTTTCACATTCCCTCCCTAATAATAAAAAATTTCAATTTCATATTCCCTCTTATGTGATGTAAAATTGTGAATAACACACTCAACAAAAAAACCCAAAAACCCTTTGTCAATGGCGCAGTCAACCAAGTAACCCAAAATCCCTCCCCTCTCTCACCCTCCCCCTCTCTCGCTCCTCCCCTCCTATCGTCGTACACTAACTCCTCTCAATTCCATATCTGATCACATGTTTCTTTTGTCTTCATTCTCTTTACCATACGCTATTACTGCCCATCACCCGTTCCTGCAACACTCAAGCCCTTCAAGCACCACACCATCCTCCACACAGACATGAAATCCACCCATGCTCTTCTCCACCCACACACTATCAACCTAGAATAAAATGGAAAATACTTTCCAATAGATAACAACATGCCTAACACCATATCAGAAGATAACCTGCAAAACATGGCTAACATCCATTATGGTGATTATTGGCTCACCAAAAAAATTAACATCAACTATTAGTTTATTAATTGTTTTTCAAAATCATATAATAACATTTTTTTGAGTACTTTATAATAGCAATTTTTTTGTTATTAATAATTTTTCACTGTATTTTACTTTGTCAAAGAAATATTTTAACAACCAAGAAGATTTTAAAATTTTAAAAATAGTAACTATATTTGAATATAGTGCAATTGTTAAAGTAATTCTAAACTTTTTGATAAATGTTAAATATTTTTTTCTTTTAAAATAACGATTTTGAAGATTTAAATTCATGATATTATAAATATAATTTGTTTTAAGTTATAATTTACTTTCACTGTAATTAATCACTAATAAATAATTTAATAATTATGTGATATATTAAATATATACATAATCAATATAAATATAATTAGTGAATAATTTAAAATAAATATGTAAAAGATGATTTAATTTATATTTATACAATGATAGAAAAAAATATATTTGTGAGAACGCACAAGTAAAATTATTAGTAATTGAATAAAGAAAGAAACCCTAATCTGAATCCCAAATTCTCAATCATCTTCAACCTCTTGTACCGCTCTCCCCTGCTTCCTTTCCCATTCGATTCTCACTGAGCCGCCGCCGCCCGTGCGTCCGCGACCACGCCAGTGACGCCACGACCACGCTCCTGCGACGGTGCTACGAGCCAACGACGACCACGCTGCTGCTGTGCTGCGGTTCCAACGGTGCGACCAGTCCACCACCACGCCTAACAACAAAGAGAAAGAAGAGGGAAGCAAAGAAAAGGGTTTTTTCCTGAAAGAAGCAAGGGTTACGAAAATTTCTGAGAAAAGGAAGAAGAAGGAGTTTGAGAAGAGGGGAATCAAGTGTCTGTGAAACCAAGAGTTGAAGGAAAGATGGGATTTTCGGTTCTGGCAAAGTGAGGGAGTCACTTCTGATCTTGAGATCCAAAGGTATTCAGGTTCGTGGAAATGGAGTGATAAGGTTGTCCTTATAGTCCTGATTCCAACTTTAGAGGTAATTTGTATTTTTATTAAAGATGTAATCTAATTCTAGTTGAGGATAGTGAGTTGAGTTGAAATTCTTGGAAACAATGATAGATGTTCTCTTGCCATATGGATTGCACAGAATCTGTTTGATGAATTTTCTGAACAAGTGAGAGGAATTGATTTTGATGTTTGTTACTTAGTTTTTCTTCTTCTTGTTGAACTTGGTTATATGGTATTCGGTTATTATATGTGGTCTGTTGAAAAATTGAAACCATGGTATTTTAGTGTAGTGGGTAAATGTATTTTCAAAATTGGAAAAATTGGTGTGACCAGGGAATTATGCGGTTTGATTATCGGAAATTGTTCTTGGCTCATGAGGTTTCACTATGAATGGGAATGTTTTTAGTGTGTCTCTGTTTTGGGGAATTGGTTGCATGATTTCCAAATCTGTTCATGATAATGGTTTGTGCTCATTAATATGTGATTTCCATGTTATGATCTGTTTTTAACTACTTTGAGTGTACTGTGGTTTGGGTGTATGGATGAATGTCAGTGTGATTGGAGTCATCTGCTTGTCTGATTAGTCAGGGGAATTTCTTTTGCTATATTGAAATGAGAATTAAGAGATTAAGTCATGGTCTGATTTTGGTTGATGATAAGTTGTTGGGGAAAATAGGATATAGATGGGTTCCTGATATTTAATTGGTTGATTCTGTTC
This sequence comes from Ormosia semicastrata, assembly GCA_029884595.1. Classification (NCBI taxonomy): domain Eukaryota; kingdom Viridiplantae; phylum Streptophyta; class Magnoliopsida; order Fabales; family Fabaceae; genus Ormosia; species Ormosia semicastrata. The sequence continues at coordinate 14,013,281 of JAQQTO010000041.1, forward strand.
CTAATGTGAAGCTTCGATAGTTTCTCTCAGCGAATATGTGCAAATTCTAGATTTGCCTTGTGTTTATGTAGTCTCAAAACATCCTGGATTTTCCATGATTAATATGAATGCTTGGATTGATTTTTTCTTTTTGCATGAAATTACACTTGAACCATAGAGCAAGTTCTAGAGTTTTAAATTTTCTGGTCTGCTCTTTCAGTCCTTTGTGATGAATTGGTTTATCTTTACATTTTGCAAATTCTGAAAATAAGAAAGAAAAAGTACAAGAAGTGAAAATCCTTGATGAGTGGCAGCATTTGATACTTAGGGAGGTCTGTGATTAAGTTTTTGTTACCTGTTCACTAGTAGTATGCATTGGACTCACTGCTGGGTTTGCGTGATTAGAAAAGTAACGAATTCTGTTTCTGATTGGTGCATTGCATGTTTGGTCCTTGAAACAGTCAATATCAGCAGGATCTAATATGAATATAAATTTAGCAGACTGGGTTCATACTTGGTTCTGTTTTTATGTGAAATCTCATTTGGTTCCTTTGCTTAAGTTTTTTTTCAAATTTTAGTGCTCCTTAGGCTTATGTGAGTTTAAATGACATAGTGAGTTCGAATGACAAGGTGGATACATACCTACGATTTTTAATATACTGAAATCATGGACTAGTCTAAGAAATTTCTAGCCTCTGTTTTTTTATGTTGTGATGCTAGTTCAACCAATATGTCTTGTGTTGTCTTAAAACTTGAATCACATAACTTACTTGAGTCCAAGTCAGGTAATTGGGATATTGTGTTCCGGTTTGTGTCATGCAAATTAATGAGGTTGATTGCTGGTTTAGCTGCTTAGCTTTCTTTTTGGTTTAAAATCACTACTATGAAAAAAAATGTGTGCTTGCAACATGCAAACAGTAAAGAGCATCTGTAATTAGAGAATGCAGGGTGATTTTTTATGGTGTGTTGTGAGTTAGTATGGGCGTCCACAGATTATTGGTTAAAAAAAATGATGAACTCTTGCTTAGCTTTTGATTGTGTGTTGTTGCCCCTATTAATTGTTAGTTGCTGGTACTTTTTTTCTTTCTTGTTTTATTTGTAAATAAGCTCCTGTTTTTAACATGATTATGTCAGTCTTTGTTAAGTTCTTGATTGCTAAGTCATTATGCCACTTTCAGTGTTCTTTGTATGTCACTTGTTACTTCTGTACTTAGCTGATTGGCTGTTTGAGGTAGTATTTGAATTGTTTAGCTAGGCTAGATGCCTCATGTTAAAAAGGGAAACTCATTTTTATATACTGGCTTTGTATAAAACACCCCTGTTTTTTATGTTCGTTTATAGTTTGAGTTAGACATATGGTTTTCTTTTCTGGGTGTTGTTTGCTTTGTTGAGGTCCTAAGCCCTAGGGCTTTCAACTACAAAAGTCCTAGAATTAAGCTTTCATCAAGCAAGGGTCATGGATTGTGCCCATTAATGTTTGATTGCCATGTGGTGGTTTATTCCTAATTATTTAGAGTGCATTGTGGTCCTATTAGCTAGATAAATGTAATGTGACTGAATTTACTAACTTTTAAAAAAAAAAATCAATTGTGTGAAATTCCTCTTTTGAAATGTGAATTGTGAACTTAAGCTGGTTTAGCAAGGTTTGTTTGGCCCTAGCTAAACTCCAGAGGTGATAATTTCATGAGGTGCTTGGTGTGATGATTTTATTGCTTGGCCAAATAATGCTGACTTGGATGCATGTATATTGTTTGATAGAATTTCAATTTACTAGTTAACTAGCCCTAAACACATGCACGGTTTGTACATGCTGGAAAATGATAAATAACTTGATTAGATGGTTTTGTTTCTGCTGTAAATGAAAACTGATGGATAGGATTGGGCTTTGTTGCCTCTGAGTGTTGAGATTACTTCAAGGTTAAATGCTAAATTATTGCTTTAAGGATCTTGATTTGGTCTGGGGTCTGTTCTGCTTTGCTTGGGGGGGGGGGGGTCATTATGCTAAGAGCTAGTGTTCACCGTTCAATGCCTGGTTTAATGATCCTTTGCTCATTTGGCTTGTTATAAAATGAAGGCGTCTAGTTGTGGCAAACCGCAGTTAGATGTCTAATTTTTTTTTGATATTTTTAAAATATTAGAGACGGATTTAGAATGAGCAAAGAATTGGAGACGGCAAAACTTTTCCATCTCTAACAATCAGCGACGTCACTTTTACCGATGAATCTATTTCTCTCTCTTATTAATTTGAGACAGAATTTTAACATTTGAGAGACGGATTTTGTTCGTCTCTAAATCCGAATTTTCTAGTAGTGCTAAAATTTTCATTTCATAATGAGATTTATTAATTTTATTTTTTCAAGTATTTTATAGTAATTATGATAATCATGTATAATGTGACTCATGCCTAATTACAAGCAAAGTACGTGTACCATATGTAAAATATGGGTACTTTATGTACATTACATAAAGTACATGTACTTTACTTGTAATTAGGCTTGAGTCAAAACATTATCAATGTATAATTTCTCGCTTAGGTGCCTAACTATATTATAAGAGATTAGTCTTTCACCTATCAATTGGGGAATATTCTAAGTAACAAAAAAAAGATTAAAGAAATTTTAACTATCATATATTTTGACTGTTGCCTAATTTCAACTAAAGTATGTGTACCTTACGTAAAATATGGGTACTTTATGTAATGTAGGCGTATCATATTGATATTATGCTACATTTTTACTTCAATTTGAAAATAATTTTTATTAAATCAATTTTAATGACCAGCAAAGTTTTATTATTACGAGAATGTTTTACTAGGATATATACTAAAAATTAAAAACATGATTTTTTTTTCTTTTCATAGGTGGCTTGGATTGGTTGAAATTGGACCTTGAGATGAGAGAGTGTTTTGATTCTGTGCTGCCAAAATCCTCAAAGTCCTAAATCTCGGGCGAGTGGTGAGCATCCTTCTGTCACCAACAATCATGGGCTTCTTCGACCTAAACATACCCTACCCGGAATCCTCACCAACCAACAAGGCCACCATCGAAAGCAACCGCACGAAGCTAGCGGTGAAGGCAATGGAGTTGGGCTACACGGGGATTGCTTATAACCGCACGATGAAGGGCGTTATGTCTGATCACCACCGTTGCTCCATCTCTCCCCTTTCCCTCTCCTCTCTCCTCAAAGTTCTTCCCTCTCTCTCCTTGTCCGCAAAGCTTCACCGCAACCTCCTTGGAATCCCGTTGGCCACTCCGTTCCGTCAGTACACGCGCCTCACCGTTTGCGTCGATACCAACCTGCAGGCCCAGGCCCTCAATTCTGGTAACCCCATTTTGAAGACCTACGATTTGGTGGCCGTGAAGCCGTTGAATCAGGTTGCGTTTGATATGGCCTGTCAGAGAATGGAGGTTTGTTACATTTCATATTTGATGGATTAGTCATTAGTGAAAGTGAACATGTCAAATGTGCACAATCAATTGTATAGGTTTTAAACGCTGGTTGGTTGAAAATAATTAATTGTAGGTAGATATCATTTCGATCGATTTCTCAACAAAGTTGCCCTTTAGATTGAAGCAGCCTATGGTTAAAGCAGCTGCTCAGGTTTGCTATTGATTCTTGACATTTTCTAAAATTCAAAAGGAGCATGTGGTATGAGATTTAAATTAACATGTGGCTTGTTGATACACAGCGAGGGGTGCATTTTGAAGTCACATACTCTGGTCTTATTACTGATATCCAAATAAGGAGACAGTTGATTTCCAGTGCTAAGGTAATGGCTACTTCTCTAAATAATTTTTTTCCATAGAGTGAATGCAACAGAGGATTTTGATTACTTGATCATAATTGCAACTTTTTTTCTGGTATTGCTGCCAAGTTATGTACGGATGAATCTAATCAATTTTGTGGTATCATTCTTAAGTAGACTTACTTTCACATTCAAGCATGGTGCTGTTAGTTAAATTAAAGGACGTGAGTGAGAAGTTTGGCATCTTGTCTCTTGCTAGACCCTCTCACCCTTTCACTCCCTCATCATACAAAAAAGATAAGAAGTTAAATTAACAGCAACATAGAGAGGTGATATCGTAAGCTCACAGAGAGAAAAGAAATAAAATTGTCAGATCCTAACACACATTTGTGCAATGTGTCTTTGATAAGATGGTTCTCATTTTGATTAAGGTGAGTTGTTGATGGTTACTTTTGTGTTTTGAAGTGTGATAAGTATTGGTTGTTAAAATTTTGAGGGATGATACCATTGCTTTGTGTTTTTCCGATTAAGAAAGATTTGGTGTACTTTGTAGAGTGCCTATTGATGAAGGGGATATGTGCAGGATGCACCTTTTGTATTTATAAGTCAGAGACTCAGAATAGGCTTATTAGCATTTGTGTAAGCTTAAGCACGAACCTGTCAAACATGTCTAGACAAATCTATGCTAGGTTCGGTATGTTATTGAATCAGCATATAATTAGTAACTAAGTTGATTGTGTTAAGCTAAAAGCAAGTTTGAATGTGTCAAGAGCTAAAGGTAGGTAAAGAGATTTTGTTTCAACTGGAACGAACTAATTAGTTCCTGTAGATACAGTTTGTTTATATAATATAAAAAACTTGAAACTACAAGCCTTTGCCAGGAATAGTTTGTTTTGGTTCACAGTAGCTTTTGTCTTAGTATTAGCATTACTCTGTTTCTGGGTTCTATTTTCCTATTAGAGTAGGATGTTACAATCCTCTGTTTCTATTGTTAGACCCTCATTTGATCCTAGGTAAGATCTATGATTTTGACAACCTTGTATGTGATTACACTGCTAAGACATGTGCAAACTTACATACTGGTTAAACATGTAGTTGTTGATTGATTGGACTCGGGGAAGAAACATTGTATTTTCAAGTGCTGCTCCTTCGGTGAATGAGCTTAGAGGGCCTTGTGATGTCGCAAACTTGTTGTCATTATTGGGGCTCTCCAAGGAGCGAGCTAAAGCAGCTATTTCTAAAAACTGTAGGTATGGAAACTTGTTAAAATCCTTTAATGAATTTTGTTCTTCGGGACCAATGTTTAATATATCTTGAATATCATTCTGAATGGTTTGCACTTTGCAGGATTCTTTTAGCCAATTCTATAAGGAAAAAGCGATTTTACAAAGAGGCAATAAGAGTAGAAGTTTTGTCATCAGATGCAGCATCTCATTCTAAGGAAGCTTGCTATCAAGAATTACTAAGATGGGATCCTATCTCCAGTGGTGAAGGTGATATCCTGTTGGATGACTTGGCAAAGTCTTTTTCATCCTCTAAAGCATCAAAAACTGCAAAAGCCATTGACTTTGTTTCAGTGGTTGACAGTATTCCATCTCATGGTTTTCAAGTCAAGGATTTCTTACCTGCAAGTAATGCTTTCCCTGTCTTCCCAGATAATAAACTAAACTTCCTGCCTGTTGCCGAAAAAGTAAATCAGTCAACACCTGTACTTAACAACTCAACTGACCAGCCCACCAGGCTTGATGTTTGTCCTGAGCCTGATGAAAGCTCATTATCTGATGCTTTAGCAACACATCAAGTTGTGAGCTGTGACAATTTTTGTGAGAAAAATATACAAAGTGGAACTGCTGAAGCTTTCAATTCTAAGGAGGGGATAGACACACTGGCAAATGCTACAAAGTTAGATCTCCAAAATTTTATTGATTCAGAAGTCAATTGCACCCCATTTGAAGCAAAAGCACATGATTCACAATCAGACTTGTGCATCTCAAGTAATGCATTGGATGCTGTAATACCATATGAGAATGAGAAACTGCACAGATCTTCTGAAGATGTCAAACTAGATGATGCACATAATATTGATCATAAAGTAGAAGTCTTCACCTCGTCAATGGACATTATTTTTCCTGTCCTGGTACATGATAAACATAATAATGAGAACAGCTCTGATGTCAATTTAAATGCACAAATTGCCAAGATGCATGAAGCTTTGCCAAAGGAGGATTTAAAAATTGCAGAGCATAAAGTCTTGGATATTAACACATCTATTTCTGAAAATTTAATGGAGGATGAACAATTTGACAAACGTGAAACTGATGCAGTTGAACTTGATGAGATGCCACAGCAAACACCTTCTGATGAGATGAAAATGGAAGATGATTCCACAGTTGCAGCACATTTATTGCCAGACGTGATGCTGGAAGATGAAAAGCTTGGTGAAGTGTGCACTGATTCTGAGCAAGTTGCCTCAGTTCAGTCTGTATCAGGTACCCCATCCGATGACCATCTTTATTTGGTTATTGCATGTTATGTTATTTTTTGCCCTTTCCCTCCCATAAGTTCATGTTGTTTGACTAGTATTAATCCCTTCCATCGTAAGTGAATTAATCTAAATGGTTGATTGCACTTCATTTCGTAATTGTGTTATTCTTCATAGCTTTGCCCATAAGTGCATATTATCAACTCCATGTTTCCGTTATCGTGGCGTAAGTATAATTGAATACATTCCTTTATCTGTAGGTCGATTAAGAGTGAAGCGGAGGACACTTCGTGGACCACTTTTATTCCCCTTGAAGCGATTGTTGAATCCGATGCCTTTTAAGAAGAAAGGTAAAAAAATTAAAAGCAGAACTAAGCTAAAATAGTTGTTTTATTTTTCTCCGGATTATTATTGTTACTTGGCATAGATGTGAGCTAATTCTTTATAGTTATATTAATTAATATATCAACTTTTAGTTGTGGCAATATCATGTTAATACTAAAAGATAATGGCGTTTACTTGGAAATTTGGACTTGCAAACCAATCTTGGTCAGTTGGTCTTATGATTAACGAAGACTGCATAGACAACTGAGGTCCTTTTCTATGGATTTATTTAGTTCACATGCAATGGCTCCAAGGCTTCTGTCATGTATGTTTGATACATAGAAAAAAAAAGGAAAAAGAAAAAGGAATTTGGTTTTCCAATGCGCATTTATAGGAAGGAAAAATTTCTTCCATCTACTCAATGTCGGTTTGCAGCCTCAAAATCTAAAACAAAGATACTATATATCGCCCTTATATAGACGATGCTAGATTTTTTAGGCATTTTCGTGATCTTCAATTGCTTAGCCATATCATATAGTTTCCCGCGATCTTGGATTGTTAAGATCATGGACATCTAAATATACCAAGAGAGTAATATGGCTGCTGACTGATGGATGAACTCAGTTTTAAGTAAGATTCTGGTATTCATATTCACTCTCATCCTTTGCCAGGCGATTCCCATGTCTTGTTGGTGCTTTGCGAATTTCTTTGCCTGTATGATTTTTTTTTCTTTTTTTTTTTTTTTTCTTTTTGCTTTGTCTCACCAAAAGACAACTAGGCATATGTATTTTTTTTTACATGAACTAGGCTTATGTTTGAATCAGCTTTATGGGAATATCCTGTTTTTAGTTTTTAGTTTAGAATTTAATTTTAATGCACTATTAGTGTAACATTGTTAAATTCATCAAATGAGAAACACAAAATTACATGGTAGTGTGAAAAGGTTTTATATTGACAATACATTAAAATTAAGCTCATTAATTTAATGTTTGTAACTTTGAGTGTATTTTTGCAAAATGCAAAATTGCTGTTAAGTATTTGTTTGAGCAAAACGTATTTGTCAATTAAAAACGTGCTAACTGCCCATCTAAGGGGTTTGTTTGTATTAGATGAAACTCAATACAACTAGACGTTCATTAGGAGGTTTATATCTCCTACAAAACGCCCACAGGAAGCATAAAAATGTCTTGGAGAATGTGCAAATTTCCGTTTGCCGTGGGAAGTATATGAATCAAACGGGCTGTAAATAGAACTTGATAACTGAAAATCTTTTCTTGGCTCATTTGAGAGTAATGAATTGCTTAGTTTCAATAGTCATCACTACGATGATTAATGCTCTTTTGATGTAGCATCTATTAACGCAACATGCAAATGCAAAGCAACTTTTCCTTCTGACGTAATTACGTCTTTTTTGGATGGGGAATACTATATAGAACTAAAGAAAGCCTCTTTGCATAAAACGTGCTACCCTCTCTTCATCCCATTTACGTATAAATGACACCAAGAGTGTTATTGGAATGTAAAATAATAAAAAATAATTTGATTTGTAAATTAAATTTAATTAAATTTTGTATTTAGAATGTTAAAAAATAAGAAATGATTTGATTTTTAAAATTTCATGGATTTCATTCTCTTTGTTTTAAAAATTTCATCAAATTTGATAGAATTTATTAGAATTTGATTTGATTTAAAATAAAAAGACTAATTTACCTTTAGTAACTACTTTTAATTACCTCTCATAAGAATTAAAATGTAAAATAATAAAATTAAATCAAATCAATTCTCATTTTTATGAATTTCAAACACAAAATTTGAATTCTAAATCAATTCAAATCTTATATTTTTTTAAAAGTTCTAAACATAAAATTTAATTTCTAAATCAAATCAAATCAAATCAAATCATTTCTTATTTTTATTCATTCCATACATAAACTAAGGCTTTGATATTCACTCAAGGATTTATGTGGGATTGTTTTTCTTACAAGTAATTAATGCAGAAGGACGATAGGGTTTGTTGTATATGCATTCTTATTGTTTTGAATTAATATGATATTTACCCAATTCGTTGCCACGGGCTTAATGAAAAACGGTCTTTAAATTATTCCAAGCATTTAGATATATCTAATCGACAATATTGAAAATCTCCCACCACGAATTTATCTAAAACAAAGTCTCATATTAAGACATAGAAAAAAAAAAAAAAACACATCAGGAATGAGACACCATCAAAGATGAGATAATCTTATATAAACAACATTTTAAACATATGAAATCTCACATTTACTGTTGTGCTATTAATTTTTTGGTAATCTTATTCGCACCTCACATATCTCACATTGCTCAAATCATCACCATTGGTGTTGAAAAGAAACCACCAATGGTGGTAATTAAAAAGAAGTAAAATATGTAAAGAATTGAGAATTTGCAAATAATATATATATAATATATATATATATATATATATTATATATATATTACATCTTGTACTATTAATTTTACTTGTCAATATGTACAATGTAACATAAAAGACTTTTAACACATCTATATGCAATCCATAATTCTGCACGTTTATTACTCTTTTAAATAATAATAATTATTTATTTAAACTTGTAATCTTTAAAATAACAGTTTACTAATGGAAGCAGTGGAAAGTGATATATTCCCATTGAGCTAAAAATAGTTACTCTTTTCATTTGAACGTAAAACTGGTGAAAGGGGATAGGAGAGGCTGCTCTCTGCCTCTCTCTGTCTGAGAGAGAGAGAGAGAGAATGAGAAGAAGACCGGAGAAGCTTCCAACTAGTGCTCGGGCTTAGTGCACCATTAGACTGGTATTGCTCTCCATGTGCTGTTAATTTTTTTTTTCTTTTTCTATTACTATATCACTTTCATGCTTTTTTCTTAGGCAACACTTGTGCTTAACGGTGTTATAGTAGTTTTGGTTTTGGAAGCGGCCCCCCACAGGATCTTTTTGCTTAATCAACTCGAGCCATCATGAGTAAGAAAAGCCTTTTCCAACCTTGTAGGTGTTGTATTCATAGCTCGTAGCTCATTAATCATTATAATGGCATCCATTATCCATATATCATGCACTTATTTATTCTTTCTTGTTGAGGGGTGGGGTTCCCATAATTGAGCATCGACCGTGTGGTTTTCTGCGTCCAACATAAAGGGAAGAAGGAAACTCCTTTTGGGAATAATTAATTGGACCCTTTGCGTAGGTGATAGAATGAATGTGCTATCTATACTGCTTTTATATATGAATTTGTAATAACCAACATTGCCTCCGTACCGTGTATATATGTAGAAACTGGTACTGGTAGTGGTAGCTAGAGTTCAAAATTTGTTATTGGGAATTTGGGATAAGCTTACAACTTACCAGGCAATTAAGAATTTTCATTTAAAAAAAAAAAGGCATTAGAACCTCAAAACTCCAACGAGATTGATGTCAAAATTAGCAATACCTGAAGATTTTAAACGGTTTGATACTTTGATGTGAGCATAATAGACCAAAAAATCAAAATAAAAATAATCACAAAAAAATAGGAGTAACAATAATTGGTTTTCACTTTACATTTTATCTTTGTTAGCATTTTTTATATTAAAAAAGCCGCCCATAAACATAGTGGCTAACACACCGCCGGCTGACAAAGATGAATAGGGCCGTCCTCCCCCACCTTTGGATGTTACCTTAGAAGCTATAGCCTTTATCTTTGTGAGGAACATGGATTCAAAACCTCATCATACTTGGAGAATATAATATATATCCTGTATCAACTCTCTATTTCACAACTTGTTCAGGTAATGTACGACTCCCTAAGTAATGATTAGTAAAAAGTAGAAAACTTAGCCAATTTTGAGTTTAAATTAATCATTCTCAAAGAAAGCAAACTATAAAGTGGGCAATATAAAAATGGGAGGTTGCTTGCTTTGCATGCTAGAACATACTGATAGAACATAGCTTTCAAATACTTTCGGAACTTTGAGAAAGTCAAAAAGATTAGACTGATTGATGTAGAATAAAGCATACGTTAACGTTACTTCTTTTTTTATCGTTTCTTAAGGATGAGTCTATAATTAAATAGATGGAGTTCTAATTTTACTTTCATATTAATTTTAATCATTGTAAAAATTTATAATTTATTAGATATATGACTTTATTCAAGAGTTTGCACTTTGTGCGCGCTGTAAATCTTTCTCAAAAGACATTACATAGCCGAACCACTTATACATTACAGGCCTATTTAGTATGTCATATTAAAATTGAGGAGATAAATTAATATAATACATTATGATCTTATCAGTTGTTTAGTGCAAACTCTTAACAGATATGTCTCAACAGCAAGAGTTTGTTGGTAGTTAAATTAGTTAATTAGTTACATGTTAGCTTTCTGTTATTGATTCTCAATTTTGTAACATGTATATAAGTTGCATAGATAGTTGATCAAACAAGTTAAGCAATTCAGTTTCTGAAATTTTTCAACCATTCTTCTTGATCTTTCTCAGCTTCCTCTCATTTTCTTTGTTCATCTTATGTCATTCTTCGAAAACATCATGATATGGTATCAAATTGTGAAAGCTTTGTTGTGCCTCTTTGAGTTTTTTTTTCTAAAAGTTTCTTGCTCAATTTTTTGAGCACTTTCTGTGAATCTGCAATTTGATATAATGGATCATCGTGTTGCTCAAGTTATTGCAGATCAAAATAGCCCATATTTTTTACATCTGAATGAAAATCCAGCATTAGTTCTTGTAACTCCTCTTCTTTCTAGTGGCAATTATCATTCTTGGTCTCGATCAATGAAGATGGCCTTGCAATCTAAGAATAAATTGAGTTTCGTTGATGGTTCTTTGTCAATGCCAGATCCTCAAAATCCTTACTTCTTGTCATGAGAAAGATGCAATACAATGATTATCTCATGGCTCATGAGATCTTTGTCTCCAGATATAGCTCCCAGTGTTATGTGGATGAATTCAGCTGCAGAGGTTTGGGCAGATCTAAAAGATAGATTTTCTTAAGGTGATAAGCTTCGAATTGCAACATTACAAGAAGATTTATATGCTCTCAAACAAGGTGAGCTTTCAGTAACAAAATTTTTCACCCAACTGAAAACTTTGTAGGAAGAATTGGAGAATTTCAGGCCAATTCCTAATTGTAGATGTCAGTGTTCATGTACCTGTGATTTGATTCCAACTATTCAATCATATAGACAAGAAGACTATGTTATGCGTTTCTTGAAAAGGTTAAATGATCAATTTTCTCATGTAAGATCTCAAATACTGCTTATGGATCCACTACCACAGATAAATAAGGTGTTTTCTTTTATTCTGCAACAAGAAAGCAATTGTCGATTGAATTGATTGAGGAACCTCAAGTGTTGGCTATAACTGACAATAGTGGGGGACCTGTTTTTTGAAATTCTTTCAAAGAAAAGGTTTCTACGGGCAGAGGTCAATCTTCCTATCTGAACAAATATTGTACATATTGTAAAAGAAATGGTCACACAGTTGAAGTGTGTTATAGAAAACACGTTTTCCACTAGGATATAAAAGTAGACATCCCAATTTTATACTACTAATCATGTTAGCTCGATGAATGATGATGAGCAAGATATGTCTGAAGCATCTAATGAATCATGACATTATTAACTCTAGTTTTACTCTTGAGCAGTATCAAACTCTCATGCATCTGTTTTAGCAATCACAGCAACAACACTTGGCTAATCATGTAACCATTCAAGTTGTTCCAAACACTGAACCTTCTACTGATTCCAATAAAGGTAACCATGTTACTTTAGCTTGTCACTCAAAATCCTTAGATTGGATTCTGGATACTGGGGCAACTGATCATATTTGTTGTTCCTTGAGTCTTTACGCATCATATAAACAAATTCCTCCAATAACAGTTAAGCTTCCTGATGGTAGTCCAGTCTTGACTTCTATTTCTGGTATTGTTCATATTTCTGATGACTTGATTCTCAATGATGTCTTGTACTTGCCTAACTTCACATTCAATCTAATCTCAGTTACCAAATTGTCACTCTTTCTTTCTTGCAAATTAATCTTTTCTTCCAATTGCTGTTTAATATAGGACATCAATTCCTTAAAGAAGATTGGATTTGCTAGAGTCAGCAATGGACTTTACATACTACAACAATCTTGTAAATCAGTTGTATTTTCTTTTTTAAAATTTACAAATCATGTAAAATCTGTATCTTCTGATATATGACATTACAGATTAGGCCATCTATCTCATTCTAAAATGATTACTTTACACAAACAATTTCCTTTTATTCCTGTCCATAATAAAGTTTTTGATATTTGTCATGTTGCAAAATTAAAGAAGTTACCTTATCCTGCTAGTGTGACTACTTCAGCACAAATTTTTTATTTGCTGCATATGGATATATGGGGTCCTTTTTCAACTCCATCTATCCAAGGCCACAAATATTTCTTAACTGTGGTAGATGACTACTCTAGACATACTTGGCTGCTTTTCATGAAGGCAAAATGTGAAACTCCATTTCATATCTAATCATTTGTTTCTCTTGTGGCAACTCAATTTAATCATGTTGTCAAAATCATTAGGACAGATAATGACCCTGAATTTTTACTCACTAAATTCTATGCAGAAAAAGGGATCATTCATCAAACCACATGTGTTGAGTCTCCACAACAAAATGGTGTTGTGGAGAGGAAACATCAACACATTTTGGCTGTGGCTAGGTCTCTTTTATTTCAATCAAATTTGCCAAAATGTTATTGGTCTTTTACTGCACATGCATTATTTCTCATCAATAGACTTCCTTCCATTTCCTTGAAAAAGCAGTGTCCTTATACTATTTTACACAAAGAACCACTAATTTTGGCTGATCTCAAAGTTTTTGGTTGTTTATGCTTTGCCTTTACTCTTGTTGCTCAGAGAAAGAAATTTGATGCAAGGGCTAGAAAATGTGTTTTTTTAGGTTACAGATTTGGAATTAAAAGCTATCTCTTATTGGATTTACATACTATAGTCCTTTTTCTCTCTAGAAATGTAGTCTTTTATGAGTCTATATTGCCTTTTCAGTCACTGTCTTCTAAGATCAATTCTGATATCGGTCCTGCATTATCCTTTTCCATCCTCATTGATTATGATACTCCTTATTTTGTTCCTATATCTTCCACCCATCCACATATTGTTTCCACTCCTTCTTCTGATTCCCCTATTCCTGTTCTTGGTTCCAATTCTTCTTCTGCTGATCAACTTGTTTCAGATTCAGGTACAACTGAACCTGTTATCAGGCAATCTAACAGAATTAGAAAAGCACCTTCATATTTACAAGACTATCACTGTACATTGCTTAATTCAGCTTAGATCCAACCTTCCTCAGGTACTCTCTATCCCATTTCTAATTTTATAACTTATGATCATCTCTCACCATCACACAAACACATCATATCACCTTAACCATTTCCATAACCACAGAACCCACTAGCTATACTCAAGCTGTTAAGCATGATTGTTGGAAAACTGCTATGGCAACTGAGATACAAGCTTTAGAGCATAATCACACTTGGTTATTGACTGATTTGCCACTTGATAAACAACCAATTGATTGTAAATGGGTGTACAAAATTAAACATAAGTCAAATGATAGTATAGAGAGTTGGTAAACGGGTTCAAGCGTCATTTTTTTGCGAGTTGGGTTCAAGGATTGAACTCATATTTTTTTTTTCAACTCAAGATAACCCGCCCCGCATAATCTCGGGTTAACTAGAGGCGGGGGGGGGTTGACCCTGTGAGTTGACTTTTTTTTTTAAACAAAAATGATAAGTAATACTATTGAAAAACTCTTTAAATGTTATATAATTTATGTTTGAATATTTAATTAGACTATTTTAAAAATTATATTTTAGATATGTGGTTTGTAATTTTTTACCATTATTATTTATTATTAGTATTTATTGATTTTATATATTTTTTTTTGGGTGTACAAACCCGCTTAACTCATTAAACATAAGTCAAATGGGATAGCTCTTCTATAAAAAGGCATTTTGTTAAAGTCCGGGTTGGCCCATTTTGCCAGCTCTATATAGAAAGGTGTTGGTTGCAAAGGGCTACACTCAACAAGAGGGCTTGGATTTCTTAGAAACTTTTTCCCCAGTAGCAAAAATGAGCACTGTCAGATTATTACTTGTTGTTGCAGCCATTCAAAATTGGCATTTGCATCAATTAGATGTCAACAATGCATTTCTTCATGGAGATTTGACTAAGGAAGTTTTTATGAAATTACCTCCAGGTTTTCACTCAAAGATTCCTGGTCAGGTATGTAAATTGCAAAAATCTTTGTATGGTTTGAGGCAACCAAGTAGATAGTGGTTTTTCAAATTATCAAGCTTTCTGTTATCTTCTAGTTACACTTAATCCAAGACTGATTATTCTTTGTTTGTTAAGACACGTGGTTCATCTTTCACTGCTTTGTTAGTCTATGTGGACGATATCATACTTGCAGGAAATGATTTGTCTGAGATCTTTTTTGTAAAGCAAAATCTAGATTCTTCCTTTAAAATTAAGGACATTGACATGCTCAAATATTTTCTAGGCCTTGAGATAGCTTGCAACAAATTTGGTATATCTCTTTGCCAAAGAAAATATGCCTTGGAATTTATCCAAGATGCTGGTCTATTAGCTTGCAAGCCTCTGTCAACTCCCATTTCTTCTGATATTAAGCTTTCTAAAGATGATGGCAATCCGTTTGAAGATGTTCCAGCTTATAGAAGACTTATTGGCTGACTATTATATCTTACAACCACAAGGCCAGATGTTACATTTACAGTACATCATCTTAGCCAATTCCTCTCTAAACCTATGCAGTCCCATCAAGAAGCAGCACTTCAATTTCTTAGATATCTCAAAGCATTTCCTAGAAAAATGTCTTTTTTTTTCTCAGCTTCCTCTTCTTTACAACTTAAAGGTTTCTCAGCTTCTAATTGGGCAGCTTATGTGGACACTAGGAGGTCTGTGACTGGTTATTGCATATTTCTTGACCATTCTCTTGTCTCCTGGAAATCCAAAAAGTAGGTTACCGCATCCGAATCATCCTCTGAAGCAAAATACAGGGCTTTGGCAGGAACCATTTGTGAGTTGCAGTGGTTGACATATCTCCTCCATGATCTTCATTTGCCTTTCAAATCACCTTCTCTATTATATTGTGATAGTCAATCTGCCTTACACATTGCTGCTAACCCCATTTTCCATGAGAGAACTAATTACATTGAAATAGATTATCATCTTGTTAGAGACAAAGTTCAACAGGGACTAGTTCATCTTTTACTAGTTCATACTTCTGGTCAGATTGCTGATTTGTGCACTAAAGCTTTGCCTCCAAAATATTTTCAGTTTCTTATTTCTAAGCTGGGAATGGCCGATCTCCATTCTCCAGCTTGTGGGGGGGCGCTTAATAGATATGACTCAACAGCAAGAGTTTGTTGGTAGTTAAATTAGTTTTGTTAGTTAGTGCTATTTTAATTAGTTAGTTAGTTACACGTTAACTCTCTGTTATTGATTCTCAATTTTGTAACATGTATATAAGTTGTACAAATAGTTGATCAAACAAGTTAAGCTATTAAGTTTATGAAATTTTTCAATCATTCTTCTTGATCTTTCTCAACTTCCTCTCATTTTCTTTATTCATCTTCTGTCATTCTTCGAAAACATACTTCATGATACAAACATTGTATTGTATAAGCTTATCCATCAAACTTCTCTTATACATTAAAATGATAAATAACTTAATCAAGTCTTAGAGAGTGGGATTAGACCTGATTGTATTTTGATGTATAAGTTTCTATAAAAACTTTTTCATTATAATTCTAAACATCTCGATATCCTCAACCCTTATGTATTAGCCATTATACTATTAGGTTTTATACTATCAGACTTTACAATATCAAGTCTAATACTATTAGGTATTATCTTATCATTCGTACCAAATGGACGCACATCATATATATGATTATATTTAATCTGCATGACGAATTTTGACTTGTTTACATATTACTGACTGGCTACACAAATAAAATCCTACCACCTCACATAAATGTAAATGGTGTCATTTTAAGTGATGTACGAAAAGTATTTTTCTGCATAATTAGAGTTAATATTTTGGCATGTAAAAAAAGTTTTAGATTAGCAATACAACCATATTATGTTAAAGGGACAAAAAATCATGAAAGATCAACTATAATAAATTTCGAACTGTAAAATAAATTTTCTACATTATTGTAGTTTTAAGATTAATTCTATATGATAATGTTAATACAAAAAAGTTAAAATGTTCCATATTGATCGAATGTTTGATTTGTGGGAGTTGAATATAGTGATATGTTCATGTTAATAATACAAATGCATCAAAAGTGATTTCATGACATATTTCAAGGTAGTTTTTTCCTTTCATAAATGATAAATCCGAGTGATCCATCTAGTTAATAAGATTTGAACTTGAAATTTCTATATTGACATATTTCCTTGGAATTTGTTAAAGTTTTGCCGTTATGTATACCCAAAAAAAGTTTTGCCGTTAATTTTTAGCATATGCTTTAAAATAAAGATCATCTTACACCTCTTTTTAAGAGTGTAGGATTATTAACATCTTTTTTTAAGGATTTTAATTAAGTAAAATAAAGTTATAAGAAAGAGTAAGTATAATAAATGATATTGAGATAAATATGAAAAGAATTGTATGTACTATTAATAGTAAGAATAACATAATTATATGCTTTAAGGTGGGCAAAAACATAATTGAACCTGGAAGTTTCGTTTGATAAAAGCCAATAATGGCTTCGGACTTTCAGTATTTCATATTAGAAAAGTGATATTTCGCAATATAAATGAAATAGAATTTCTCTAACTAGTATCTTAAATACGCTTGTTAAGGAATATAAAATAATATTTTTATATAAAAAGTAAAATTTTTTTTAATTATTAATACATTGAATATTTTATTTTTCATGTAAAATTTTTTATTTTGAATCTTTAACAAGAAAATCCAATGAGATAACTTCAAACTGAATGGCTATATTCTTATGATTGCTGGGATTGCTGTTTTTTTTTTTTAATTATAATCCCACTGATGTTCTTGCGTTTGCTATCAATGTCTTCTGTCTTTGACCAGAAATAATACGAAGCATATGACAAGAAGACTTGATTTTGACTCTTGGCTTGACTGCTTCAGCGAAAGTGCACTATCCAAAGCTCAAACCTTCTAAGGACTTGGCTTGTGTTGTGTTGTGCTTGTGCCCCCAACCTTTCGTGCTTTTTGACACTAGTCCTTTTCAGACCATTAGCACCCGAAGGTTTTATCTTCATAGTTACAGTTGAACCATCCCAATATCCTCCACGCATGAAAAAAGTTGACACAGCCACTCTCAGATATCTATATGCAAATGGGCAAGCATTATATGCCAAGAGTGGTATGTTTTTGTCTAGTGAAAAGCCTTTATTGACTGAACTAATTAAAGACAAATTCAGAGCACTTCATTGTTGACCCAAATTCACTGTAAAGAAGTGATAGGCACATTATCCCCATGGCACAAGTGATGGTCACTATCTGTTTTTTTTTTTTCCGCAAGTGCTTCAACAAAAAGGATATGATATAAAATTATAAATACACCATGTAGATTTATAAAATAAAAAAAAAAAAACATACACACACACACACAATATGTAGACTTTTAACCCCAAGTACAACTTGCCAAAGTTTTGATCCAATAATACATTGCTGCTGAGTCCTATAAAGGGCACTCAAAAACTTCACCCTAGATTAAAGTCTAAAAATTGCATATGGTCACATGCACACGACTCAAACAACTATATTTACATTATTATTACTACTTTGATCTAAACTAAAGCGCACCACAATACTTTGAAAATGGAAAGCAAACAAAATAACTAGCTAAACTGATCAAAGGTGCAGTTATTCTAATACAATAGACCAAAGGAGGAACTGCCTTGGGACTCCTGAACAAGATTTGCAGCCACTAAGGAATCAAAGATACTGACCCAATTCTCATTTTCCTCATCCTCTTCCTCTGCAGCACCAATGTGGCTCCATTGAACTGGAGGGTTCTTGTCAATTTCATCATTCCTCGCAAACCGTCCTCTGATGCGTGGTCTGCTATCTGCCAATGTCTTCCTGCAAGCATACTGATTCCCAGAAGAAAACAAGTTAATATTTTTTTACTTTAATTGCATCATAACTAAATAGTATAGTGATGGACCATTAGAGACTATATAACAGTACACTATGAGTGGAAGAGTAACATAAAAGGGTATATTGTTAATAACGTGCCTAATTGATCCTTTTCCCCAAGATCTTGCAAGTAATGGGGTTATCAGTGTAGGGCATATTGTTAATAACGTGCCTAATTGATCCTTTTTCTCGAAGATCTTGACAGTAATGGGGTTACTAGTAACACTAGTAACCTTAGAGAATAAGACAAATCCGTGAGAAGATTTTCATACTTCACAAAATTCTGGACCTGTTGCAATATATTAAAATACACCTGAAACCACAATCATGTGTAATCTTTAATCTTTTGTGTGGCCAGCTGGGCATTATCGTGCAAAGATCATGGGGAACAAATTCTGGTCCTATAATATTGAAATGTCACTTCTCTTTTAAATCAGGATTTGTCATAAAGATTATCTTTTCACTGTATCCCTTAACTTTTTCTTCAACCTGGGATATGATTTTAATGATAGTTCATGAACCAAATTTCAACAGGCGGCCTGACAGTGGTTTTGCTCTTCGCACAGTGTTGTCCATTATATTTGAAGACTTGTGGTTCTTTTAAATTCGTCTAAGGATCATTTTTTTCATTTTTCCTAATGCAAAAGGAAAATTGATTGTCATATTTTTATGAAATATATATATAATATATATATATATATATATTAGTGTATTAAAAGTTTAATTAGTGCAGCCCTGGTTTTTATTCATAAAAGTAAAACATAGAAAGCTACTAAAAGTTAATATAATAAAAATAATGTATAAAAAAAAAGACTGGACCTTAATTTTCTTGTTGAAGTTCCTCTGGTTTCTCTTGCTTCTATATCTCTCAATCCTTACCTTCTTCTCCTCCGGGCTATATCGACAGGCTCTGCTCATCCCTTCTATGATCATACTGCTTTCAATTGACAATGGACTATCTGAGTGATGATTATGTTGCATTCCATTAATCCTCTGTACACGCATTGCATGATAAAACAAAAACATTATTAGATAATAATTAATACATATTGCATAAAAGTAAACAAAAATGGAAGTAAAAAACAGCAAAACAATCTCAATGATTATGGTTGGCTCAAATTTCTACAAGTGAACGTAATTAATAAAGTGATTAATGTTGCAACCTCACATATCAAATTAATTGAACATGAGATATGACGCGTTACACACGACTTAATTACAAGTTTTTTTTTATATTTTATTTTATAGTTTAAATGAATAATTTTCATTATTTAAATCCCTCTATTCTAGATATTCTAGTCTATGAAAACAGAATTCCACGCCCAGCAAATAAAACTTTCTTGATATGCATAATTAGATTGTAAGAAAAGTCTGTCGCAATATTTGACTATCTATAAACAAGCGGTAAACATATATTGTTGCACAGACATGCTGGTTTACAAATTGGGTGAAATTTTTTTAACCACACATTTTAATGTCTAACTGGTTTTAGTGTGGTAAAAGTTAATTTAGGTAAGAAACATTACCCAAATACAAATCTTATAATAATAATAATAATTTGGAAGTGATGGTAAACTGAACAAGTGAACAGTGAACAGGTGAAAGGTTGGGTTGAGAAAGTGCAGAGTATGGGCTGAGAAGCAGGTGATACTTCATTCATGTTACTAGTTCTCAGTAATGAATGAATTAGGGTACCTGCAGATCACCGGTACTGTAAACTCTCCTCACCGGACCGTCGTCCGAGTCGAGCAACTCAGCAAAGAGAGCAGAAAGGGGTTGGTGGGACCCATTCTTGTGCTGCAGGGAATAGCTGCTAACGCTCCTCTGTATCAACCCGTGACTCGCCACAGAACTCGGTGACCCACCGTAGCTGCTATAACCACTGCTACAGCTATTAATATTACTGTTATTATTGTTGTTCTCAGAGTTATTGAGTTGCCAGAGAGTCTCGTGCAGCGAGTCGAACTCGCTGAGGACGAGGAGGTGGTCGGAGAGCATTGGAGAAGCCGAGGGAAGGGGTGATGCTGTGGTGGCGCGTGATAATGCGGTGTTGGAGTGTGCATACATGGCGCGTGGTGGTGGTGGTGGTGGGATTGAATGGAAGCTGTTAGTAGTTAGAAGGAGTAGTGGAGGGGAGGGAGTGAATGAATGAGGGGCACACTGCCAGTGCCAAGTATTTAACATTTGTGAGACGCAAGCAAGCAGAAGACAAAACGCCAACAAAATATTATTATTATTAAAAAAAAAAAAGAGAGAGAGATGGGACGCGAGCTGTGAATGACGTGGATGATGACGTCATCTTTTTTGAAGAGGAGAAAGCGTTGACATGTTTATTTCAACTCAACTCAGACGAGGCATAAGAGTTGGGAGGAGACCGCAGGTATAAAAGCTAAGGAAAATGTTTTTTTTTTAACACATCTTGTACACGGGGAATTCTAATATGAATCATCTTGTGTGGTTTATGAGTAAATTAAGTGTAAATTAATTATTAATTTATTGTTAAAATAAATTAATGATTGAGATGAAAATGTTAGATTCAATTAATAATATTTAAATTGTATATAAATTTAATTAAATTATTCTTTTTTTATGAATAACTTTACATATAAAAAATTTATAAATTTTAATTAATAATATTTATCTATACTCAGATTTGTATATAGATAATGTTAAATAAAAAAAAGTGATTCATCCATGAACTACTTCTCAAGTGATCCATAATAGCCTTCTCCCTTATACATTATTTTGTAAGAACTTGTTATGATAGACCCATTACGTGTATGTTTAGATTAGAGTTGATAAACTTAAATTTAATTAAAAGTGTGTTTGTAAACTTAAATTTAATTAAAAGTAAGTTTGTAATAACATGATTTATGTTTAAAAAATTTTATATCAAAAGTAAATTTAACAAAATAAATATAAATGATAAGAGTCATCAACGGATAAATTATAACATAAAAGCAAGATTTTCTTGCTTTTGAACAAACCTTTTTGAGCCAACGTAAGTTAGAAATAAAATTCAATTAACACAGTGCAAACCAACAGAAATCCAAACAAGTCTTGCACACCGTTCAAGGAAGCTCAACGTGTGTTTGAGTCTTCAAATTGAAAACCAAACATGCAATATGTTTGGGTCCATAGATGCATCAATTTTTTTATTTATTTAACAGAATTTATATGCAAATTTGAGTATATTTAAATATTATTAATTGAAATTTATAATTTTTTGTATTTATAATTATTTATTAAAAAATGATCTACCTAAATTTATGTGAGAATATGAGTATTATCGGTTTAAATTTATAGAGTTTTAAGTAATCAATCTCAGTCATTAATTTTTTAATTAATAAATTAATAATTTATTATTATTAATCTATCAATAGATTATATATTTTGAGATTCATATTATACAAAACGTATTTCGTAAAGATGTTGTATGGCAATGTGAGATTTGAGTATGAGTGGATGTTGAGTTATATTGGATCAGGAGGTGAAATAGATATATCATATATCAATATAAAAAAAATATTGATTATGTGCTATATTTTAAATATTTAAATAACGGAATTGAACCAAAAAATATGCCCTCCTCCAATTTGATCATAGATTGGGAGTTAATTCATCCATGAAATTTGACATGGCTTTATTAATTTACTAATTTGTAAAAGTGTTGAGGTGTGAATGACATGGTAACATAATGGATTGTATATGGATCAAAATGACGGTGTTTAATGGAAAAAAATATAATAAAATGTGGATTTGAATTAGTTTATGTTATATTAAAAAAATTAAAATCAAAATGTTCAAATAAAAGGTCTTTAGTGTATTTTGAAAAAATTAAACAAAATGTGCAAAATGGTTTGTCTGTTCACAAAAATGAATACGTCTAAAATAATTTTGGTCATTTGGAACTCTATAGGATTAAATATTTACTATATTATCTATATATAGTTATTATTATATCTTATTTTAGTTATATTACTAATATTATAGCTAATGTAATACATATTTAATGATATAAAATAGAAGAAATTTCTAACTTTAGAAGCGCACAAAAATATCTCCTAATTCAAGTACTGGTCTTGCTATGTCATTCACACTATCACACTTAATGCTACGACTCAGCAAATTCACATGCTTTGTTTGCATTTTTGTGTAACATTTCCAACTTGGATACACGGAGGGACCAACTGAACGCACGATTTTAAGACTGGATGGTCATTTTGAAGTTTTTCATGTTTTAAAGACTAAATTGAAGAGAGTAAAATATCTAAGGACTAAATTGTAAGATTACCTTGTAATAAAAAGCTTGTTTATTATATACAAATATAATATAAAATAAATGCTTAAGAATTCACATACACTATTGTTTTAAGTTTGAATAGATGTACCATGGTTGGTTCACATAATTTGTTCATCTCAGTAGGGGATTGTTCTGCATGTATTTATCTTTTTTACATTTGCTTCGTTTATATTATTACGTTTGCATAACGCATGCGCTTTGTTTGTGCTCGCAACGGAGCTCTTTAGTTTTCCTTCCTATGACTATGTGCAAGGAGAGAGGCCAATGAGACAAAGAAACGGAGAGGACACCCCATAAAAAAATGTTTATAAAAATACGAAGTCACTTGCCATACAAACTCAATTGTGAATTGTGACTTTGAGGAAAGTGATGAAGGGGCGATTTTTACACTTTCACGTGAGACAAATCTCATATCTCCATTTAGCTATTCTAATTTCTACGTACCCTCAAGGCAAGTTACCTAAACAGTCTGCGTGGTTTAATCTCTGCATTCCAAAGCATGCCTTGATTATATAGCCAAATGGAAAAGGTCAATTTAAAACACTATAAATACAAAGGATTGACGTAGTCGTAGATGAATATATGATGTGAGAGTAAACATACGATCAGAAATTTGAATTTTAATTACATTAATTTATTAAAGTCAAGTTGCAAAAAATATTCTTATAAATTATATAATCTTGACGTGAATAGTCTATCTTTGATCGGATTAAAAAAATAATTTAGTTGAGATGCACAAAAATTCATCTAAAAAATTAATATATCTAATATATTATATGATATATATATATATATATATATATAAAACGTTATACTCAAATTAAGCCATATCTACTAACATAAAGTCCTTTGGACATATTCACCAAAAACTGTCATTTTTCTCCTATGTATATACCCCATTTGTTTAGTTATTCAAAAAAATAAAAATAAAAAATGAAAAAACACATTTGTTTCTATCTCTAACATTCAATAGCACCACATAATACCAATTTAATTCTAAAACTATATACCTGGGAGCACTCACGGTAATTTTGTCTTTATCTCCACCAAATACATTTATAACGGATGAAAACGTAGAATTTAGTATACACAACTTTTATTTCTGTGGATCGGACGGCTTAATTCACATGTACCTCGTTTGCATGCAGAATGTGGATGTCCTACTTGAGTCCAAAATCTAAAAATTATGAGACAAAAAGCAGAGGTTTTACATCGTTTTGTGACTGGAATAGTTGAAGCACCGGGATACATAAAGGACAAATTAAGATAATACGGAGATCATAAAACATAGTTACGATCTCCCATTAGGCCTTCCATTTGATTTGGTCTTTGTTTTATTTAAGTAATGGGTACAGTTTCTAAGCAGCAATTCTTCTTGTTAATTATGATTTGTTGGTAAGATATAAAACTTATCTAAAAGTATAGTTAAATACACATCGAGATTAAAATCTTACTTAGTAAACCGAGAGCACTTAATGAATTTCTAAACGACAATTAATACTGTTAAATTTGATTTGGGTAATCTCTTTAATTTGAGCATTGTGTGCTTTATAAAGTTAAAATATCCATAAGTATATGCTGAAATATAAAAATATTTTTTATCGAAAAATGTTAATATGAGTAAAAAGAATTTAAATTCTTTAAATATATAATTTTGAGTTTAATTTTAAAATTTATATGTATGAAAATAATATTATTAAAAATTTTATTTAAATATTTAACTGTAATTCAAAAAATTAATCTTTCATTTAAAAAAAATTAAAATATAAAAATATTTTGTAAGAGAATTTAAATGCTTCAACCCTATAAAACCTTATTACATTTTTAAATAAACTCGTCCTTTCTTAAAAGTTTTAGAGTAGGCAGGACTACAAATTAAAAAATTAATATGGGGCTCAGGTTATCTACATTAATTGCTCAAGAAAAATAAAAATAGTAATTTTTGGAAAGTGGGCACGACACAGAAAAAATGTGGAAGGCTGGGGTAGGGGGGATGTTGAGTTGGGGCTTGATAGCAGACACAAGTAATTAAGGGGAGGGCCTTGCTGTCACAAGATCATTCCTGTGCATTATTTTCGAGAGAAATTATTAGGGTTTTGGGTGTTTTAGGAATAAAGGATTTTTTTTACTATATTATTGAATGTGTATCACTATAATTATAATATTACAAACATGGTTAAAGTAAAATGTAAGCTGAAATAAGCTAAGGTTATACAAATTTAATGATATGGAATATGAGAAATTCATTAATCTAGAAACACAACAATTTCTCTATTTTCAATCATTCCCAAAGGCCAAAACCACTTCGGATCTCGCTCACCATGATCTCTGTCTGTCACATTGGTCAGAGGAGGAAGGAAGTTGTAATACTAGAACTCTCCTGCGTGGTCTTTTTTGTGTCGATATACTGCCTTCCAAAGGTTATCGGATCGTACCCAACTTGCATCTGACCCCACCACTTACTGTAATTTTCTACATCCCTCCATGTGACAGTCGTATAGTGATACACAGTAGCAGCTTTCATTTGTAAATTAATTAAGCCTTAATTAGTAGCTAGATTCTTAATCATCATTAGGTTAAGACAAAGCATCCCCAGTTAAGTTGTTAGGGAAGATTTAGAATTAGGATTTAGGACTTTTAACACCGAAGGTCATTATTTTCATCACGATCATCATTAGAATATGCATAGCACTATAAATATCCTGCTGGTGTGTGCTGCTTTACACAACTATATTAGTGCATGTTATTGTCGAAACGAGAAAGGATGTTTGGAAGCATCTTTCTTAACTTTCTATTTACCTACTCGTAGCACTCGTGAAAGAAGTAAAATATCTATTTATAATACCATGTTAGACCAAGTTTGCAACAAGCCCTAGGTATATATATATACTATTTTATACCCATTTACACATTAGTTATATGAGTTATACCAACTTTTCTTAAACTCGTTTAAAGCACAATTATTGAATATTTTTAAAGTTGTATTCTGAAAACTAAATTACATTATTATTTAAGAGTGATGTGATTAAAAATAATAATAATCTCCTTGCCTCATAAAGAAAGCATATCTAAACTATGTGGAGAACTCTGACTGCTATTCATTCAATTGCTGCAACGCACAAGGAGTGTCAAAACGGGTAAGTTTATATGAGTCTATGTTAAATTTTGGATTTGAATTGAGTTAGATTAAGTGAGGCAAAATTCGTTGTAGGTTAGTATTTTATTAATTTATCCTGAACTTATGCAAGTTGTAAATTAGGTTAGATTGACTCGTTGACTCAAATTATTTAAAAAAAAAATAGAATTCTCTTATATTTTCAAAACTAACATATTTTATTCTAATACTTTATCATTATATTTTTTTTACATAGTTTAAATACCAACAAATATTTAATATAATTATTTTTGTAATACACATATTAATTTATATTAAAAAAAAAAAATAAAAAAAAAACTTTTTCTATATCATAAAAGTTATTAATTAAATAATTAAAATCAAATTGAGCCAAAATCTAACTGACTCAATCAGAGTAAAATTCATTTTTGTGTCAATTTTTTTTACCCATTCCACCCATTTTATTCAACTAATCAAGCTGACCTATCAAGCTCCACCCATTTTAACATCCATGTTACAACCCAAAACGTATTGGGCTGACATTGAAATTAAACTTTCTAAATCTCGTAAAGATGTTGGCGAATGTTCACGACACGAACTTTCGGTACTTCCCCCTTTCATTATATAGTTGACTGAAACCTTTCTTTATGATTTACACATTGAAACAATTTTTTTTTACAACTCTAATTTTTTCACATTATTTTTTCATATAATTTTTTATACTAATTAATAAAAAAAAATTTATAATTCATTATATATATAAGTTAATTAATAGGTACTTTGTTAACCAATTAATATATATAATTTTCGTTAATTAATATACACATAATTAATTATAAAATTATACTTTATCAATCAATATCAAAAATAGTGTAAAAAAAGTGATGAGATGATTTTTTTTATTTTTTTTATCAACTCATGTGTGAACATAGCTGGACGAAGGAAGGGTGAGGACCCCAAGTAGGTCTCTTCAATCAAAGTAGGTCCAATAGAATCGTCTAATATCTTCTAAAAAGTAGATTGTGTTTTGTTGAAGTAAAACATTGACAAAATCAATTGCCACCAAGACTTGAATATATATATAGTTGAATGCACAGATTATTACTAAAAGTAACTAATAACTGAACGTGAAATCTATAGAATCGGTTGGTCAATAACCAGGTCGAACCCAAGCTGAGCCAATTGGCAACCAGAATTTGGATGGATAGTCCGGGAACAATGATCCGATTACGCATTTAGAATTTTTAGAGTAATTGATTGCATTTCGCGGATTCCATATCCATGTTACACCGACCTTGATACATCTTTTTCACCACTCCCCAGTCCCTACACTGCATCTGCATAATCTTTTTCCTCTTAGTCGCTTCCGTAGAGCACATGCAACACCTGAATTGACAACTCAGTTTTGTACATTTATCTCATATCTCACTTGCTTATCTAAAATAAACATAATTGTGGTCCTGTTTTGATAGAGGAAATTAAATATAGACCCTACCATTAATGCATTTGGATATTGTTTTGATAGAGGAAATTAAATATAGACCCTACCATTAATGCATTTACATTCTCTCTTGTTATTAAATAATAGGAGAGGAGATAAACACAAATTGTTTTAAATATTATTACTGTACTTTATAACCTATCATGACAAATTTCTTCACATGAAAACTTATTTTTATCTCTCTCCAATTGAGTGGTTATGTGACATGGGAGGATCCAAATTTGCAATTAAGTTATAGCTGATATATCTTTTGCACCCATCTTTGTCATCTTCAAGTTCTGCATTTTGGGGTAAGTCAACCCTAATAATAGTAATCGAACAAAATAGTTGAAGCATGATGTAATTGGCTATTTTTAAGAGCTGTTTAAGGAAAACTGAGACAATGCAAATGATTTATTAGAAGTGATCTTATTATGACTAGTAATTTTGCTACTATGAATGAAGAAAGCAAGATATGCACACAAGAAAAAATAATTAAGAGGGAAAAAAGTCATGAATCTGAAGTGATATATGTCATTAGTGAAGTGTTCATCACCATAGACATATATATGTACTTAGTAATAACTAAAATCCACATTTCATATAAGAGGTTGTGAATCTTTGATGAGAATCAAAATATTATTCATTATTCATGAACTACGTACAATCATAATAATTTTACTACACATAAAATCACAGATAACATATAAGTCATTGATATAAAAGTAACTGATAAATAAATGAAATACATAAAACAAGTTTTTATCAATTAATTATTAAAAATAAAGATATAAAATTGTAAGTGCAAAATATGGAATAAGAAAGATGTTAATTAAAATTGTTAAAATTTAAAAACCATAAATGTGTCGGCTTAATTATTTAGATTGTGTTAGTGGGTTTTGCATGAGCTAATAAAATTAGTTTGAGATTTTAGTTGATGTTTGAATGGGTTAATACCAATTAAATGTAAACTAATATATATTTTGTGAGAGTCATATTGTACTAATTTGTACATATTTTGATGGAGTTGTATAATTTTTTCATGCAAGTATTAATTAATAGTTTCAAAAACTTTTGGGAGAACCATACTGTCTACCGGAAGCTCCACCATTGCATAGATAACGTGTTTTAAACCTTTATGTTGGCTGACTTTTCAACAATGTTACATCGAAAGGTCAAATTCTTGTTTCTTACTAGCAAAATCAATAATAGGTGAGAAATTATTTTTTTTTCAGTTTTCATTTTAAGAAATTAGGCCTATAATGTCAAACTGAATTCATTTTTTACTATTTGACCATAACTGAATTTGCGAAATCAGTGATTCTCTATACTATTTGTGCATATTTGTTCTTCATCAAATAACTATAACTAATTAGTTTCTTTCATCTTTCTTATGATGTAACCCGTTGAAACTCACTCGTACTAATGATGAAGTAGAAAAGAAAAGGATCTTTGAGCACCGGCCAGTCCAACTTGTGGTAGCTAGGTAATAATAAAGCATGCCTAGAATCCTACTATGTATTAATATGCTATGTTGCATGTTGAACTTCCCAATAAATAGACAACGAAGCTCGTTATGGCCCAACATGGACTTTCTAGAGGTTTGTGGCCTCTTTTCAACACCATAAACAGTTTCTCCACTACAATCACTCATTTTCTGACCTTGTTGCCAATGTGCTGTATATCAGTTTTAATTCACAATTAGCTTCAGATTGACGATGATACATCTGTAAACTAATGAGAAATAAATATAGTAATTGCGTGATACCATTACATTTTACAGAAGACTTCTCTAAAGTGGAAAGAAGTGGAATTTTTTAAGAAAAATAAAAAAAAACACACAGGCAGGTCTCCCACAGTCCCACACCTCGCTGATAACTTCAATTCCAGCCCGATCCCTTCTCCAGACAGAAACAAAACCAAAAGAGTGAGGGAAAAAAACACTTTTCAAGAATCTATTTATAAACAAAACCAAAGTTAAAAAAAAAATAAAAACAAACAAAACAAAAAGAGAGAAAAACGGAGGTGTTATGATTTTCTAATCATTAAGGTATGGCCATAAAAAATGTTTCATTTAGTAATATTCCTTTTTTTTGTTTATAATGTTATCAACCTCATTATTTATACACTTATTTTCAATACTTATAAGATATGATGATTAATGAGGTAATAAATTGTGATTCAAATTATTTATATACATGATAACTTTTTTCTATTACACATAATGAGTTGAAATTAGAATTCATCATATCTTACATAAAAATTACTATTTATCTTAGATGTGTAATCATAATTAGTAATTTTATTATTTATGTAACAACCTTATCCTATTCTTTATAAGACTTAATTAGAGTTTAGAATATAAAAATTATTATTTATCTTAGAGACGTTATCCACATTTTAGTAGTGTAAAAAATAGATATAAAAAATATTTATTATTTGAAAGTTTAATAATTTAGCTATTTGACTAAAATACCACTAAATAGTTTCGCAAAAGAAAAAAAGGAATATATATAAACTTATTATATATTATTGAAAGAAATATATCTTTTTTTAACAAAAGTGGGATGGAATAACAAAATAAACATTTTAATGTATTACTGTTTTTTCCTCTTGCGCAATTTATTTAATTTGTTCAATATATATTCTCATTCTCTCGATTTTTATATTTTGGACCAAGTTTTAAATTGAGTCTTAGAGTTGCACAAAATAAATTGTTCTGAAGAAATAAAATGAGAAACAAATTAGATAAAAGAAATAAAATAAGGGATCTTATCGTGGAACAACTATAGTGTTTTTGCTGATAAAGAAAGATAGGAAGAATAACACCCATACCGTTTGAAACTTTGAATTGATTAGTAGGACCCAATTTTTTTTTTTTGGGGTTACATGTAGGACCCAAATTTTAAAATAAGAGGAATGTTCTTTACAGGCGCAAGGTCAAATACAGACCTCAGGGAAAATGACGGTGGTGAGTTGTAGATGAAGGGAGGAAAAAGGAGAGAGAGAGAGAGGAGAAAAATCGAATAGACGTGATGAAAAGTTCATGAACGGTGAGCCTTTCAAGAGAATATTCTGAAATGTTAATAATATATTTTTTATATTATTTTTAATATTTTATTTTATTATTAGTCTTATTATATTTTTTTAATAATTTTTTTAAGTATATGAGGTGAATTAATAATAAAATAAATATTAAAAAATATCAAAAAAAATGTATTACTAACATTCTTCTTATAATAAATAATAGAACTGTTGAAATAAATGTGTTTATGTAATAAAAAATTGTATTTATAAACACATTGAGAGTTTATTAATGCAAATGTAAAAAAGAAAAGATGTATAAAAAATGTAAAAAAAGAAGAATTAAAACCCTATTTTAGATCGTGACATTTGCTATCATTCTAATTTTAATCCCTTAACATTTTATTTTTTTCACTTATTTTTTACATTTATAAATTTACTTTAATTTAATTGCTTATTCTATATATTTATTATCTAATAAATAGATATGTTGATATGTTATTGTAAGAAATGATGTGATATTATTATTTGTTGACGTGTTAATTTGACAAAAGATGATTGCAAATACATCTAAAATTACATCATTTTATTCATTTTTTACTTATTATTTAAAATATAAAATAACTTATCCTGCATTTCAAATGGTAAGCGAAGAATGAAACGACATTATTTTCGAAGTAGACATCCAGTCATTTTATGTCAAACCATCATGCTGGCAAATAATGATACATCATCCGTAATGGTGATATATTGGCATATTCATTTATTAGATAACGAATATATAGATAAAGGGATTAAATTAAAATGAATTCAAAAATATTATAGACTAAAGTGATAAAAATAAAATGTCAATACTAAAATGAGAGTAAAAAATAAAAGGCCAAAACTGAAATAAGATTTAATTAAAAAAATAAATAAAAATTAAGCTCTGTAGTCTGTATGCTAATTGCTAAGTCCTTAATTATAGGAGGATATTTTTCTCCTTCGTTCTTAATGCGTCTTCATGTAATATAGATAAATACATTTGTCACTAATAACATGTTGACTTCAATGCCTATTCCAATTCCAGAGATTAAGAGTATTTTTGGATTTTTTTTTACTAATAAATGAAATGAAATGAGTAAGGAATGACCAAAAAAAAAAAGAACAAAATTATTATTTTTTGTTTAAAAAATTAATAAGAGAACGAAATAAAATTTTATTATTTTGTTTAAAAATTAAATAATAAAAGAATATAATAAAATATAAACAATTTATTTTTAAGCTTATAAACTTATTTTTCTAATTCTATCTCAATTTAAAACAAATTAATATTTGAGTATAAGAGAAGAAGAATAATTCCCTTTTAAGTTCCTTTTTCTTTATATTTATTATTTAAATTTTAAAAAGAAGAAATTATTTCTTTTCTCTTCCTTCTCTTCCTTCTCCTCCCTTTTTTTCTCATTTTCTATCATTTAAATGAAGTGTAAAGGATACTAAGATTACTTCTGCCAATAATGAATAACAAAACTTATAAGAACCATTAGAAAAGTTGCTAAAATCCATAGGTATGGCCCTGCTTTGGCCGTGTCTAACCTAGCCCAAAACCACAAAAATCTGATCTTAGAGAAGAAGGGAGAGCAACAGAGATGGAATGTGATGGATTGAAAATCAGGGGAAATGGATATAAACGGATAAACCATTACATTAACCTGTCATCTCCGCGGCTATCACTTTCTCACCTGTCATATATTATTAACTTTAATGCGTCACATTATCTTCGCAGCATAAATTCTATCAGAAACTAATCTCCGTGGGCTGTTGATGTATGATTTGGCAAGCCTCAAAGTGTCTCAATGTTGTTATGTCATTTCAAACTGGACCTCACTGGGTTTTCAACTCTTGGCCCCTTTGAACATGTGCCACGTACGTTAGTAGTCATTTTTGGTTGGAAACATTCAAGTAGGTCGCTATATCCCGAACTCAACAAATTGGTGGAAGGTTGACAAATGATTATGATGATTGATGAACAAAGATGTGTGCACAAATGCCACATATGATAGTAAAGGATTGACAAGCATTAGATCCTTTTCATATGTAAGTGCTTATTCATCTAAACAAGAAAAGGGTCCTGATTCTCCTGATCCTCCCCGAATGAATAGGCTTTTTGTTTTTGGTGACTGAAAGCAGGTATAGGGATTATTATGGCATTGAAACAGTTAGGCTTCAATAAACCAATGATAAGACACCATAGTGGAATGTTGAGTCAAAAGGACCTTGGCTGGCAAGTAATGCTTGGATCATAATTCACAAGCACATTTTGCAGCTACGGGTCGCTGCATACAACATCTACCTGCTTATTGGTGCTGTCATTGACATTGAGACAAATACTGGCCATCTTCTATGTCGGGCAATTTATAATCTCATTTATATGTTAATTTCCACAAACAATTTGCAGATTTACTTTATTTTGGTATTCAAAATTTCTCATCTCTAGCAGTTATAAGTTCCAGATTTCAATCAGCGTAGCGTACCTAGGGGGAACTATATATATTCTAGGTGGGACAATTACCCAAATTTTCTTTTTGTTGATCCCAACGGTGGAATGATGTTGAAACTCTAAAGAAGCAAGATTCCTCCCATCTCTTGGTCTTGTCATTTGATGTTGAAATTTATAGGACAAGACATGTTACTGGGAGGAGACCTCACTATCTTTTCTAATACAGTTACAGTGGTTGCCAGATGTTGCTGTGAGTGTGAGGAAGCAAAGGAATCTCGGGTGTTTTTTTATGGAGGAATGGGCCTTTTGATACTTTTACGCGCGAGAAATGTTAATCTCACTTTAAAAATTAAATATGTTATTTTTTGTGATTAATTATGTATATTAATTAATTAACAAAAATTATGTAAAAAGTAATTGGTTAACAAAATACTTATTAACTAATTTATATATAACTAATTATAAATTTATATTTCATTAATTAATATAAAAAATAATGTAAAAAAGATGTGAAAAAATTAGAATTATTTACACGCCTTGCTGCATGAACATCTAATATAAATGTTTCCCCGTGCCAGATTGTTGTATACCGTGTATAACATTACATACATTCTGGCAGTGATAGACGTGGCCAAATACCAAATTGTAAACAGCAATAGCAGCGCAGTGGCAGTGGAAAGCTTGAAGTTGTTTATGGTTGGATATAATCATGTTGCGATGCTTTTTGTTGTGAGTTAAATTTTCTCTCTAGACTTATTGATTACTGAACTAAGTTATTTAGATTTGGAAGCGAGAAATGGGTGCCAGAAAAGAGACCCAATATACCGCATTCATATAATATATAAAGAGAAAATATATATATTTAAATCATGTCATTTGTTATTTTGACATCACAATTCATATCTAAAAAGTTGTTAAGTGATAAATATTTACTTTCAAATACTATCATATGACATATGACATTAAAATTTAAATAAAAAGTATACATATGTCGCCACGATGAAAAAATAGTCATTTTGAAAGAAAACATATTGCCACATACTATATGATTGAAATTCTCTTCCTATTCGAATTGATTTTAATTAATTTTATACATGAAAATTTTTTATTTGATCAATCTAATTATGTTCATTGTGCTATTTCCAAATTAGATAATTTGGGATTCAATGATTAATTGAGAACTAAAATTTTAAATTTCAATATGTTGGGTGATTTGATTTGGTCTTTTTAATTATTCTAATTGAAATTCATTTCCTATTCAAATTGATTTCAATTAATTTTATATATGAAAAGTTTTTATTTGATTACTATATCTAATTATGTTTATTGTGTTATTTCCAAATAAGATAATTTGGGATTCAATGATTAATTAAGGGTGAGAATTTTTTATTTCAATATGTTGAGTGATTTGATTTGACTTTTATTTTATATAACTGCTGACTGAGAATATTAAAGTGATTAACCAAAGTCAACTAATCAATGATCTTAAAATTATTATCCATAATTTGAATTCTTAAAATAAATTTATTTTAATTATTCTAATTGAAATTCCCTTCCTATTTGATTTGATTTTAATTGATTTTATACATGAAAAGTTTTTATTTGATTACTACATCTAATTATGTTCATTGTATTATTTCCAAATCAGAGTAACTTTCTTACTATCCATCTATATATTTCCAGCCATGTTATACTTCAACACATCTACAAAGAAAAAACTCTAGGCATGGTTAATACAAGAAAATTGTTGCAGTTGTTTGGCTCATTTCTTTTTTGTTTTCTCATTGTTTTTTTTTTTACGTAAAAAGGAATTCATTTCAATTTCATCATACTAATATCAACCCTATATTCTATTTTTCATGCATGAAGCACAAGGTTCATAAGCTACTTGGATACAAAATCTATGTACAGGTTAGTCACGCTTATTTCATGGATACAAATTTTTCAATATGCAACATGTGTTGTTTTTGACTTTTTGCAATAATTGAATCATTCTCGTTTGTTTGCTCGTGTTTCTCTTTCTCTTATTACGTGATTGAGGTTGAGCATAAAGTGAACAACTCTTAGTCAATACGATGAACACATGTGAAATCAGACAAATTTAAGTCAAGTTGTTGTTAAGTTCAAAGTTTATATACCTGGATATCATTTTTGACCAGTACAAAGTGACAAAAGTTGAAAATCATGTCTTTAATTCAAAAGTTTATGTTGTTGTTGACAAATTTTTCTGAACTATAAATACAAAAAAACTTAATGATTAATTCTCACTTTCAACCTAAAAATCGAAATAACATTGTTCACGTTCACGTTCACTCAAACCGACTTACCCTTTTAAAACATAACCGAAGGCACCAACACTAATTTCAATTTCAGCTGAATAAAAATTGATAGTTTAAGCTATGTAGAAATATATTAGGATATGTATAAGAAAACCAAATACGAAAGAAAGCTTAATAAGGTCAACGTAACCATGAAAAATAACGTAAGCCTTTATACATATATAACCACGTATTTACTTGCTTTATTTTGCGCCTTAAGACCTGACCTCAATTTAATTATTAGCGAGGATCCAGATGTTGAAGTTAGATTCTTTGCCTCTCAAGCGCTACAATCTAGCAATCAAGCCAAGATGCCCAGCTAGATCAATCTGCATATTGTCATTATTTGTTTTCTTATGATATTCCCATGTCTTTTGTAATTGGTGCAAGTGAAAGAGTTAAAGGCTTTTCTGTTCTATCAGAACTCATCACAATTTCACCCATTAATCTAAATAACAATATTAATTAATTAATGCTCCAAGCACTCTGAATAAGAAATAACTAATTACAACGATAGTAAATAATAACGTCTATTAACAATTATTTAAATCCTATTAAATGTACTAGACTACGTGAAGGGAAGCCGTTCAGTGAAGGATGTACATTTCTCTTTGAAGCTGGCGTTCGGACAACTGTAATCGGACGACTGTATTAAATGATATTGCTGTCATGTGATAAAATACGTATTTTCAATAATTGTTATGAAACATTATCATGTTATAATTTAAAAAAAGTGTACATATATCATTATATTAGAAAAATAACGACACGTTAGAAAAAATTTTAAATACTAAAAAATAAATAAAAATTTTGAATTTATATACAAGTTATTAACAATAAAGTGTTGACAATGTTCCTCTTAAATTTTTTCATGATATTGATTATATTCATTATATTTTGATTATAGTATCCCTTAATTTGATTTGAAAAAAATCTGATATCATTTATGTTATAGATATTATATAGCATAAATAACAAATTAGAAAAGAGTGAAATTATTCATTATTACTAAATATAATATTAAGTGTCTATTATTGTATGTCAAGGCTGATATGAATTTAAATTTACGATAAATTTCTCTCAATTGATTAATGTAATTTCTTACCTTTTCAAGCCTTTGTTTCAATCATTAAATCCTTTAAAGTATTTTTCAATGATTTCTTCACTCAAATTATTTAAACATATGAAGTTCAAGATTTTTACAATAATTTGCTTAATTTTCAATTCTAAACAATTTATTTTTGAAGGTTAGTTTCTTTATGCCATTGAGCATTTGCATGTCCATGTATTTCACCTTAATGTGACTTGATTATAAACAAAAAGTATTTTACCTTAATGTGACTTGCTGTATGTATATATATTTGGTGGCTTATAATTATAGTTTTATATGGTTATTTTAAACAAATATTATTAATTAATGAACATGATATGATAATGATAATTAAGATTCTTACTTAAATAAAAATATCTTTTGTGTATTTTTAAGTTAAATTTATAAATATTATTATTTTTTATGAATTATTACATATATTTTATTTATAATTATATTATTTTTATCATTTAATTCTTAATTTATTGATGTATCGCATATGTACAAAATCTAGTTGTTATTATGGGAAAGAAAGGAGCGTATATTATTTCTTAAGATAGGCCCAGCTTCAAGAAGGGCCGAGCTACAAATTTTTAAAATAATAATGAAAAAGCTCTTCTTGGGTCAGAAAGTCATAGGCATGTCGCTTCAGACGACGAATTGACCCAGAAGCCCACAGTTTCATCGTCCAGGTGAGGGGTCCACTTTTTAAAACTTGTTCATGATTCGCAGCGTCGCCCTAAATACCAATATTTTTAAAACTAGATCGGTGATTGAATTGATAAAAATATTGGTTTATGATTTATTTGTTTAATTGTGGCTAAATTACAGACGAGTTGATAATAATTAAATATATATTTAGCATTATATAATATATTAAATAATAAAATAATATATTAATATATCATATTATATTATTTAATACTTCAAAATCTTATATTATATAATAAATGAGATATCTAAGTATATATATATATATATATATATGTATATGAGTTAAGAAAATGTTATACTTATAAGTCTTATATATAGTAATAAGTGAAATATTTAAACATATAATTTATATAAAAGTCAAGAAGAAAAAAACATTCTTATGTTTTTATTAAATTTTATATGTGAGTTTTTGTAATTTGACATTAAACTTTTATTTAATGCAAAAATTATTTTTAAATTAATTAAAAATTTATTAAAAAATTGAGTTTAAATGCTTTTTTAATAAAATCAATTCAAATTGATTTATTACTAATTTTTTCGATTCTAATTGATTCTTTCATAGGCTGATTTTGTGAGTAAAATAAATTAAATTTATGATTGATTCACCGTTTTTTCAATCAAATTGACTGATTTGGTCAAATTTTTTTAACATTGCTTTATACATCAGTTTCACCTAATTGAGCCATTTAAAAAAAAGTTAATTATCTTCTAATAGCTTATGAAAATGCAATATTAGAAATGTGTGAATAAAAAGTGTTATTATTATTCCACATAATTTTCAACGTCAAATTTATCAAATGTCGTTTTGTTCGCTGTCACATCCTTCTAAAAGTAATATTGTTCGTAAGTAACCCAAACATTGTCTTTTCACATACTCCTCACTAATAAGTAAATAAAAAAAATGGCTTAACTTCAAGTGGTGTCAGTTGAATTTAGATTTAGGCACATGACAATATGTGTTAAAAAAGTTTGTGTGAACATCATTATTCTAGAAATAACTAATCATAGGACGTTACATTGCATAATTGTATTTATTAGATTTTAAATTGGTATTTTAGATTAAAAGTTGATGCCAAAATAAATATATAAAATAATTTACATTATTGTCAAATACTATCACTTGAAACTTTTTAATTATATTTATTTAAAATTTATTTACTTGTGCCACTTTTAGGCTAATGAATTTTAATTTGATACATCGGATGTAGCCAGAAACCACCAAGAGGAATGTATTACAACTTCCAATAGTTTTTTTTTTTTTGTTTTTTTAGAAAACAAAGGGCAAAATACAAAAAATTTCTTCTAACTATGAATCATTTATAAAAAACTCTGTACTTTAAAATTCACCAACATAACTCCTTATAATTTAATTAAATTGTGCACTTTAATATATATTTACTCCTTATGCATGTGTATAACATCCCAGAGTTAATATGCATAATTTAGTAAGTTCAAGGAGTCATGTTTGTGAGTTTCAAATCATAAGAGAATTTTTTCTCATAATTGGACGGAGTTTTTCGGATTTTGACAAAAAAAAAAAAGGAAAAAGAGGGAAGAAAGAGAGCTAACGAGTTGGGCATAAAAATTAGTTTTAAAAAAATAACATTTGTATTTCTAATGTAAGTTTTCTTAAATTGAAGGTTAAAATGCAAGAAATGTTCCGTTAATTATAGCCCGTCAATTTTAGAAGAAAAAAAATTGATTCAAAACTCAACAACGACTTTTTAAACATTATAAAGTGTGTTATGTAGGGTAAATTTATCCCTATGTGTATCTGCAGTAAATCAAAAGTTAATATGCATAGTTTAATAAGTTTAAAAACTCAAGTAGTTAAATTTTGAACCACAATAAAGTTTTCTAAAATTAACATATGATTGATGGAAGTTTTTTATATTTTAGTCTAAATTGAACTACTGAAAGATAATTAAACTAAAATTTTCAACAAAAAATTGGTAGATGTGATTTTTTTTTTAAAAAGTAGAAGATTTTTTTCATTGGAAATCTTAAAAATATGTTGACAGATATTTTGTTAGAGTTCCATTCCAGATACTCAAAGCAAGTGAAAGTAGCTTTCGGAAATCTCGGATCACATCCATAATTAGCCAATGAGGAGGAACTACAATTTTTTTTTACTTAGCCACCACTATAGGGAGTTGGTGAAAGAGTAGCTTGATGTTGTAGTCCGAACAAGTTTCTCTTGGCTAGCACCCTTTGGATTTGATTTGACGGTAACTCTGTAGCTTGCTTTTTACCCTGAAGATAGAGCTCAACTATCTAATAACTATCTATATAAGGGCCATCGAAGGTGGCCAATTTGTCACAGATTAACCTAAAGTCAAATTGCAATTCCAACCTAGCTAGCTAGCTAAAGCCATTATCATCGTTCTTCCCGCAAAATGACATCTATCTTTCGGCAATACACCTTTGATGACTCATTCGAACAAGTCTTCGTCCCCAGCAAATTCCTTAAGGAATACCAGATTGCTCTTACCTACGCCATAGACTATGATGACAATGGTGTTCCCACCAATGGGGTGTTCAGACCCACTTGGGACCTAACAAAAGTCACTCCCTCAGCTATCACACAGTTTAAGAAGGAACATCCTGACCTGAACGTCAAAGTCTTCATTAGCATTGGAAACAATGGCACCAAATATCCCTTCAGTCCCCAGGAGAAGAAATCGTGGATTGCCAATGCCACCGAATCGCTCACCAGCATCATCAAGAACAATGACTATGATCTGCAAGTGGATGGCATTGACGTCTTCTACGAGCACATTGAGGCCTCACCCAGTGACTTTGTCGAGTGCGTGGGGCAGGTTAGGACTTTGTTATTTGCCCACCATAATGTTTACATTTAACACTTTTCTTCTTTGAAAAAACAGAAAAATTCTTCCCTATGTACAACTTATCATGTTATTTTTTAATTACCTAAATCATTATTTAATATGTATAAAAGTAATTATATAATTTATATATTTTTAATAGAATTTTCACAATTTTACACATTTAAGTGTTTATAATAAATTATGTCTAATTAAGAATTATAAAAATATTAAAAATAAAGTAAATATATTGAACTATGTGTAAATAAGGTAAGAATAATGTAATAAAAATAACTAGTAGTTAACATTAATGTACAGGTTATAAAGACGCTGAAGGAGTGTGGAGTGATAAAAGTAGCTTCCATTTCTCCATCGTTTGCTCTCAACAAAGAATACTACTTCTGCTTGTACAACAGTTGCTCCTCCTTCATCAACTGGGTGGATTACCAGTTCCAAAATGAGGTTACTCCTGTGTTCGCTCCCAACACCTTGGTGGAGCTCTACAATAGACTAGCCATGGAGTTTTATCCAACAAGGAAACTCTTTGCTGGATACAGTGCCGAGAACGAGAATTGGGCAACGCTTTCACCGATTGTGTTCTTTCTGGGCGGCATGGACATTATTAAGAAGAAAAGAGGTCCTGGTATTTCCATTCATTACCATAATTACTATGCGGAAACTCCACATAACAAATGACACACGATACATTTATTTGCGGCGCATGCTTGATGCAGCCGTGCCAAAGCTAGTCTGCTACTAATCTACTCTATATATATCATCTATGTACTGTTTGTTAAATAAGATTCATCATGGCCATTAAACTTCTGGTCCAATTGCTCCTTTGCTGTATTATCTCTTGGATCCATCACTCACTAAGCAAGCAGGCACTTTACGTCGTTCTCTACGATTTTTAATAGTATGCCGCTTTGATTTAAATAAGCAATTAATTAGCTTATAGTAATACGTATAGAGATATTTTTACGTAGACATCTATCTAACTTAAGTACAGACACATTTATGCGGGTCTCATTGTGAATATCACATAATACCTGTGTCTATGCCTTACTCAGATACGTATCTATAAAATCCGTAAGTGTCCATTTTACTGTGGGCGCACATTGCAACGGAATCTAGTTTTTTATTTGATTGAAATGATAGGTAATAATGTTTTAAAAATTAAATTAGAATTTGAATCGATAAGAATTTTAGGTCATAATTCAATTTATTCAGTTAGTTAAATTTTATGATTAAATTGTTATTGAATTGTGATCAAATTAAAAAAATGTTTGAATCGAGGACATGATTAGTTCACTATTCAATTGGTTGATGGTCAACCAATTGGTTGGTCTAGTTTTTAAAATACAGATATACATATATAAAGAGAGAGAGATGATCCATTTATATTTAGTATAAGTAAAAAGACTTACACTTAATCTCTTATTATTAAATTTATTTTAATTTAATGGTTCTAAATCATCTAATTAAATGATAAAAGAGAATAATAAATACTCACATTAAAAAGGAGGAGAGAATAATAAAATATGATTTTAATGAAGAAATAAATTTTAGTTATTAAGTCTATTTATTAACTAACAAAATGATATAATATTTAATATAATTTATCTGAAAGCAGGCAACCGAAAAAATTTATAATATTTTTTATTTAGTATCAAAAGTTGATAGTTAATTTTTATTAACTTATTTTAAAATATAATAAATTAATACATTATATAAAAATAAAAATATAATAAATAGTTAATTATTTAATATAATTTATAATATTTTTTATTTAGTTATAAGTTAATAAAGTATAACTAATTTTTAAAATTTATATTTTAAGAATCTTTGGAGTCGTTGCCTTCTTATATTAATATGTTATAAATACATGTCCAAACTCATCAATCACTTGCAGAACTCCGCTATCACCAATAACAAATGATTTGGATGTCTCTCTTTTTTAATTTGGTCATTTTTATATTTTTCTAATAAAAAATATAAGAGATGTAGTTTGCTTTACTTTTAAGTGTTAGTGAAAGATCTTAGTTGAACATAACATTTAATAAAAAAGTTAATTCTTTATCATTTGTTCATGATCGAGGAAAAAAGAGAGCATATAATGCTCTTTAAGTAAATTAGTTTGAATCTTTTTGTTTACTAAAATTTTTCATTTTTTAATTTGTTAAAATAAACACACTTTCAAATAATATGTTATGCTTTCGGTTCTAACTGAAAGACCTAGGTTGAGCATATTACCATTAAAAATATTAGGTAATTCGTCATGCATCCCTTCATGATCAACTAAGAAAAAGATCATTAGACTATTCTCAAACTTTTAAATAGTCTCCAAGTAATCATAAATCGTACATTATTTGTCTTATTTAATCTAATCCTTTTAAATTATTTTAATAATTTTTATTTAAACATGTCGTATGCAAGTGTTTATTAAATATTTTTATTTAGTATAAAAGTTTATAGTTAATTTTTATTAACTAATTTTAAAATATAATAAATTAATAGATTATATAAAAAATATTATAAATTATATTAAATATTATATAATTTTTTTAGTTTATAAATAGACTTAATAACTAAAATTTATTTCTTCATTAAAATCACATTTCATTATTCTCTCACCTTTAATTTAATGTGGGTTGTTATTATTCTCTTTCATCATTTAATTAGATAATTTAGAACCATTAGATTAAAATGAATTTAATGATAAAAGATTGAGTATAAGTCTTTTTACTTACACTAGGTGTAAATGGATCTCCTCCTATATATATATATATATATAGGAGACATATCTAGTGAGAGGAGTTTTTATTGTGAGAGGGTGAGAGGAAAAATCTTGACCATACAATCATACATGGATGATCAATATTAAAAGTTACTTAAAGGTCATGTGACCACTTAAAAATATCACATGCATTTATGTTCTAATATTGACCCTTCATGTAAAATCTAATGGTCAAAATTCACTCCTCTCACCTCTCACCTCTCACAATAAACACTCCTCTCAATTGTAAAAGAAGATCCTATATATATATATATATATATTAAAGAAAATATTATTTGAATCATATCATCAATTTGTTCGTGAGCAATGGACTTCCTATGTAAAAAGAATCAAATAAAGGATTTTACAAATAAATGCTTAGGACACTTGTTAAAAAAATTAAAATAATTTTTTTAATGAAATAAAATATTCAATATATTAGAAATTGAAAATATTTTATTTTTTCATTTAAAACATTTTACTTTTAATTTTGATATTCTTATCACAAATAATGCATACATTCCTTTTCATACCTCATCTAATATCATTCATTATACTTATTTTTTTTATCATTTTGTTCTCTTAATCACACACCTTTAAAAAAGGTGTGTATAGCACCTACACCTTTAAAAAATATATAGGATCATCTTTTTTCTTTTACTTTAGTCTAGTGCTCTTGGAAAACTTAAAAACCAAGGATGATGCTACTATACACCCTCTTAAGTTTGGGTGTATGGTACACCACTTAAGATGACTTGCAAATAGCAAGTCATCTAGTTCCCTTTTTTTTTTTTCGGGTTGCACTGTTTATATTGTTTTATTTTTTTAAGTTATACAATTATATAAATAATATTAGTTAAAATCTATAGGATTTTCAATAATATATATTTAAAAAAAAAACCCTTACAGACCCACACGAAAAAAATTGCATCAGTCTTTATATTTTTTCATAAATAATTGTGTATACTGAAAATCCTACAGATTTCAACTAGTAATATTTATCCACAATATTTTTTTTAAAAAACCTTTTCAAGTTTTCTCTGGTGGGTATGCAAGGGGTTTTTAATGTTTTCCCAATTTAAAAAAAAAAAAAATATATATATATATATATATTTTGACTTGTAATATTATTAGATTTTAAGCTGGTTTTATTTTTTTAAGTTATACAATTATAAAAAAATATATTATCATATTTTTAATCGATAATATTTACATATAATAATATTTTTTAAAAGTTATTATTTTTTCTCATAAATAATTGTGTATGTTGAAAACCTTATAAATTTTAACTAATAATATTTACACAATTATATAACTAAAATAAAAAAAAAGAACTTGCAACGATAAAAAAAAAATTAAATCATCAAGTTACATGTTATTCATCATAACAATTGATATATTTTTTAATACAATCAATGACTATGATCATGTGGTATACCATACACATTGCTTAAGTAAGGTGTATATTAGACAACATCTAAAAACAAATAGCAAGTTTGGTAGTCACGAATTACATTTAAATTTGTCTAGAATATATTGATATGACATGCGTGCTTGTTTAACTTAGACTTTGTTTCATATTAAAAAAAAATCATGACAAAAATATTTAAGATTTCTCTAACATTGAAAGAACGCTCAAAAATTACAGAATCAGTAGTTCTGTCCAATTCTTCCCAAACATGTTAGCTCAAACTTTAAACTGAATTTGAGGAATATCAACCTGAACATCTTTTTTTTTTTTTCTTTTCTAGAGCATCCCTTTACTTGATAGGTGAAAATTAATTTTTGAAATATGGTCAAATATTTAAGTGGAGACTCATTTTAATAATAATTTTTTTATACATATAAATCATAAGATTAAATTTAAAATCACATATTTAAGAGGTCTAAATTCTTTTTATTCGGACTAATATATTGGTCAAACTGAACATTTATAAAATTATTAATAAGTGGATTTTGTATTAGATTCAATATATGGCCAAAAAAAGGGATGCA
Source organism: Ormosia semicastrata (assembly GCA_029884595.1). Lineage (NCBI taxonomy): Eukaryota > Viridiplantae > Streptophyta > Magnoliopsida > Fabales > Fabaceae > Ormosia > Ormosia semicastrata. The sequence continues at coordinate 14,058,158 of JAQQTO010000041.1, forward strand.
ATAGATATAGAGTTGTTTGGCGCATGGAGAAAATTACACTTTATTCAATGTTTGACATGTATGCCAATATCAGTTAGCACAACTAAAATGTTTGACATGCATGATTATGTTAATTAAATTGATCAGAGTTTGATTTTTACTAAGATTTGTTATTGGTAAATAATCTATAAGTATTTCTGTAAATGTTTATTGAACTTGAAACTTGTCCTGACCTTAAGATAAAACAATTATCTTTGACCTTAATTATTTTTTTTTAAAAATGTTTGACATGCATTTTGAATAATATAAAAAATTTCTGACCATTATCATTTGATAACTTTTTCCGTATATAGTATAATGTGTTTTTTTAATGATAAAGTATCTATATTTGAAGTGCAAGTACTGATTTAGGGGAGGGAGATATGTGATGTGAACGAAAATGAATGATATGCAGTTTGTTAGAATCGGCAACAAATCCTAACCATTAAAAATATGTTGTTGAACGGCAAAAAATTAAATAAAAAATATAATTCAATAATTAACAATGGTAAGATTTCGAACTGTATTCTCAGCAGTTATTTTTGTAACTGAAGATTCAAATCCGATGTGAACAACACTATCATCACACTAGAGATTAATTTGCTGGATGAAGTTGATTAATGATGATTTGCACGAGTGAGTTGATAATAAGCCTTTGAATTAGCCTCTTGTGGGTATGCACCGAGCTTTGAAGGTAGACCCAAATTCAGGTATGACATACTAAAACATAAGAGAAAGGGTTTTGAATCTTGTGGTAACATTTTTTTTCTTACGTGATTAAGTAAAAAAGAAAAATAGATATAAAAATTATAAAAAAAATTCATAAATCATGATTGAGTTTTATTAATAAATATTTATTTATTTATATTTCTCTTTCATTTAACCACATAAAAAAATATAAAAAAATCCAAATCTTAGAGAAATGGAACTCAAAGAATCCTTCCCTTTTTACTGCAAAACGGAATGGGTTTTCAAAATTAGTGTTTTTATACTGCTTCATTTATTCCCTGCCATATCACTTCATTATCACCACTGCTGCATAAAGAATTACTCACCCGCTGCAGAAGCCAGAATAGTAAACGGACCGAGGTTTGCATTAAAAAAAAAAGCTGACAGAAGATTGAGCAAAGTCTCCAACCAATCCACAGAAGAGTTTAGTTTCAAGACTCAATCTTGAATCCCCATATGGGGAGTTAAACCAACAAATTTTATCGAAGGAAAACTAGAAAAAGATGGTTGATATCTTCATGCTGGTTGTAAAGAGGGAGTATAACTGAGGGAATATAAATCCGCGACTTTAGAAGTGTTACAAAGTACAAACGGGCAGGGCCGCAGGGCATTCCTGACTATTCTCCAAAGGAGCTTATGTCTTTCTACAATATTAACAAAATTTAAGCTTAATGGATTTAATTGGACTATGATCAAGAACTAGACATGCAAATAACCCCATTTTCTATTAAAATTATCAGATGTTGGAGTCCAAAACTCCAAATCCAGCTATCTAGAGAATGAGAGACTGGGATATAAGTCATAGAGATAGCATGCACTTCTTCTGTGGAGAAAATTTACTTAATCATCTAAAAATCCCAAGAATGTGAGGATTTTAGAATGAAGTCTGCAACTTTGGAAATAAACGGATCCCAGGAACTCACGAGCATACAAGTGCATTTGTTAAACTAATCTCTTGCATTTAGTATGTCCCCTGCATATCCATAACAATGAACTAATTGCATAAACCTAGAGCACTTTGAATTACGCTAATTATATCATTAATTAATTAATAGATAATTATTATAATTAATTAATTATTAATTATCACAATATATTATAATTAATAATTCAATTGACTTAATATACCTAACTTGAGTATGCAAAAATTTCTCATCTATAATATATTCCTACTATCCAATGAAAAATACTTGCATAAACTTAGCGTATGATGTATTAACCTAATTACATCATTAATTATAGTAATGATAACTAATATTTAATTTATAATAATTATCTATTAATTAAAAAGTAATTAGTCTAATGCACTTAACTTAAGTACATTAAACTTACGCAAATATTTATACTATCTAATATATTAAGTTAATTAAAAAAACCTCTTTTAAAATGAACTTGTATTTAAATTGAATAAGTAAAGGTGTAACTATTTTTAAATTATTTAATTAGTTAAGATGATGCATTTTAAATTAAATCAATATTATATACACACTTACTTACTTTTAAAATAATATCACTTAAAAAAAGCATTCTCCTGAGTTATTTAGAGATAATACTCCAACCTAGTTTTGCTAGGAAGGATTGGTTAACTTCGAACATTTTCCTAAACCCCAAGCCTCCATCTGCTTTAGGCAAGTAATACCTGCCATCCCAACCCCTGAAACGGATCTTTCTAGTTCTAGATTAGATCCCCGCCAGAGATGAGAGAGTTCAGAATCAAATGTTTCACAAACCTGCTTTGATAATGAAAGAGACTGCAGTGAGAACAGAGGAGGAACTAACCCAGCAGCCTTTACAGGGTTGACCTCGCTGTTTGAGATAAGATTTTGGCCTTCCAACCAACTAATGTGAAGTCAACCTTCTCCACTATTTCATTGAATGCCCACTTCTTCAACGCACCAATAAAAGAGAGGTACTTCCAACTGCTACGCACTTCTCATTTCCACGCATAAGCCCAACCTTCCCCACTTGTAGTTGCGTCCCAAACAAAAATACCCAGATTGTTTTCTTTGTCAGAGCCATGAACTGACTCAAGCCTGAAACATCACATTTACTGTTATCTTACTTTAGTCTTTGTCCTCATCGGAGCTAATGATACCAACGCGGCAAAATGACAAGGTAATTAAAGTGTCGGGCGAATAAACATCCTCCTTCAATATTCTAGTTGGAGAATACCTATCTCCTTCAATCTTTAACCATTTTGAGAATATCATATTCCCTCTTTCATAAACATACATAAATACTAATAAGTAATAATTGAAAAAATATTATATAAATTATGCACAACATTTAATGTAATACAGTCAATATGTCTAAATTTATGTATGATAAAAATTAAACTTATTATCAAAACAAATTTAGCCTGACTTACAAATCAATCCCTTACACTCTTATTCACATTTTTATAACTTTAACTAATTCTCAATACAAATATTTATAACTCACCACTCTTACTCTCTAAGCAATCTTACTTATTCTCTAAGCAATGTTACTTGCTCTCCAAGTCTCTCTATAATTTTTTTAATTTCTTATTATAAACAAATCTTACATATATGTTAAATTGCTCATATCTTTACAAAACTATTATATCTTCACAAATAATAAATTAACGATAATAATTTTTAATGAATTTTGTGTCAAATCCAACATAAACAACATATTTATAAAGTTTGATAAATTTATTTTGGGTAATTAAGGCTCAACAATTCAGTTAGACACTTTAAGTTATCATTTAAGGAGAGTTATGAGTAACTTAGTAAAAAAAAAAAAGGTTGAAGTCCTAAATCTTTTTTGATCAGCTTGTGTAGCGATTGGTTATTTGCAATAAAATGCGATTTCAGTATCAAGAGTCTAATTAATACATATGTTTGTTTACACACATACATAAAGGGTTTAGGGTACATAGATGAATACATCAACACACACAAACATTTATATATATCAACTATCAAGCGCATATACAAACTTTAAATCTAATGGGGAATAGCCAAAAGGGTTTGTGATTGCTTCTCATAACGGAAACCATTTGCCTTTGAGTCATCAGCAGACCACACAAAGATACCATGAAGTTTTTGCTGACTCTTGAGCCTTCGGCATGCAGTGAAGAATCCACCATCTGGGGACAACCCACCACTCCCATCACTAATGAAACTTACTAAGACTTTCCCACCATTATACTTTGAGCTTTGTGTGTCGAAGTAATTGATAAACTGAGACACGCTGGTGCTTTTGTCATATGCATAGAACTGAAAATTAACATAATCTATGAGGTGGCTGTAACTCTTCCACAAGGCCAAGTAGTGACTCTGAACTTGATCATCATCAAATGGAGCAATAGAAGCAAAAGTGATGACGCCATTGCTTTTGAGAGTTTTGATCAGCCGTCCAATGGACTCAGCAAAGGTATCAGGATCTGCCTTGAAATGCTCATAGTCAATGTCAATTCCATCCAAATTATACTCCTTGATTATGTTTGTGAGTGAAGAAACAGCGTTAGAAACCCAGGAATCAACTGAAGATGGATCAAAGTAAGCAAAACCACCTCCAACACTGTCTCCTCCAAGACTAAGGGCTACCTTGACATTTGAATTCTTACTCTTGATGGATGAAACTTGGGAAGGGCTAAGATTTTGTGTGTCCCAGAAGATGTTAAATTTTCCATTGGTGGGAGAAGGGGAAGATGATGTATCATAGTCAATAGCGAAGGACAGAATGAAATGGAAATTGACATTTGCATTAATAGGGACATCTGAAAATTTGACATTTTTGAACTCAGCTCCAATGTATTCTCGGAATAAGTTTGAGTGTGAGGGGGCTGCTCCAGCTTGGGTTGATGTAAGGAGAAAGAAGAAGGAAGCGTTTAGGATTAAAACGGCAAAGCAAAGTTTGGGAATGGGAAGTTCCATTGTGATGCCACTTAGAAAAGCAAGATTTAGAAGCTGCTATGGTACGAGTAAATGATGCACTAAGATGCGCTTAAATAATAGTAGTAATGGAATAAAGACATAGACTAAGAATAGAGTAACGTAGCGAAAAAAAGAGAGTAAGAATAGAGTAATGAGGAAGCAGAATGGTGACGTGCCGTTCTTATATGTGGTTGTGCTTTATTTATTCTATTCGATTTCAAAAAAATCAAGCAATGAGTTGAATATTATTTTGCCGCCTTGCCAGGAAAAAATCACCACTCACCACATCCACAAGATCCCACAAGTCGCTTCATAGTTCCTAGAGTTGAATTTATTGTGAAAAATATTTTATTTCAAAAGAATAAATATCTCATATTAGTTGGAAGTAAGTCTTTGAAGAAATTTAAAAATGATTTAGTCTTATTCGAATTTTGATTTGGTATATTTTAACGGTCATATTCTAACGGACATATTCCAACGGACATATTTCAACGGTCATATTCTAACGGACATATTCTAACGGACATATTTCAACGGTCATATTTCAACAGACATATTCCAACGGTCATATTCCAACGACAAAAATCTATTTTCTATAAATACCATCCATTCAATCTATTCTTTAGATTTTCACTTCTATTCTCTTTCTCGACTGGATTACGTGATTTAAATGTTCTTACAGTTCTTGAAGTCCTGTCAAACAGGAAGAGCCTGCAGTATCCTACGATATTTTCGTTTATACCGAAATAATCCTTGAGGGCAGTGCTTTGCACGTTATAAGTTTCACGGTTTCGCTGTCTTATTTATTTGCAGGTTTCGATTAAGGCTTCGCGGTTAACTACAATATCAAAAATTATGAAACCACGATACGGCACTCCCTCAGCCAACAATGGGTTTTACAACAGAATTTTCCTACCACTTCCATTTTCACGTGAATTTTGAACTTTTGAAAATTCTATGCAGCATTTATTGTAGTCTTCTTCCTCTTTTTGGTTTCTGCTTGCCAGCGTCATGTTTTTAACGAATAAGCTCTTCATTTAACCTGTGCCTTGCGCGGATGGCTGCCTGCACGGATGGCTTAAAAATGTTGGTAGCCTAAAGATGAGTTTTAGTATTAGACTTTTGACTTATTTAATTAAATTAATATAAAACTTTTATTTAAATTTATTTTTCTAATATTTTGATATGCAAAGAATAAAATTTGAACATTGCTACTAACTTATATTAAAAATGTAAGAATTCATAAAAAATAATTATGTTATATAGTTGACTAGTTAATGGTAGAAAAACAAAAAATTAAGGGTCTAAATTTATTAGAATAAATATAATAATTATATAAATAATATATATATATATATAATAATAATTTTATTAAATTTTGAGGATTAGAATTTTGGGGCCTCAAGCAAGGGCTTTACTAGCTTTATGCTTGAGCCGCCCATGACTGCATGTTAATGTGTATAGTTAGTCTCGTTGAAAATATATTGTTGACTGAGATAATTCTTAATGTGTTAGGTATTTAGTATATATATATATATATATATATATATTGGTGAATATCAATCTATATACATATATATATATATATATAAGTAAAGTGTTTATGTGCTTAATGTTGTGATTTGGATTATTTAATTATATTATGTATTTTGATAAAATTATATTATTTATGTATCATCTATAGTTGATAATTATGTTTTTATTCTTCATTTTAAGAGTTATAGTAAATGTAAAAAGTTACTTGCTTTTAGGGCGCCATATCATCACTCAAGGAATAAGTATATTATAATTTACTAAGCACTCGTGTGAAAGAAAATTTATTCTCTTTCATTTTTTTTTTGTCATAGATGGACTAAATAGTAAATACCATTGGTTACACATTTGGTCTTAATATTGTGATTATACAATTTTTTCCTTTTCTGGTTACATGCGATTATACAATTTTTTCTCTTTTTGGTTACATGTGATTATACAATTTTGATCTAATTTTATGATGATTTTGGTTTCATTAATTTTATTATATTTTCAAATATGGTTCATATTTTTGGTTGATTTTGTTAGATGTGAATTTAAAGTCAAGGATTTGATTTAAAGATAGATGAGCACCTGATGTGTATATATGCTTATTGTTATAGAGTTAAATTCTAATTATGCCAATTACATGAAATTAATTATAAAGAATATTTTTGTAAATTTTTTATTTCTAGCAAGAATATTTTATTTTTGATCCGGTTGAATAGATAAATTAATTGAGATATATTCCACCTAACTCAAACGCCACTTATCGCAATAAAAAATTAAAGCCTTTAGTAGGTAATATTAATAAAAGAAAATTGACAATGATTGCAGCTAATCACATTGACTATGTTACGACCGAGCTATATTTATAAGATTTTTAAAATGATGAGATTAAAATATTATAACGGTAATACTAAAAAAATTCAAAAGTGTAATTAACCCAGATAAAGTTGAAATAAACAATTAGGTTTAGGTAGATAAAGGTATCCAGAATTAGAAGAGAAGACGTAGACAACAAACAGTACAGCACAAGGGTCAAAGATATAAAGTAAGATAGAACCTGTGCGTAATTTCATTTGGAAGGAGTCTCGGTTGTTTTGGTTGGGAGTGGACGGCAATCCTTGTAGCTAAGCTAATTGTCTTGAAAGGCAAAGCGTCTCAAATCTTAATAGGCCTGCTGTCAATCGTTTTTTAATGAGAAATCTTTTTTGGGCGATGAAGTTACTTGAAAATTATTAGAGTTTTATTAACGAATGTTTATAAAATATTTGTTAAGTAAGTTAAAATAAGAAATTTTAGATAAAATTAAAGTATTTGATACATTAAAAAATAAAAAAATAAAACTATTTTGTTTAAAATTTTATGTTTTAAAATTTTTAATAAGTGCTCTAACAACAATTGTTAACAAAATCTAAATTAATATTGCAATCTAGGCGCTGACATTTTTGGGAAGATATTTTTGTTTATGGAGAAGTAATTTCAGAGTTCAAACCCATGGGCAGAATGACCCAAACAAATTAAAGAGAATAACAGGCCCAAAAGTTAGATTGCTTTGGGGCCATCTTGGAGCCTAAAGGCACTGCCCCACTCAATCATTTTGCTTTCTTTTCCCAGTCCCACCCCACTCCCCGAGTCTCCTCCTATACATCTTGTGATGAAGGGAATATTTCACCTTAATAACTGGAAGGGGATATTTCATCTTCTTTTTTTTTTTTTTTTTGGGTGAGAAGGGGATATTTCATGATAATTTGCCGTATGCAGATTTGTAGAAAAAGAAAAGAAGTGATTAATAGCACTAATTAGCGTCAATAATTTATACTTCAATTGCAATACCCAACATTTATTCTTGTTTCGTCTACTGAGTTTCTTGTAAAACTAATAATTATTTCATACTGATGGCCTGAGCTGAAAAATATATAAAACCCTCTAAGAAGAAAATGGGAATAAAGTTATTAAAAAAAGTACATTCTCGGCCATTAAAATTATGTTAGCACATGGGAGTACTGTTATATATATTTTACATTAGGGGACCATTATTCAAAATATATATATTTATCCTATGGAAAGCATGCTTCGGACTTCATCAGCTTCCCCGAAAGCAAAATCCGACCAATCTTTGCTTTTTTCTTTTACTTTGCTTGCAGTATCTATACGAGCTTTATGACTAATGGTATCCCATACCACATGGCTCTTCAATTGCTATTACTTGTACAATAACATAAATAACAATCTTATTCTAAGCCTAGTATGACACATCAAATCTTCCTATTCTTGTTTTTTTTTATTAATTAATGTTGGACATATTAATATGTTAACATATTTACATCATTCAGTATTTTTTTATAAAAATCAATTTGAATCAGTTATGATATTGAATTGTTAGTAATTGTTGTGATCTTGTAGCCAAATTTTAACAAAATCAAACAATTATAAACGTGCGATCAAATGATTGATATTTTCTCTTCAACTTAAAATGCAAATTATACATTAAATTTTAAATATATGAATGAATAAAATATATTTATAAATTTTATAAAAATGTATATAATAGAAGCTTTTAACTCAATATATAGTAAATTTTGTGAAATATATATCCCATAAAAAACATTTGTTATAGTTTAAGATTATTCTAACACTTTTATTATTTTATTATTATTATTATTATTATTAAAATAAAATACTTTATACATATATGGTTTCCATTTCAAGTCTATAATTAGCATAGTTTTTTTTTTGTGAAAAGCATAAATAAAAGCTTTGTATCATGTCAAAAGAGATGAAGTTTCGTTGTTAGAAATGTGGTTGAACTTGAAGGTTTCGAAATTCCACTAAAGTCATACACATACCGAGCCCCTCCGTAATTGAGTCAGACTAGGTGGAGATGAGAGGGTTAGTTTTTGCATCCGTAACAACCTTGCGTAATTTGGAGGAATGCGGGACTCTGATTCTTGTTAGTTTGCAACCTTTCCGAAATAAAAAATTAGCACATTCGATCTTTGCTAGTATTGTGCGAAAAGGAAAGTGGTGGAGAGCATATTTTTGAAGTGGAAACAATCGGAACCTCGCCATGTGTTTATGTCAGAGAAGGGGGTCATCTGTTCAGATAATAAAAGGAGTGAAGTGAAGGGTACGAAGCATAGATATAGAGTATGCCCCAAGTAAAAGTATTGACAGATAAATCGTATAACTCTGGTAATTAGGATGGACTCAAGTTGTAAGGAGTGGAGCAGTGGATACTCCATGAATATATATATATACTTCTATAACAGATGAGATAATGTCATGATATATGTATGTTATGTTAGTATAATTTTATCAAAGATATATATTAAGACATCAACCACAAACCAAATCTATGTGTAGTTTTATCTGGACTACTTCAATTTTGGTTTTTAATTAAAATGGTGATTCCCCTCGGCCATACGTACCTATTCTGTGAGTGTAAGGGTTCAAGTACTATTTTGATGATTTAGTCGAATAACACTGGAGATTTGGAGAATAGAGTTCATAACACAACCTTATCATTATTATTATTATTATACAAATTAGGCTTATATAAGCAACTTACTACATGGAGATATTATCCTAAAAAAGCATGATCAAAATTTTAAAACTAACCTTTCGAAAATAAACAAAAAAAAAATCCTATTTTGTATTTACTTGTTAAGTTGAACTTGAAGTGAAATATTTAATAGAATAATGATATTTATACACTATTTTTATTACACTATTATGTTCATATTCCTATTTAACATCTACAGCAGCATCTGGGTCGTTGTAATTTTTTTGCTTTGGCTTTAGGACAAGGATCAGGGTTCATGATCTTAGGTAACAAAGTTCCTTTCAGTTTTAAAACTTACTTTTCATATTTTAAAATGTCATTGCCATGCTCTTTATTAAATTTCCAGATTTTCAGATTGACTCGAGCGAGTGTGACTAATTCCTTGAGTTCAAAATAATTAATACAATTCAGATATGGCAAATACCAGTATCATCCCTATATTAATGAGACATAAGAAAGTAATAATAATAGGGTACAAAATGCAAAAGAAAGCAAGGTATAGAAATGCTCTAGATGTATAGCAAATCAATCATATATCTAAACTAAAATAAATAGTTACTGTAAAATTGTATAAAATCCCATATAAGTTTAAAGCATATTCATGGTCATAGGATTCTGTTATGCATCTCAAACTATAATCCAGATATTCAGAAATAAGAAAGGAAAAAGAAGAAAAAGGAATGCAAGTGAATGGAATCATAAAAACCAACCAGCATGTGCCTCACTCTTTATCAAGTGGGGTAGCTTATACCAGTATACCACCATGCTAAACCCCACTTTGTCTTTCTTTTGTGAACCACCAAACTTCTACTCCTTTTTATCAAGGCTCTATCGAAAAAATTACTTTATATATTATTTTCCCATCCCAATTGGGCACCAACTTTGGATACTTTTATTATGTTTTCTATGGAAGGACAAGAACAAAGAATACTTAAAACAATATTAGTATCTCTTAATTATGCTCCATATCAAGTCTAGTGAATCTCGGAGACATATACTCTGACATTTTTGTTTTGATAAATTACACTGACTTCTCTTTAAGTTTTGATAATATTACACTTTTCCTCTCTTAATTTGAAAAATTACGCTTGACTCCCTCCTTTTATTGAGCTACAATATACTGTGAATGAACTATTACTAAACTTAATAGCACATCACTTGCACGTGAGTTTTTTTAATTCTGATGAATTTTAAAAAAGACAAAACTTAGATAAAGTTCCTTAAGTGTTTGTGGTGCTATTCTCTACTCATTAATGAAAATTTAAAAAATAATGATTAAGTGACTAAAATTTAGGACACATGCTATATTTTTATTAGAGAATAAGACACGTGTTATATTTTTATTGGAGAACAGTACCACAAGCACTTAAGGAACTTTACTTAAATTTTGTCCTTTTAAAAATTAAAAGCACCTATGAAATGACTATTTTGCCCTCTTTTGATTCTTTTAAATAGAACCAATTCATGCTTTAGGCAACCACTGCACGAAGGTTTGGGGCTGGACATTGGGTGCTCTTCCCTTCTTCGACGTAGCTGAGGGTTGGCTCCGAAAGTGTTCTTTTCAGCATTACAGGAAGATAAGTGAGGGTTTAGGTTGGGTGGGTTGCTGTGTATGATGGTTGGTGTACTTTTTGAAACACAAGCCTACATGTTGACTAGGTGTTCGATGAAATTTCTAACATGGATTTCCCTATTGTTCTTCCGTTTCTTAGACAGATTTCGAATGGCTTCATCAAGTGTGGGTGAAAGTGGAAGACCTCATTTCGTAACAAAACGTGCATATGTGGAAGATATGCTGAAATAAAAGTCTAAAAAACAACAAACAATCTTGGGAGGGTTGTTTAATTGTTGTAGAGAAAGAAAATGTGAGTTCTTTGAATGGTGCAATCCTATCAATGTTGATGCAATTGAAAGTGATCAAACTGAGCAAAATGTGAGCAATGGTGGAGCAAGTTCAAAGCATGAAATGGAGAAGGAATTGACCAATTGCAAGACAAAGTTGAGTGTGTTGGAAGGCACTGCATCAACGTTGAAGATGTTGGTTTTCTTATCATTTGGTTATAATATAGTGTTTACCATCACTATGATTGCCTTGGTTGTAATTGCATCAAAGTGAGTGTCTATGAGTTTTGTAAAAGCTCCTTTAAATAGAGATTGGATTGAATGAGTTATGGTTTAGGGCATGTGAGTTGGTAGTATACTCATGCACAGTGTTTTATGGTTATATTTTGTAAATGCTCCTTTAAATGGAGTTTGGATTGTCAATGATATGAAGTGAATATTATTGCTTCTTTAAATGTTCACCAGTAATGTGTTTAATACATTCTTTAACATCAAATTAGTATCATTTGAGAATTACCAATGATCAATGTGTTTAATGTAACATCCCAGAAAATCATGTTAAGCTTGTATAAGGTTACATGGTAGTCTAATACTTGTTTAATATGTCATTTAAGTTTCGTGACAAACTGAGTTAGTTTAGGCATTTTGCTGCAATACAAAATGTGATAAATGGCCTAAAATGACTCAGAAAATAGCCTAAACTGCTATTTGGAGGGAAACATCTATGGATAACTAGTTTCTAAGTCACAAATGAGCTAAGTAATGTATGGTTAAAGTTTAAAGGCAATCAGATTTAATTTGGTATTTTTAGGCATACTGGTTGTACTTTTAATGTCGAATTGACCCCAGCAGATATGGAAAAGTAGAGAAAAAGTGCAACATGATTTTTAATGAATCTTAGTTATTTTGAATTTGTTGAAAATTTGGAACTTTGATTCAGAGGAATCTAAGTGTTCATAGCAAATCGGGTTTTTCAGTACCACATTAGTGGTAACTCTTTAAGAAGCCAAATGAGACTTCATTTCCTCATTTTGCCATGGCATAGACCAAAAATAGAGGAGAAAAAGAGAGAAAAGAAGGAAACTAAGGGAAGAAAGAAGAGAAAGAGGAGAGGAAAAGAAGAAGATCAAAGAGGAAGATCCAAGAGCAAGTTAAAAGCTTCAAGATCTTCAATCAAGCAAGAGGTAAATGGTTTTCTATTCATCTTTCCCTCTTTGATTTCATTGAATAAAGTTTGGGATTTTGAGTAGAAATAAGGGTTTGGATATCCAAATCCATGTTCTTGGCTTAGTTCTTGATTATAATGACTAGGTTAGGATAATTTTAGCTTAATAAGTGTAAGATAGTCATTTATGACTCAAGATCAACCATTAGGATTCATAGGGATGAATTTGGAAAATGGTTGGGGTTATGTGGTTTTGGACCTAAATTTATACCTAAGAAAATTCATAGGTTGTATAAGAGTTACAACAAGTTTAGGGGCCTAGATTGGTGCTAGAAATCACTAGAAAACCGATCTTGGATGATTGGTAGTTAAGAAGAGAGTTTAGAACAGATAGAACAATATACAGAAATTCTGCAGAATTCCTGTCATACAGATAGCACCCAGACGCCCTACACCGAGCGCCTAGATGCTTGTGTAACAGGGATGAATGTTCAGGTAGCAAGGTGCAGAGCGCTCAGGCGCTCAGTACAAAGCACTTAGACACTCAATGTCCAGGAAGTTTTATGCGCATCAGAGAGCAGAACGCCTAGACGCTCAGTCCAGAGCGATTAGGCACACGACGCGAAAATAGCACAAGGTTGTTCCCTGCCTAGTGAGCGCCCAGATGCTCAAGGAGAGGGCATTTAGGCGCCCATCACAAAATTCAACAAAGTGTTATTTTTAATGTTTTCAAGTTCCTTGCTAAATAGGATTATTAATATATGTTTCCTAAAGTGTGTTAAAGCACAAATGAAGATATTTTCAAGAGAAAAATTATCACCTAACATGTATGAGGAAGTATAAACCTTTGAGCATTCAAGAGTTATAGTTTACCTTAAATAAGTATCTAGCACCTTAGGCCACTTTGGTGGTAAAGTATGTTACTTAAGAGTAATAAATGATGAGTTGGTTTAGATTAAAGTTTAGCTTATGAGTTACAAAGTGTTACTTAGATATCACTTGGGAAGTGATGAGAAAGTGAGGAAACAGTGTACAGACTAGTTGGCAAGAGTTAAGGGCCAAAGTGTCAAGTTGACAAGAGTTGAGTGCCATAGACCCTAGTTGGCAAGGGTGAATGCCATAGTGAGTGAAAGCTCTTAAAGAGTAAAATAGAGTTAGTAATGCAAAGTTAGAAAGTGTACTAAATCTAGTTGGCATTTGGATAAGTGCCGTAGTGCATGAACTGCCATTACAGAGAAGAGGTATCCGTAGTACTGCAAATGGACTTAGTATAGAGTTATATGGTAGTTATGTTAGAGTTAGGACATAACTCCTCATTGTCACACACTTCACTTCACATATACTTACTATCCCTAGAGAGCAGTGAGTGGAGGTATCTACTCAAAAGTTTAGTGGCGATATCCACCTAGTTTACGATAGACTACTTGGTAGGTTACTTAATAGTAGAAGGAGAATACTTATAATAATAACATACTTTGCCCCTACTAGTTAGGCTATAAGAGGTCCCATGTTATTATGGCAGAGTATCTCCTTGAGCTGGGGAAATAGTTAAGTATCACGACACTACACTTACACTGCACATACTTTTCTTTGAGCATATACCATCTCATCATTGCATAATTTAATATTTGTTTAGTTTGGAATTTGTGTTATTGTTGTGTATGTTTGGTTATTGCTTTGTGCCTTCAGTGATAGCTATATGGACAGTTGTCTGGTCGATGATTTCTAAATAATTGTATGGACATTTATTTGTTACCATCATGATTTCGGATATCAGATCAGAAGTATAGATTTGCTAGGAACGTTACATAGAGAGAGGAAGTTTTGTAATGGTTCTTATGCAATGAGGTTCAGAAACTTTATCAGTTTAAGTAAGGTTTATTCATTCTCAAATGTTTAGATTGTTGGTTTTACTTACTTATACTGAGAAATGTAGTTTCTCACCCCGTTTGTTACTATGTAAATCTAGGTGGAAGTTTATCCAAGGGCAAGAAGAAAAAGTATGAAGACTATGATAGTTTTTATGCTTAATAGTTTAAAGCTTTATATTTATTTACTTTGCTTTTAGTTGTATAAAGCTTATGTACACAATGACCCTTTTGTGGCAATATGTATGTATATAACTTTTAGTTTCCGTAAGGCTCTTCATTATTATTTGCTTAAATGATATTAATTAGTATGATATTTAAGTTAGAAGTAGCATAACTAATACTGTTTATCCTAGAGTATGCTTGATATACTGTTTATTGTGTTTAATCCATTCCAGAATCACCAATGCATGATCAAATTTCAAATTTCAAATTTCATGCATAAGTCTAAAATTACAACAATATAAGGAATATAAGGATCCAATTTGGACTGCAAAACTCCATCATATCATTCCATTGAGTAATCAATTGTAGCATATAGGTTCATTACATCAAGAAAGTTGCACCTCAACATGTGCTCATTATCATATTAACAAAATAAAGTCTAAATCTATGCATCAACATTCACAAATTTCAGCTTCCAACCCCGAAAAAAAAACATTGTATTGCACAGTTTCAACATTGTATATTCCCAATCCCAAAAAAAATAGTATGTATCCATTATGTACTACATTGTTTCCTAATTACAGTATCCCCCCAAAAAATAAGATAAAGTTATGCTACAGTTTCTCCAAAAAATACTATTACAGTCCCAAAAAATCATAGACTTTGTAATTCAGTTTCCAGCAGGCCTCAATGTCCCACCTGTAGGCCTTGAGGCCCCATCTGTAGCGCTTGGTGTTCCAACATTCGCTTTCTTCTTTTAAATATGTGGTTGCCTTGGAGCCTCAGTTATCAGAGGAGTCAAAACATCAATATCAGTCCTAGTAGCAGTCCTAGCTTTATTCCCATGAATAACAACAACATTCATGCCCTTCTTTAGCTTCTGCAGTGTTGAAAGCCAAGTTGAAAGCAATTTAGGCAATACATTTATTCAAAATCAAACTAAGTACAAAAACAAAATTGAACACAATAGTTAACTTGTTTCTCCTTGTTGTGGTTGCTTGATTCCCAGCTTCAGTGGTAGGTTCATTCTCAGCTTGATTCCTAGGTCGATTGATAGCTACATTCTCTTGTTCATTGGGTGCTTCAGTTCTAACTATCTATCCCTTCTGCATAGAAACATCAACATAAATAGTAAACATTAATAAAAAACCCTAAGCAAATTCCATCAGGCATAAATCAGTTAGATTTGAGTTATACCTTATTTTTCTTGTGTTTATTTGCCACAACTACTCTCCGACAGGTTAACATATTATGTCCAAACTCTTTATAGTTGCCACATTTGACTGTTGAAGATCTCCTAGCTTCTTGAGGACTAGATGGACCTTCATCAGCTGTTCTCTTCCTATTTCTCCTTGGCTTACCCTGCAACCTTTTGAGCCTTGGTGGATCAATGATGACATTATATCCACCAGTTGCTATATCATCTACATCAGGCATTAGATGAATGATCTCTGTATATGTTTTGCAATATACAAGATTTGAGTAAAAGGCATGATAGTAGGTCTCCACATCAGCCCTATTGTAAGTAATGCATGCACAAGCATGCTTGCATGGTAACTTAGTCAAAACCTAATAGTTGCAACCATATGTCCACTCATGCAGGTTTACAACAAAAATGGTAAACTCATCTTTAACTTGAAACTCATCCTGACCAGCATAAGTGGCCCTACAACATCTCCTATCTTGCATTGTTATATATAAAGCCTTCCTTATCCTTGGAGTTATCTGATGCTGAAATCCACAACCCTTTTCAAACCTTCTTTGAAACCTAGCCATAAGTCTAGTTGTCAAAGACTCAACCATTGACAGAATAGTGTTTTTCCTATCATCTCCCACGCAATTATTAAAGGATTCTGACACATTATTGGTAATGTGGTCAAATTTAAAAATAGGATCAATGGTATGTCTAGCCCAGATAGACTTTGGCCTCTCATCAATTAACAACCAATCAACAGCCTCTCTATTATGTTTCATCAATTTATCCATGTTCTTTTGAAACATGAACTCATTATGAGTCATTACCACGACCTAAAACATATTAGCAAGCAGTATTGTTTTATATTTCAACTTCAAATTATTTAACAGATGATTACAACAATACGTATTAGTAATAAAGAAGAGTTAAATTAAGGTAAACATGCATAAATACCTATGCCTAGCATATGGAAAGAATTCAGCAACAAGACTTATAAGTCCCTGCAAGTAATTAAAATTGGAGTTAGATTGATTCATCAGTGAAAAACAATAAACCCTAAACCAAATAAAAACCAAAATTCCACTAACCTTTTGCATGTCAGACATGATTATCAAAGGTCTATTTGCCATCCACTTAGGCACACTTCCAAACAATCCCTCAAGTGGTAAAAGAAGAACTTCCATGAAGCAATGCATTCTATCTCTACTATGGCAAAGGTGATTAGAAACATGCCTTTGTTTGCATTTATAGCAACAACAGACAAAAAGACTCCTCCAAAGGGACCCTTAAGATGACAACCATTTATGCCAAACCATGGCCTGCATCCTTTAACAAACCCCTTCTTCATGGCTTCTAAGCATACAAAAAATCTCTTGAATTCTTGATTTTTCTCCCACTATAGCTACTAATTCTACCTTAATCAAACTACCAGGGTTTGTTTGCATAACAAGCTCAGCCTAACCTAGAAGCTTGTTATAAGACATAACATGCATCCCTTTACTATCCTCCTTCACTATTCTCCTTGCACAATAAAGTTGCATGACATTGTTTGGCTATATCCCCCACTTCTCCGTTAACCTAGCCTTCACACCAGCATAGCTCATATTTGGATATTTCCTCAACTTATTCTCCAATTTTTTGGCAATCCAAGTAGATGTAGCATCCTTATTTTTTTATTTCCTTATGCAGTTGTGCACTGCATTATAGGTCTTTATCTTGTATGTAACTCCATTAGGGGTTGGAGAGGCATGAATCCTCCAACAATAATCCTCAACAGCACATTTGGTAGTGACTATGGACTTCTCATTCTTTAATCTTAAAATTTCAAACCCTTCTTGTATCACAAAGTCCTTTAAAACTTCCCTGAATTGATTAACATTAACAAATAGTAGCCCTATCTCCAATTTAACTTTCCTATCAGCATCATAAGCAAATGGTTTACCCAACATGTCTCTGTCAATATAGATTTCATGCTTATCTTCATTTGAATGCAAATCCCCAAGTTTATCATACTTGTCCTCATAATCACTCAATTCATCATTGCTGTGTACACCAGTCAACTCATCTTCACCCACAACAAATTCAAGATCAAACTCATCTGCACTACCCACTTCCCTCTTCTTATCTTCAGTTTCAGAACCCATTTTTTCCCTCTGCATAATCTTCATCAGAATCACTACAACACTTCCCTAGTTACACTCATATCTACATTTACACCTAAACCACCATTATTAATCCTATCAAAAGCAGCATCATGTTCATTTTTACCTATCATTTCAAATTCAACACCCCTAACAGGATCATTTTGAACATGCCCCCTCATTTGTCTAATATTAGAAGAGTAACAATTTTTAGATATCTTAGGAAATTGAGTTTGGAGTACCTAATGCACTTCAACAGTAGCATACACATGAACAAAATTGAACTTTTTGTTTACATCAAACATACCAACAACATCCAGATCAATACAAATTTCATTCCTCTCCCCAATCATGTTCACCAGGTACTCCAACTTGAATGATACTCCACTTAGTTATCCTCCTTCTATTGGAGCCGTGTTTATCACATTTTCCACCAAGTTGAAGTAGCAATACCGATTTGGGTCGACATTACAAATTCTTATAGGACTTCTATCCTTTTCCTCATAATGCACCAAAATATCAACTCGTCCAAGCATCCCCATATTCACTTAAATAGCAACAAAAAATTAAGAACACACTAGTCAAATCCCTATTACACATTGAAAAGAAATAACAGGAGTTTAGGGTTTCAGAATACGTTTTATACACACACTACAGTAGGAAAAATGTGTGCATGCAAAGTAATAGAATCTTACCCAATTTGTGAGCAAGACATAAGTGGTCCTCTTCCCTCGTCGGTTGTCCGCCACAAACCCGACAAAGTAGTGGTCCCAATTTCTGGAACCCTAGAGGGAGGAAGACGACAATGAGAGAGATTATGGGAGAGATAGTTGTGGTCCCAAATTTGTCAGCTTTGATCGAAAATGGTGGGTGAGTGGCGTATAGGGCTTTTTTTTAACAGAAGGGCATTTAAGACATTCCAACACATCTGTTAACGATAGCTAACACTGTTTGGCTTGAGGGGAGTCAGGTGTAATTTCTAAAATTAGGAGGGGGTAAATGTAATATCATCAAAACTCAGGGGAGGTCAGTGTAATTTACCATTTTATTTTTCTTTTTCTTTTATATTGCAACAATTTGGCGAATGGTTTGAACCATCATATAATCATATAATATATAAAGAGAAGATACATGTTTTCATATTCTGACATGTATCATTCTAACATAGAATAACATATTTACAAATATGTCATATGGCAAATACATTATTCCAATAATTGTCAGGTAACATCCCATTTTGCAATTTAAAAAAAAGGTGTACAAATGTCTAATACCATCTCTGCTATATATGTATTGCCACCATAAACCTGAGACCTAATCTGCTCATTGAATATACGAAGGTTGACTCAATTTTCTTCCTTTATGCTCTTTCTTATTCTTTTCTTTTTGTTTTCTTCTCTTTCTTCCTTTTTGACACCACTTTTTTACCATTCATATAGTGTTTGTAAGGCTAATAGATCTTCTTATCACCATTTTTTTGCTTCAAGGTATTCCCAATAATCTTCACCAATTATAATGTGTGCTTAATTTAGATTTTTGGATGAAGTTATAGATTTTTGAAACTAGGTGTTCCGTTTTGACTCATAGCTTCTTGACCTTTTCTTTTTAAGCCATTATCACATAAGTGATTTAGATTTATTTTGGTATGATATAATGGCCATGGACTTTGATTGATGATTATATTTATCTAAAGGTCATTTTCCTCCCTGAATGGCATAGGGTATATAGCAAAATAAGGCAAGAATTATATTGCAACATTTAAGTGAGGCTTGGTGCTGGTTGAACACAAATATTCCTTTGAAGGTAAATGTCTATTTCATTATAATTTATAGACTAAATTGGATAGTAAAAGAATTAGTAAAATTATAAAATCCATGCTTGGGTTTGGAGAACACTTCTAAGATGTCTAGATTGTTTGTGTTTTAGGTTCTACGCATAGTGAAACATAATTAACAATGAGTACTTATTTCTAAGATTTTTCTAAAAACTAATTTAGTTATTGTCGACAAGAAAGACTACTTTTTTTATTATATAAAAAAAGACCTTATTTGAATTTGGTTCAAGGTCTTATTGTTGATTTCCTTATTTGGGCAATGTGTAGGTTCTTGGTATGCCTATAATAAAGCTAATTTATTAATATATTTTTTTATAAAATTATTGGATTAAATTATACATTTAAAAGATAAAGATTGTTGTTTATATTATAAATATTTTTTTCAGCCATATAGGTTATTTTATAACATATTATATTTAAATTCTTTAATATTTCCATTGAAGTGAATTTTTTTATGAAAATATAATAAAAAAATATATTTTTTATATTTTTAAACTAAACTTATAAATATTATTTTTTAATGAATTATTACATATATTTTATTTAATAAAATTAATTTTTTAATTATTTTTATTTTTATTATTTAATTTTTAATTTATCACATGCTCTGGACAAGTACAAAATCTAATATAAGAAAAGAAGCAGCTGAAAGTTGAGTTTAAACAAGAGGTATATGCTTAGTAAATAATATTGTTCCATTAACACCCTTAATCTGAAAACCAAACTATTTTGTGAAAAGGTAAAAACAATCGATTTGTTAACAAGCCAAAAAATAAAAAAATCCCCCATGTAATTTTCATTTAAACAACAAATTTTGCAGTGGGTCCTTCGGCATATGGTATATTGACGGCCAGCTTTCCTCCTTAGTGATAGGAACCCTGGACCTTGATCCTCTTCTTTTGATTATAATAATACCATGCAATAAGCACAAGAAGCACCTACTCCTTCTAAAAACAGTGATTAAGAACCTAAAAGTAATTATATTACCTAAATTAATCAATAAATAAAAATATTGGAGCTGAAGTAAGAGAGAGAGAGCAGTATTGGCTGTTTGAGTTTCAAAAATTTTCAAAGAAAAAAACAGTTTTATATTGATGTAGCTTGTCTTTTTTATAACGGTCGGATGATACGAGAAACCAGAAACGTCCAACATGGACGCCGTTATCCTCACCCTTCCTCGTCACGTCAATTGTCGTCACTTTATTTTCAAACGCCCCGTAACGGCCTTCAAAATTCAATTTACATTTTACTCTTTTTAATTTTTAATTCTCTAATCAGTAATCACCTCTGACCTTTTCTTTCAGCTCCCAAAAAAGACACTCCCTCCCTCCCCTTTCTTCATCACACGCTCTCTCTCACACTCTCTCTCTATCTCTATCCCTATAGATATATACATAACATAATTAACCATTAAGAAATATCTGAAGCAATTGGTTGTGCAGTGTAGTCTTTGACTAGACGATTCCTCACGTGAAATCCCATTTTGAACACACTAGAACGAACGAACCAACCTCATTTGAAGGCCGGCAGCACTGTAAGTTTCGATTTCAATTCCTTCACCGATTCATCTTCATTCTCGATCCACACACATTCTCCATTCACCATTTTAATCGTTCTTCTCTCGCCAGTCGCCATCACACTCACTCTTCCATTCCATCACACACTGAGATATAAAATTGGCGGATCGCACCGGAATCCATAGAAACCGTCGCCGAGTGCGGTTCGAACTGATTTAGAAGGTTGTTGAGAGTTGAGATTGGAGTGGTTGTAGAGTGTGTGCAGTGTAGAGCAATAGCAATGGAAGCACAGCAGAGAAGAGGAGGAGGAGGAGGAGGATTGGTGCCACTATCGCCGTCGCAGACTCCGCGCTCCAGCGATAAGCCAGCGCGAGATCTGCGATCTGCGGATTCCAATTCTAATTCTAATAAGTATGACAAAGACAAAGGCGTCAATGTGCAGGTCCTGCTTCGCTGCAGGTGAGTCTGACTCACCCTAACTCGGTGTTGAGTTGAGTTGATTTAGTTTTACGACTTGGAAAACTCGGTGATTGATTTCGTGTGTGTTTTTGTAGGCCATTGAGTGAAGATGAAATCAGGTTGCATACGCCCGTTGTGATTTCGTGTTACGAGGGAAGAAAGGAAGTTTTGGCTGTGCAGAATATAGCTAACAAGCAGATCGATAGAACTTTCGCATTTGACAAGGTTTTGTGCCTTTTGCTATTTTTTGATTTATTATTATAATTATTATTATTATTATTATTTTGAGTTTTGAATACACGAATTGAATGGTAAAATGAGACCAATTATATGATATTGTTTTCTTGCTTCTATCCGTAAAATTGAAGAAACTTTTCTTATGGAGACTCAAATTTTATAGTTCTAAATTGCGATTATGAAAATTGTATACAATTGCAAAAAAATGCAATTGATGCAATTGCATTGGGGTTGCATAGCCTCCCCAAACTCATTATGGCTGCAATTGCAATTGCAATTAAAACCATTCTGCATTCAAATTTGCATAAGATAATAGCATTCAAGATTTGAATTTGAAGTCCTTTAATTTTGTAATAACTCTCTTATGTCTTACCTCACCCTCGATCAATCATAATAATGATAACAAGGAACTTACTCGTTTTCTGTTATTCAACTAAAATAGTCCGATACGATTATTCTGATTTTGGTTTATTTTGGCCTAGGTCTTTGGTCCTACCTCCCAGCAGAAGGAACTATATGAGCAGGCAGTGTCTCCTATTGTGTATGAAGTACTTGAGGGCTATAACTGCACGATTTTTGCATATGGTCAGACAGGAACGGGGAAGACATACACAATGGAAGGAGGCGCAAGAAAGAAGGTTATTCATTTCTTCACCTGCTTTACTCTTTATGATATTTTTCTCATTGCTTTGTAGTAAAGTCCATTTCTCTCTGTATGTTTTTGATTCTGTAGAATGGCGAATTTCCAAGTGATGCTGGTGTCATCCCAAGAGCTGTGAAACAGATTTTTGATATATTAGAAGCTCAGAATGCTGAGTATAACATGAAAGTAACATTTTTAGAGCTTTACAACGAGGAAATAACAGATCTTCTGGCCCCTGAGGAGACTTCAAAATTTGTGGATGATAAGTCTAAGAAACCTATTGCTCTAATGGAGGATGGGAAAGGGGGTGTTTTTGTCAGAGGTTTAGAAGAAGAGATTGTTTGCACTGCAAATGAAATTTACAAGATATTGGAAAAAGGTTCTGCAAAAAGGCGTACAGCCGAGACTCTTCTTAACAAACAAAGCAGCCGTTCTCACTCCATATTTTCTATCACAATTCATATTAAGGAGTGTACTCCAGAAGGTGAAGAAATGATTAAATGTGGGAAGCTAAATCTTGTGGACCTCGCGGGCTCTGAGAATATTTCACGTTCTGGTGCAAGAGAGGTATCAAATGATTATGCCAGATTTGGGTTGGCACATGCATTTAAATGATATAGTTTGAAATAATATGACAACCTGCTTGTTTTGGCATACGTTATGACTGATTACTTATTTAGTCTGGCTGAAAGAGTATTGGTATTCTACTAAAAAGTTGTGTTAACCCCTTGACTATATTTCAAAAATTGAATTACCCCTTGACCCTAGTCTATTTATTTTGTCCTCTTCACTGCTGGCATTATCTCTGCCTTTTTATGTAGCGTTTGTCTGAAAATAATAAAATTTCATAGCTCTGGAGCTTCACTAAGAAGAAAATACTTGCAGGGTAGAGCAAGGGAGGCTGGGGAGATAAATAAAAGCTTGCTTACACTTGGTCGAGTGATCAATGCTCTAGTTGAGCACTCAGGTCATGTTCCATATAGGTATGAGTAGCTGCAACTTATCTAGTTAATTCTCATTGACATTTTTTTGGTTGTTTTTAAATCTGGAGAATGATTTTCTTATTAAGATATCTCTTATTATATCAGGGATAGCAAATTAACCAGACTATTGAGGGATTCCTTGGGTGGTAAAACCAAGACATGCATTATTGCCACAATATCACCTTCCATTCACTGTCTGGAAGAAACCCTTAGTACCTTGGATTATGCACACCGTGCCAAAAATATCAAGAACAAACCAGAGGTGACTTTTATATTGCTCCTTCTTTTTGGTCAACCTTTTGCTCTTTTTATCAGCGCTGTACTTTCAGCAGTGAAACATATCTAATAGTTTGAAGTTGGTTATTTTGTCAGATCAATCAGAAAATGATGAAATCTGCAATGATTAAGGATTTGTATTCTGAAATTGACAGACTGAAGCAAGGTTGTTGACTATTTCCAGATTAATGTAGTTTCTGTAACTCACTATGCACTCTCCCTCTTTCTCTTTTTCTCTAAATTGAGAGAAAACAGTATGTTGATAAACTTCTCTCCCTCTTTCTCCCTTTGACTGTTCAGTGCTGAAACGTAATATTTTTTATTTATGTTACGCAGAGGTGTATGCTGCAAGAGAGAAGAATGGAATATATATACCACGTGATCGTTATCTTAATGAAGAAGCAGAGAAGAAGGTTTCCTTACAAGTGTTTTAATATGAATTGGAAATACTGTTATAATTTTGGAAACATTGCTAATCCTAAATCTATGTTCTCTAGGCCATGGCTGAAAAGATAGAACGCATGGAACTAGAAGCAGAGTCTAAGGATAAGGTATATTCCGTTATTAATCAATCCCATATAGTTATTATGATTGCTTAGCTATTGACACAAGGACTTGCCATGATTTGTGTGTAGCAACTGATGGAGTTTCAAGAACTCTACAATTCTCAGCAACTTTTGGCTGCTGAATTAAGTGATAAACTTGAAAAAACTGAGGTAAAATGGGCCATGCATAACTGCTTCATTCTTTTATTCTGAACTTCTGATCTGTTCAAGAATTAAACTTACTTCTGGCATCTATATTCTCAGAAAAGTCTTGAAGAAACTGAGCAGGCATTGTTTGATCTTGAGGAAAGGCACAAACAAGCAAATGCAACAATTAAGGAGAAGGAATTTCTGATATCAAATCTCCTAAAATCTGGTTAGTGAATTGTAATGTTTCCGTTTGTGTATTCCCTTTAAGATTACTTTTTTCGGGTTGGTTGAACATTGTTATTCGTCTGATACCGATCAGCCAATGTTGTGTATAATTCAGTATGTCACACGTGCAGTGCGTTATACTTCATATCTTTTATTTTCGACAATTTTCTTTGCCTTTTCCAGAGATAGCACTTGTGGAGCGTGCAATTGAACTACGAGCAGAACTCGAGAATGCTGCATCGGATGTGTCAAACCTGTTTTCTAAAATTGGTTAGTATTATTCTCTAGTGGTTTTTCTTGTGGTTATCTATAGGAGAAGTACATGCCTCTGACATCAGGCAACTGTTTGCCCATAAATTGCCTTTTCCAACCTTAGAGCGGAAGGATAAAATTGAAGAAGGAAATAGAATACTTATCCAGAAATTTCAGTCTCAGTTAGCTCAACAGCTTGAAGTTTTGCACAAGACCGTTTCAGCATCTGTAATTCATCAAGAGCAACAACTAAAGGACATGGAGGAAGATATGCAGTCTTTCGTATCAACAAAGGCAGAGGTGGGTTTCCAAAAGAGGAAATTATGTTTGTTAATTAAACTTAAATTTTCAGATTTACAAACTTCATTTTGGTATGCTTCTGAAGGCTACTGAAGATCTTAGACTAAGGGTAGAAAAGTTGAAAAATATGTATGGTTCTGGCATTAAAGCTTTGGATAATTTAGCTGAGGAGCTTAAAGGAAATAACCAGTTAACTTATGAAGACTTGAAATCTGACGTAGCTAAGCATTCATCTGCCCTGGAGGATGTAAGTGGTCTATTACCCTTTAAAGTTGATTCTACTTAAGCTTTCTTGCTGTGTTTAACTTAATTTTATGTGCTTCAGCTTTTTAAAGGAATTGCCTTAGAAGCTGATTCATTACTAAATGATCTACAAAGTAGTCTCCACAAGCAAGAGGCCAATTTAACTGCTTATGCTCATCAACAACGAGAGGTGTGTGATTTTTAGTTTGTTGACCGACCTCCAGAGTTAAGAGATGCTGAATTTTCTGCTATTGCATGCAGGCACATGCCAGAGCAGTTGAGACTACACGTGCAGTATCTAAAATAACGGTGAACTTCTTTGAGACGTTAGACAGGCATGCATCAAGTCTGACCCAAATTGTGGAAGAAGCACAATTTGTCAATGATCAGAAATTGTGCGAACTTGAAAAGAAGTTTGAGGTGACTGCAGTGCCTTATCTGAGAATTTACATAAATCATGATCGGAGATTTTTTATATTTGTTTTCCTTTTTTAACTTTGATGCATCTCATTCTTTACTGGGTGTAGGAGTGTACTGCTTATGAAGAAAAGCAACTATTGGAGAAAGTGGCAGAAATGCTAGCAAGTTCAAATGCTAGAAAGAAAAGACTGGTAGCTGTTGCTTTTAACATGCTAAGTTTACCTATAGTGTCTTCCATAAGTACCTGAACTTAACACTCTTTTCTTATTAATTAGGTTCAAATGGCAGTTAATGATCTTCGGGAAAGTGCAAACAGTAGAACCAGTAAACTGCGACAAGAAGCATTAACCATGCAGGATTCCACTTCTTTTGTCAAGGAAGAATGGAGAGTTCACATGGAAAAGACAGAATCCAACTACCATGAGGATACTTCTGCTGTAGAATCTGGAAAGACAGACCTTGTGGAGGTTCTTCAAATCTGGTATTTATATGCTAGGACAAAGCATATTTTGTCTCCATTATATTCTCTTCTGTTTACTGAGCCCTACACTGAACAAACAACTGCAGCCTCAACAAGGCAAAGGTAGGTTCACAACAATGGAGAAATGCTCAAGAGTCCTTGATTAGTTTAGAGAAGAGAAATGCTGCTTCTGTGGATACTATTGTTAGGTAGGTTGTGTGTTCTCTATTAAGATCAAAACAGTCAAAAGACAATACATTTTGTTAACTTTGTTTTTCCATTGCTTTCTGGCTAGGGGGGGAATGGATGCTAATCAAGTTCTACGTGCTCGATTCTCAAGTGATGTGTCAACTACACTTGAAGATGCAGGAATAGCAAACAAGGATATCAACTCATCCATTGATCGTCAGTATTAAATCTCATACCTATGCATCATTATTGTGTTGGTAGGTCATACCATAAATGTCAACTGACAAGTTAAAACACTCGCAGATTCGTTGCAACTTGATCATGAAGCTTGTGGGAATCTGAACTCTATGATTGTCCCATGCTGTGGTGATTTGAGAGAACTGAAGGGTGGTCATTACCACAGAATTGTAGAGATAACTGAAAATGCAGGGAAATGTCTTCTCAATGAATACATGGTAAGAGATTTAAAGCACCAATTTTGTATAGTATGTATAGGCCCGGGTAATACTGGATTCTAATTTCGTTTGTTGTTTAAATAAATTACCGTGACATACAGGTGGACGAACCATCTTGTTCAACACCAAGAAAGAGACCTTTCAATTTACCCAGCGTTTCATCCATAGAAGAACTAAGAACCCCTTCATTTGAGGAACTATTGAAGTCATTCTGGGATGCAAAATCTCCAAAACAAGCAAATGGAGATGTCAAACATATTGGGGCATATGAAGCCGCTCAATCAGTAAGAGATTCCAGAGTTCCTCTTACTACTATTAATTAGTACAGTCGAAATTCTGTAAATAGCTTATTTGTTCAGGTCTAATTCCATAAATTGATATTTCATTTATTTTTATTTTTATTTTGTTGGAAATAGAGGAAGAAAGAGAAAGGTTAATCTTTGTGGAGGCAGGAATATGTAAAAGGCCCCGTTTTTAAGTTTAGTTACGCTTCCGTAAGGGAAGTAACCTATATTATTGATCTCGGCTGAGATTGGTACGTAATATGATTTTGGCGTGTTTGTATTAAATCAAGGCATTCCAAACTAATATATTGACATTAGTGTAAAAAAAAAACTAATATATTGACATTGTCATGGACTCATGGCTAATGAGAAACAGAGAAATTGGAGGATATAAGAAACAAAGGGATTAGGGTCATGCTCGCCAAAAAAAAGGAAGTCGGGTGATAAGCCATGGAGGATATATTGCGGCAGGGACTAGAGAAAACAATTTGCTTCCCTAAAGTCAGTTTGGTATCCCATTGAAGATGATTAAATATTTTTATAGATAACTTTTTTAAATGTAATGATGAGATATTTTTTTCGCACATGGACAAGCAGTACAGTAGCAAAACATTTAAAGGTAAGATAAGGAACTCACCAAACCAAGACATGCATCATCGGACATAAGGAGTTGTACATTTCATCTGTATATGTAGCATAAAAATTGGCTCGTGACTAATCAGATTGAGGATGGGATGATACTTTGTCTGGAATAAGAGACAGAAGCCAAGGCTCTAACCTGCGGAAAGGGGTTTGTACAACCTGGTCACATGGGGAGAAATACTTCTCTTGGTTGTTGGGTAAACTTCCCGGTAAAGGGAACAAGATCGGTTCGGGACTGCAAATTGGGTCCCAGGTCAAGGCCGTCGTGTAAAAAAGCTGCAGCTTCTAATTAGAAAAAGCTTTTTACTCCAAGCGACAATTGGAATTGATCTTCTTTTAGCAGTGCTTTGTTTGGATGCACAGGAGAAAATGAGAAGAAAAGAATGTTTTCTCTTCATATGTTTGGATGAAGAGAAAATAAAGAGAAAGAAAATAAGAATATATAATAAAATATATATATATATAATATTATATAAAATAACATATATATCCCTATGATATATGTAATGAGATATTAATATAGTTATTTTTATTTTATATATTTCTTAATCACATTTCATAAATTTAAAAATTAAATTTTAATAAATATTAATTTTAAAATTAAATTATTTAGTATTTACAGTAAAAAAATAAAATTTGATTTTCAATTATGTTATAACTAAAATAAATTTCTTTTTTATTACAAAATTATATTTTTATTTGATAATTTGATAATATTTTAATTAAAAATCAAATAAAATATATTTTAAATAAAAACACTCACTCACCCTTCCCCCACTACGCGACCCTTCCCATTACATAGAACTCTACCTGTCTTCATTATTTCAAGTTGTTTTAAGATGGACCCTTCAGTCAAAAATTCATAGATAGATTTTTGATTTTATCCATTCCAATAAGTTTTATAATTTTGTTGGAATGGACAATTTTTTATTGCTTTTGTACTCTTCAAGTAATTGAATTTAACAAAAAAAATTTCAAGAACTCCTTCTCTATCGCCAACGATTTCCATTGTCGGTAACCCAAACATAGACCTGAACCTCCATGGCAGCCACCCAACTGAGACATTGTTAACTCACTGTGAACCTGTCCTGATGCACCTACCTTGATGATCGTCCTAGATCTCACTGGTGGCGGAATGAGACTCTCCGGTGACGTGAAATTTTGGACCACCATTCCTCCACCACACCTCTACCACCCAAACCCAACCTCGACCAACATCTTTGCCATCCAAAACAATAACCACTGAACCCAGATCGCAACCTCGAACCCAGCCACGTCTGCGACCCAAATTGCCACCGTACCCCCTCTGTTCCGCCTCTGTCTCGGACTCACAAGCCATGCCCCAACCGCGAACCACTCTGCCTCGCTCCGCCTAGATTCGCGAATAGCAACAACCCAACAACCACCTCGAACTAGATCCACCTCACTACAACCCCTGAATCAAACCCGAAACGGAACCATCCAACCGAACCACCATGCCCTGATGATCGTCCCAGATCTCACTGGCTAAAGAGACAAAGAGGATCTCAAAATTATAAGGTAAGCCCCTAGGAGTCATGTCATCGCCCAACGAACCACAACTGCACCACCTTATGGCTACCGGCACGAGATATGGTTTCGGCGACCGTAGATCTAGCAACTCTGGTTCTGTAATCTAACGAAGAAAGGAGAGAGAGAAAAAAGTTTTTTTTAAAATTTGAGGGACTAACAAATAAATAATTATAAGTTAAAGGGGATTTCACATAATTTACACAAATAACCTTTTTTACCTCATTATCAAGTAACTAGTATTCAATCTTGACCATCCATTTTAATTTATATGCTTCCAATGCCTAATATAACAAGGACCATAGATAGACCATTTTCCTTCCTCAACCCCATTGTCTCTCACCCCCACCCCATTGTCCCATTGCATGTACCCCTTTTCACCAGCCACCTCCACCCCTCACCCCAAATTTCTTTCACAACTCTAGTGTTCTTCCCTTCATCGCTTCACCCCCTCCTCCACCCTTTCCTCATCCTTTGTTTTCCCCTTGACCTTACCTCATTTTCTTAGTTTTTATTGTTGTAATAAACTCTGGTTGATAGTGTGTGGCTTGTGAATGATAAATGTTGTGTTGAACTCTATTGAACTCCTTAGGTGGAGAAAGGCCATAAATGTAAATTATGCACATCGATCTCGATCTTTGAGTTTTCTTCACACGAGTGGGAAGAAAAATTTTCAATGGGCCCCATGCCTAAAGTTTCTCTTTTATGTGTTTTCTTTGCATATCCAAATAAGAAAAAATCTCATTTTTAGCTCATTTTCTCTCCTCTCCTTTTCCCTCTTCTCATTTTCTCTTATTCCAAACAATACACAAATGTTTATGTCTGTACAACATTACATATTTTGAAGTTGGGCTGGCTTGAACTTTTTGTTACACCTTAAAAATTTTAGCTTGGATTGAAGGCACAAAAGTAGATATAATAACTTATTAAGCTAGTGCAGAAGGAAAAGAAAAAGTGACATAGTACAGGGTCGGCCCATTTTCATCAGCTGCAGTCCATAAAAATGAAGAAAAATATTTTTTGACTAAGTCAAAGGTGGGAACTACAAGTAAAGCAGTTGAAATGAGAAAAAAGCTCCTAAAAATTAGGAAAATGGGAACATGGCAATTGCTCCAAGGGGTAAAAGAGGAAAGAAGTTATTTTGACTTTCTAATGAAGAGAAAGTTGCTGGTAACCGATTTGAACAAGAAAGAAGCGCTTAAAAAATAGAAGATAATGGATAAGGTAGTTACTCTCCATATTCAAACATGGTGAAATTGTATTTTTAGTAGTTTTTCTTAATGAAGTTGTCTCGAAATTCATCATGGAGATGTCCACGTTCCAGTCATGGTCAGAAGTTACCAAGTTAATAAAGATCATCTAAAATTAAGGAAGGTGGACTTAAGGCTTGAAAGTGCAAGCAGTAGTTTTCGCAACCCCAACTCTATAAATAGGCCTCTAGCCTCTAGGGCACTGAAGAAAAGATTCCCAAATCATAACATCAAAATCATCTACTTTTCATGTAATTTATCTTTAATTATCCAACATTTTTCAACTTTTTGTTTAAATTTCTAGCAATTTATCACTTTTCTTTACAATTTCAAAACATTTTACAACATTTCTTTATAACTTTCATGTTTACTTTCTATAATTTCATTTGTTTTGTATTTCGAGACATAAGTTACTTTATTATACTTTAGTTTCCTTACTTATAATTCATTATATTCAAGTCTTTTAATGAAAATCAGTGATTTTCACATTATTTAAGTTGTCTATTTTAAATCTATTATTGGGGACTTTCTTTAGAATCTTAAAAACTCACTCGAATAACAAATTTATCCTTTTGAAAATTTTCTCATACGAAGCTTATATTATAATGAAATAATAATGAAAATATGAAATTTAACTTTTACTTCATAGGCAAAAACTAACTTTTACTTAACTTTTACTTTTTTCGCGTTGATGCTTTTATAAAAAATTCAAAATATTCACATAGACTATGTCTATTCTATTTAAGATAGACCACTTCTCATATATCATATTCTTCGGAATTTGGTAATATTTTAAGTAAAATTTAAATTTAATTACTGTCTGTCATATTCATTGATAGAATAAATTTTTTAAAATATATAAATAAAAATTAAATCCAAAATAAAATGTAATATTGGTGGAAACTCCATTGAAATGGAAATTCTCGAGTTGTTCCATTACAGAACACAAGCAATGACATTTATTTTAAAGAATTACATGGTCTTTGTATTGGCATTTCTCTAACATGATTGAAATGGAAAAATAAGGGTTAGCAAAACAAAACCCACAAAACAAAAGAAATACTGAAGTTGACGTCTGATTAACTGGCTACACGTTTAAACCATCTCTTAAGAACTACTGAAATAAGACCAAACTTTAAACAACAATCGTACCCGAAGTTACCATTGGAACAATGAACAATCAAACCAACGCAATCGAAATAGTGAAACAAGTACGTAGCTAGCCCATCTTCCCAAATTACTAAAAAGGACCACCAGTTAACACTTCAAAAGATAGCACCTGACTGGCTGACTCTAGTCTCTACCAGCACAGCCCCCGTCTCCCTACCCAAACGGATGTCTTCTTCCAACCAGTATACATCCATCCACTGTTGTTCCATTTGCCAAACATCTTTCTCAAGACTAGACCACCCAAGCATAAAAATATCAATCAAGCAACAAATAACAATGTCTTCTGTCTTTCATCTGAGTTGATTAATTGACTAGAGGGTAATTAATATTTTGTCCTGTTCATTTGGGTGAACAGACTTATTGGATGTACTGACATCATGTCTTAATTGAACCATATATACAGATAAAATAAGAATTTTGCGATGCAATACAACAACGCCACATAGAGCTCCTTGATCCATCACACAAGAAGCTTAACTTGAGATCATTAGATATTGAGACCCAAAAGGTATTATTTATGAGATGTAAAGCCATAAAGATATCCAGCTAATCTAATCAAATTCCATGATATTCAACAAGATCACATTCTATTCTATTCTTCCCGATCAAATCAGTATACAATGATACTGCGCCCGCATTATATTGTAAGCACAGCTACAGTCAGGATGACTGAACTCTTGAATGCGGATGGACTAAAGCCTGCAGAAACATGTATGTCTTTGCATAAGTCACAAGTATTAATAGATGCTCCAATTGCTAGAATTTCCTTACAAATAAAAGACAGCAAAAGAGGCAAAACGAATATTGGAGAACAACCAAAACATTCCCAAAAAACAAAAAACGATGAGACTGTATTTTATCGACATACTGATCTACATTCAAATTTTGCTTCTCAAAACCACCCTAGCAAGCTTCTCTAATGCCTCTTTCTTTTCTTTAAATACTGCCATAAACAAGGGTGTTATGATACATAACAAGTAACCAAACATCAAAGAGCAATTTGCAATCAGAATAATGCCAGAATGATGTAAAGAACTACCTGAAGAATTCTTCACAATAAGCTTGCACTTTGTAGTCCAACAGGCCTTTCTCTCCCAAAGGATTCATCATCAAAATCTTCATTTGTCGAATTTTCTTGGCATAATTCTCGAGGAGGATTTAAACCAAGAGCCTCCCAAGCCATTGAATTACCCTCACATACATTGCCTTCTTCAGAAGCATGATTGATATCAACATGGTCCTCTGCATTTAGCCTCGTATCATTAGACAAAGGTTCCATTCCCTTATCATCATCAATGCATGGGGGGTCCACATTTAGATCTGAGCCCAAATCATATCCGCTTTGCTCCCCAGTCCCATGATAAGCAACAGTTACTGTTCCTTGATCAGATTGATCTGCAGCATCTTTTTTCTGCCTCTTCCATTTCTTTGTGGA
This sequence comes from Ormosia semicastrata, assembly GCA_029884595.1. NCBI lineage: Eukaryota > Viridiplantae > Streptophyta > Magnoliopsida > Fabales > Fabaceae > Ormosia > Ormosia semicastrata. Next base: position 14,091,780 of record JAQQTO010000041.1, read on the forward strand.
CGATGTGCCATCATCCTCAAAATCTTCTTCTTCTCTTTCTCTATGTAAATAAACCCACAATTTCCTTTCCCCATCAAATTGTACACAAGGATCACGTTCATAATGCAATCTATCCAAGGCCCCACTAACTACTTGGTTAATTTGTGCATCAGAAACATCTTCAACAATATATTGAGAATCTCGAATTAATGTACAAACATCTGCTCTAGTGCCAATACTTCCAGGCAACCTAGCAGCTGCATCTCTGACAAGACAGAGAATTGTTACATGTGGTGGACGATCACGTTTCAACATAAAATGGTCTCGGGCTTTTGATGTTGGCTTACCACCACACCTTCTCAAAGGTGCCACAATAGATTTTTTACCATCAGCTGCAGTATAAGAGAATGCTCTGTCAGGAATTGAGTACCTGAGAACTTCCTCCTTACGGAAATAAGCCCTCACTTCCTCTGAACTTGGGCTTATAGTGTTAAGACTCTTTTGGGCCCTAAGATCTCTAAACCTCTCTTTCTCATCAAGGTTGACTTGCATCAATGCTAAAGGTGGTGCAGGAAGACTTCCTATTTGCTGAAGAGTATCTTGACCACATTTCAACCAATTGGCGAAGCAATCAACTAACTTGACAAGCATCTTATGAGGAAGAACCCAAGCTTCAGGAGATGTCACCTCCTCAATGGTATCATGGTCAGATGAATTATGAAAAACTGGGCCAGTCCATGACCAACTTCTGGTAGATTTTTCATAAACTGCTAGTACCTTCCAACCCTTTGCTCCTAATGGTGCTGTTTTGGAAGAAAATATCTTCAGAACACCTCTGACCAAATCCTGCAGTGGCTCCTGTGTCTCAAGTATACAAGGATCACCAGGGTTTGATCTCACACGATTCACAATCTCCTGAACAGTAAGAGATGGCATATTTGGTTGGTCGGCAGGTTCACAATTGCCAGCTACCTTGTCGTTAGAAAGAACACCATTGACACTGCCTTCCTGTGCTTTGCTTTGCTCTTCTCTAGGTTTCTCCACCTCTAAACTGTCTTCTGCAAGTGGGCTAATCATTGCCATGCGGACTGCTGAAAGAAGATGTATAATAGAAAATGAAAACCCAGTATGAACAGTAGGTGTGATCAAAGTAAATTGCTTTTTCTGTGGCTTGGTTTCCAGCTCCATGTCTGCTGTCCCCAAATCAGTAACAAGCGGTTCAGAATTTTCGATATCTGAACTAATCATCTCAGCCTCTGTTTTTTTCTTTGACTTTCTCTTCAAGGAACTTGAATCATCGGTTTGGGGAAGAGTGTTTGACAGAAGATTGGCATCTTTATCTCCACCAAGATCTACAGTAGCATCCTTCACTTTTCGCTTCTTCATTGCTGAGTTGCAACCAAGTAATGGTGCCTCGGATCTTTCATTACGATCACCCTTATATGCAACATATTTCTGCCCTTTTCTCCCAAACCTACTCTGTCCAACTCCATTATCATCGACTAGCAACTGTTTTTCAAGTGAGTCATCCTCATCACCAACATAATCATGCAAATATTTTGGCCTCAGAATGGAATGATCAAGGCCAGTCTTCCCTCTCTTCTTGCGCTCAGCATATGCATTTGACGAGGGCATGTCTAACTTTTCAACAGGTTCCCCTCGCATTCGGCCATTCTTGCCTATCCTGTATACCTGTCTCCAATCATCATCACCATCACTAAGCATATCTGATCCTGAGGGATAGCTCTCTTCCATAATTTTAGCAGCCGGGTTATGCAAAGGACCACCATTGCGTATTTTACCCTTCTGCTTTGCTTTTGAAAGGTAATTTTCTCCACCATGTGTATGCCCCTGCTCTGCAAAGCCACCCTTCTTTTTGGACTGTGTTAACGCATGTACCTTTGTATCCGTCCTAACAAATTTGGCCTTCTTAGGATCTAGGTTCGACTTCAATGATTTCGTGCGAGAACCATCAGCAGTACCCATCGAGTAAGCAAATTTCTTCTGCAATAAAGGATTATCATCCTCATCATCATTCAACTGTTCTGATGAGTCTGATTCAGTTTCTTCACTTCTTAGAAGCATCTGGTTACCCCTCAAAGCCTCTGTATCTTTCCCTCCGTTCTGTATAAAAGTGCCCCTGATCTTCTCTTGCAATGATTTTGCTCTGAAGTCAGAGGATGGAAATCTGTCACTCACCTGTGGCGAGGAAGATCTATAAGCTGTGTAACTGAGATCAGGAGACTCTCTCCCAGACTTCCATTTCTTACTCCTTAGATTCCAATCATCATATTTAAATGATGAATCCATGCCAAATTCCTCTCCTGCTGTTTTGTTGTTGTAGAAAAGTTCATTATAATCTGATGAGTCAACAAGATTGCCTTTAAGTGGCATCTGTGAGCCCCTCAATCTAGACTTCATCTGATCACTACCAACAAATTGTTGAACATTTTCAGGATACTTAGCCTTTCTAGGAAAATCGTAGGAACCTCTCTTAGAAGATGGCTTTGCTGTGAGCATTTTCATCTCTGAAGATTGGTTTGCATTTCTATTGTATCCACGTAGATCAGCCTTCGAAGACAGAGACAGACCCATCAAATTATCAGTATCTATTTTGTCACCTCTCAGAAGGTCATGCCTCTTTCCCACTCTCAGAACACCAGACTTGTCCATCAGGTTGCTATGTAAACGATCCCGATGGACACCTAATCCATATGACATTTCCTCATCATCGTCACCATTCCTCAGCTGATCCCTCATCCTGAGCAATGACCCTGAATCATATCCCACTGACTTATTCTGTTGAGAAAGAGCAGTAGCTGAACCATTTAGCCCATGATTCATATCCAAAGCATGGTAGACAGAAGACAAGTGACCTGTTGGGTCCTTTGCTGAAGGTGTCTTTGAACCAGCCAACTTGAGTATACCTTTTGGGTTTTGCTTTCCATACTTTTCTTGTTCCTTAAGCACTGGTCGGCATCGCCATCGTGGGGGGAATTCTAAACCTGAACCCACCCTAGAGAAAGGATAACGACGTGCAACTTTCCTGTCCTTGTTCTTCCTACTCCATATACCTTCGCCGGACTCTTCACCCGACGAATCAACCTCCAAATCTTCCATCTTCTCATGCATCAAACTCTTCTGACTTCTCATAATGTTCAAAACACGAAGCCTTTCTTCAATACTGTATCCCCTACAGTTAAGCCAAGCGTCTCTTATCTGACAAAGATTGTTAACCATGTTGTTCTGATGCTTCCTCAACAGATGATAGTGTTGCCGCTTCTGAAAAAAACTCAAGCCCTCCCTGTAAAGGGCAACCCTTGGCTCACACAAGCCACCCTTCAGCATATCAAACAACTTCTTAATGGGACTCCCAAAATGGAAGTTGTAACCAGTAAAAAGCTCTTTCAAGCTTCGAACGAAAGTCTCTTGGTCCATATCTGGCAGATACTTGGCAAGTTCAAACCTCTCCTCCTCACTCAAGCATTCATTCCACGCATCCACCGACAGTATATCTTCGAGACCAGCAAGATCGTAGAGCTCCAGCGGAATGCTGCAAGTCTGATTCCCAATCTGGCAAAACTCTGCCCCGGTTTCACCCAATTCCAGCAAATCAAAATCATCGGACCCCGCCCCAGAATCCGCATCGTCAAACTCATCGTCATCGTCGGATTCCACGGCCGAGTTACGTCGCCGAAGCTCGTCTTCATCACTAGACATAGTTTCTCTACTTCGGGGCGAACACTCCGAATCAAGCCTCGACACCTTAAAGTTGTTCTTCTCAATTGCCATCAAACATAACACCACCAAAAAACTGCCGCAATTTCAAAAATTTGAACCCCCCACGTACAAATCTCAATCAAAACAAAACCCTAACAAAAGCAATAGCACAAATTAAAAAAATAAATAAACTAAACAATCTCAACTTGTTCATTATAAAATTAATAATTTTAAACCCACAGACACATTTGAGAAAATCGAATTCAAAAAATCAAGAAAATATTGGAAAGGATCAGAAGCGATGAGATTTGGGACGTAGAATAATACCTGGTCAATCGAGAGAGATAAAAGTGAAAGGATGAAAAAGAGGAACAGAGGAGGAAGTGCAACACATGATGAGAATAACGAAGAAGCGAGAGGTGGTTGCGAAGTGCGATGGAGAATGAGATGTAGCGGTGGCTCTGCGAAATCTGAGAAACCCTAACGGAGATAAAAAGGGGTTGGGGGTGAGGCAGAAAGGGAAGGTGGGTGTGAAGAATACGAAGGTGACGTGGGAGAAAAGGGACCGTATGATTGGAAGGGTGATGGAGGGTGAAAAGACGAAAAAGGTCACCGCACCAAACAGAGAAGGGGAAAGGAAGGGATGAAGTGAACGACGTAATGCAGAGGCAGGGAAAGAAAAGTGAGAAAAAAAGGGTTAGAGAGAGAGAGAGAGAGAGAAGAAGACGAGAGATAGAAGGTGAGTCACTATGACTGAGTGAACGAGCGAGGCAAGGCGAGTGAGCCGAGAGAGACCGTTGTGAGTTGGAACTCTATCTGGGCCCACACTATTTCCAACTTGTGACCGTTGGATTCCACTTGCCCGATCCAGATTAACCGCTACCACCCTGCAGAAATCAAATAGCTGTTTGCATCCGACGTCGTTTCACTCCGCTTCCTTTTTTACTTTTCCTCATTGACAAATATCCTCACAAACATTGCTATAATTAAGAGTGTAAACAAATTAAATTAAGTTAGGCACTTAAAATTTAGATTTAGCTTATGAAAAGAAAAATATTACTTAAGATTGATTTATTTATTTAAAAAAATTAAATTTAAAGCTTAAGTTTATCTTATTTAAAAAATATGAAGTTTGTTTAATTTATTTATAACTTGATTATTTTTATCTTTTTTATCAAATTTCTTTTTGAAGTATTTTTTAATTTTAATAATTTAGTATTTGATAGGTTAAGCTAAAAGATGAAGTAAAAATAAGAAAAAAAATATAAAAGACTCTTTGAAAATTAAAGTTAAATAAGTGATAAATATCAATAAATAAAATTACAATTCTCTAAATACAATTAAAATTTATTAAGTAATAGTAATATATAATTATTATTTATACCTTTACTCATGTAATATTATAAAATTTTGTGATTGAGTATATATCTATTAATTTAATTATGATGCACTATCAAGATAAAGTTTTTTACACTATTAATTAATTATGCATTATCATATCACTAAAAATATTTAACTATCATAATAATTACTTTAAAAATCATACATGTGATGATATATAATTGATAGATGGTATAAAAAATTTTACAATGATAATACATTACAATTAAATCTAATATATATATATATATATATATATATATATATATATATAAAAGTTATTCACAAACTTTTATTAACTTTATAAACTTTGAGTTTAACTTATTTATATAATTGAATTTAAATTTAAATTTAAACTTATTTATTTAGCTAAATTAATGAAGCATTTAACAAGTTGAGTCTAAATAATTTACAAATACCTCAATTTATTTACATTCGTAACTATAAAACTAACTTTTTAAACACTTTAATAATTAAGAAAACTCCTGACAATAACTTCTTTTTTGAAATTTCATCATGAAAGATGCCTCCCTTATGCTGCTCTAAATTCTTATTGATATTAGTGGCTTTTTTTAGATTGTTTTCACAATGTTTATTTTTTGAGTTTAATTTTAATGTATTATTAATGTAAAAATATTTTATATTATTATTTAATAATATATTATTGCATTATTTAATGAATTAAAATTTATATAAAGTGTCAAACTTATTAAATTATATAATAACACATTATTTACAGTATAAAACTTTTTATATTGACATAATATTAAATTAAATTCTTATTTTTTAATACTTTTTTAAAAACCATTTTTTTGTCCTTTTTGTCTCGTCCATTCCATTTTGCTGAAAGTACCAACAGGTACATTACTGTCAACTGCAAAATGCTGAACCGTCAGTGTGGTGTTGTGTAGCGGTGGTAAGTAACTGCTACTATATCCACTCGTCTATTTTCTTCCCTCTTAAAGCATATATTATAATATACACTAAATATCCAAATCAGGAAATATTATTACAAATGGTACGCCAATAATTAACGCTTTTTGTTTGCTAACAATAAAATCGTTTATTTAACTAAAAAACTAGTCATCTTTCTCGGGGTTTTTACATGTATTATGCACTTCGTTATTCTAAATTAAAAGAGTTTTCCATGATAGTGTGATATGTTTTAATTGATACTTTCTCTTTAGTGATCTCTTAGCTAAAGTTGGTTTTTAATTTTTGAACATTGTGGTCTCTGATTTCTAAAATGTGGTTTATGGTTTGTATTGTAAGTTTGTTAAGTTTTGTATAATTTCAATGGTTTCTTTTTTGTGTGTCTTTTTATCAATTGAATAAACTCAATTTGCATAATTTGTAACTAACTATACTTTGATGGTAATCAAATATTATACCTAATGAATAATGGATGATTATGACTTTTATAATATTTAAATACGACTAAATTTATTCTAATATTAAAATTATCATTGTAAACGTTTTGTTCTTAGTATAAATTATTCGAATATACCTTTTATATATTCAAATATACATTATATATTTGAATTAATTAGAGTTTCAAATCACTAAAGTTAATAACTTTTCGTGGATTAAAAAGCTTACTGCTTTTTTAATTATTCAAAAGCTTATTGTATTTTTAACTTTTTCAATTTATATTCAAAAGCTTACTGCATATTCAATTATTATATATTATAAAATAGTGATGTAAGTATGATGTTGACCAAGATTATTAAAAGTTTTCTAAAACTATTGTTTACGACCTTTCTCATAAGTACAAATTTTTCCTTTTTGGTGTTTACTTCAAAGTTTATCAGAGGATTTTGTTCTATGAGAGATATAATTTTGTTGTATTTGATAAAAAAAAAATTGAAATCTCTTATCCATGTGGGATTACATGACACCATTTGAGATTATATATTCAGAAATTTGAAAGCATATATTCTTCTTGCTATTTGACTATTGCAAATCTCTCCATCTTTTTCATCTCCTTTACTATTTGACTACTGCTCCCAATATTATATTGTTTTTCATCTCCTCTATTTCACTTTAACAACTGCATACAAATTTCTCCTGCTTATTGTCCCCTGATATTTGAGATTGACTACTATAACCAACCATTTCAAAGAAAGGTATGTAAAGATTAACTTGTGTATATTTCATATTCTTGTAGTATCTTTCTTTATTGAGATTTAATCGGTATTGAAATTTGTTGTCTTTTAAATGCAAGGAGAATTACATAACAATGATATTTCACCTATATTGAAGCATTTCAAGAAGGGTATACATATCTTAACACTTTTAGTTTACCTTACTCACCATTCTACTCTATGTTTCATTTTGTGAAGGATTATGATATATTTCACCTTCTTTACCAATCTCCAATAATTTTCTATTTCTCATTTAGTGGCACTCTTCTTAGTACCAACACTTCCATTTGCAAACCCATAACTTATGCAATTGCATCTCTTGCATCTTCATCTCTTTAATCAAAGCTATATTTCTTCATTATATTTTGGTTTTAAGTTCAAATTTTCTTTTATTTATCTGGGCTTTTATAAGTGTTATTACTTATATCCTTTGAATGCAGAGAAAGCTGCATAAGCCTGTTGTTGGAGCTACTGCACCCAAATGTATGTATGTATATATATATGTAACACTTTCATTTGACTTTTTGCACTAATCATCCTCCATTTTACTCTTTTTGTTTTCACCAACTACACAATCTCACAACATCTTTAGAGCATGTTATTTTATTTATATCTTTAAATGTAAGTAAAAACTCCAAAACTTTACTGTTAAACCCAATGCACCCAAGTTTGTGAACATCTAGAAACAACAGCCCATCTTTATTGTCATGGTTTACACTAATCTGTACTCTTGATTACTATTCAAATCGCCTAAATACTGATTTGAAAATATTTCAATATAACATATTTCTATTCAAATATTAATCTACCACACAATATATTCAATGTTACTGGCCTCAAAAAAATCTAATTTAATGACAGGATAGTCAAATATTATTATGCTATATCAAACTGTATACTACTAACATTATATTATATGAGTATGAAATACATGTATTTGAATTTTTTTTTCAACTCACAAGCATTTAACCGTCCATTCAAAATAACAAGTTTAAATTCCAAATAACATCTAGATGTCCAAAGATTAACATTTGATATGTAGGAGTTGAAGTATGGCTCACAAGGTGAATACACTGTCTAAGGTTAATGACAAGATTTCTACCCTTAAGTTGCATGTTAGAATCATGAACATATGAGAAGTGATGATATTTAGTTCAAACACCAATGTTCAATCATTGGAGATGATATTGATTGATGAAGAGGTTTGCAGTTGGACTTATTTTATGAATTATTAAACTATAACTCAAAAAGTTTACTTCGATAAAAGTTGTCATATATCTTTAATAGGGATCGAAGATTCAAGCAAGTGTATTGGATTTCAACAAATGGAAGCCGCTCATCTATAAAGGAGTTACATTCTAGGAAACTTGGATGTTTCAAAGAATACTGAGAAGTATAAGACTACTCAGCATGAGTTCAAAATCTTTGTCACGACCCATACCGGCGCACAAGTTAGTAATACTCAGTACTCAACTAGCTTGACAAGCCTAACCATACAACATCAATTAAAGAAAAAAATAATTTGTAACTTAGCTTAGGGCTATTAAATATCTGACAGAGTCTCCTCTAAAAATTGAACAAACCACACAATTCATTTAGACCTGGTCAACAATATATATCTATATATATCACCAACATAAGCATCTAGTATCAATCTTAAGAACAAGATGAGCTAGCTATATAGAAGAGATATATCAAAACTTTACGTTTACATATATCTACATCAAAAGAAGGAAATAAACTTTATCTCCTATAACTTCAAAATATTGGAGTCGACATGTAACACTAGCCAGTAACGATAATGAAGGCCTATCAAAAGACAAAATACTCCTGGGCAGAATAGCAAATCCTAGGAATTCCCTACTCAACAACCTGTAAATCTGAAGGGAAAAAAAAGAAAGGGGTGAGTCACATAGACTCAGTGAGGGTATAAAAAAAACATAGTGAACAGGAAAGGTAAGCAAGTAAGAGCCAAAAACATTTAAGCTTAGCAAGACAACTCAATACACAAAAAAAAAAAAAATCAAATACATGAAAACTTATAAATAAAATCTCGTCACATGCTTTCCTTTCCAAGTAATAAATTTACAATCATAAAGGAATTCAACTATACTTATCAAATCTCATCTTATATCTTAAACAAAATCTCTACATTTATTTTATACACTATAACCGTTACATCTCTTCACCACAGTTGGCGGAACATTCGCCGTTATATCTCTTCGCCACGGCAGGCGGAACACTCGTCATTATATCTCTTTGTCACGGCAGGCAGAACACACGCCATTATATCTCTTCACCACAGAAGGCGGAACACTCGCCGTTATATTTCTTCGCCACGGCAGGCGGAATTTTAACACTCAATCCTTATAACAAAAAATTCACAACTATCCAAAGTTAACTGAAAGGTTTTGTTTCCCCATAATATAAAGTTTGAGGCTATAACCAAAGCTATTAGAGTAGATATAAATATATGTTAAGAAGTTTAAATTTTAACATATATCACAGTGTAAACTATCCGCTCACAGTATGAAGAACCAACTTAATCGGTTCCTATGACACTCGAAGGAGCAAACTGTGTAGTGCCTACTGAATCTAACCATAAACAAGCATTTTGATAAATCAAGATAAATGTAGAGTTACCCACTAGCTATTAGGAATTTAAAACACAAACACCATGAATAAACAAAATAACTACACTATAATTACAAATTTACAATTGATAAAGCTCCAGAAATTTTATTTAGAGTTGAACAAACAAATGGGTAAAGAGATTAGTTAAAATCCTTAATTTTAGGGCTTAAGGTTTTCAAGAATCTCATGAGAGAAGAAACAAAAATCAATGTATGACTTTCCCATTACCACTTACTAGAACCAACCTTTCACACTCTTATATTTCTACTTCAAAGTCCCAAAATACACTCATCTACCATTTTATTTGAGATACAAAGCTTGAGGGAAGTGAGATTTGGTACAAAGCAAACAAGAATAAAATAGGAGAAACTTACCTCAAGCTCTTGGTGCAAGTGGATGTAAGGATTTGGTGGTAAAATAGGGGAAGGATGAAAATTTGGTGGAGAAAGGGGGAGAGACGAGAAACAGAGGACGAGAAACGTCTCTGTTTCTCGTTCTTCCTCTATTTTAAAACTTTGATTTCTTTTTTGTTTTTACATATATAGGCCAAATGACCAAAATACCCCCTATAACAAAATTTATTTCCAATCGTCCCCCTTAAATGAAATTCGTCCTCGAATTTTTTTTAAACTAACCTTGTATATCAAAGAGGTGCGGACACGTGTCACGCATAACCATCTCAGGCTCTCACGTCATCTCTTTACCATATGGTCCCCGCCAAACAACCTTGACAAAAGAAACTTCCTTGGACCGTAAGCGTTTTACTCGTCTATCTACTATAGCCACAGGTTGCTCAACATAACTAAGATTTTTATCAAGTTGAACCGCTTGGTGTTGAATGACATGAGATGGATCATAAACATATTTTCGAAGCATAGAAACATGAAAAATTGGGTGAACTCCTGAAAGACTAGAGGGAATGACTAAGTGATAAGCCACCTGCCCGACCCTCTCTAGAATCTCAAATGGTCCTATGAACCTCGGGCTTAACTTACTCTTTCTACCAAACCTCATAATACCCTTCATAGGAGAAACATGTAGAAACACATGTTCTCCCACACCAAACTCCAAAGGTTGATGCCTCCGATCCGAATAACACTTTTGCCTACTCTGAGTAGTTACTAGGCGATCTTGAATTAATTGAACATTGTCAACAGCTTCTTGAATTAAGTCTGGACCCACAAGTCTAGATTCTCCAACCTCAAACCAACCAACAGGGGACCTATAACGCCTCCCATATAAGGCCTCAAAAGGTGTCATCTGAATACTAGATTGATAACTATTATTATAAGCAAACTCCATCAAAGGTAGGGAGTGATCCCAACTCCCTCTAAAGTCTAACACACAAGCGCGAAACATATCTTCCAAAATCTGTATAGTCCTCTCAGATTGACCATCAGTTTGTGGGTGAAAGGCAGTACTCAAGTCCAATCGTGTTCCCAAAGCAGTTTGAAAAGATCTCCAAAACTGAGCTATGAACTGAGGGCCTCGATCAGAAATGATAGACAATGGTACTCCATGCAGAGATACTATCTTCTCTAAATAGAGCTTAGCATACTGAGCCGTTGTATAAGTGGTTTTTACAGGCAAAAAGTGTGTAGACTTTGTCAATCGATCCACAATTACCCAAGCTGAGTCATAAACCTTTGAGGTTTTGGGCAACCCTGTCACAAAATCCATAGTGATCCTCTCCCATTTCCACTCTGGAATATCAATCTGTTGAAGCAAACTTGCAGGTTTTTGATGCTCAGCTTTCACCTACTGACATACTAAGCATCTAGATACAAACTCTACTATATCCTTTTTCATCCATTCCCACCAGTATAATTCTTTCAAATCTTGATACATCTTTGTGGAACCTGGATGAATAGTATAGGAGGAATGATGAGCTTCTTCTAAAATCTTCTTTCTCAAATCCCTTATATTAAGGACTGATCTGTTGATTATTTTCATACTTTAAATGCCTTATGATTGATTTAATTGGACTCCATATGTGCTCAATTATTGATATTTAGTTAAGTTTCTGCTTTAGAGCTTAATTGGATATTTATTGTGAAACTATGCTTAAATGTGGTTATAAACACTCATAAATGAATTATGCTTTTCAGGATATCTTTGAGTGTTTGAGTCCATTAGCATTAAACCAAGCTTGATGACTATTTGAGGAGAGAGATGAATACTTAAGAATATCAGTTTTACCCTTAGAAGCAAATGAAGAAGGGCATTTATGAAGAATCAAGGTCGCATTTGAAGAAAGTGAGTGACACGGCCCGTGTGATATGACACGGGGTGGGCCATGTACTCCTCTGACTATTTCAAGACGGGTCAAATCCTATTTTTGGACAACACGTGCCATGTCATATAACACGGGCCATGTCATATAACACGGCCCGTGTCAAATGACACGGGGTAGGCCGTGTACTTCTCTGACTTCACAAGGGAATTCAGTTTTTAGCCTTGACCGATAACACGGGCCATGTCATATGACACGGGCTGGGCCGTGTTCTTCTCTGACTTTGAAATTAGTTAAAATTTTGTCACTAGATTGGTTACACGGGTTGGTCAGTGTTATATGACACGCCCGTGTCATCGCTCGTAAATCTAAATTCGTATTTTAATGCTAAATTAGGTATCTAAACCTATAAATAGGGTTGCTTAGAGCCCTTAAAGTGAGGTCTGGACAGAGAGAGCCATCAAGGGAACTGAGGGAAACACAAAGACCAAGGGAAAGGGAAATTGGATCGAAGATTGGAGTCTCGGGTTCGAAGCAATGAGATCGATCATCCCCAACTTTTGGAAACTAGTTTGATCTTTAGTTTTTTTTTGCACTTTCGTTCTGAACTATGTTTTTCTTCTGTTTTTCTTGTGATTTTAACTTTGCCATGTGTGGCTAAACTTCTTGATTGGTTAAGGGAAGATGAAACTCTAATTTTGATTATGTGAATCTTGCATACTTCTTTATATCAATACAATTATGTTTTTATTCATATGTTTCTATTCATAAATCAATATAAAGGTCTTTATATTCTTGCCAAACTTTGAGAGTGGTAAAACTAGGATTGTTGTGCGCGGTTGCGGTGGTATGACTAGTGAAACATATGATCTAAGCAATTTAATCCCGGTGTGTGATTAGATCTTAGTGTGATTGGTTTTCTAATTCTTAATGCAATCATTAGGTAGGTGTAAAAGCGGTTGCTTTACAAATAACTAATGGTTAGGGTTTGATTTGAGCGGTTGCTGAATTAAGCGAAACTTAAGGAAGACATGAGATTTATCTCACAATTACATAAGAACATAATTGATCATGTTGGTATAAAGGATATGTAAGTTAGATTAATCATATAAATTTAGTGGTGGATTCCATCTCTTAACCAATATCTTTAACTTGATAATTCAATTTGTGTTTACTGCTTTGGTTTAAGTTTAATTTCTTTTATTAGTTTTAATTAACAAAACCCCCTTTTAATTTTACTGTTTATTTTTCATCAGAGTTTAATTTAAGAATTAGATTGATAGTGTTAATTGAATTGGTTCTCTGTGGATCGACCCTTACTTACTACAACTGGTTGCAAGGTTTTTGTATTTTTGGTGGAACTTGACAACTGTTTTTGATATAATTTTTAATCGTATTCCACACCACACCAAATTTTGGCGCCATTGTCGGGGAACCAATTTTTTAATTGCGCTATTAATTTGTTTCCTATTTTTACTCTATTTTTATTTTTATTTTTTATTTTTTATTCTTTCTTTCTAAGTGTCTTGTAGGTGTTGATGTCCACTGATCATGGTTGCTTGTGAGATTTGCTTATCACCTGGACATCCCACTGATTTATGTCCTACTTTCCTAGTGGACACAAATAAGGAGATAGAAGTAGTATGGGGATGTTCTGAACCTTCCAACAACTACAACCCCTACTCCAATACATATTATCCAGAGTGGTGGGGTTATCTTAACTTAAGTTATGGACAGCAGCCTCAGAATCAACCTCCAGACTATGAACTTCCAGAATTTCAGCAAAGGCAAACATCTTTCCTTCCAGTGCTTCAACAAGCTCAAGCCTCTTGGCAACCTGAACCTTCATTGGAGGAGCTAGTAAGACAAATGGTCACTTATAACATGCAGTTCCAAAAAGAAACACAGGCCATGTGTAATGACCTGCAAAACTCTTTGGATCAGTTAGCCACAGATCTCAGCAAATTCCAGAGCCAAATTTTTGAAGGATTGTCCTCACAACCAGAAGAGAATGTGAAGGAAGATGCTAGTACTGTCACACTACAAAGTGAGAAGACGTTAGATGAACCCACCTCTCTTTCACAAACCATTGAAGAGAAAGAAATAGAGCCTGGAGAGGTAAGTGAGGAGGGGGAAAACTCTAAGGCCCCCAAGGTAAGTATTTTTGAACCCCTTCCTAAGGTAGTGGAGAGACAGTATGATGAGTTGTGTGATGAATTTCCTGATTTTATTAGTTTCAATAATTATACTCATTGCAACTCATGTACTGATTGTGATGGTGACATGATATGTGTTGTTTGTCTGAAATTTTTGCATTCTTGAGAGTTGATGATTCTGTTTGTGCGTAAGCTAATGTTGTTGAAGGATCTATCAACGATACTTTTGATGCAAATAGTGGATCTAAGATACAAGGAAAGATAGAATTGCGTGCCATCAAGAGTTTTCAAGGAAGGGAGAAGAGCACCAGATGACAGACACTACTGAAGTGGATTTTGTTTTTGGGCCATGGCCCAATAGAAACAATGCATATGAAGTTGATGAAGTGCATATATTACTTTTCACTGGTGAAGCGAAGAAAAATAAGGAAGGCCAATGGGATCCCGGTGGAAACCCTCATGCCTCAAGCTTAACTTGGTCATTACACTTCAGCCAATGGGACCCTGGTGGAAGCTCTCATGTTATTTCAAGCATAAATTGGTTATTATGCTTTCGCCAATGGGATCCTGGTGGAAATCTCTTCATCTACATTTGTTACTTCAATTAATAATGATGTTTCTTTCCTCTCTTTTATTTTACTTGTCCTAGATTTATTAATGATTGTTTATTGTTGAGGTTTACATTGAGGACAATGTAGAATTTAAGTGTGGGGGAGGAATTGACATTTTGTTTTCTGTTTTAATTTTATTTTTATTTTAATTTCTATTTTCTGTTTTTGAAAAAAATTGTGTTTTTATTTGATTTCCAATGATGTTTTGAGATTTGTGAAGTCTATGAGTTTGAAGCAATTGAAATTCAAGGTTATGATTTGTAAATTTCTTTTGTCATCTTGAATTTGGCATGCTTGGTTTTGGATGTTTGATTGATGAATTGAGTTTGATAGATGCATATCTGGTGAGATTTTGAGCCTTTTGATGGATGGATTTAGCATTTATGTCATTCTCTTCTTTCTTGTGTGATTTTCACTCATGTCATATTGATCACTCTAGAACTTGTTTTAATTCTTTTTGAGCCTATATTTTCACTTGCATATATGAACATGATTGAGGCATTCTTTTGTGATTAACTACTTTGGCCAAATAGTCAACCTTGCATTATTTCCCTTTGATTAACCCCTTGAGCCTATTTGTCTATTCTTTGTCTTATCTCATTATATGCTCTATGTGAAAAATCATGATTTTACCTTACCTTAGAGAATGGGAGAGCATTGGTTCATTTTCATTGGAGGAGCTCTTTTGCTTGCAAGTGTTTAATAGGACAAGTGTGGGGGTTGTGTAAGTTGATGTGTAATATGCAAGGTGTTGAAAAAAAAAATATGCAAAGAAAAAGAAAAAAATTCAAGAAAGATTGTAAAAGAAAAGAAAGAAAAACGAAAAGAAGATGTAAAGAGAATGTGCATTATATAGATTTGAGGGGATAAAAATTTCATGTTTGTCAATTGAGTTTCTCCCCAATGTTCTTTTATTCTCTTGGGTGCTCATCTTACCATATCCATATTATTTTCTTCCCTTACTTTGGCCCCATTACAACCTTAAATAAAGTCCTCTTGATTTGTGTGTGCATGTGTTTGAGTAGTGAAGAAGTAGAAGATAAGCAAGCTTATGATAGTGCATTTTTCATGGGTTGAATTGAGTGAAATACTTACCTTGTAAACACTTGAGAGATTGAGAGTGTATCTTGTGAGGATCTATCATTCTTAATTCATGCTTTTCAAATTGAAGATGCCTTGCTTGTTGGTTGGAAATGTGAAGAACTGTTATCTCTTAAATGTTTTGATTCCTTGAATCTTTTCTTGTTCTTCTTGCTTACAAACTTTTGCCTCTCTTGAATATCATTGGAAACTGAGTCTTTTGAATTTTTAGGTTTTGTTTTGTTTTGTTTTCCCTGTTCCTTGGTTTGGTCTTATGTTTTGCCCAAGAGTACAAAAGGCTAAGTGTGGGGGTATTTGATCTGTTGATTATTTTCATACTTTAAATGCCTTATGATTGATTTAATTGGACTCCATATGTGCTCAATTGTTGATATTTAGTTAAGTTTCTGCTTTAGAGCTTAATTGAATATTTATTGTGAAACTATGCTTAAATGTGGTTATAAACACTCATAAATGAATTATGCTTTTCAGGATATCTTTGAGTGTTTGAGTCCATTAGCATTAAACCAAGCTTGATGACCATTTGAGGAGAGAGATGAATACTTAAGAAGATCAATTTTACCCTTAGAAGCAAAGGAAGAAGGGCATTTATGAAGAATCAAGGTCGCATTTGAAGAAAGTGAGTGACACGGCTCGTGTGATATGACACGGGGTGGGCCATGTACTCCTCTGACTATTTCAAGACGGGTCAAATCCTATTTTTGGACAACACGGGCCATGTCATACAACACGGGCCATGTCATATAACACGGCCCGTGTCAAATGACACGGGTAGGCCGTGTACTTTCTGACTTCACAAGGGAATTCAGTTTTTAGCCTTGCCGATAACACGGGCCATGTCATATGACACGGGCCGGGCCGTGTTCTTCTCTCGACTTTGAAATTAGTTAGAATTTTGTCACCGTATTCGCATACCGGGTTGGGCGTGTTATATGACACGGCCCGTGTCATCGGCTCAGAAATCTAAATTCGTATTTTAATGCTAAATTAGGTATCTAAACCTATAAATAGGGTTGCTTAGAGCCCTTAAAGTGAGGTCTGGACAGAGAGAGCCATCAAGGGAACTGAGGGAAACACAAAGACCAAGGGAAAGGGAGATTGGATCGAAGATTGAAGTCTCGGGTTCGAGCAGTCGGAGATCGATCATCCCCAACTTTTGGAAACTAGTTTGATCTTTAGTTTTCTTTTGCACTTTCGTTCTGAACTATGTTTTTCTTCTGTTTTTCTTGTGATTTTAACTTTGCCATGTGTGGCTAAACTTCTTGATTGGTTAAGGGAAGATGAAACTCTAATTTTGATTATGTGAATCTTACATACTTCTTTATATCAATACAATTATGTTTTTATTCATATGTTTCTGTTCATAAATCAATATAAAGGTCTTTATATTCTTGCCAAACTTCGAGAGTGGTAAAACTAGGATTGTTATGCGCGGTTGCTGTGGTATGACTAGTGAAACATATGATCTAAGCAATTTAATCCCGGTGTGTGATTAGATCTTAGTGTGATTAGTTTTCTAATTCTTAATGCAATCATTAGGTAGGTGTAAGAGCGGTTACTTTACAAATAACTAATGGTTAGGGTTTGATTTGAGCGGTTGCTGAATTAAGCGAAACTTAAGGAAGACATGGGATTTATCTCACAATTACATAAGAACATAATTGATCATGTTGGTATAAAGGATATGTAAGTTAGCATAATCATATAAATCTAGTGGTGGATTCCATCTCTTAACCAATATCTTTAACTTGATAATTCAATTTGTGTTTACTGCTTTGGTTTAAGTTTAATTTCTTTTATTAGTTTTAATTAACAAAATCCCCTTTTAATTTTTCTGTTTATTTTTCATTAGAGTTTAATTTAAGAATTAGATTGATAGTGTTAATTGAATTGGTTCTCTGTGGATCGACCATTGCTTACTACAACTGGTTGCAAGATTTTTGTATTTTTGGTGGAACTTGGCAACTGTTTTTAATATAATTTTTAATCGTATTCCACACCACACCAGGGACACATAAGCGAGTGCCAACACGTAAAACACCCTCAGAGTCAACCACTATTTCAAAAGTCTTGCCTTCTCGAGCCTCTCCTATGATTTTCCTTAAATGAGGATCTTGACTTTGTGTCGCCTTAATACTATCTACCAAAGTAGAATGAACCTGAAAATGAGCTAGTAATGACTCTAAGCCTGTGACCTCAAATTGCACTCCACTATCTATAAGATCTTGAAACTTTTTCACTATTGGTCTTCTAACAGCAATTATATGTGCAAGACTAACCATAGACTTTCTGCTCAAAGTATCAGCGACCACATTTGCTTTCCCTGGGTGATACAAAATCGTGTAATCATAATCTTTTATAAGCTCCATCCACCTTCTTTGCCTTAGGTTCAAATCCCTCTGCTGAAAGATATACTTAAGACTTTTATGATCAGTGTAGATCTCACATGTCTCACCATATAAGTAGTGCCTCCAAATCTTGAGGGCAAATATCACTGCAGCCATCTCCAGGTCATGTGTAGGATAATTTTGCTCATACTTCTTGAGTTGCCTAGAAGCATAAACAATAACTCTCTCATGTTGCATTAACACGCATCCAAGACCAACTCTAGAAGCATCACAATAAACTACATTTGTACTACCACTAGAAGGTAATGCTAAGTCTGGGGCTGAGGTCAAATAATCCTTTAAGTGTCGAAAACTCTGTTCACATGCATCAGTCCACTAAAACTTAGCTTGCTTTTGTGTCAACCTAGTCAAAGGAGCTGCAAGCTTGGAGAAATTATTGACAAATCGACGGTAATACCCGACTAGTCCAAGAAAACTACAAATCTCAGTTATCGATGTGGGTCTTGGCTAACTCTGAACTGCTTCAACTTTTTTTGGATCTACGCTTATTCCACCCTTAGATACCACATATCCCAAGAAAGCCACATTATCCAACCAAAACTCACATTTAGAGAATTTGGCATATAGCTTATGCTCTCTCAATCTTTGTAAGGATAGTCGCAAGTGTTGCTCATGCTCCTCCTTGCTCTTGGAATACACTAGGATATCCAATGAATACTATCACAAAGTGATCCAAAAATGGCTTGAAGACTCGATTCATCAAGTCCATAAAAGTTGCAGGAGCATTGGTAAGACCAAAGGACATAACCAAAAATTCATAGTGACCATAGCGGGTGCGAAAAGCTGTCTTAGGAACATCATCACTTTTTATCTTCAGTTAAAGGTATCCCAATAGCAAATCGATCTTTGAGAAACATTGGGCTCCTTGAAGCTGATCAAATAAGTCATCAATGTGAGGAAGAGGGTACTTATTCTTCACCGTCACCTTGTTCAACTGCCTATAGTTAGTACATAAGCGAAGGGAACCATCCTTCTTCTTTACAAACAACACTGATACACCCCATGGAGAACAACTAGGATAGATGAAACCTTTATCAAGTAGATCCTCCAATTGCTCCCTTAACTCCTTAAGCTCGGTTGGAGCCATCTGATATGGGGGTATAGATATTGGTTGAGTGTTTGGAAGCAAATCTATACAAAACTCTATCTCTCTGTCAGGTGGTAACCCTGGTAATTCTTTAGGAAAGACATCAGGGTACTCACACACCACTGGAACCTGCTCCAAGCTTGCTTTTGACATATTAATGTCTTTCACCATGGTTAAGTAACCATAACAACCTTTTCTCAACAATCGTTGAGCCACAACAGACGAAATCAGGTTACTTAGTGACCAATTCCGATCGCCTTAAAATATGAAAACTGATTCTTCTGGCATACTGAACTTCACCAGCTTACTATGACAATCTAAGGTAGCATGACAAGAAGTCAACCAGTCCATGCCTAGTATTACATCAAAATCTATCATATCCAACACTATCAAATCTACTAACAAAAGCCTATCTCCCACCAAAATCTCGTAATATCTATACACTAAGTTAGCTGACAAAGAATCACCCATAGGTGTAGCTACTATCAAAGGCTCATTTAGAGGTGAAGGATCTCTCTTAAAATGAGAAGCAAAGAAACGTGATACAAAGGAATACGTAGCTCCAGAGTCAAACAGAACACGTGCATCCTGTGAGCACACTGAGAATATACCTGTCACAACAGCATTAGATGCCTGAGCATCTTGACGAGTCAAGGCAAACACACGAGTCTGTCCTCTACCAGCCTGTCCCTGTCCTCTACTAACCTGTCCCTGACCTCTGCCTCCTGGTCCTCTACCACCCTCCTAAGCACTACCAGATCCTCGAATCCCTGGACTACCGAACTATCTCGTTGGAGCCACTGGTGCTAAAGCTCTACTAGAAGAAGGCTGAGAATATAATATAAGGCAGTTTCTCACAAAGTGCCCCATCTGACCACAATGATAACACCCCCCTGAACCTTGCCTCTGATGTTGTGAAATATCTCGGCTATGAGCTGTGCTAGCTGTCTGGCAACCATGAGTGCTCAATGACTGTCAACCCCCTTGTTGTCCTCGACGGCCCTGAACAACATCATCTCCAGAACCTCCGCCACCATGGCCCTGATGGCCACCACGCGATGTATCAGAGCGTGACCTCTTACGCGAGTCACGAGAAGTCCCACCCCTATCTCTGTTCCCACGCTCAATCATTAGAGCCCTATTTAAGGCCTGGTCATAAGTCATACTATCATGCCCTGCAACTGCCCTGAATAAATAACCTTTCATGCCCTCAATAAACCGTTGTACGCGTAGCTCCTCTGTGGCTACCAAGTGAGATGCATACTTGGAGAGTCGCATGAACTGAATGCTATAATCCACTACTGACATCTGTTTTGTCTGTATAAGGGTCTCAAACTCTCGGGCTCCTCCATCTCGGACACTCTATGGTAAGAAATAAGCTAAAAATAACTGAACAAACTCATCCCAGACCAAAGGGGGTAAACCTGCTGGCCTAGCATTGAGCATGATCTCATACCATCCCCTAGCCACGTCACGTAGTCAAAATACCGCTAACTCAACCATCCTGACTGGAGAACAACCCAAGCCTCTACATATCCAAGTCACTTTATCAATAAAAGTCTGAGGGCCATTGTTGCCATGTGAACCACTAAATACAAGAGGATTAAGCTTTGTAAATGCAGTAAGAGGAACCTCAACTCCCCTATGAGGTACTGACTGTTGCTCGCTTGACCCAGCCTCCGGATTAGTCTCTAAAACCACACGAGTCTGGCTTTCATGTGTTTGTTGTCGTCCACCAACAACATCTACCAACTGTCGTATAGCCTGCTGCATATCCTGCATCTCAGCAGCTAATTGAGCTACGGTGGGGTTACCACGTCTGGCCCTAGGAATCTCAACATCAGGCACCCTATCAACCCCTCTATGTCTACCCCGACCACGACTGTGACCGTGACCAGGCCCACGGCGTCTCAAGGGTGCTTCATGAGGTTAAGTAGAAGCCTCATCAACAACTTCTCATCTGGGTGGCATCCTTACCTAGGACAAGAAATCATAATTAAACAAAAGACAAACATATTATGGAAAGCTGTAGAGACAAGGCTAAAACTGAACACAACAACTTGAATAAGAGACTCCAGTTTAACGAGTGGATGATCATAGCTTCTTGCATGTAAGTTATGCCTGGGTACACAGATTACAAACACGATTCTACAATTATCCGTATTTGGTAGCTATTAGGACCTACAAACCTAATGCTTTGATACCAACTTTGTCACGACCTATCTTAGGCCATGACTGGCGCACAAGCTAGTGATACTCAGTACTCAACTAGCCTGGCAAGCCTAACCATACAATATCAATTAAAGAAAAAAATAATTTAAAACTTAGCTTAGGACTATTAAAAATCTGACAGAGTCTCCTCTAAAAATTGAACAAACCACACAATTCATTTAGACCTGGTTAGTAATATATATCTATATCCATCACCAACATAAGCATCTAGTATCAATCCTAAAAATAAGATGAGCTCGCTATATAGAAAGAATATATCCAAACTTTACATTTACATATATCTATATCAAAAGAAGGAAATAAACTTTATTTCCTATAGCTGCAAAATACTGGAGTCGACATATAACACTAGCCAGCAACGACAATGAAGGCCTATCAAAAGACAAAATACTCCTGGGCAGAATAGCAATTCCCAGGAATTTCCTACTCAACAGCCTGCAAATCTGAAGGGAAAAAAAAAGAAAGGGGTGAGTCACATAGATTCAGTGAGGGCATAAAAAAAAATATAGTGAACAAGAAAGGGAAGCAAGTAAGAGCCAAAAACATTTAAGCTTAGCAAGACAACTCAATACACAAAAAAAAAATCAAATACATGAAACTTATAAATAAAATCTCGTCACATGTTTTCCTTTCCAGTAATAAATTTACAATCGCAAAGGAATTCAACTATACTTATCAAATCTCATCTCATATCTTAAACAAAATCTCTACATTTATTTTATACACTATAGCCGTTACATTTCTTCGCCACGGCAGGCAGAACATTTGCCGTTATATCTCTTCACCATGGCAGGCGGAACACACGCCGTTATATATCTTCGCCACGGCAGGCGGAACACGCGCTGTTATATCTCTTCTCCACGGCAGGCGGAACACACGCCGTTATATCTTTTCACCATGGCAAGCGAAATTTTAACACTTAACCCTTATAGCTTAATCCTTATAACCAAAAATTGACAACTATCCAAGGTTAACTGAAAGGTTTTGTTTCCCCATAATATAAAGTTTGAGGCTATAACCAAAGCTATTAGAATATAAATACACGCCAAGAAGTTTAAATTTTAACATATATCACAGTGTAAACTATCCACTCACAGTATGAAGAACTAATTCAATCGGTTCCTTTGACACTCGGAGGAGCAAGCTGTGTAGTGCCCACTGAATCTGACCATAAACAAGCATTTTGACAAGTCAAGATAAATGTAGAGTTACCCACTAGCTATTAGGAATTTAAAACACAAAGAACATGAATAAATAAAATAACTACACTATAATTACAAATTTGCAATTGATAAAACTCTAGAAAATTCATTTAGAGTTGAACAAACAAAGGGTAAAGAGATTAGTTAAAATCCCTAATTTTAGGACTTAGGATTTTAAAGAATCTCATGAGAGAAGAAACAAAAATCAATGTATGACTTTCTCATTACCACTTACTATAACTAACCTTCCACACTCTTAGATTTCTACTTCAAAGCCCCAAAATACAGTCACTTACCATTTTATTTGAGATACTAAGCTTGAGGGAAGTGAGATTTGGTACAAAGCAAACAAGAATAAAATAGTAGAAACTTACCTCAAGCTCTTGGTGCAAGTGGATGCAAGGATTTGGTGCTAAAATAGGGGAAGGATGAAAATTTGGTGGAGAAAAGGGGAGAGACGAGAAACAGAGGACGAGAAACGTCTCTGTTTCTCGTTCTTCCTCCGTTTTAAAACTTTGATTTTTGTTTTTTTACATATATAGGCCAAATGACCAAAATACCCTCTATAAGAAAATTTATTTTCAACCTTATCCCTCCTCTAACACCAGCGTCGTCACAATCTTCTTTCAAAAAAACACAGTAATTAAGGAAGTTACATTAGAAACGATCCCTAAGTTTAGGCTTGATTTTGTTCAATTCAAAGATATTCTATCTGACTCTATTCCAACAGTCCGCATTGTTGGTACTAATTTTCTTCTCAGCTCATTTTCTTCCTTTTTTGGATGTCCAAATAGTTTGGATGACTAT
Source organism: Ormosia semicastrata (assembly GCA_029884595.1). Classification (NCBI taxonomy): domain Eukaryota; kingdom Viridiplantae; phylum Streptophyta; class Magnoliopsida; order Fabales; family Fabaceae; genus Ormosia; species Ormosia semicastrata. Next base: position 14,115,474 of record JAQQTO010000041.1, read on the forward strand.
TGTTAAGATGATTAAAGTTATTTAAATGTAGCTTAGATCTTGCTATTTTGGCTAACTTACATATGATGTAACTATCTTTTAGATACTTAATTTGGATTACTATTGTTATAAGTCTATAGTTTACTATTAGAGTGTGTCTGGAAGTAGAATATTCAAATTTGATATTGTCATATTTGAATATTTTTAAGCAATAACAAATCATTTGCAATTGTCAGTAAGAATATTTGAAAATCATGTTGTGCGATTCAATTTTTATGAAGTCAGTAGGTAGCTGCTAATCATCTTATTTAAATACAGTGGTGTGATATTCGAATATTTTCAACTCAATGATAATTATTTGCACGGGCTCACTTACTAGTTTTTATTTTATGCAAAATTATTTATTTAAATTTTTGTAATGCATATGAGAAAAATATGAGCTACTTAGTACTTAGAGGATTATTAATAAATTATACGAAAAAATAATAATAATAATATTTATAAAATTCAAGTTTTATATGAATTGATTAGTACTTATCTTAAAATCATAAAATGATGAAAATAGTAAAATTTATATGAATTGAATTAATGTTCAATATTAGATAATTCAAATCAATGGTGGAGGGAAGGAGGACATGGCCCATGGGGAGCCATGATTCCCAACATTCAAATACACACATATATAATCTTGGTGGTCACCCTAAAAACAACACAATCACAATATGGTCCTTTATAAAATGGAAATTACTAATAGTTGTTACTTAAAACAAAAGTAAATATTTATAATTGCAACTTAAAATAGTGAAAATATGTATTTATAATTGTCTTACATTCAATTATATTGACTAAATATGTTTCTAATTTATAATATGTTGATTATAAATTAAATTTATTTCATTTTTATGCTTATATTGTATGATAGTTAGAGTTTCTTTGACCTAAATATTTGAAGACATGCATCTAGCCTTTAGTCTCGGCTTCAATAGGATTAAAGTCCTAGCTCCGCTATTGGTTTGAACCCATGTACCCAAAAAAAGAGAGAGATCAAACCCTAGAGAAAGATATTGTTTGGAGGGTCTCCTAATCATGATTATGCTGAAATGGTTAGTCTCATTGTAATATCTGCAGAGATGTCCTAGTCAAAAACCAAAAGAATTAATTAGGAGATGAAAATATTGACTTAAGTTTAACCTACTTAAAGAAAACCAAAAGAATTATTAATAATATTTATTGAGTTTAAGTTAATTTTACTAGAATTTAATTGATATGCAATGTCAGTGTAAATGAGTTTTACACTTACATCTATTAATATATTAACAAATCAATATTTATTATTATATATTTCTCTAAGTAATTAAAATAAAAATGCATATGTCAAAATATTAATAGAAGCTAATATAAAACTCTTTACACTAAAAATGCATACCACACATTAATTCATTTTAATATATGTATAAATTGATTGATTTGTGACAATAAAATTTTAATTTAAAAAATAAAACATATGATGATTAATTAATTAAAAGACAATTAAAATAGAAATGATAAATCAAAAAAAGGAAAAAGAGAAAAATAAGAATTATTATTTGCTGGAAAATAATCTTAAAAACCAGTCTAACAATTCTCATAATTACTTCAAGATCAGAAACAATTTTTTTTTAAAAGAAGAAATCTCAAAATCATTAAATATGTTTTTTAATGGATTTTTTTCATTCCTCTTTAAGTAATTAAGGGATTTTTTTTGTAAGATTACGATATATCTCTACAGATTCAGCTCATTTAAATGTTTATGGAACTAATAATTCCTATTCGACCACGAGAATATGAGGTTATCCCACTGTATCAGGGAGTCGAAGTTGCTTATTACCTCGATCTACTCTTTGTGGATAGTAATGAAGAGATTTGTTAAGTTATAATATTAAAAAGATTTAATATTTCCCATTTAACATATATTATATTTTCTTCACAAAAAAATGTATATTCTATTTTTAAATCGGTTTATTCACCTCATAAGTATTGAATTTTTTTGGTTTAGAATTTTATGTTAAAAAATATTGAATATAAATAAATTATCACTACTTTTTTCGATTAAAATAAACGTGTTTGTTTGAATAATTTAAAACCACTAAAGTGATTAATGCAAATATGATTTAAAAGGTGAACGATTTTTTTTTTTAGATGTAAAATAATATAATGGATATAAATATTAAGAAAGTTATTTAAGTGTTTGTGGATCAAACGATACCATTACGCTTTCTATCATAACTAAAGTCTTGATATATTATTATATTTTTATATATAAATATATATATATATATATATATATATTTAATTTTATATCTCATTTATGAAAATTTTAAAAATATATATATTAGAGAATAGTATCACATGTAGATAAGAGATTTTATATAAGTTTTGTCCTAATATAATTACATCATTGCTATTTTATAATATATTATATTTTGCTTTTATTTTTAAATTCCTGTTCTAACTTCTTTTGTGTTAACCCTAAGGGTGAGGGTGTTCAAATATAATCCAAATTAAAAATCAGACTGAAAATTGAATTGAAAAATGGTGATCCTTTTAAAATTGAATAAATTTCATTCTTTTTGAATTGATTTTTTGAAAACTGATAGAATTGAATCGATTTTTAATTTTGATTTTCAAAACCGATTCAATCAAATCAAAATCAATTAACATTATATAATATATTTATTTGTTATTAAGTTTATTTTTTAGTTATAGTAATTTAATTTTGCACACACTTATCTCATTTTATATAATTAAATATTATTTTAGACATACACAATGAGTTATTTCTATTTTTTATTTCTTTTATTTCTTGTTTTTTTTATTAAGTTAAATTGCTTTTAACTAAACATTTTAGGCTTAAAAAATTTTCATCAAAAACTGATCAAACTAATCTAATCAAAATCGATATAAATAACATTGTTTGAATCAAATTGGTTGACATTTTTTACTCAAAATTGATCCAAATTGAACTGCAAACACCCCTACCCAAGGGGTTGGCCTAACAATAGATGAGCATGTGATGCATGATTAGGCATATGAATATATGTATTCATATGCTTGAGTCACTGCTATGTCAATTTTTTATGATCAGGTCGTAAAGAATATCTTTGTAAATTTTTTACTAGATGACTTATCTTTGATCGGACCAAGGAAGTAAATTAGTCAAAGTGTGCGCAAATTGACCAAGTCCCAACCCCTATTGGAAGGCCAGGCAACTTACAATAGCATAAACTATCAAAAATTGTCGTAGATCTCCATTTATAAATTACAATGAACATGATCAAACATTGCACCACTGAAGCAGGAGGTTGAAATTCCATTAATTGTTGAAAAAAGCAGAGAATACATCATGTGTTTCTTGAATGCCATGTAGCTTTATCCTATAACCTACAGGCCAGAAGATAATAAAATAAGTTAATAACTAGTCACTAGAATGATACAAGTACAACGTTACTACATATACACATACAGGGAGAGAAAGAAAGACCTTTCAGAAAACATTTGTCTGTAGATCCTCTAGCTCAGGGTTTACATCTTTGGCCTCCTTTTCTTCAGTTGCCGGTAAGAGAGGAGCATCAAGCGTAGGAGGTTTCTGGTAAGATATGAATGCTTAACTAATCAAAACAGTTTATGACAAAATGTATCTAGAGGTTGAACAAAACATTGTAGCCAATGCTACTAAAAGTTTACTATGTTACCATGCAACGAACTAGCGCCCAATTGACACCCCGGAAGAATGGATGACGCTTAATTTCATTTGCTCCTTCCTGTGAACCCAATCTGCTTTTGGGATCTCTATGTAACAACCAGTAAATCAGCTGCTTTGCATGGAGACTTATCTGCATCAAAACTTATTACATATTAAAACAATATTATTGTTTAATTTGTGTTCACAGACTCGCATTATAACTTTGGAGTTGGAGGTTTTTATCATTCAGCATGATGCATATAACTCCAAAACTCAAGTCTGTTTGAACGGGATTTTCATAAGAATTTGACGTGAGCTTTCCATAATTTCACGTTTCATTCCTTTAAGCCTATGATTTTTTATTATTTATTTATTTTGCAATTAGTCTAAAAGCATGTTTGGTAGAAAACTATTGTTGAGTATCCCTTGCTCATAATTACCCGATGCCAGATTATTATTTGCAAAGAGTGCAGCCTAAATCAAATGTAGATGAGTATGCCAAGCTTTCCATGCATAGATAGCTACATATATATAACAGATAACATGAAAAAACCATTATATTATTAGATTCACAGGTTCACAAAGATTACATTTGAACAATTCGACCTGTTGCCTCTATTCTGATATAAAACCAGACTATGACAAGTTCTGTTTTTACTTTTCAGGTTACTTAGCAAGGAAATATTTTAAAAAATGGAGGATGAAAGTTTAACAAAGGGGCAAGAATAGCAGTTCAATATTTATTTGCCAAAGAAATATGCATGCTTCAAAAGCAATTGGCCATCTTATGTTATCCACAGGCTCACATGGTAACTACCTAACCACCAACCCTGACTCGAAATTACGTGAGCAATTGAATGTACCGAGAAATCGAGTTAGTTTGAAGAATTTTTTTAGAAGTGTGCATTTCCTAACTCAGACCACAACTGAAACCTATGCTGTGTTAAAGCAACCTGTAAGCAACAACGTAACGATAAGTTACACAGGAGAACAATCTCACCGGTTTTCTCTTGGGAAATTTAAGATCCTTGCGAAGAATATTTGCAAATGTTTTTTGCCTTGTCTTTCCCCTAAATGGCGTATACCCATAAAGCATTTCATATAGCAGAATACCTAAAAAAAACCAAAGCAGTCAAACAGTGTGATATAGTTTGTTTTAAATATGTCCATACTAATCTGAGTGCTGTCTTCTTTTATGAGACCAACAGGTTGGGATGTGGCCAATGCTTTCAATTAATTTCAATATTTTAACTTGAGATAGATCATAGATGCAATAAGGATGAGAGATAAATGTATATTTCTAGCATTTGAATTGGCTTTTGATAACTGTTTCAATGTTTCCAAATCATAAAATGGATGTGCATAGCCTCAGTTAAAAAAAAAGGCCACAATGGAAAAGGGTTAATAATAATAAAGAGAATAGTAACAAGCATAAAAACTGATTTAGTTATCTATGGAAACTTTAATAATATCCACTACATAGACTAAATATAAAATGCATTGAAATTTCTCTATTTTATTATTATTTTTAAATTTAAAAACTGATTTAGTTTCATAATTGCCTTTGTTTGTTATAAGAATTAAAAATTACCAAGAGCCCACCAATCCACAGCACTAGTATGGCCTGAACCAGTTATAATTTCCTGCACAAGTTGAACTGTCAATTACAACAACTTCTGAGAAATGCATTAATCCATTAAAATTCTATGCATACTATATTTGTGTATAGCCAACAAGATCCCACCCCAACCCCTTCAAGAAATAAAAAGGTCTCTACAGGAATAAGAATAATTCATGTCTAATTGGCAAGCTCATCAACAATGATTGGACAAACAATGTAACTTCTCCACTCACTTGGAATCTCCTATTTAGCATAAACACTACTACAGGACTCCTTATACTTCTAATGGAGTCAACTTGATCTTTCAAATTGCAGAGTGAAAACACGTGTTAACTAATTCATGCTTGCTTGCATAAAACATTCCATATTAAACTTTGTCTTTTGATAAGTATACATTACACTTCAAAATTAACGAACAAATCCATGTCCTGAAGGGATAAAGATAAAATAGGAATGATTTTATGTTTGAATTTGAAGATGTATTATGTCGAGCTTGCAATGTGACAAATCATGAGCTATAGTCAGTAAAAAAAATGTTTTATATACTTGTCAAGTATTTGCACAATAAAACATGATTTTCTTAACAAAATGCAAAGTGTTCGACAATATGCACAAATGCGTCATAGGTATAACAATTGGTGCATTCACCATAAAATAAGTATCTGAACCATGGATTTCTTGAACCATCATAGATTTTGCTGCTTAATAATATATAATGTGTCCAGAAATAACAAACCGGAGCTATGTACTCTTCTGTGCCAACAAAAGAATTTGATGCTCTCATTGGTTCAGCCATAAACATTGGAACCTGTTGACCTTTCTGTTGTTTCTTCTTCTTCTTCTTCTTTTCATTTGTAGCTGGAATTAGAAGCTGCAAAGAGTGCAGCCATGCAGAAGTAAAATTTGTTTCAGTGTTCTGAGTTGAAAGTATTGCCTCCAATTAAAAACTGCATTATCTGAAGTTCTTGTCTCTAAGATACCTGTGGCTTGCAAGATGTTAAACATGACAAATCAAAATCTGTTAGAGATACATGCCCATTGCTCTGGATTAACACATTTTCCGGCTTCAAATCCCGATATATTATCCCTGTAAATTCTCACCAAACAATGTCATATTAAATTTTGTTCTAGTAAGTGTCTTAGCATACATCAGAAAATTTTAAGTTCAAGATTTCTTGCAAGGGCAGAATTTTGTGATAATAAAGGATCATATAATTGCTAGTAGGTAAGTGTATGACACTTGATGACTTGAAAGGAAAAAAAATATTTTAGTACATCTATAAATGATTGCAGCCTGATAAGTTCATCCCAGATTTTCAGAAATATTTTGTCATTAAACACTTCCTAACTAGTAAGACAGTTTCATAAGTTAAAAGAGAAGGTAACAACAATGATTATCATCACGTCATATGAATGTATATATCGATTCCGAATACGAGCCTACCTTGACAATGGAGGTACTCCAATGCAATCACGACCTCGGCAGCATAAAATCTATAAATATTAACTTTAATGTCAGTTAAAGGAAAGTAAGGAAACAAAGAAGTAGCAAACATTGTTGAAGAATGATCCTTTGCTTTAATAGAGGTCATTGACGACTCTTAAAAGTCTTAGTGCACCAACAGAATTAAGAGAAAACATCTCAGATATACACACCATAACATTTAGTTGAAATCAACCCTTTCCCCCATCAAATCAACCAAAAGTGGGAGGGAAAAGACAGACATACAATGAAGAATATGAAGAACAAAGAACAATCTTATCATTTTTTCTTTCAACAGACGACAACTTCTCCATTATGAACCACTCCACTCCATCATCAAAACTCCCAAACATAGCCTTAATTGTAGGCCGAGTAAGAACATGTCTTAAAGTTAATACAAAGGGACTTCAGATTAGTAGGACCATAAATAGGGAAGAAATATACTGGCGTGCACTTGACCAAAGTGAAACACATGCGTCAAATTACATAGGTCCTATTCCAACCTCACCCTCCCCCTCTCTCCCGCTACCCATCTTGATAGTCTTCAAACTCTAAACATGTGATGTATATGCATAAGTTCTTTGTGCAATAGCATAATATACCTCACGGCGTCTTCCTTGAGAACCTTTGTTGGCTGTCGATCAAGAAGCAGGAATAGTTCTCCACCAGGACAGTAATCAGTTATCAAACAAACATGTGTTTTGGTCTGCAAATTAATCAAGTTTCAAAGATTTGACAAATTCAGTATATAGTAAAGCATCCATGAGCATCCTTGTTATTCTGTAACTCCTGAATTAAATGAAATAGGAAATAAAAGCATCCATCTTGGTCAAGACAGAGAATATAATTCGTGAAATCATTGTCCATAGAAGCAAGGGCGTATGATAAAGAGGTTGTGACATATTTGCACTCTATAATCACAGGCTTCTGTGCAAAAAGGGGCAAAGTGATCAAGCTATCATAAAGATCCTAATGTTCTTACCAGTCATTCGTAACTCTAGTCAATAATTATTATTAAGTATCTTATTTTAAAGTAAAATTTGAGTTTCAAACCTGAAATGAAGCATATAATGCAGGTAGAAAAGGGTGGTCCAACATGTCAAGGATTTCTCTCTCTGTGCAAGCTCTATGCACCTGTAGAAAGTGTAGAAAGGCCATCCTATTACGACAATTGGTAAACGCTGCTATAACTTGATTTACACAACTAGGATAGTAATTTTGTTACTTAAAGGTAATTAGAAACACTGCATTTGAATTTCAACCATTAGATCTAGATAACTAGAATTAGATATACTCGTGCCATAAAATAAATACACGGCCAAAGTATATAGATATTGTTAAAAGTGAACTAATAGGCTAAGATAGTTTAGGGTATTTGGATATTGAGAAGAAGTCATTATTGACTTGAATTACGTGATAGAAGTTAAAATTTATCACCAAAAGGCAAAGAAAATGAAGACAATACAGTATACAATAACTTCCACAGTTCTACAGGAGCATGTCTAGGTGGTAGGACGTGACAAATAGATCCAAAACTTAGCAGTAAAAAGAAAAAAAAAATAGTCATGTTAGATAATCATATTCAGCACCTTATTACGATTGAGCATGACACCCTTATCCATAGCCTTCATGGCAAAATATTGACCAGTTCCACGTAGCTCCACCAGATGCACACTGCAAGCCAGTAATATATAATAATATCACTGCCACAGAAGCTTGATTTGGAAAAAATAATTGAGCAGAAAGATACTATCTATCGCCCAAATCAATGAAGAAATTCTAATTAAGATTTTAAAATCTTTAGCTCTCTTGAATTTTCATCTAACTAGAGACTAATTCATCTATAAGGCTCTTACATATGCAGAAATTTCGTCAAAGAAATGCTAGAATTACTAGTTGAAGTGATGAAATCATAAAAAAGTTTGTCAGTCATATGTGGTTGTCTAGAGTACATCATAGACGTATACGGTTACAATTCATTTCACCTGGTAATTAATTTAACCACATGCCACCAGTTCAAGCAAATGTGAAATGTTGGGAAATGGAAAAGAGATATAGGATAAAAAACCTGCCAGTATCTCCTGACCCCAATGGTTTAACTGGCCTAAAGTGCTTTAAGCCTATCTGTTCTCCACAGTCTAGGATCTGCAAAAACCAAGGTCACATAAACAATCGGCAAAAGTAACATAACTTGCATGAGATATTCAAGAAGTGACTAGGAAGAAAATCCAAAATACTTACAACCCTACGGAGCACAGAAGGATCTATTATAATGGTTTCATGTCATGTTTACCAACTCAATAAATAAAATCTTCAATATAATACATAATTAAAGATTATGATCACTTTCTAGAAATCTAAAGAAACTAAAGTAAAACAAAAAACAAAAAGACAAATCAACATAACTGTCAAATGAACCATGATGAAGTTTTTACCACATCTGCCAATTGTTTGTAATTTATAGCCATACTGTGTAAAAGAAATTCCAATCTTTACGGTTTAATAGAAGTGTTAGCGTGATTAATTATAATTGAAATTATGATTGATCACGACTGATTTTAGGACTGATTGTAGTTGATTTAGTACAGAATTAGATTAATTTAGTTCATAATTATATTTTATTATTTTTCTTTTCTATATAACAATCTTCTTCTATAAATAAAAGTTAATCCTCCTGTATACATTTATTCAGAAATATACACAAATTTATCAATATTTGTCTTTCCATTTTTGTTTCGAACATGGTATCAGAGCCAAGATCTCGTTTTCGTCACCTATTTCGCTAGGCTTCTCCCACCTACTTCGCTAGGCTTATCTTGCCTACTTCAATGGGCTCGCCTGTTCCGTCCAGGCATCTGTGGAAGGAGGTATTAAGAGTCCCAAATCGCCTGCCTCAATATTTCAAGTACGGTTTATATATTTATTGGGCCACTCCACTTAATGTTAATTGGTTTTAGGTTGAAATCTAACATGGTATCAGAGACGTAGAATCCAGCTTGAGGAGAATTTATCCTTTTCGCTATGAGTTTGTGGAACTTGTTGACCTTTAAACCCAGATTTAGTTTTGTTGTTCTCTTTATCTTTGTCCACTCCGGTCCAATCCTTCCTTCCGTTGCGCATCTCCGCTGCGCTCCTCTGTTGCGCTCCTCACACTCCGTTTCATACTCTGTCATAGATTCCAAACTTCGTTCTGATCGCAGGACTCCATTTTAGACTTTGTTTCAAACACTGTACTAGATTCCAGACTTCGTTCTGATGGCAATACTCTATTTTAGACTTCATCTTAGATTCTAGACTTCATTATGATGGTAGGACTCTATTTTAGACTTTGTTTTCATTGCAGACTCTAGATTTCGATCTAGACTCCAGACTCCAAACTCAATCATCATCCTAGTCGATTCCGCACTCTGGTTTCTAAACTCAAATTGGTTTCTTTTATACCCACTTGAGTTTGAGAAGGGATGTTAGCGTGATTAATTATAATTGAGATTATGATTGATTAAGATTGATTTTAAAGATGATTGTAATTGATTTAATACAGAATTAGATTGATTTAGTTCATAATTATATTTTATTATTTTTCTTTTCTGTATAATAACCTTCTTCTATAAATAGAGACTAATCTTCTTGTATACATTTATTTAGAAATATACATAAATTTATCAATATTTATCTCTCTATTTCTGTTTCTAACAAGAAATACAGGAAAAGATTGCATATTTTCAAATAGTAAAGCAATACCTTCCGGATAGCTCCCCAAGCAGCATCCTCCTTCCTATGAGGTTTGGGGTGAACCACTTTTGAATGATTTATCCATAAATCGTCTGGTTTCTGGAGATTGCCGAAAAGGTCATGTCACAAATTGAATTCAAAAGCTCCTTAGAAGACAAAGATAACCAGTAGAATTTACCAGATTAGCATCCGGAAGTTCTCTCACTGCCTCATCAACATTTTCTGCAGTTTGTTTGACCTGAGGGTGCATGTCAAATGAACTTGTTATAACTCAGGAAATACAAAGCATAATAAAATAGACCAAAGTTTCCAACTGTTACAGATAGTGCTAAAAAATATTATATGAAGAAAAATTGGTCATAATAGACATAAAAAGTTTTAATAGAGATCATAATTCATAGACTTTATAGACTTTCAAATTTAAAGCCTGAATTTGAAATATGTAATGATGTTGACATCCGAAAGATGATTTGACATTTCAATGTATGTTAAACTAATGAAGCAATTGAACAGAGATCAAACCAATTGTACTCCCTCCTTTGCAGTATCTTCTGCGATGCAGTTGTGAAGAGGCTCCACGTGTTGACTACCATCAAGTTGAACACCAATAAAATACTGTACTTCTCCCTGTTAAACCAAGAAGGAAAAGAGAAAAAAGCTAACCTTTGTGTTCTGCTAAAATATAGATCAATGGAATATGATTAACTACCCAAAACAAAATTTGTATGGCAAGATATTAAAAGATGTAAAATCTTCAGGGGACTATCATAAGCTGTACCTTCTGATCACGCATAGGTTGCAAATGAAACAGGTTCCAAAACTTTTTGCCTAGGTTGAACAGAGAAATCTTCAATAGCAAGTGGAATAATAATTGCAACATTATTGAGCTTGACATTGTCAAATAGCTATATTTCCTTTGTCCACCAAGAAAGGGATTCAGGATTCTAAATCAGGGAAATATGCAAATATTGTGAACTATTTTTTTATAGACTAGTACTAACACAGGGTAATGTATTCATGAAAAATTTGGAGGTAATAGTATTTTTTTTTCTTTTTAATGAGCTAAATAGTGTGACATTGAATATCTCGTAAACATTTCCTACCATTTTAAACTCAATTAGATATTCCATACTGCTATACGAAATATTCATTTAATACCTACAAAGTTCCAATCTATAATAAATTAGCCTATTAAAGTGGTTTTCCTGCAGAAAATCAAACAAGTTTACCACTCTTTGTATAATTAATGAGTTGCACGGTAACTTCTGTCTGGTTGTCAATTGCCTCTCTAATTTTTCTTACAGTTGCTGGATCAGTTTCAGGTCCTTGCAGAAACCTAAATCACCAAAGAGCATATTAGCTAAATACAACTGAATTTTGACATTATAAAAACACCTTTTAGATAATTTCCAGGTACATCAATCTTGTGAAAATTTCAGAGAGGAATTTAAATTTGTATCACTAGCTTCCATCTAGCATTAGTATACTTGCCATGTAATAATTTTACTTTAGAGTTTAGTTTCCTGAAGTTTTTGGTGATTTTGCTATGTATATATCTTGTATGCAACGATTATGTTCCTTATTTCTGGAATTTTTCCACTGATCCGTTATTGAAAAATTTTAAAAGCAATAAACGAAGCCCGAGGTAAAGCTGGAGGCAAAAATTTATATTATTCTAATGTCAAATCAATTGCACTGAGATTTTTGTAGAAGAATGGTATATATGAACCAAAGTGTTTTGATATTCATTTGCATGGTAATGATATTTAACTTAAAAACATACCTGCAATTTCTTCCCAAGATTTCTTCACGACTATATTCTGTAAGCTCTAAGAAGCTATCAGATGCAAAGATCTGAAAAAGTAAAAACCAAATACAAACTTTAACTTGTTGCATCTTTATCTCCAGTACTAGAATCCAACACAGATGGGAAACATTTTCGGTGTAATATAAATGATTTAAAGAATCTTACTATGGGATTGTCAGGAAGCCTTGGATCAGTAATGACAAAATTTTTCTCAATACGTTCAAGTGTGGTAGCAAGATCAAGACCCTTCCGCTTTTCCCTCTGCTTTTCTTTGTCATCATCAGATTCAAAACTATCAGGCCTCTCATCATCCTCACTCTCAGAGCTGACGTCCTCAACAACTTCATCATTGATGCTTTCATCGTTGGATTGACTTTTCTTGATGAACCTGAAGCATAGAAGGATAACATTGTGATATAAAATGGATGATACATAAATTGGAGATTTAGTTATAAAACTTTGTAGTGATTGTCTCAAGAACATAGAACGAGACGTGTATGTTGGAAGGCATAGTAGAGAGGAGAGAAATGAAAGAACCCATAAACTGAAATTTACTGAAAGATGGTAAAGTGTGTACAACAAGCCAATAGTGTGGCTTATATAAAACCTGAGAGATTAACCAACTAGTAACTAAATGCTAATTAAGCAAACTAACTCAACTAATCTCAATTAAAAGTCAGCTATTCTGTAACAGTGTATAACATAAGTAAATATATAACCATATATACCCCATGAGAGAATGGCGATGGGAGTTTTTCTGTTTCTTTTCAGGCAGCTCACTGATTTGCTTCATTGAAATTCTATTTCCTCCTTGTGATTTCCGTCTAAATGAAGCCACACTCTCGGATTTTCTCCTTAATATTTTTTCTGCTTTGTCTTCTTCTTCTTCTTCTTCTTCTTCTTTAGCAACTCCTGATTTTCTGATCAAGGGATGGTTTGTTGATTCACTGAGTGCTCGGGGGCGCTTCACGGCTTGCACCAACTCAGATACTGAAGTTCTAGACTTCTCTTTTTGGCGGGCTGCAATAAACAAGATGTCAATGTCGTTACGATGAAAATCTCTTACTATTTCTGCAAGGTATGGTCGAACAATCAGTTTGATACATGCATAGTGAAACAATATTCAATAATTATTCGTTGCCTTGTTTTACTTCTTCGCCCTCTCATTGGCAGTGTTAGATATAGTTCGTTGATGCTAGCTAGTTTTGGCCGTTAACCAGTCCTACAACATTGACCAAAATGAGAATCTCATATTTGGATTAGACTTCCATTGTCAAACTGATGCTGTAATGTCTACCACAAATGGAATCAAGCAGTCCACATTTAGCATTAGATTCTAATATCTTCGATAAAAGGGTAATAATCTTTCTTCATTCCCCCAAAGGCGTCGGTTACGTTCTATATCCTGCCAAAACTTAGGATTTAACACTTTCGTTGGACCATCAACAGTTTTGTTTGCGCGGCATAATATTTGTGGCAATTTAAGTATATAATATATGTAAATCCAACCTTTGCACAAAAAGCTTATGTTTCCTCAGAAATTATGAAGCGATGGTCATATAGAAGTAATGGAAAACGGTAATGTAACTATACTAATATTGTGTTTAAGTGTATTACTAATGTCTAATAGAGTAATGTACTATTATTGACCTGTGGTTTTCATTACTATTTTCTACTTCATTTTTCAAATGTTACTTCATTTTTATTGTTTTTTCACTTCAATTTTTTTTTTAAAATCATTTATGCCATTGTATTACTGTTTCTTATCATCGATGTTTCAGGTATGATTACTAAGTTTCTAATGATCACATACATACAAATTATGAGGTTTCCTTTGTGGGTAACTGTAAGCTTCAATGAGACCCATTATTACTTCAGAGTTCAGATCACAAAATAATGTAGATGACTGTTGCAGTGAAACTGAAATGTAAGATCTATCCAATACCATCATATCGAATCAAGGATTCGGGCAATCCATTGGGACGTAGCATCTTCTCCTTGGACCCCTCCGTATGCTTGCTAACCTCCACTTGCATTCTGCCAGAATCACCAAGACAAAAGAAAAGACATAGGGTAAGTATCCCTTCCCGCTATGCTGCTTCCGTTCCATTACATCAAGGCCCACATGCAATCAATGTTAAGGTTCGAATCTTTACTATTTAGCCACAAGTATACAATAACAAAAATAAAAAGTGGTCGACTTGGCTCAAAATATGTTAAGAGCTTATATTCAAAACCTCATAGGCTCTCAATAACGGGATTCTTTAATCCAAACGCAGTAATTTATCTTTTCTACTCTCACCTCAGTTTTTGGCACGTCAGGTTATTTCCCTCTGAGAAGGAACTTCCTAAATATATCAAACATTCCATGCTATAAAAAAACCCCCCACACATTCATGACGAGCACCTTCCCCAACCAAAAAAAAGAGTCATAAATGTTTAAACGAATCTATAATTGACAAAAACAGTTAAACATAGCCCTCTGACAGTTTTTAAATAGAGAAATATTTTATTTTCTTACTCAATATTTTTATTAATTTTTTTAATTATTAAATAAAAAAATATTAAATATTTTTTATATTTTTAAAATACTAAATATATTTATTTTTATTTAATATTTTTATTTAATATTAAAAAATTATTAAAAAAATTTGTAAGACAATATAAGATTACTCTTCTAAATTAAAATAAAACTATATATATGGAGTGGTCATTATCACAGTGGACATTGAAATGCATGCAGCTGTCGCCCCCATACTCTTATCATAGAATTTGCAGCAGACACCTCGTGTACCATGAACAAACCAATGAAAGGTCAATTTTTGGTCCCAACCATTCCCTACTACTAAAATAATGAAGATAATAATAATTGCAACAAAGATAATTATCCGTTCTTTTAGTTCTTTTTATTCTTCCACCTGAAATTTTACACCTCCCATTCACTTGTTAATAATGTAAAAATTATTAGTTAATATGGTATGGAATGGTTATGAAATAAGAAAAGACAAAATACAAGAAATTCCCTTCTAATTATGGGTTATGTGCAAAAAATCTTTATATACTTTGAAATTCACCGACATTACTCTTTAAACTTATCATATCATGTATATTGACTTATTAAGATTTTCTATAAATGCATGAGAGGATCAATATACTCTAATATATATTGATTGAATAATTTAAGAAATCGTATTAGTGTGTGTTTCGATTAGTTATGAAAATTTGATTATTTTAATAATTAATTATTATTATAATTAATTATAATAAAATTAATTTTATATTTAAATATATTAGTTGAAAGTGATTTTAAAATAATTTATTTTATTTAAATAATATAAAAAAATTATTTTTATGTATTAAATTATCAAAAAGATATAAAAAAATTAAAAAAATTATTTGATTAAAAATAAAATAATATTTACATCTTAAAATTTTTAAAATAATCTATAATCTATAATTAAAAATTTCAAGTTTCAATATTATAAAAAAATTATTATAATGCGTACAAAAATTAAAATAAAAATTACTAAACATAATTAAAACACTAAAAAAACTTTTTTCAAACAAAAAATTGTTTTAGTAAAGATTTAATCTCCAGTAAATATGCTCTTAATAAATTTTAAAGTATAAAGAATTTTCTGCACGGGAAGGAGATTTCTTACATTTTATCACCTAAGAATTGATTCCGAATAAATTGATAACCTATAAATACACGTTCATCGATAATTTACATATTAAAGAAACATTTCCCAGGAATTATATGATGATAATTCAAAAGATTAATGAATTAAGAAAAAACTGAGCTAACCCGATAAATTTGAGGACTTTGCCATCTTCGTCCTTGATGGGTGAAATAGTGAGAAGGTTCCAGAAGGGCGTTCCATCCTTCTTGTAATTTAGTAACCTTCCACAGTAACTGGTCCCAGCTTCTAACGCTTCTCTTATCTTTGCCACGTCATCCGGATCCGTATCCGCACCCTGTAAAAACCGACTGGACCCAACTCCGACCCACAATTAAAAATTCGTTATTACCCTTTTCCATTCCGTTATTACAGTTAAAACAACCGTTACACATAAGTAAATTAAAAAAAAAATTGTTTTAAGAACAGGGCTTGACAAAACAAAACTAGAAGAGGAAATTAAGAATACATTTTTTTAAAAAAATATTAATCTTTTTAATTCATCCTCTTAATAATCTTCTTAATTATTAAATAAAATAAATATTAAATATTTTTTATATTTTTAAGATAAACATTTAATTTTTTATTTAATATTTTTTATTAAAAGTAAAAAAATTATAGAAAAATATAATAAATTTTTTAAAATACTTTTTTAATTATTTTTTAATTAGATTATATATTAATATATATTTAAATTTAATTATATATTAATTAAATTAATTATATATTAATTGAGATAATTACATATTAATTAAAATAAACATAAAAATGTATGACGTGGTCGAATAAAAAAAATGTTAAAAGGAGTGTATAGATAATGCGTTGTTAACATTTTCCAAACAAAAATTTACAATACGTACCAGTTCCTCCCTACGACCTCCTTGGATGTATAGCCCGTCATCTTAAAGAATCCGGCACTAGCATACATGATCGGGTAATCGGGTTTGGTAGCATCCGAAACCACGAAAGTCTGTTGGAACGCCGACAGAGCGTCTTTCAAGCTCTCCGAAATTTTCGGAATCCCGCGGGACTCGCCGCCGGCAGAGGATTCGACGCCGGCGGAGGAGTCGCCGGAGGTTCTGGCGGAGTTTAGGGAATTCTTTCTGGAATCTCCGCCAGAGTTCCGAAGCCTCACTCCTTGCGGCTTCCCGGTCTCCGTGTCAGTTTTGAGGACCAAACCCCACTCGGCGGCTCTCTGTGCCGCTGCACCGGACCCCCCGGCGGGAGTGGGGTCCATGAGGGCCATCCAGGAGGTGGTGGTGATTTCATCGGAGGAAGGGTTGCATGGTTGGGGGTCTGTCCAGGTTTTCCAGAGGGGCTGCGGGCGCACCGGCCAGATGGTTGGGTCGTCGGTGGAGAAGGAAGAAGAAGGGCTGAAGACTTCGAGAGAGCCACGAGGGTCTCTGGGAAATGATGTTCTTCGTGATGATTTCTTTGGTGATTTATCCGACTGCTCCATCATCGCTAGCTCTCTGTTACACTTCTGCAATATAATATGAGAATGTTGATACAAATTTGTTAGTAATAACTCACAAAAAGGAATCAGTTGCAGTACTGGAACTGAATTCAATCATTTTTTTTATGTGTATTTCAATACTAGAATTCTAGCTATCACAGTATATGGTCTTTCATCCAAATAGTATTAGTTAGTACTTAGTAACTAGTTTATGCCCTTCTGATTTTAATTACAGGTATTTTAGATTTTTTTAATATTTAATTATTTTTCTTCATTACATGCATATTTTGTATTATTTTTGTATATTTATGATAATATAATTTTAACTTGATATTTGTATATATAAAGAGTTTTTTTTGTTTTTTCTAATTAGAGAGGCTATTGAAATTAAAAGAGAAATAAGAACTCATAAATGATGGCACAAGTGAAATAATTTTGAACTTAAAAAACATTGATAAATCATATGCTAAACTTAAAAGATAAAAGAAATTTCAAAAAGCGCTTTCTACATATTTTGAATTTGAAAAAAAAAAATTTCTTAAAAAAAATTATTAATTATTTAAACCGAAGAGTTGTTTTTTCTTTATTGGCTACATGAACAGTTTTTTTTTTTA
The DNA here is from genome assembly GCA_029884595.1 of Ormosia semicastrata. NCBI lineage: Eukaryota > Viridiplantae > Streptophyta > Magnoliopsida > Fabales > Fabaceae > Ormosia > Ormosia semicastrata. The sequence goes on from JAQQTO010000041.1 coordinate 14,133,567, forward strand.
TAAATATGAAGAGTTTATTTATTTAAACAAAAATGTTGAGAATCAATAATAAAAAGTGATTTTTTAAGCTTATTAATTTTTCATATTAACAGAATAAATTTACCAATAAATTTATCAACTACTTCTTTACCATTTAACGTGTACCACTTTAATTAGGTAGATCATTATTGTTTTGCACTCAAATAATATTTTTTAATATTATAATATTATAGGTGTGGTGATACAAATTGCATAATACATTTTAAGAGATAAGACTTTTTTATTTCATAGAAATAATTTGAAGTTGAATTTATTAAATAAGGGTAACTCAAAAATTAATTTTTAAAATGATATAAAATGAACAATATTATATAGTAAGTTATATATTTCAATTACAACTTATATATAGATTTTTTTATTATTATTATTTTAAAAAAATCGTAACTCTCAACCACGACTTATCTATTTATTATTTTTTTTTATATTTAAGGTGAAATTGTAATTTTCATACACAACTTATGCTATTTTATTTTATTTTTTAAATGAAGTGAAGTGGTGCTTAACATGCATGACTTCTTTATTTTATTTTTATTTTTTTGTATTTTGACATAAGAACCACGATTTTTTATCCCTTTTTAACATATGTTATCGTCTTAGAGTAGTTAATATTTATACTTGACAATGCTGTTAATATCATATGGTTAATTTTAGATTATTTACATATTGATGATGTTAAATTTACATATATATTTTTATCTTCTTTGAGTAATAATATTAATTAATAAAAAATTAACTACATATATTTACCTATTTATATGGACAACACATGATTTCAGATGCAACATATGGTGTTTATATATATTAATAATATATGTAGTTGTTAATTTAACTATAAACTAATATTATTATTTAAAGAAGATAAAAATAGAAAAATATATTTAATCTAATCAATATATAAACTATTTAAAATTAACTGTATGATATTAACAGTATAGTCAAGTATAAAGATTATACTTCTAAGATGACACTTGTTTAAAAAAAGACAATAAGTTGTAGTTCTTATATTAAAATGCCAAAAAAATTTAAATAAATAATATATGTGAAACATGACTTTACTTCACTTTTTTTTAAAAAAAGTATAAATTGTATATAACAATTATAACTTCACCTTAAAAATATAATTTAAAAAATGAGAAAGAGATGAGTCGTGATTGAGAGTCATTATTTTTTTTAAATAATAATAACAAACTATATATAAGTGATAGTTAGGAGATATAACTTACTATGAGTTAAAAAATTCCCGAGATCGTGTACGCCAAAGAATCTATCTTAATTGAAATGGGGACTCTGGAGAGTGATGGTGTCGGGAATTGTGTGGGAAAACAATGGGGTTGATTTTGGGAGGGACTGGACTTATACGGCAAATAATGATTTGTCAGGGGATTGTTTCGTCATTTCAACTATGTTCATTCAGCTAACTTGTGTTCCTTATATAGTTGGGTACTTGGATCGCTGCAAGAAATTTTGAGTGCCTCACATTTTTCAGGGTAGTTTTGTCAAATGATAATGAGATCAGTTTAAATTATTGGAGGAGGGGAACATCAATTTATTTTCTTATTTGGGATCTTTAGGGAGACATCTACTTAAAAATGGGGCAAACAATAACAGTTAACTGCACGCTGTCGAGCCCAGAGAAATTAATCGGAATAGAAGAACACGTAATTGAAAAAGGAATTAGAGAAGGAAATTATTGTGATAATTGATGGAACCTGTGCATACTGAAGAATATTTCTTATAGTAGGAAAGTGAAAGTCAAGGTGACTAATGCAAAACAAGCATGGAGCAGAATTCAAAGAAAACTTTTCAGCAGGCATTGTTTGCTCGCATGGAGAATTTTCAAGTAACCTCACAAATTAATAAGCACTTCCTAAAGACCTACACTTGCTTTGTAAGTTTTTTGGATTTAATGACTTTCTTTTCTTATTTGGGATCTTTAGGGAGACATCTACTTAAAAATGGGTTGTATCCTAATTATGACAAACAATAACAGTTAACTGCACTGTCGGGCCCAGAGAAATTAATCGGAATAGAAGAACGCGTAATAGAAAAGGAATTAGGGAAGCAAATTATTGTGACAATTGATGGAACCTGTGCATACTGAAGAATATTTCTTACAGTAGGAAAGTGAAAGTGAAGGTGATTAATGCAAAACAAGCATGGAACAGAATTCAAAGAAAACTTTTCGGCAGGCATTAAGTGGAGTGGACAGCAGAAGCATCGCGAAGTAGGCGAGGTTAGAATACGTAATAAAAAAAAGCATGGAACAGAATTCAAAGAAAACTTTTCAGCAGACATTAAGCGGAGTAAACATACGAGAAAAGTCTAACAAGTAAGTGACGAATATAGAATATTGACTTTGATATTTATGATATTTTAATTTAAAATTAATTAATATTAAATGAAATGATTTGATAAATATATAAATTATATCTAAAAAATTAAAGTAGATGATATAAAACGCTTAACAACATACATAATTGACAATATGACATAGTATAATGCAATAATAGAATACTAGGAAATTGGAAATACCTCAAGCTGAATTGTGCTGGATCAGGAAGACTGAAATTGAAAGCTTGTTGTGCTGATCAATTTGATGGGTTGTGTTGTATTCTCCGCTTATTCTTGAGAAAAAGCACACATGACAAAATGACTGAGTTGATTTTCCAGATATGGCTTTTAATGGCAAGAGGAAAAGTGGAAGCAAAAAACACAAAAGGGGGAATCTGAATCATTGTCAAAAAGGTTTGGCTTCCCAATATCCCTGTGCACCCATTTTTCACATGGCTCCTGCACTTCTTATTCCCATAACCCTCTTCACTCTCTTAAGTTCTAAATCATTTAGGACATTCAGAAACTAAATAGTGGCTCTTCTTCAGTGGCTTCCTAACTCCTTACTTTCAAACCTCAATGATTTCTGCTCTCGGTGACAGTCTGGAAGTGGGTTGGCTAGCAGGGAAAGCAACAAAAGAAGAGAATGCGTAGTGTCTTCTCAATCTCCTCAGGAACGTTGATCTTTGCATGCTCTACCGACCGCTATTTCAAAGGAAAATACTTTTGTCTGTGTGTCTGCGTTAGTGCAATTATGGCCCGGGACACAAACATAAAGAGACAAGTTAAAATGGCAAATATCTAATATCACTTGGGCCTTGAGAAAATCATGTTTCGTAATATATATCTTCCTCAAAACTGCAGCTTGCAATTTAACCCAATAAAAAATATGGAGATTGCATAAAAGCATGGTCATGACTCATATGACAAAGTTAGGCACGGAAAGTCAAAAGTAGACACGTGACGCCATGTTGGTAGATGCTGGACGTTACATGACCACAGCCACAAATTATATTATTCATCAATATTCAAGAAAGTGTATAATTTTCCTATAAAGTATGATGGAAATGGAGATTGAAGTTTGCCTAATTGCCTGTTTGATGTGGGCTAAAATGGCTGGGACCTAAGTAGGTCTTTGATGAAAGAAATATTTGTGTAAATTTGTTTATATAATTATGTAAATTTAATTAATTAATATTTGAATAATTATATAAATTTTTATATTATATAATTATTTTATATTAAAAATAATAATATATTATTTATTGATTAATTTAATCTATATAAAAAAATTTATATGAATATTTTTTTTTTATCGACATGGTTAGTTAACTTCATGATGAGAAGGATACCGCTCAAATATCAAACATTCACCAATAACTCGGAATATATTGCAAGAAAAAAATTGAAACATAGCAGAAACAACTGGAATATATTTCATTTAGCTAAAATTAGAGAAAAGAATTTATAGTATTAAATTAAATAAGTCATAAATTTAAATAATTAATTTTATAATAAAGTAACCTTAAATTAAAATTTCATTTGGCTTGTATGATTAATGTGCCCTTTTTTTAATGTGTGGGTCCAAATGATTCTACATATCCCAATCTTATCTTCTTTCTATGTATATATATATTTTGTCTTTTTCATCGTTGCTTAAACATAAATTCCATAATTGGACATTATACTTTTTTTTAAAACAGAATATGTATCCTATAGAAATCACAATAATGTAAGGCGATAAGCTTTAATCTTGTGTTATGTATCCTGTAAAGGGTTGACAAACAAATTCATTATTTTTAATCTATCAAATTCATTCATATTAAAATTAGTTCAGTTTATTTAATTAAAATAATATATTTTATTAAATTAACTCTAATAAATTAAATTTAGTTATAAATTAATAATTCAACCAAAATATTCATTAGATATCCAACAAATATCTAATGAATATCTAATGTATTTTACATTTTTTTATTCGATACTTTGACTTTTATTAAAGTCCAAAAGTCTATAACATAAAGCGTTGAGTCTCAAAACTTTTAGAGAAAATTTGTTTAAAGAGAAAGAAATTTTTTAGAGAGAGAATAAAAATTTTTAGAGAGAGAAAAATATTTTTTAGAGAGAAAAAGAAAATTTTTAGAGAGAGTAATATTTTTTAGAGAAAGAGAAATATTTTTTAGATAGAAAATGAAACTTTTTAAAGAGAAAAAAATATTTTTAGAGAGTAAATGAAAAATTTTAGATAAAGAAATATTTTATCGAGAAAAATAAAAAATTTTAAAATAATTTTTTTAAATGAGTAGATTGAATATACATCCATCTAATTTATTAAAATAAATTAATAAATGAATTAAATATTCATTCATTAAATTAAATCATAAATATATTAAATAATATTAAATATTTTATAATTAATATTAAATTAATTAATAATTTATTTTAAATTCATCTATTATGATTTCATTCAAAATCAAATTAATTTATCCATTTGCCACACCTACCTGTAATGTTATAAAACTAATTACTATTCCTTATCAATCATATGGCGAAAAAAAAACTATTCCTTATCAATATATCTTCTTTTATTTTTTTTATTTATATAGAATATAGAAATCGAAGCTGAACCTTTCATTATACTTCCAATCCCAGTAATTTTATATTAACTGTTTGAGTTAGGTTGAAATGATTCTATACTTTTTTACTTTTCCTATTTTAGGTGGTGCATAGTTAGGTGGCATTTTTTTACGAGCTCTACCTATATTACAAACTATATTAGGGGTAAGAAACTAATTCATGAGGAAGATGAAGTGAAGATCAAAATCAACCTTATCGAACGGGAAATAATTAGAGTGGGGGAGCATGTGAAACATAAGAAAGAAAGATAGATTGAGATGAGATGGCGATGTATTGTGAGAGAGTAGCCCCATATGGATGCCATAGGTCCCAATAACCATGTGAACTGCTTTTTGGACAGATCTTATCAAGTTGGTCGCATTTATTTGCCATGCAGGCAAGTGTGCCAATGTACCGCTACTTGTTGCTATTCCTAAACCTACCTAGACTAAGACTTCAGCTACATAGATGGATAACTTCGAAACTTCAGGCGGTTCTGTTCTTGGCTAGATTGGCTTCCATCGCTTTCACCTTTTACCTGCTCCTTCTTAATTCGCATGGGAATCATGGGCTCCCTTGGCTTATTTGTGTCTGTTATATATACTATCATCTCATCCTGTTCTTAGTCTTTCTAATTGGTCTTTTAGAGACAATACCTTCACATTATTATCCATTTCTACGGTTGTGTCCCATGACCCATGATCAATTCCATACATATAATGACCAACAAAAACAAAAAGGGAATAGAAGAAACCATCTACATAGGCCAAATGTAGGTGGAATCTAGGCAAATGTTTGGATTCATTTTTGTTTGTTATATTATGGAAATTTGACCAAAAATCTGTAACTTCTTTAAATTTCAGTAGCTTGATTTGAAGGAGAATGGGTTGAAGACGCATGTAAGAGGCTTTCAAGCTTTTTTTTTTTTTTTTGAGGGGTCTTGAAAACTTTTTAATTTAAAATGATGCTGAAACAAGGGAGATATTCTTACGAAAATAGTGAGCAGACAGAGAAGTACTCTGCTCGTCCATTCTCTCTAACATTGTGTGCCTCCATGTTTGGATTATGGGCCCGCTTTCCTGGTACTGTTTGGATAATCTAACGGTCCAATCCAAAAGTTCAAGGCCTCAAGTTCTAAAGGGGAGAGGAAGGAATTATGACCCAAAAAAAAAAATAGGGTAAAAGAAATAAGCAAAAAGCTCTATTTTTTTTAATGCACGGGCTATTTTTTGCGTACGCCATGCAATATGGGAATGGGCAACTGTATGGAACTGTTTGGTTCCAGTGTTTTTTTTTTTCTCAAAAAGAAAATTGTTTGGGTCATAAATTTTTTCATAAAATCATATTATTATTCATAAAAAACGGTTCACCAAAAAGATAAATAAATAATTCATCTCTACATTTTTTCTTAAAATTTTAATGTTATATTTGGTGTGAAGAAATGGAATGTTATTCCATGTTCTGGAATTAGAAGATTCTTGTGTTTCTTAATGAAAATAAATATGAAATGACATTCTTATTTTAAATTTTATTTCACAAATTTGTAGAATTTCATTCTAAAAAAAAAAAAAAGAATAAGATTCCATATTTTGTGAAATAAGATTATACATTTTTTACTCAATATACCGTTATTCAATTTATAAATTGATAAAGATTAATCTTCAATAATCTACTAATCCTAATTTATTTACCTTCATCTAACCTAAACCCAATCTTCAAACTTCATGCACCTTGCGAATGAAAGAGACGATATAAGCTTCAACTTTTACCTATGAGAGTAAAATAATATTATCAAAATTAATAAAAAAATATTATTATGATTTTTGTTATAAAAATAATAATTTTAAACATTATTTTCAAAAACACAAATTTTATATTTTTATAGATATATATATGTGTGTGTGTGAGTGTGTGAGAGAGAGAGAGAGAGTGTGTGTGATGGGAGAAGAATTTTTTTTTTGTTAAAAATAATTATATCATTTATATCAATTTATACTTTATTTCATATTATATCTTATACACTAAATTGTAAAATTATTTTTCATTTCATATTATATCACAATCAAATTGTAAAAATAAAATAAGATTCTCATTCTAATTTATCAATTTCTATTTCTATTCTTATTATTATTTCATGGAATTCCATTCTTTGTAACAAACATAAACCAAGAATACAAATTTGACTCTAAATTTTAACCTCAAAACACTTATTTTAATTATTATATATCGATTAGATTAAACGAATAAGGTCAAAATCCATTTTAACCGCATTCAACTTCGCTTCCAGCCATAACAAACTACACTTAGAAGCACCAAACACAACAGAAGGAAAACAAAATAGTAAGATTAATACCCTCTCTCTCTCTCTTTCTCTCTCCGTTTGTGTGATCCGAACAATTCTGAGCTTGAAGCTCCTTCCCATCACCACCTTTCTCCATTCCCACACTTGAAGCAGAAATAGTAAAAGCAACAAACTGAGGGGAAATAGAAGACCCTGACTAACAAAAATCTCAGTTTAACTGGAAACCAAATGTACTCTTCTTCCCATCAACGCATGTTCCACACAGGCTCTAGAAGCATCATCACTTGGTTGATCCTAATCACCATTGTATTATACATCCTCTATTCTTCCAACATTCTCCTCTTTAACAATGACCAACAAGATTGTTCCACTTCCACCACCCAACAAGGACACCTTCAGATGAGAAGTACCAACACATCCTCAATTACAGCTACCACCGTTGAAAGCATTGAAGAGAAAGAACCAAAGGAAGAGAAAGAACCAAGAGAGGATGAAGATGAAGAAGAAAAAACACATGGAAAACAAGAAGGAGAAGAAGAAGAAGAAGAAGAAGGAAACAAATCCCCGGTAGTAGTTCGTTTAACCCCTGAGATTATGTCTGAGAGACAAGAAACGGAGCTTAAACACATCGTTTTTGGGATAGCTGCTTCATCAAACTTATGGCACACAAGAAAAGAATACATCAAGATATGGTGGAGGCCTAAAGAAACCAGAGGGGTTGTGTGGTTGGATAAAAAAGTGCCAACTCAAAGAAACGAAGGGTTACCCGAGATTCGAATATCTGGGGACACCACAAAATTCAAATACACAAATCGTCAGGGGCAGAGATCTGCATTGAGGATATCAAGGGTGGTGACAGAGACATTGAAGCTTGGGATGGAAGATGTAAGATGGTTCGTGATGGGAGACGATGACACGGTGTTTATGGTGGATAATGTGGTCAGTGTTCTTAATAAGTACGACCATAGACACTTCTATTATGTTGGGAGTTCATCCGAGAGCCATGTTCAGAACATACATTTCTCATATGCCATGGCATATGGTGGGGGAGGATTTGCTATAAGCTATCCATTGGCCAAGGAGCTAGCAAAGATGCAAGATCGTTGCATTCAGCGATACCCTGCTTTATATGGCAGTGATGATAGAATTCATGCTTGCATGGCTGAGCTAGGGGTGCCACTCACCAGGGAAACTGGGTTTCACCAGGTAATAATAATTAACACTATGCCTCTAAAGTCAAACAATAATATTATAAATTCTGTTTTTCCTGCACCCTGAAATTCTATGCATGATAGAGCGCACTTTTCTTTGTTAAATCGGTAAGAAAAGCACTTTTTATTAAAAACGTTAGAAACAAAAATAGAAAAATAAATATTGATAATATGTGTATATTTTTGAATAAATGAATATAAGAGAGTTAGCTTTTATTTATACAAGAAAGCAGTTATATTGTAAAAAAAAATAATAAATTATAATTATATACTAAATCAAACTAATTCTGTATTACATCAATTACAATTATTCTTAAAAATAATTGTGATCAATCACAATTTATCACGTTAACATCTCACCTCAAACTCAAGTGGGTATAAAAGAAACTAATTTAAGTTTGGAAATCAGAGTGCGGCAACGGCCAGGATGATGAGCTTTGGTAAATAAATCAACTGATTGATCAAGAGTATTGATGGAAATAAGATGAAGGGCACCACGAAGAATGTGTTGACGGATAAAGTGGCAGTCGATCTCAATATATTTAATGCGCTCATGAAAAATATTATTATGAGTAATCTAAATAGCACTCTGATTATCACAATGAAGAGCAGTGGGAGAGGACTAAGAAAAATTCAAGTCTTCAAGAAGTCAACGTAACTAAAGTATCTCAGATGTGGTGTCAGCTAGTGCCCAATATTCTGTTTCAGTACTGGAACGTGCAGTTAAAATTTGTTTCTTGCTTCTCCATGAAATAAGAGCATCACCAAGAAAGATACAATAGCCAGTAGTGGATTGTCGGTCAGTAGGATCTCCACCCCAATCAGCATCAGAATAAGCCTGGAGAACCAAGGAGAAGTAGGCTGAAAAATGAAGTTCATGAAATAGAGTTCCTTTTTTATATACCGTATAATACATAGAACAACAGCATAATGAGTAGTGCGCGGAGTTACATAAACTGACTGACTAGATGAACAGCATATAAAATGTCTGGACAAGTAACAGTAAGATAAATCAAACTACCAACTATCTGTCGATAGAGAATAGGATTATTAAGTATAATACCATCTAGAGGTGTAAATCTAACATTAGGTTTTAGAGGAGTGGACTCAGTGTGACTATGGGAGAAACCAGCTCGAGAGATAATATTCGAAGCATATTTAGCTTGAGACAAAGAAATACCATCAGCAAAAGAAAGGATTTCAAGCCCCAGAAAGTAAGTGAGAGGTCCAAGATCTTTCATCTTAAAATGCTGACTCAAAAACTATTTAAACTCAGTAATATCTGTAGTATCATCACTAGTAATAATCATATCATCAACATAAAGAAGTAATATAATAATACCTATATCAGTTTTGCAAGTAAATAAGGCAGAATCATGTGCACTGGAGGAAAAACCAAACTGACTGATAGTACTGTGAAACTTGGCAAACCAGGCTCGATGTGCTTATTTGAGACCATATAAAGCCTTTCGAAGACGACAAACCTTATTTGGTGGACAAGTGTAACCAGGAGGTGAACGCATATAAACTTTTCCTTCTAAATCACCATTAAGAAAGACATTTTTCACATCTATCTGATTTAGAGTCCATTTCTGAGTGGCTGCAATAGCAAGGAGAGTACGAACGGAAATGATGCGAGCAACAGGTGCAAAAGTTTTCTCATAATCAATGCCATATTCGTGAGTGAAACCTTTGGCAACCAAACGAACCTTATATCGCTCAATAGATCCATTAGAACGAGTCTTGATCTTGATTACTCATTTATATCCCACAAGTGCCTTACCAGAAGGAGAATCAATAAGGTCTCAAGTATTACTGTTCTCCAAAACCTGTAACTCTTCTTGCACAGCATGCTGCCAATAAGGATCTGTGGAGGCTTCTTGATAGGACAGAGGTTCATGTAAGTGAAGTATGATAGAAAAATAATGATAATCACGAAGATATGTAGGCTGAGTTCTTACCCTAGTTGGACGCTCAGAAGGAAGATAGCATGCAATGACAGGTGCAGGATCTATGTTTGGAACAGCGTCATCAAGAGTGGCTGAAATATCAGAAGTGACTGAAAGTTCACTGGAGGAACCTGCATCAGAATCACTAGGAAAGAGATCAACAAAGGGGTTAGTAAAAAATGAAGTCGAAGTGGAAATGAATGACTTGAACTTTGAGATTGAGGAGAACATGGAGTTTTCCTATAATATGACATGACGAGAAATACGAATGAGTTGAGAGATTGGATCCCAACAACGATAACCCTTATTTTTAGTGTCATAACCAAAAAAGCAACAGAGACGTGCTCGGGGCTCAAGTTTAGTGTATTCATGAGGTTAAAGAGAACAAAACAAACACAGTCAAAAACTTTAAGAGATTTATAATCTGGAGAAGTATAGTAGAGATGTTCAAAGGGAGATACATTACTCAGAACAGAGGAAAGAAAACGATTAATGACATAGACAGCATTGAGAGCGGTTTCACCCCAAGCACGTTCAGGACAAGAGGAGGAGATGAGCATAGCTCGGATAGAGTCAAGTATATGACAGTGTTTTCTTTTAGCACGATCATTTTGCTGAGATGTACTAGGACAATAAAACTCAGAGAGTGTACCCTGTTCAGTAAGAAATGTGAGAAGTTTTGAATCATGATATTTAGAAGCATTATCACAATGGAAAAATTTATTTTTTTTTAAAAATGAGTGTTGATCATAGTAGCAAAATTAATGAAAATTTGAAGAAATTCTGAACGATTTTTCATTAAATATATCCAAATAAAACAAGAAAAATCGTCAATAAATATTACAAAATATCGATTACCTCTCATAGTTGGTGTGGAGGCAGGCCCCCAAACATCAGAGTGCACAAGATCAAAAGGAGATTTAGAAATAGAGGTACTTAAACTAAAGGAAAGGGCATGTTGTTTAGCAGTTTGACAAGAAATGCAGTGAAAAGACTCATTATTGACCGAACCTAAAACCCCTTGAGATAAAAAGGGACGCGGTTTCCCTAGAGAACTATGAATAAGATGTTAGTGTCATAGTTGGATGGAGGTAGATACTGCACAAAGATTTGAGGCAAGAGTAACATGAAGGTTGGTGAGCTCAAACAGCCTTCCGACTTTACATCCAGTCCCTATGACTTGTCCTATCCGTGGATCTTGCACACGACAACCAGAAGAAGAAAATATGACTTCATAATAAGGTCACATAGTTGACTAATAGATGTCGCGACCGATATTAATCGCGGTGAAATAGCAACTTAAATTAAAATATATAATTAATTAGGAGTCGCCACCAATTTTATTTTTTATTAGGAAAAATTAGAAAACCCAAGAAAAATAGTCTTTGAAACCAGATTGAATTCGGGAGTCGGTTATGTGTAGGGAAGGGTGGAAACTTAATCCCACAGCACCCCTAACACATCCATCCTAAGACGGTACCTTAAATTAATTTATGCAAATTCTTAATAATCTTTGAAAATATTTATTTTACCCCTTTTGTAAAATATATGAAATAAATAAATAAATTATAAAAATTTAATTTTTTGCTTGACGGAATATGAGTCCCGCTCCTACGTATCGTCAGGTGCAATGAGGAATTCAAAGTCACGTAGTTCTTTAGAAAATAATTGTGGGTTGGTTGATTTTAATTAGAATAATTTTGAAATTTTGAATTAACAAGCCGTCGCGGCTCAGTTATTCAAATTAAGGATTAAATAGGTGAAGCTCGCGTCACGCTAGAGACGTCACCCATTATTCATCAAGTTTGTTACGAAATTTTTATTTAAGATTATCAATTAGCGATTTAACTTAAAAAATTGAAAACATGATAATGATTTAATAATAATAATGATAGTGTAAACCATCAAGCTGTCGCAACTCAGATGTTTACAAAATACAAGGGTTAACAAGCTGTCGCAACTCAGGTAACCCATATTATTATTATTAAAGAAAATTTCAATTATTCATATTTATGTTTTTTTATTCTTATCATTCTTCTATTTCATTTTTTATTATCCATTTTTTATTATTTTTCCTTTAGCCCAATAAGCCCATTAACCAAACCACCTAAAAAAAAATTCAAAAAGAAAGGGAGATGCTCACGGTTCAGACAAAGGAGAGAGTTATTTTGTTTTCTCTTGGGAGACTTGCAGAAACCAACCAAAGAACAAAGGGGGCAACCGTCAATCGGCGGCAAGGGGATGGAGGCGCGGAGGTGCCGGTCTGGATCGGGAACACCGACGATTCAGTTGTGCGATCCGAATAGTGCAGGACAACAATGGCAGTTCGAGCAAGGTGGGAACGGTCTGCTAGTTGACGTGGTTCGTCCGGACAACTAGGTGGCGCGAGTGGACGATGACAGTGTGGAGGACGGCACGAGCTCTGTGATACACCGGCGCGGGACAACGCACACAGGGAGATCTGCGGTCGACGGCGCGCGTTTGGGCTCGCGGATCTGCCCGCGACGGAGGACGCAACCCACGGTTTCGACTCTGATTCAAGCGGCTTGATTCTGATGAGCACGGCGGACATGGTTCTCAGGTTCAATGGTTGGAACGGTGGGTGTTCTCTGATTGGTTGTGTGAGGGCTATGGGATGTATGGGTTGCTGAAGGTTGGAATGGTGAGGAAGGTGAGTTGACTGTGTTTCATGGGTGGGTCTTCAAGGTTGGTGAATAGATGTGTTGCAGGGACGCGCTGACGTCGACGGAGGCTGTACTCGGTGGAGGAAGGTGAAGAAGAAGAAGTTGTAGTTATTGAAGGTTGGAATGCTGAGAGAGATGAGTTGACTCACAATTGGTGGTTACTCACTGAGTTGGCTCAGTTATGGTATAGAAGTTACGTGAGTGAAAAAGAGGGCAAATGTATGTTTCAGGGCTAGGGAGTAAGGCTGATTTTGGGTTCTCTGTGTAGGTTCTCCTGATTTTTCTGTGTGTGGTTAGGTGTTTTATAGGAGGAGATTAGGCTAAGGTGTTTGAGTTAGAATGTGATTAGGAGTTTGTTTAGGATAAGTGATGGGAGGTTTAGGATAAGTTTGTTTAAGATGAGTTTGAGTTAGGATGAGTTTATGATAGGATAAGTTTGTGTTAAGATGGGTTTGATGATAACTGTCAAGGTTGGTTTAGGATAAGTTTGTGGTAGGATGAGTTATGGTTAGTTTAGAATAGGTTTGTTTGGGATGGTTAAGAGAAGTGCTTAGGAATTAGGATGATTGATGGAATTTGTTTAGGATAAGTGTTAGAATAAGCGATGGGTGTGGGTTAATGGGTTATGGGTTAACGGGTTGGTTTATGGGTTACGGGTTAATGAGTTGGTTTAGGGGTTAATGAGTTAATGAGTTGAAAGATTATTATTTTTTTTATTCACAAAACGTCCCGGACAAAATTGGGTGTTCACAATAGAAATGATATTAAAGTTCAATTTGAGAATGAGATATGCATCAGGTAAGCTAAGAGTGGACAAAGAGATAGAACTCTTATGACTAACATTCATAATATTTCCATCGGCTGTGTGTATAGAATGTGCAATGTCATTAATAGACAAGGATGAAAAAGACTGAGATGTGGACGTCATATGGTTACGACAAGCAAAGTCAAAGTACCATTTAGTATTATCTGGTGTGGTTGATAAAGCAGAAGATGTATTACCAGAATTGGATAATAGATGCTTAAGGAAGGACACAATATCATCAGTAGAAAGGGCAGCTTGGGGTGTGGCTGAAAAACTTGGGGATCCTTTTGTAGCAGCAGGAACAAGCACACACTTAGAAGAATTGGGACGAAATTGAAACTTGTTCTGATCAGACCTTGGAGGACATGTGTGATAATTCTCAATCAAGTGTCCTGAGTCTTTACAATATCTACAACATCTAGGGGCAGTAACCACAATTGAAAAAAACTAAGCAATATCTAGTTTCTTGATTATATCAAGAAAAATGTAAAAAATTGAATTTTCGGAGCTAAAGTGATAAAATAGAATTGCAAAAATAACAATTTCTCATAAAAAATGATAAATGCACGCCTTACGAAGCCAATGAAACACTACAGAAAACACATATAGATCTGTGCAAAAAATGGTACACAAGACGTGCACACACAACAACACAGGCCACACCAAAAAACAAAAATAGGATTGAATCGAGAGCCTAGACTCTTTGATATCAAGTTAGAAACAAAAATAAGAAAATAAATATTGATAATCTGTGTATATTTTTGAATGAATAAATACTGGAGAACTAGTCTTTATTTATACAAGAAGACAGTTGTACAAAAAAAGAAAATAATAAATTATAATTATGTACTAAATTAAACTAATTTTGTATTACATCAATTATAATTATTCCTAAAAACAATTATGATCAATCACAATTTATTTCGCTAACAAAAAAATTCACTTGTCCAATATGTATAATTGTTCAGATAAAATTTTGAAAATTCTAAATTTAAAAAAATCAATTTTAAGAAAAATGTAATAGAAGAGAAAGAAAATAAAAAATACTTTTTATAATTGTATATAAATATAAAATAATTTGAATTTTTCATAAAAATCTCTAATTTTTTTATATCTTAAATTTTTTTTTTAAGCTTATCTAAACACACCTTTATACTAAGTTACATTTATTGTTTGGTTAATGTTTATTGTTGTTAAAATGACATTGTTACTCATACACATTTACACACATTACCTTATATTTGTTAAAAAAAAAAATTATATCAAACCTTCCGAGATATGTATGTGAAATAAATGTATACTTAGCTTTTTCCCTTTTAAACATAAATGTATTGTTAGTCCGATAATTAAACAATAAACATTATTAACCAATAATTAATTCATAGTAACCGGTGTAGGTCCCTAATATTATTATTATTATGGGGAATGCTTTGTGATTTTGATTGTCTTGCTTATGCAGTATGATGTGTATGGAGATCTATTAGGCCTTCTGGGGGCACACCCTGTGGCTCCACTAGTGTCATTGCACCACCTTGATGTAGTGGAACCGATATTCCCAGGAATGACAAGAGTACGAGCCCTGAGGCACCTAATGGAATCTGTCAACCAGGACTCAGCTAGCATAATCCAACAGTCAATCTGCTATGACAAAAACAGATATTGGTCCATCTCTGTTTCGTGGGGCTACGTGGTTCAAATCCTGAGGGGAGTGTTGTCCCCTAGAGAACTAGAGATGCCGTCGCGAACCTTTCTCAATTGGTATAAAAGAGCTGATTACACTGCATATGCTTTCAACACAAGGCCTGTTTATAAACACCCCTGTCAGAAGCCCTTCATTTACTATATGAGCAGAACTCACTATGATTCAGCCAGGAAACAAGTTATTGGTATTTATTCTCGTGACAAATCTAAATCTCCTTACTGCCGGTGGAAAATGGATTCACCTGACAAAATCACTTCCATCGTAGTGACAAAACGTCGAGATCCTTTCCGCTGGAAAAAGGTAGGGATGCTCAGAAAAATACATACCCGTTTATTTCTTTACATTCTTCCCATAAAAAATGAGAAATTATTTTATGCCGTTAGAGTAGTAATAAATGCATGTCGTATGGAGATTTTTATCATTAATTTTAAATATACCGACAAATTTTAAAAATAAGAGAAATTCTTGCATGTAGATTTTTATCATTAATTTTAAATATATTGACAAATTTTAAAAATAAAGAAATTCTTACATAAATTTAATGTACTCAAATTAGATATATTAGAAAAATTACTACATTAATTAATATAATTAAATAAAATTATCTATTAACTTATTATGATAATTATCTATTAATTAATGATATGATCCGTTTAATATATCCAATTTAAGTACATTAAATTTATGTAAGAATTATGTTAAAACAAAATAACTTAAATCAATTGAGAAAATCATCTTAAAGAATGCATTTATTATGGTAGGATTTCTCACAAAGAGGACTTTACACTTTTTCGCTAATCATATTCAAGCGCATATTTTAAATAGAAAAAGATGTATGCTTTTGCATTACAGACACGCCCTCAACACATTAACTTGAGGTGGCCAAAGTGTCTTACATTCAAATGGATTCTGTTACTGACTGAATCATAAACTTGTTTTGCAGTCACCAAGGAGGGACTGTTGTAGAGTTCTGGCATCACGTAGGAGCTCAACTCTGTACATATGGGTGGGCAATTGTCGGGATGGGGAAGTTACTGAATTGTAGCACGTGGCAGGGTACATAATTGTTTGAATCACTTTTTGCCATTCTAGTTTGAGCTTCGAATTATGTTCCCAATTTCTAGCCTGTAGTTGCACCAGAAAGTCTACAGAACACAAGTTGAAATATTGTCTCTGATTATAATGTCACAAGCTAATGTTTCGTCGTCTTCTACAATATTTCTTTTTCTCTTTTCCTCCATGTAAATTCAACAAAGCAAAATAGCAGTTGTAGTTGTCTTGGAATGTATTTTATGCAACATGTTCATTATTCTTGCCCAATGTCACAATGTGACGGAGGACACTGAAATTTCAACCTATCTAATGAGCGTCTCAAATTCAAAAGACATGGCTATGAAAAATCCGTATTTTGTTTTTCTTAGAAGCTACTATAGCTTTACGTTCTGACCAAACTTTACTAAATCTTGCACCTTAAACTTCACATCTTGCTCTTTCTTCAATTTGTAATTCTTCTTATTGTCCGTCGATTTCACATCTAAACCCACAATAAACATATACATAATCCAAGAACTTGAACAGAAATTGAACCAGTATATAAGAGAGCACAAAATCTTGAACACAAGAATGTTGCTAATTTTCGCAAGCATAGTTTGACTTCAAGATATATGTTGACTTTGCTCATTTTCACACCCTTGGAATAACTCTTGATTTTTTTAAAGAATGAAAAATAACAAATTGAAGTTTTATAGCAAAACTTCTGGGCAGGAAAGTGTTTACTCATCATGCTATGATATTGTTATCAAAGATAAAGACACAGATTTAAGACCCACAATTTTTTTAAGATAAGAAAACGATTCATATTCAAAAATAATTTATTCTAAACATTGATTTTTCATATACTGGCCGAAATGAACTAAAACTTACTTTATTTCATGATATATATATATATATATATAATATTACATTTGAAAACAAATCATACACTAATACAAAATATTAATTTCATTTTAAGGTAATTCATTCATAAAAGTTCATATCCCTTTCTATCCTATTCCAAGACTTCAACCAGTAAACGGACAAATTTTCTTTTTCTTAACCAATCTCCCTTCTCCTCCCTCTCTTTCCTTGCCTTTACTTCCATATCTATCTTCATTTCCATCTTAGCACTATCAGCAGCAAAGCTTTCCATTAAAAAGTGACGTGGACTGCTCACATAAATCATTCTGTGCAAACACTTGCGCTGGAGTCTATAGATAGTGGTGGGCTAATGAAGTTTCAGTTAAGATCAAGATCTAAAAGTCATTTATTGTAGCTGACGCTAAGTTTTCAAAAATGTGGACAAAACAAGAATCCTAAGGAGAGGCATTTTAAATACAAAAAAGCCAGCTCACATGTACACCGAGGAGGGAGGAACTAAAAGGAAGAAATTTTCTTTATGTGGAAGACTTGGATTTGAAGAGGCACCTGTTATCTCCTAAGAAGCAAAATTTGATAACAAGGCACATTACAATATGAATATCCAAAAACACTCTTTTCTAATCTCCAGATTCACCTGTCTCAGAAACATTACTAACAACACGTCTATGACCATCCCTTCTCACCCTAGGAGAAGATGGACTTCTTCTAGAGTATTGTACTGGATGAAAATGGGGATCATATTTCTGAGAAGCAAGGTAATTTAGAGCTGTAACCACATCAGCTGTAGCAGGCCGCATATTAGGCTGCTCTTGAACACACATAGCAGCAATAGCAAGAGCTTGGTACAAACCTCTCACTGGATATTGACCTTCGAGCAATGGGTCAACCATCAGTGAGAATCTTCTCCTGTCTCTGAACAAGGGCCTTGACTGCAAATAAATATACATGCATCATAAGGTAATGATTTTGGAAGAAAAAAGAAATCTTTTTGTCAATTTACATAACTTAATCAATTAGACAATAAATCAGCAACCTTCAAAACAGAACTTCTCTTCTTCATCATCAATCTACTAGTTGAAACAGAGTGTGTTCAGTGTAGTAAAAGGAAAAATAAAGAGATCTATGATTGATTATGTTTTTAAGGGTAAGAAGGCTGACAGAGACTTGTTATTTATACTCTAGCTATACAACATAATTGAACAATACAAACAACCACTGTAAATAAGGAGCATTAATGCAGACTGCGGCAACCATAATAAAAGAGATCAAAAGAACAATCTGGGATTACATGTCATGCTAGTCCTTTTAGGGTTCTGTACCAGAAAATTTTGCACTTAAATGAACAATAAACAGGAATAAACAAATTGAAAGATGGAGTTAAATCAAATGTCAATATCATGAACTTCAAAGCAAAGCATGAACCACAAATTAAGCCTCGTATGAAGTCAAGACTTGACCACACAAGTTTATCAAAAGAAAAAAACAATGTTCTGCATTTGGCTATGAGCATAAGATCTGGAACAACTTTGCGCTACAACATTACATCTTTGTCAACTATTGAGGCATTGATTAGCTATAGCACAAGTTCACTTAGAACACAAGAGAAGCAAAAACAATTTGATCGCACAAAATAATGTCATTTTCAGTAACTAAAACTAGGAAGGTATGCAATGATCCATGTAATAGCATCACTACTTCTTTGTACCCGTTTGACTCTAGAGATTCAGTAAGCACTTTAAAAGAACCTTCTCACAGGATGAAAACACAGTGATTGGGGGACATGGTAATCAAAACTTCCAATTTTCTCATAATCATACTCTTAACTAATGTTCAATTTGATTTTTCTTTATGTTTATCAAAGGAAAATTTGTATGAGCAGACAAATTAATCAGCTAACTTTAGAAAATTTCTAGCTTAACAACTTCAGTACTTTCACAGCGCCCCATATTAAAATCAAAATAAAAGTAGGCCTATTTGCTCTGCAATGATTGAAAAGTGAAAGTACAATTACCACAACAGATTTACAAGTAATTACACTTGCAATTCAAATCCTCAGCTACAAACTTTGAAAATGACAATCACTACAAAAGTAAAAGAGTAAAACAACAGATATGGATTCCAGCAGTAAAGTTAGATAAAAGAGCATTGACATACCCAAGCAACTAGATTTTGTTCTTTAGCAGATTTTGTATGGTCGATGGCTTTCCTGCCCGTGATGAGCTCCAAAAGAACAACCCCGAAGCTATAAATATCAGACTTGAATGTCAACTGACCCGTCATTGCATAATCTGGGGCACAGTACCCATATGTGCCCATAACCCTTGTTGAAACATGGGTCTTATCACCACTTGGACCTACTTTTGCCAAGCCAAAATCAGATAATTTGGGATGATATCTCTCGCCTAACAAAATGTTAGAGCATTTCAGGTCACGGTATATGACAGGAGGCTTCATTTTATCATGCAAATACTCCAAACCCCTAGCTGCACCTGCTGCAATTTTCATTCTTGTATTCCAATCAAGTGGTTTTCTTCCCGGCTTAAGGTCTGAGGGAACGAGGGAAAGGAAAAAAGATAAGGCATGGTGATAGAGAATCATGTTGCCAGTATATTCTATTCTATATGAAGAAAAATAAGATAATTAGGATGACAGTATATACCATGCAAATGGTTCTCCAAAGAACCCAATGGCATATACTCATAAACCAATAGCCTCTGCTCTCCCTCAGCACAAAACCCAATCAACTTGACAAGATTAGGGTGGTCTGCCAAACTCAATGTCAACACTTCAACAACAAATTCACGAATTCCTTGAAGCCCATGAGGGTCAAGTTGTTTTATAGCTACAATCTACACAAACAATAACAAACCACCACAAATTGACTGAACCATAAACGTTCAAATTAACATGATGCCATATGAAACAGCATAAATGTGCAACACATCATGAAAGCTGAATTAGAATGCCTCAATTTCTTCTTTTTTTTTGGGGGGGGGGGGGGGGGGCGGGGGGGTTCATTTTTAACAAACCTGGTTTATTTTCTCCAAGTGCCCCTTATAAACCTTGCCAAACCCTCCTTCACCCACAAAGCAATCTGGCCTAAAATTCCCTGTTGCAGCTGCAAGGTCATCAAAGGTAAACGTCTGTGCCCGGTAACCGTTAGCTTTTACATCCTTGGAAACCTCTTCTTTTAAATTCAAATTTTTCACGTCCAGAGAAAGTTGATCATCCTTAGAAATTTTATCTTCTTTTTTACCATTTACATTCAAATCAACTTTGACCTTATCTACAAAAACATACAAACAAAACAAAGAACACGTGAGGGAGAGAGATCAAACAAAACGACACATGAGATAAACAGATTGTCACAGCAAATGCCAGAAGAAATTATTTAAACCTACAGCCATCAAAATTTCAAAGCAAATAAAGGGCAAAATGACAAGCTCCACTTTGAATTATGGATCGAACCATTCCAACCACGCAAGCAACTAAAAAAAAAGAGAACGAAATTGAACATGAATAATAATTTGAGCCTTGAAAAACATCCTTTCCATGTTCAAAACTCATCCTATAATTTCCAGAGAAATAGAAAGAGAGAAGGTTTTAGGATATCAAAGGCTGCCAGATAGGATAGGAACGTTATCAACGACCACCAAAATTAATTGCGATATTAAACACGAATCAAACAAAACCAAATTCACAATTTTTTTTAATATGCCAGAACGTTAAGAAATTTTCCTGGGAAACATTCTTCCAAAACGGAACAAAACGGAAGCATTCAACAATTTGCATCGAAAAGATGGGAACTTGACCCTGAAAAAAACTACCTTTGATCACTTTAGGACATATCCGCGTCCAAAATTTTACTTTTTTCCAAAAAAAAAAAAATCAAGAAAACAAGGAGACATAAGATTGAACATGATCACAAATAATGGGTGAACCGGTTTAATCTCTGGCTTAGTAAAATGCATTTTGATTTCATGAGAACATTAATTAATGAAGATCCATTGCCAAAATTTACCCGCAGCAGTGAGATTGCTGTGTCTATAGTCTTTGCTGTCGGATTTTTTGCGTGATTTGCCCCCGCAACCAAAGCAACCCATGTTTTTTTACCTTTTTTTCTTTTTTTTCTCTATCTGTCTCAGCTGCACTAAGAAAACAAAGAGCCCAGAACAGAGACCCCAAACATGAAAAAACACCGCAAAAAGAGTGTCACAAACTGTGTAATAGGAAGAGAAAGAAAGAAAGAGAGAGATAGAGAGAAAGAGAGAGGCTTCTGATGTTGTGGCCGTCCTGTTCTGGGTGGTGCTTTAATATATTCTGGGTCTATACGAGGTGGACGTGAATTGCAAAACAAATGTTCTGCGGTACCAATTAGAAGAAGCCACGAGAAAGACCAGAGGGCTTTTGTGTCATTTCGTATTGGGTTATGATCAGCTGGTGAATTGCTTATATTGTTTGGAAAACGTTGTTTGGGTAGTTTGCGTTCCGTTCAGTGTTTATGTCTTCCATGCTACTCGGTATTAACAAACACTGCTTCGATGACATGGCGAGCTTTTAATTACGGTTCAACGATTTCGTTGCGAGCTGGTTCGCAAACAGATCTTTGCGCCCGTGCCGCAGCAATCACACTACACGCTCTTGTCACCGTTCGATTCACAAAAAAAAGGTGGTAAATTAAAATTTAAAAAAAGAAAAGGTCAACGTCTCGAAGAATTTAACTTGGGTGCAAACGATGACGTGTGAAGTGGGATCCTCTGCCTACGCCTATAGCATTTATGAAAAAAAAATTTTACACTCTGAAAATATTGAAGGAGGATCTTCAGCTTAAGAAAGAGTTATCTTTTTTATTTAATAGTTCAAGTTTATTAGATTAAAAATTTGAATTTATTTTGTTATAATTCAATTTGAGTCATTAAATCAGATATATAACTCTTTTTTATTTTAAAGAAAAAAAAATTCTCCTCCCAAAATAATATACTTTACCAATAAAAAAAGGAACACGTATACATGTATAACCATACATGTCATTGAATGAATTTTCCGCCCCAATGGCTTCTGCTTCAGTTTGTGGCGCTTGTTCCAACGGTGATTCCACGCGTTCCAGAAAGGACGCCGTAACGGAGTTAACAAATTGAAAGTGGGTGTGGTTCCAGCTGGGCTTGGCAAGCACTGAATCAGTGTTCCTATTTATTACATTAGCGTGTGTGAATATTTATTGGCTTGGTTGAATGCGGCGAGGGTGAGGGTCAGGGTGAGGGTGAGGGCAGGGGGGAAAGCTTTTATAAATGAATAGTAGGTGAATTTTGAGGGAAGATATCGTATCAGCGATTCAGCATTGTGATGTTCTATTCTTGCCTCTTGCTGGCCATTTGTGTTATATTACTCATCTTTTTTTTTGGCACGGTATTTGCGCTGAATTGTTAATTATTTTATTAATTAATAATTATTTTTAAATTTTAATTATAAAATTAATATTTAATAAATATTTAATAATAAAAAAATTCTTTTAAAATGACTTTATTTTAAAAATAAAAAAGTAAAAATATATTCTTAAATTATTTAATAAGTTGATATCTTTATATAATTTATAAAATTAAAAATAGATATAATTTTATTTGTTTATTTTAAAAATAAATTCATTTTTAAAAAAAATTATTCGCTTAACAACTCATCCTGAGTATCATACCCATTAAGGTACTATAAAAATTTCAATGTCAATTTGGCTTTAAAACAATCTTTAAACTAGTGAGGCTTTTGGATTATTATTTGATTAGTTTAATTAGTTAAATTTGTTATTAATCTATGATTCATCATGATTAAATTGAAAAATGTTTGAATCAAAGCCATAGTTAGTTCATAATTCAATTGGTTTAACCAATTGATTCGGTCCAATTTTTAAAATATTGACTTGAAACACCAATGCAAATTTACTATGGGTTTGAGTTTTTTTTTCCTCTTGAAAACATGAAAACATGAAAATAATATTTTAAAAATTGAACTAGAGATTGAACTAATAAAACTTTTGAGTCATAATTTTATTGGTTCAACTTATCAAAATTGTGGTTGAACTGAAAATATGACGGATTCATCATCTAACTAATTCAATTGGCTAGTTCAATTTAATTTTTAAAACATTGCATGATAGTGTTTTTATATGTGAAAAAAAAAACTTAAAATTTATTAAGGAAACTCTTTTTTTTGACAGTTTAAGGAGAATTTTTCTTTCTGCTTTGCTTTTACAATTGAATTTAGGAATCATTTCCAACGTTAACAATAATATTAACAAAATTTTCCATTACATTTATTATTCATTTTGATTATTATTTATGGTGCTTCTGTGTAATAGTCAGTCAATTTTATATTAATTATATGTAGAAACTAATTAATATCTTTTTCTTTCTTTTTAAGAAAAAATAAAATATTTACATCTATTCCATTTACTGGGCGACAAAAACAAAATTCTGCTTTGCTTTTCCAATTGCAATTTAGGAATCATTTCCAACGTTAACAATGATATTGACAAAATTTTCCATTACATTTATTAACCTCTCATTTTTAACTACACTGTTGCTCCATTAATGAGCGGTACTGCACTTAAGTTAGTTGTGCAAATTTTTTTTTAATTTAATTTAAGGTGCTTACTCGCAAAACTTGAACTAGTGATTGGTTAGTTCAAATAATTCAGTACTTATTCCTTTAAAATAAAGTTTTAAATTTGAGTATTGGAAATAAAAAAATTAATATTAAAGGCAAAAAATTTTACATGTTTATAATTTATTTCTCTATCTGATTTTTTTATATTTTTTTATTAGTCACACAACACAATATAAAACATAAACTCCTAAATTAATTAGAGTTTAAGATAACTTCCAGATACTTAGAAGTTTTCAGTTTTTTTTTTATACTGACCCAAACTTAGAAGGAACTTGAAAAATATATATGAATTATAAAATAATGTGTGAGAATCATTTTTTTTTTCTAAGGTCTTGTGTATTATTCTCCGTATGACTAATATCAAAGGAGATCCATTTATATTGCTATATTAAAAATAAAAAATGTTTAGCACCTTTTCTTCATTTCCAAATGGAAAAGTGCCAATATGTACCCAAGAAAATGGAAAAGTACCAATACCCTACTTAATGCATTAGGATCTTCTTGAAGTTACGGTAGAAGATGGTTCCTGTGGGGGGTCGAGAAGTGGTCTCTGCCGTTGGAGAAATCTCAAAAAAATGCGTCGCTTTCCTTCCCCTTTTCCTTTGTATCCGAAAAGGTCTCCCTGTCGAGGGTGGAGTTTCTTTTTGGAACTACACGAATCTTCACCTTTGAAATCATTTTAGAATTTGACAAAATAATGAAAAATACACTCAACAAATTTTGGATGGTGAGATATAAAACTGCACAGCTTACAATTATTTTTGAAATTGCAGGAATCTACATCCCCTCCTTAATAGTGGTAGATTTGATTTCACTGAAAATTCATATTAAAAATAACACCATATAAATAAGAACATGTACATACAAAAGTTAAAATTCATTTATGTACCAATGGATTTACTCTTAAATATATACAGTATCATATCAAAATATTTTATACAAAATTATATATAATAAAATGACTTTTTTTCTCTTTTTATCTTATTTAAGTATTCTGTATATAAAATTATCTCATAAAAAATATTACTAATTTATATTATTGTATTCAATTTTTTTGTTGGTGCTCGAGGGTGTTGTATTAAATAATAAATAATAGTTGCTTCACAAAGTGTGAGAAAGTAAATAATTTGAACGACTCAAAATAAGTTTAGAGTTTTACTAACAAGTGCTTTAAGGGAGTTAAAATAAAAATTTTAGATGAAAATTCATAAATTTAAGTGAAATATAATCATTATCTAATGAGTGCAAATATATTTATAAAATGTTAGAAGAATTTTATACTTTTGTAATTTAATCTGACTTAATTTTAAATTAATTAGAGTTCAATGTAACATTCAGATCGTAAGAAGTTCACAATAAAAAAAATGATATGAATTATAAAATAATGTGTGAGGACATTTTTTTTTCCTGAGGTCTTTCGTATTATTCTCCGTCTGCTAGATGACTAATATCAAAGGAAAACCATTTATATTGCTATATTAAAAATAAAAAATGTTTAGCACCTTTTCTTCATTTCCAAATGGAAAAGTACCAATATGTACCCAAGAAAATGGAAAAGTACCAATACCCTACTTAATGGATTAGGATCTTCTTGAGTTTCTTTTTGAAACTACACGAATCTTCACCTTTGAAATCATTTTAGAATTTGACAAAATATTAATGAAAAATACACTTAACAAATTTTGGATGGTGAGATATAAAACTGCACACCTTACAATTATTTTTGAAATTGCAGGGAATCTACATCCCCTACTTAATAGTGGTAGATTTGATTTCACTGAAAATTCATATTAAAAATAATACTATATAAATAAGAACGTGTAGATACAAAAGTTATAATTCATTTATGTACCAATGGATTTACTCTTAAATATATACAGTATCATATCAAAATATTTTATACAAAATTATATATAATTAAATGACATTTTTCTCTTTTTATCTTATTTAAGTATTATAATATTATCTCATAAAAAATATTACTAATTTATATTATTCTATTCATTTTTTTATGGTGCTCGAGGGTGTTGTATTAAATAATAAATACTGGCTGCTTCATAGTGTATGAGAAAGTAAATAATTTGAACGGTTCAAAATAAGTTTAGAGTTTTATTAACAAATATTTTAAGAAAGTTAAAATAAAAATTTTTAAGTGAAAATTCATAAGTTTAAGTGAAATATAATCATTATCTAATGACTATATATAATATATATATATATATATATATATATATATAGTTAATGAGTTTCTAGAGCCATTTTTTATATCATTTTCTCATATTTATACATGAAATCAACAAATCACTAATACAAGATAGTAGGATATAAAAAAGAGAAAAAAATTAGCTATATTTACTATATATAACAGAAATGTTACTAACACACTTTTAAACTCACTTTTGTCAACACTTTGTCATTAATTGAGACCTTCAACAACCAGACAATCACATCCCCCATCACATTCTAATCTCCTACACCCATTACACTCACATATGAGAGTCATTTGTTTATTTTTATCTTCTTTTTTGTGTTTCCATTTAATTTTTACTAAGTGAAAAATAAATTAAAATAAAAAGAATATAATTAAATTTAAAATACTTAATAAAATTTAAATAATAAATAAATAAATAATCTTCATCTAATCATGTTTATGAGTTTGACAGAATGAAGTTGGAGAAAAAGTTGAGGACGAAGATGAAGTAACGTTAGAGAGAGGAAATGGGGCCTACTTTGATAAATAGTTTCAAGAATAAAAAATGGTATAGTCAAAATGACAGCTTCAATTACTAGTTACAATTTTAAAGAAATATAGGATATGGTTCAATAGTTGAACAAATGTTTAAAAAAGTATCTTTAAGAGTGTGATAGTAGCATTCTTTCACTATATAATCCAAAATTCAATGGACAAATACTATATTTTATTAAAATATTATTCTTCATACAACTTATTTTATATATATTACTTTATTTACAAAAAATTCTTAGATTTAAACTCAAATCATATTATTGTTATAAACATAAGATCAATTAAGTGAGCTAATCTTTGTTGGCTAACTCTAATATCCTTTAATTAATATATAAAGAAAACTAGAGTCTATTTCCTTTCTATTTTTAAGATGAAAATGCAGTTGATTGATATAACGTTGATTAACAACAAATTTAGATATTAAGCAAAATATTTTTGTATGTCGTCAGCTCCTAACGATGGTTTGATTCTAATATGAAAGAAATTATGGAAAATTACAATACTTGAGAATATCAAGATATTTGTGTGGTGCATCTTTAATAACATGCTATCTACTTGACTTAACTTGATTCAAAAATGAGTTCTTCATGACTATTTGTATCATATATGCCTATACAAAAGCAGAGACTATTTTTCATATGTTGGTGGAATGTCCTAAGGCAAAAGTTGTATAGGTTGAATGCTCAACTTATTTTGAGAGAAAAATATGATGAATTGGATACATGATAAATTATTCTAACTACCTTAAGATTCATTTGGTGGAAGGGTGTGCAGTCTTGATATGATTTACATGGCATGTAAATAATGGGATGATTCGTGATCAGATTGCTAACAATATCTTGATAGCTAATATCAGCAGCTAAATCATTTTGGACTTGTTATAAAGATGCAAACAATAAGCCTTTTGAGGTCCAAAAATCACTTCCACAACCAATAAAAAGAAGTAAGTGGACCTCACCTCCTTTAGACTCATCAAATTAATGTTAATACATATATCTTTTTAGGAAGAATTCTTACGTACGTATGTTTGCAAAAAAAATTCATCTTTTTAGATATAGGTAAAGGTGATATGAGTTTGGTGGTTAGAATCGTTATAAGTTTATAATTACAGTTTCTATATTGGGCCGAGGCAGTTTATGTAGTGGCGGAACTAAACTAGGTTGAAAACACCAATGTGAGGGCGGTCATCATCTAGAAAATAATATAATAAAATATTACATGGAAAGTATTAGACTATAAAACATTCTTAGGGGGGCCAATGCCTTCTTTTGATCCAATGATGCATCGCCCCTGAGTTTATGTGTTTGGTAGCGGAGATGTGATTTAGAGATGTAATCTTTGAAGGTGATTGAAATGCTCTTTTGAGGGGTGCCCCATATCAACTGTTGTGCTTTCCTTTTAGGTCATTTTATTGTTGAAGTCATCGTCTTCATCAACATCTTTCTATTGTATTTGTTTGAAAGCAATGTTGTTTCTCATCGACTTACGTATCGATCTTTGGGACTTGGTGATGTTAAGATTTGGTTAGAGGATTTGTCATCTCTCATATTTGATGTTCATTTTTATAATTTTTCTCATTATTAATAAATAATGTATTTTTATAAATAATAATAATATAAAAAATTTGTATCTAATTTTTTTAAGTGTCCACTTAAATTTGAGGATATAGAATCACGTGTAATGTGATATTTAACGAAATCATGGAGGAAATAAAGATCATAACTGAACAACAGCAGCAAGTTTTATCAATGATTCCCTAAGAAGTTTTTCTTTTTTATATATTGTCCACAGACATTTTTTGCCTTTTTTCTTTAGTAAAATAAGAAAAAATGATAAATCAGTGTTCTTTGAAAAAGAAAAAGAAAGAAAAAGAAAGAAAACTAATTGTTTCTGCTAGTAGTTGAAGAGGTGATATATGTCATTTAACTTGTTTCTCAAATCCTAGTCTTCTCTTCCATGTTTATGGTTTTATGCAATATTTTAAAAATTAAACTAAAGATTAAATTGATAAAATTTTCAAATCATAATTTGATTGATTGATTTAATTAAATTTATGATTAAATTATAATTAAATTAAAATAAATTATAAATAAATTAAAAAATACTTAAATTATAGACATAACCAATTTATAATTTCACTACTTTAATTGACTTGTACAATCTGATTTTTAAAACATTATATTTGCGTTCAAATTTCTGTAGTAAGACTAGAAGGGCACGCAATCTCAAAGTCCTAACATTTTTTACGGAAAAACCTAGAAGTCCTAACTTGAGGACCACTTCTGCTTACTTAGCCTATTTAAAAATAATTAGTTAAAATAATATATGTGTATTATTTTTTAGTAATTTTAGTTACACATATTTTTATTAATATTATCTTATATCTGTATAATATTTATCTACACACCTTAAAAGCTCATTTCTGAACATTTTGCTTATAATCATTTTTTTATTATAATCAAAATTTAAAATATTTACAAGGACTTCACATAATAAAAGTGATTTTTTTGTACTTCCTAAATAAAATATATTATCTTAAAAAAATTGTTAACATATTTAAACACAAAAATAAAATTGATTTTAACCTAACTAATTATAAAAAAATCAATTATACATATAATTAATTATTAAAATAATTTTTTTTACAAATAATCCAAATACACCCTAACTTTAGTATTAGAATTTGAAAGAATGTCACGAGAATTAAAATCTAACATTAATGTGAAGTAAAGTACACAAATTTATTTGACTTTTGTTTTTATTTTTCTTAAACTTTCGATAGCTTTCCAAAGTCTATCTCTCATTTCATAATTATTAATTAATGATGGCTCTGTTTTCAACTAATCTCTTATGGAGTACCTACTCCAAATTAAAATCTCCTTCCCCCTCCCCATTAACCAGTTTATCTGCCACACTCATATTGAATGCCACTAAAATTTTAAGAAGGACAAGTTTTATTTAACCAAATTACCCCTAAGTTTTTCTTCCATAATTACTTTGCACTATTTATTAATGATCTTTAAATTCGTACTTACCTTTTCAAACTTACCATTAAGAATTAAATTAGGATGGACAACATTCCTTAATTTCTATTGAACCGTATGAATAAGTTACGTTGAGCAACTCAATTAACACTTGAGTATATCTTGTATAACTCGAACCGGAAATTAACTCGTTCATAAGATTGAGTTATTGGGTTAACAATCTGATCGGTGGTCAAATCAAAAAATTTAGATAAAAAAAAAAAAAAAAATATTATATAAAAAATTACTAAATATAAAATATATTATATTAAAAATGTTAAACAAAGAATACTATATGAAAAATAACTTTCAAACAAGTAGGGATAATAACTTATTAGTTGCATAATAAATTAATAAATTGAGAATAATATTTAACGGAGGCATATATAGTTTAATGATAAAATATACTTTATGACAAAAACTTATAAATATAGTATTCAAATCTTAAAAATCACATTTTTATTAAGTTTCAGTAAAAAAAAATTGCCCAATTCTGTCGGGTGGGTCATGGAGTCACTGGGTCATCTAGATCAATCCATGTTTGACCGGGTCAATAAGAAAATTCATCTAATAGATTGATCAGACCAGCTTAGAGCTCAAGTCACAAGTTTTCTGTGTTGACCAGTCGAGTCAGTCTAGTCCGTAGAACTATGATACCAACTCAAGGCAATCTAAAATCCTTAGAAACCAAATCATGAGATAATGTTAATTAAATGTTGCTTTGATAATTGAGTATGAATGAATACAACATGTGAAGGAGATTAAGAAGCAATTAATATGAGTGAAACAAATATTGTTAGTGAATATCACAATAAATAAGAATAAAATTAGAAACAAATAATAAATATCTTTTTGATTTTTTGAAAATGACAAATAATTTAAAAAAAATTAAAATATGATTCTTATTAAAAAACGGAGGAAGTATATGTTTTTCACATAATAATAAAGAGATAAAATAAAGATTATAAAACAGGTGACGCTATCAAAATTTGTGGAGCCTTGACAAGCATCGAACTAAATTAAAATTGAAATCGAGTTATATCTATGACTTGTAGTAGAGGAAATAACACCGAATTGTCTCTCTAAGATTTTAGATGCAATTTGATCATATCAAGTCAAAATTTGGGAAAGGATTTGAGAACTCAGAATATGTAAATAACAACATTAAAGTGAGAAATTCAATTAAAATAGCAATCAATTTATAAACTTATCCGAAATTGGGTTGATTCCAACATAGATCATTTAACGAACATTTAAAGTGCATTTGAATAGTTAATTTGGATTCAACGGAAATCTTTGCATCAAATCTAGAATTCATACTAGATAATTATCTATAATTTAATTAACAATTGACACATAAATTTACAATTGCACAATTCATGTTAAATCTATGTTAATTTGATCTCTGAATTCAATTAACCTAGGCAAGAAGAAGAAGAAGAAAATAGAACCAAAATCTCAAGAATCCAAACCATAATTTCTTCAAGAATCTCTAAATTGATTACAGAAGTTTAGCTCTCCATAGTTATCACCATGAAGGAGCTAGAGGAAGAAGAAGA
Source organism: Ormosia semicastrata (assembly GCA_029884595.1). Classification (NCBI taxonomy): domain Eukaryota; kingdom Viridiplantae; phylum Streptophyta; class Magnoliopsida; order Fabales; family Fabaceae; genus Ormosia; species Ormosia semicastrata. The sequence continues at coordinate 14,165,108 of JAQQTO010000041.1, forward strand.
AGAGAGAGAAAGATCTAGATCTAGAGAGAGAATAAAAAGTGTGGAATGAGATATGCCTTAGATCTATGCTTTTAACCCCTATAATTGCCCCCTAATTTGACCTTACAACTTTAGAAGCCCATTAGTTACAAAGTTGGGTGTCCATTATGAGTAATTGGGCCTAAATCCCATGTTAATTGAAGGTCTACAACTTAAGTTATAAACAAATCATTCTCAAAGGGTCTCTGATTCCGTTGGCCGACTTCAAGGGATGAAAACTCCATAAAAAAGTCATAGTTTTGGAAAATTGATATTCATATGAATTGAAGATATATGTCTTAGCTTTCAAATGCCACCGGTTTCAGTCTCATATCACATCTACAGCCCAAGTTATGCCCTAATTAATGCACACTGGTTGGGTTCTAGTAACAGAACCCGTGTTCTGATTTTCAAGCCCATTTAGCTCCACTAGATGTCCAAATTAGCCTTGGAGCTCTTATGAAAGTTGTAGAGCTCTCTCTCATCTTTCTTAAGGTAATATACATAATTTTTAAACATCTAGAACTCAAGATATGACCGAAATACATAAATAATGTAAAATTTCAATAATACTGAAAAAGATCAATTAAGTCTAATTTGAACTAAAACTTACAAAACATGACAAAATTTAATCAATTAAGTATATGAAAAGTATAAATGATTAAAAATAAGAGTTTATTAATGTATAAAATATATAATTATTAAACCTCTCATTTGTTGAATGAAATATTTATGTATGATTAGCTGAAGAGACACTTCGCGCATTTTAAAACTCATGCTCAAGACAAATATAACACATAACATAGATACATTATTCGTTTTGAACAAAAATGAAAATGCAAATATGAACCAATGAACCATCATAGGCCGTTTCCTAAACTACTTGCGCAAGTGTCTAATCAAGTAACGTTAATCAGGACATAGCCGGTGCACAGAAACAAAGGATAATGAGTAATCTAGTAAGTTCCACTTTTCAAACATTAGCCACAAATGTATGACGAGGGAGTCTAATATACACCCTCTTTTGGAGGGTGTACCATATACTTAGCCCATCCTAACCATTGATTGTGTTGAAAAACACATCAACGACTAGGATGAACGACAGGTAACCTGTTGAACTTTTTTTTTTGAGTTTTTTTTTTTAAATCTCCATCACCATCGGCCAACTCTGGCGACCATCTGCCGAACTCCGGCCACAGTCCGGCGACCATGCGGCCAACTCGCCACCGTCCGACCAACTCGGCCACCTTCACGCCAACTCAGCACCGGCCATTAACTCGACTAAGAACCTTTCGGCCAACTCTGGCAACCGGCACCCACCTTTTTCCATGGTTATAAGGTTTATTTTTTTTAAAGTTATAAAACTGTATAAATAATATTAATTAAAATTGTACTAGTCTCTATATTTTTTCATATATAACTGTACATACTGAAAATTCTATTAATTTTATTATGTGTAAATATTATCAGTTAAAATTTGTAGAATTTTTAGTATACATATTTATTTATGAAAAAATATAAAAAGTAATATAGTTTTAATTAATATTATTTTAAGCGATATTATTTACATAGTTATATAATTTAAAAAAATAAATAATATAACCAAAAAAAAAAATGGTACCCGATGGATGATGGTTGGTCCATAGTGGAGGATGGTGACCGGTGACACAATAATAATGGTAGTAATAGTATGTAATAAAAAATATAAAACTAATAAAAAATATAAAAAAATAAAACCTACAATAAAAAACTTGTCATAATAAGAAAATTAGAAGATATATGATATACCCTAACTTAAAAAGGTACTTCATAACTTCCACCATGTATGACTTCAAGTTATGGAAAACGAGGATGAGGTAGAAATAAGAGAAGTTTAATTAATATCCACATTCGACACTCGTTAGGACAACAAAGCAAACAATACTGCTTGGAATAATATATTTTTTAATTGTAAGATAAGAAATTTATGAGTAAAGTAGGGGTTTTTTTCTCCCAGAAAGAGACACTAGGAATAGCTTGGTGTTTGGTTGATTTTGGTGACCCTGATGTTATCCGATATTGCGACAGCTCAGTATACGATATATGCTAAACAGTTCAATTAAAATATATTTTATTTTATTTAATTTATTTATAAAATTGTTTTATATGTCAAAAAAAGATTATAATATATATAAAATAATTTGATATTTTTTTATATTAATATAGAATATAAATATAATATATATATTTTAATATACATAAGATATTTTTCTTATGTTAAAAGACACACAAGGTAACAAGAACGGTACACATGTCGCTAAATTTAAGGTAAGACTTTTAAGTTTGGATTGATATTGAAGAATATTTTAGTAACAAAATGAAAAATAATGGCATCACTTTGAAGAGAGCATAAATAATTTCTTTCTTAAATCTCACTTGGACCTTAATTTAGATGTTATGAACGGTTATATCATGGACATAGACACATACATAGCCACCTTCAAGAAACTCTTATTTAAATAAATACTTTCCTTTACACTAAAAAAAGAAGTATGCCTACAAGTAATTTGTAAATCATACAACAAAATCATTATTGTACAGATAATTTATGTACAGTCAATGAGGATTATTTATTCAACAAGTAAAATCGAATAGTATTGACAAGAAAATTTCCTTCATTAGTATATCCTATTCAAGTACCAATATAAATTTTTGTGAAAGTTTGTAATATGTACTAATTTTAAAATATGATATTTAGATGTCTCAAAAATAGATCAAATTTAATGAACCCAAAAAGTCAAATAACATAAGTGAATCTGGGCTAAAAATTTGATACATAATTGAATTTTACTTTAATTGGGCTAGCTCTATTTTGGCTCACGAGCCGGAGCAAACCATTGACCTTATGTTTTTAATTAATAATTTCTATGATATCTAATGAATTTTATTCTTATTTTTAATATAAATTAATATTTATATTACAAAAAAAATTATTTGATATTTGTTTGTATTTAAAGTATGTAAAAAAAAATAATAATAAAACGTAAGGATAATTTTTTTAGTGTTAAAAATATAAGAGAATTTTAATAAAAATCAAACCAACGAGTCGTCTCAACCCAACTCACAGCGCGCATAAGGTTAGACTAAGTTAGCAAAATGCTGGCTAACAATAAGTTTGGCTTAATTCGACCCGAAATTTGACTTGGCCCGCATGGGATGTTTCGAGTGAATCAGTCCGACCTATTTTGACATCTCTAATAATATTGTCTCTATTTCATAATATCTGTCATTTAAGATTTTTACATAAAGATTAAGAAATCTATTACATACTCTTAATTTTTTAAAATATAATTACATTTTACTAAATTACCTTCTCATTTTATTTTGTAGAGATGTCAAGAAACAAAGATAAAGTTGTAAAAAAATAATTAATGTCTTTTTAATTTTTTAAAGTGACAAATAAAATAAAATAAAAAATCTTCTTTAAAATGCTAGGTATAATGAAATAGAGATAGTATCTCCTTAAATTATTTTCTACTATAACATATATTCGTATAAAAAAATTTATAAATAAAAATTTGAATTATTTAAATTAACTCATTTCAACCAGACTTTGCAAAAGGAAGTTTATTTCTCAATTTTTTTTTGGGTCAACATTTATCAATGCTGTTTGTTCTATAACATTTCAATGGCGAGCTCTGAGTACAATGTCAAATAATTGTACTTTGATATCTAGAAAGTTTTGTCATAATAGTTTTAAAATAATTTCAGGTACTAAAACAAAGCATTTGTTGCGTATTTGAGATAGTCGTTAAATTATTTTAATAATTAATTATTATATAAATTTTTTGTTATAATTAATTATAAAAAAAGTTTTATATTTTAATATATTAGTTAAAAAATAATTTTAAACTAATTTATTTTCTTTAAATTATATAAAAAATTATTTTTATGTATTAAATTATCAAAATAGATATAGAATAATTAAAAAATTTATTTTTTTGATTAAAAATTTATTTGATTAAAGATAAAATAATATTTACATATCATTATTGAAAATAATCCTAACAACTTTTTTATAAAATGGTCAACCAAGAGATGTACCTCTAACAACTTTTTTCTCAAGAAAATGGTTATTGATTTTGGAAAACAAATTTCCTAAACACGTTGCATACTTCATGTAATAGCTTTTCTCAAATAAAAAAGCAGCTGAACCAAACATGCTCTTAATATGGATACAACTTTATTAGTTTTATTAATATTGGTAGTTAAGTGGAGGTTCCACTTTTGTAACTAAAGAAAATGGGCTTTTTTTCAATCTGCCTAGGGCAGCACACGGGTCGGGTTGATTCAAGTTTAGGAAGAAAAAAAATTCAAACCAATTAATTGAAGTCGAGTTGGGTCAATTTTTGAGAAAATTTTATAGGTAACCTGAGCCAAACCAACTCGATTACAATTGGGTTAGTTCGGGTCGGGTAGTCGAGTTACTGTAACATGTTATCTTAACCAATCGGGTTAGTTCGGGTCGGGTAGTCGAGTTACTGTAACATGTTATCTTAACCCTAACCCTAGCTTGATTTGGGTATTTTTTGACAAAAGAAAAAAGACACATACAGCACAACCCAGCGGCAGCCATCGTGTCTGAGCCACCACAGCACAGTCTGTGGCCTTGTGGGCTGACCTTCATTGTGATCCTACCCCTCGGCCACAGCCATTCGAGGCTCTGCCTCACGAACCTCTTAGCCACCCAAAACCCACTAGATTTGACCAGAAATTGAACCCAAAGCCACCATGGCTTACCTACAATCACCGTACAAATCAATAAGTCACCCCAGAACAGAGCCTATCATCATCCACCACCTCAGCCTTCAACCACAACTTCAGTCCATCCATGGCCGCCATCGAACCCAGAACCTCGTTGGAAACTGAATCCTACTTCATGATTGAACCTGGTCTCCAGAGTCGTGACGCCATCACTGGTTGCCATCCGGTGGCGGTAGTGTTGCCGCTTAGGGTTAGGGGAGGGTTCAATTTGGGGATTTTGTAGAGAGTGAGAGTGAGCAGCTATGATGAGTGAGAGAAATAGAGGGTTATGCTGGGAAGAAAGGAGGAGCAAAGCAACGAGTGAGAGTGAGAGGGAGAGGCTGAGAGCTTGAGATTGAGGAGCAGCAGCTGCTTAGGGTTAAGGGAGGGATTTGGGAATTGAGAAAATGAGAGAGAGAGAGAGAGCTTCGGGTTAGAAACAGAAAGAAAAGGAAACAAAAGTGATAAGGGGATTTGACCATTTGGGAATTGAAAACAACGTCATTTTCAATCGGGTGGTCGGGTCATTGGGTCAAGTCATCGAGTTGACTTATTGAACCCATCACCCGAACCAATAAGTGGATGGGTTGATTGGGTTCGACCCGAACTGACCCGATGACCCCAACAACCCAGATATTTTATGTTAGGTCGAGTCGGGTTAGTAGGGTTCTCAGGTCATTGGGTCGAGTTGTGCAACCCTAAATCTGCTTTTAGACATTTGTCCACCAAGGTGTGCCTTTCTAGTTACGGTGATTGGGGAGCAACTTTATATTCAGCAAACCATGATTAATGACTAATTGATGAAGAGAAATGTTGCATTATTATTGTTGTGAATAATTGGCCTGAAATGCCAAAAAAAATATTTAGAAGGAGTTTGTACTATACCAGCCCATGACTTCTACCAATCATATTAAAGCTGGACTTGTTTTCGATCTAAGGAGAATATTTTTGCTTACGATACTTAGCCAACCGATCATTGGGTGGGTTGACTTGTAACCCAGGCCATTTTGAATACACCAAACTACTTGTGGCCGGTAGTAGAATAAACTAAACCCACAAAACCAACGTGGTCAAAATCAGCGCCCCTACCATGAATTGCAATGGTCTCTTTCTTTAACATTATTCTTGACAAAACAAATCCAGGCTTGATGGCCAGGAGTTTCGCCTAACATTCAACCCCTTAATTCTTACCCAATAAGCCCTTTAAAAGACTAGTTTGGTTACCTAGGCTGGACATTTTTCGCTTTCGACCACAAACCCTCGAGCCTACCAGCATAGAATTCGAATCAACTCTTCATTTGACCAGTTTAGGTCTCCGATCGATCTCGTTGTCATCTTCTCCATAGGTCTTTGGCAACTCTCCCAGACCTCAAACATAGTTCTTGGTCACCGTCTAGAATTGGGTTAAAATCAAGCCTTTACAGTAATCGAAGTTCCTGCACCAATAATATAGAAAAGGTGAACTAAAACTACTTTGGAGTAGAAATCTATGATGCTTATCTTTTAAAAAAAAAATACGGTACTCTAAATGAGTTATCAAATATTTTATTAGTTATTAGATATTTTTAAAAATTTATTATAAACTAAAAATGTAATGAATGTTTAAAAACTCATCTTAAATATTATAACCATTGAAATACCATAAAAATTTCCTACTTTATAACAAGTGGGCTGGCGAAAGGATAACAAAGACGTACAAGTAAAAACAATGAAAAAAATATGAGCAGAAAGAGCAAGAGAAGCATGAAAACAGGGACAAAGAGATCAAAGTTTAAAAAAAAAGGGGTTAAATAAGATAAAACATAAGCGCCAAACAGAAAAAAAGAAAGTACCAAAAGTAAAGACGAAGAGGGGAAGAACTTGCACAACTATATTTAGAATAGTTCCCTTAAGATTAAATTCACAATATTTTAGTCATTCCATATAAATAATGAAGATAAATTATGTGTGAACTAAACTTGATAAACGGACAAAATTATTAGAGATTTAAACTTTGAGAGATTAAATTAATAAAATTATTCTGTAAGGAACTAAATTAATAATGAGTGTATCTTTAAGGAATTAAATTAAGGTTTTACTCAATTTGTTGGCCCTTGTAAATGAAATAAAAAGGTTTGACTCATATTTATATTGGCTCGACTCTAATATGCAACCCACATTTTTTTTGTGCAAAAAAAAATTATGACTATATCAATGAATATTTTTATTATAAGTTTTCAAATTAATTAGCACAACAAATTGTCACTCACAAACCTCAAAAATAACTTTACCAAAAAAAAAATCTCTAAAATAGCCTAGCTCACTTATAAGATCAAACGCTTATCATTAAGTATTGGTTAAGACATAACTTTATTTCCTTATAATGGCGACGTATAACTCCATGTTTATAATGTACCGCGGGTCCTTGATATACACCTATATACACATGCGATTCTTAAGATTGCGATTCTTAAGATGATTGCTGAACTCTTGAACTTGTAACCTTACTTTGACAACGCTTATTATGATAAAATGCTTACTACTAGATCAGAAGTTATAACTATTAGTTAAGGTACAATTTTATTTTTTATAGTGTTAGCGCATAGTTTCTCATTTACAACGTGTTACAGGTGAGCATGAAAAGCATTGCAATAGTGTACTGAAAGATTGGTCTATATAAAGCATCCTTAATGTATGTCCATATATACATGCGAGTGTTAGAGTGATTACTAGACTTCTATAAATCTAACACCTTTATAAGAAATACTCACTATGTTCCTTTTTATATGTTCTTTAAGAAAATTTATTTTGTTTCAATTTATCTATCATTTGAGAATTTTAAGAATGCATTAATTAATTTTCTCTAATTTTATCTCACTCTTTATTGTTTCTACTAAACCTAATTAACTATACATATTTAATGTAGCGATAAAGAGTAATTTAGTCATATCAACCTATATTTCACTTAAAAATTTTTGTTATATCCTCTTAAGAATTTTTCTTAATAATCTTCTTAATATTAAATAAAAAAATTTAATGAAAAAATAAATATATTTAATGTCTTGAAAATATAAAATATAATTAATATTTTCTTCATTTAGTAATTAAGAAAATTAGTAGGAAGATTATGTAAAAAGATTTAAAATTATTCTTCACTTAATTTAAAATTATTTAATGACATTCTTAATTTTTGTTCAAAAATCTTAAAATATAGATAAAAATAAACGGTGGAAGTCACTATTAAGAACGAGAGTGTATTTCTCGATTAAAGGCATTTTCTCTCTTCACCCAAAATATATGAAGTAATATATAAAGACAAAAATTGATTTTAGCAACGATTTTGATATTGATATTCAAATGATTGCTAAATCAAAATCGTGGATATTTCTCTGCAATGAATGACCCAGGAATAAATAGCTAACTCTTATCATTTACCAGTCCTTTTTGACATTGGCAAGCTTGTACCGGTGATCCTCATCTAAAATTAGTCCTAAATTCCTACTTGAACAAGTGCAGCCCCCGGTCCTCAAGAGGTTTCTCCAGCTCATTCCACAAATAGTATTAATGGCACCCATTGAGAAATTATGTCACCCCAAGTCCTAATTCCCGAGTAAAGAGCAGCACGTGCACGGCTCTATGTATGATCATTTCAAATGGGTTACATTGAAAATATTTAAATCCATTAAATTACATGTCAGAAGTTAGGGAACAAAATTAATTTGAACTTTATGCATTGACAAGAATCCGGCTGTTTTAGTTATAAAAGCTTAGACAATTCAAATTCCAACCTTTTGAAATTTAATTTAATAAAATGCCTCATTCATTCCTGTCTCTCTTCATCCTCTCTGCATATCCGTAATTCATTTATGATATACTAGCAGCTTGAGACTCTGGTTTCTTTTACAGAACGTTCACAAACATTAAATGGCAAACTCCATTCAATATCCATCACCCCCCACAAAAGTTATAATAGTGCTTAATTAGTTGTGTGCACAAGCCAGAACTTTTAACCTTTTGGCTACATTGCTTCTTTAGTGAACAGATTCTCCACCATCATTTGAAAGCTAGAGATAAATTAATATAATATATTATAATTTTATCAGTTATTTAGTATAAATATTGTATTATATAAGTTTATCCATTAAACTCCTCTTATACATTAAAATGATAGATAATTTAATCAAGTCTTGGAAGTGAGATTAGACACGATTGAGTTTTGATAAATATTAAGGTATATGTTATAAAAATATTTTTTCATTATAATTTTAAATACTTTGATATTGAAAAACCAGAGGATAAGATCTTATACAATCTGATTGGGTTTTATTTATCATACCTAATACTATTATTATGTCATATTATCCTACTCTCTTTAACTTATTTAATATTTAAGTATTAATTTTTTTAACAAATGGGGTACTTTTTTTTTTTACGGGAACAAATGGAGTTGGATCGGGTTACAGGGTCAAAAGTATAAAAATGTCCAAACCAATCAAATAAATTTTTAATCGGGTTGGGTTAACTTTTTTTCTGTTTTAATTCTTCAAAAAACGGGTTGGTCTTAGTGATGTGTTTGTTGGTGGTGGAATTGGAATTAAAATATAGAACCCATTTTAATAAATTTTCAAAATTAAATTACTCAAAATTTTAAATTCTATATTTGTAGTTGTTAAAGAATTAAGATAAGAAATTATAATTATAAATTTAATTATAATTTTATTATTTAAAGATATAATCTAAAACATTAGAAAAATATTTACAAAATTAGATTAATAAAAATATTCATACAACAATATTTTTATAATATATATCGATTTTTTCATAAAAAATCGGGTGTTTTTTTTTAGAAAAAAAATAAATAGTTATTATAATAATTTTTATAATATAAAAATAATTTCTACATTGCTTCTTTAGTGAACAGATTCTCCACCATCATTTGAAAGCTAGAGCCAAATTGAAGAATTTTGGAAGTAAGGCTAACAGATAAAAAAGTGCATGTGCACCACGATGAACGGTATGGAGCATTGACCTTATTTTAGGGTCAAAAAAAAAGAAACTGTTATGCCATATTGAACAGGACTCCTCTTTAACTTATTTAATATTTAAGTATTAATTTTTTTTAACAAATGGGGTACTTTTTTTTTTTTTTTTACGGGAACAAATGGAGTACTTGTTACAGAATCAAAAGTATAAAATATTTAATGAAAAATACAAATTTTTAAATTTCTAATATATTAAATAATATACTTTTCATTTTTCTATTTTGATTATTTTAAAAAAACTTATAGTGGAATTGAAATTAAAAATAGAATTTTAATTTTAATTTTAATTTTTCAAAATTAAAATTAGTTTTGATATAAAAAATCTTAAATTTTATATTTGTATTTATCAAAATATATATAAATGATAAAAAAAAAATTATAATTTTAAATTTAATTATAATTTTATTATTTAATATGTATGATCTAAAATATTAAAAAAAAAATATTTTTTATAAAATTAAAATTAATAAAAATATTCATACAATAATATTTTTATAATATAATAATCAGCTTTTTTTCATAAAAAAATTTTTATGAATTTTTTAGAAAAATAGTATTATAATAATTTTTATATAAATATAAAATAATTTCTATATAAATATAAAATATCAATAAATATGATTGTTCATAAATAAATATCAAAAAAAAAGAAAATTTAATTTTTAATTTATGAAATTAGTAATTCTTAAGATATAATTAAAAATTGAAAAAATTTAATTTAATTACCTGGTTTTTAATTATATAAAATTAATTTAGTCGAAATCATAATTTTAATTTTAAATGATATTTTAAACATAAAAATTAAAAGAAAAAATTTAATTTTAAATTTCCCAACCAGCAACGCTAATTTTATGTTCAATTCTGAAAAATCAAATGGATAATTAATTATTAATGCCCTTCGTGCTGGGAGCACCTAAAAGTTTTTTCTGTGCGGCCCATTGCATCACAATAACACAATTCCATTAGAAACATCAGAGGGGCAACTTTTTATCCCAAAAAAAGCTGTTAATGTTTTTTATTTTCAAACCCAAATATAAAAGGTTATGCACCTAACAGCGTTTTTGCTTAAAAAAACTGTTGGAGGGAGAATTTAATTTGAATCAAACACCCCCCCAAATGAACTTGCTGGATTCCTAAAACAATCCATGCCTCTTTTCAACTTCAGAGGGAGTGTAAGCCGTACATGGTCAAACCAAAACATATCAATAAGAAATTAAAGAATGTTCATTACCTTAAGCCTTGACATCAATCAATGCCCTATAAGCTGCTATGGTAGATACTGTATTTATGACATCTAGCACTAAGCTGTAAGCAACTAATTAAAGACTCGAAGGAAGTTGTGCTTGAAGCTAAGGGTCAGTAGGTAGGTATCAAGATGATACCCTGGTCTGTCTTTAAGTAGGTAAGTTAACCACGGCTCAGTCGCGGTCCCACCATGCTTCTAGGAAGGTAATTGGTGTCTGCGAGTAGCTTTTATTATTTTTTGATTCCAAAAAGGGAAAAAGAAGGAACCTCTAGATGTTGCCTCCCAACCAGCAACGCCAAAGTTCAAGTGGTGGCATTTGAGTTATATCATGATAAATTTATAATTGTTGAACAAGCGAGGGAACCAAGAGTTCAATTAAGTTGTGTGTCGACTCACTCTCAGCATTTGGGCAGCCGAAACACAATCCCAGCTAAGAGGCCAACCATAACAATATAATTGTTTATGATTAATGTTTCCTGTAGAGCTCCAGCGCAATTTGTTGGCATGCAAGCATTTTAATAAGTGGATCAATAAAATGAATGGAAATCATCTATCTTTATTTTTTGTTTTATTCTTTTTCTTTTTACTTAAATTTAAATAAATATAAAATAAATTAAAAGAGAAAAAAACATGTAATTAAATTTAAAATATTTCTCAAAATTTAAATAAAAAAATAAAAAAAAGACAGAAAATAAAAACAAGTTATCCTCAGTCCCAATAAAATGACCTTTTGTTTGCGTGTTAGGGTGGAGGAAGGAGGACTTGGTGTCAATATTAATAGCCAAAGAAGCGTAAACAAACACGGACATAATACAGGATATGGTTTGACACAAATTAATATTTCATACATGTATGATGTATATGACTCCTTTACTGCACGAACTATATAATTCAAAGAAAATCCTTTCTCCCTTTCCTTACCACTATAACATATTAGCACCCCATCCACGGTGACACACCATAACTCCAAAGAGGAACAGCGTTAATAACTGCTAGGCCGATATACTGAAAGCAAAAATATTATTTGCACATTATTTTTATGAGTTTTTTTAATCAGTGATCTTATAGCACATGTTAAAAAATCTAAAATAAAATTTTTTGCATGAAAATTAGTTTTTTTTAATTTTTAATTCATTAAATACTCTACTTTTTATAAAAAAATTCTTATTTTAAATTCTTAACAAGTGTCTTCTTAAAAAGTACTTGTTAAAAAAACTTATTTTTGTTACATCATTCTTACATCACTTTTTTTCAAATAATAAAATAAGAAAAATACATATTTTAATACACATTCTCTCTACGTTTATTTTTCCAAACAAAAAATGTAAAAAAAAAAGATGAAAACATTTTGATGTGCAAATAATTTGTCTTTACTGAAAGTACATGCTAACGTGAAAAATTTAATTCCGTAAGAGGTCAACTCATCCAAATTATCCACTTCAATGGATCCATGTAAGTTTTCAAGTTCACAATCATGAATAAAATCTAGAGCATTATATCATCTTCTTGAAGTTTCAAATTAAATGTTCGGTTTTCACACAGTAAAGAAGTTTCTACCAACGGTCCTCTGGCAGTCTAGAACAAACCTCGAAGCTTCTTCTATGGGCACGTGTACAACGCTTGTTTGATCCAAAAAGCTAGAGGTAGTTAGTGGAATCAAATGAGTCCAAATAACGATCAGCTTCTTGGCTGGTTCAATTTTTATAAAAAATGCTCAAACCATTTTGATGTGTCAAAGTGTTTCGAAATTTATACATTGATGAGTAGTATCACTAGTATGTGAAAGTGTTCAGATGAGGATGTTTTCATGTGGGCTTATGCGCTTTTATAAGGCCCAAGTTGAGGACGGGCCAGCCCAACATTATCAATACAATACCTTTTCCATCTAACGACGCCGTTTTAAAGAATGGGTGAGTGAAAAGGGTTTGTTTGTGTAGGGGTGTGCACATCTCAGAGAGCAGGAGAAAGATTGAGAGACAGTGTGTGAGTGATTGCAATGTTGCGATCATTGGGTTTGAAAGCTCAGAAAACACCGTTTTTGCTCTTCAACGTAAACTTGAGGTTAATTCATGGTGGTTTTAGTCAATCCCTAATAACCACACGAGCATTTTCCTCCGTCGTATCGCCGCCGTCGAAGGCTATTGTATACGAGGCACATGGCCCACCTGACACGGTGACTAGGGTGGTGGACCTTCCACCTGTTGAAGTGAAAGAGAATGAGGTGTGTGTGAAGATGCTCGCGGCTCCTATCAATCCTTCAGATATCAATAGAATTCAAGGTGTGTATCCTGTGAGGCCAGAGCCCCCAGCAGTTGGAGGCAATGAAGGCGTTGGAGAGGTCCACTCTGTTGGCTCTGCAGTTACCAATCTCTCTCCCGGTGACTGGGTTATTCCCTCTCCACCCTCTTTTGGTGCGTTTCTTTCTGTTTTCACCATTTTATCATTACCTTTGCATATTAAAAATTAATTTTGCTAAAATTCACTAAATTATACCTTGTTACTACCATCTAAGAAGCACGTATATTAGAACACAACACAGCTAAGATATAATATTATTATAAAAACACAAACTCCTATATTCGAATAATGATATCAATGTTTCATAGGTTATTACAGACACAATAAATAATAATTGTGGTATCTCACTTGTATTGATATGCTAAAAATAATAATAATTAAAATATATAGGCTAAAAGTATTCAAAAATATATGAAAAGTATCTTATACGATAAGTATCTAATACCTACAGTAACAATTTTGAAGTATCGGTGCTTCCTAGCCTGCCACTATTATTATATTTGATTTTTCTCTGGCACAGGGACATGGCAGACATACATTGTGAAAGATCAGAATGTATGGCACAAAATAGACAAGGGTGTACCCATGGAATATGCTGCTACGATTACTGTCAATCCCTTGACTGCTCTCCTCATGCTTGAAGACTGCATTACTTTGAACTCAGGCACTGTCCTTTGCTACAATTCCTGTAAATTTTTTTTTTTTGTTCAGGACTGGATTCGTTTATGCCTCTTTGAACTTTGTGATTCTGAGCATCAACAGGAGATGTCATTGTGCAAAATGGGGCCACCAGCATGGTTGGGCAGTGTGTCATTCAGCTTGCAAAATTTCGTGGCATTCGTAACATAAATATTATAAGGGACAGGTGCTCATTTGAATGTTCAATTGCAAGTTTTGGGAGCTTCTAAATATTATTTTAAATTATAGTTTGCTTATTATAATAAAATTTTCTCTTTTTTTTAAAAAAAAAAAAAGAATTATGATTAACATTCTCTTATTCCCTTTTTTCCCTTCCAGCAGAAGAATATATTTATGAAAAATCTTAATTTTGCATTGCTAATCCTTCAACTGCAGGGCCGGGATTGATGAAGTTAAAGAAAGACTAAAGAATTTGGGTGCTGATGAAGTTTTTACTGAGAATGAATTGGAAGGGAAGAATGTCAAGAGTCTCCTGGTATACCTTGACTTATAATTGTTGTTTTGGCCTATGCTATGGGACGGATGTCAAATTTTCAGATGAATGTTGATGTTAGTCATTGGTTAAGCATTTGGGAAGTGTAATTTGGACATGATTCTTTTATTATTTTAAGTTTTGAACTCGTCTTCCTGAGATGCTAAGAAAGCTGACAAATCTCATTTTTACTGGCAGTGGTATACAAAATTGTTTTGAAGACTTATTTTCTATATTGAATTCAAGTAACTTATTTTAAATCGAATTGACGTGTTAGGGTGATATACCTGAACCTGTACTGGGATTTAACTGTGTTGGTGGCAATGCTGCTTCTCTGGTTCTCAAATTTTTGAGGTATGACATGAGAAATTGGGTAAAGACTAAAGAGTGGAAACTTTCTCTTCTATTACTTTATATCATTCTTATGAAGACTTAATTAAGTTTTTCCTTGCAGACAGGGAGGAACTATGGTGACATATGGTGGAATGTCTAAAAAACCTGTTACTGTATCAACTTCATCCTTCATATTTAAGGTCAGGCGGTAACTTCCGATCATTGTCTTCCCTCTCCTATTTGATTACTTCATTCAATTATGCTGCACTGTTTTTAGTTATAATCTTGATATATCTTGATTAACAATGATTGACATGAATCATAAAGATGATCAATCATGGGTAAGTAAAGTCGAATCAAATTAAAATTGCCAGTAAAATTGGTGACTGTCTGACTGAGGAGTCTGCACCTTCCACTTATACCTGACAGGGCACTAGTTGAAACTTGGAAGTGGTTGAAATTAAGGAAGAAAAAGGTTTCAAATTAAGAAGTTGTGAAGATCATCACGACTCCCTTAAAATTGATGATATATTATATGCTGAAGTTGGGTATAAATGATACTAGTAAAGTAGTCCAGGCCACTTAAGCTGGGTTTCTTGAAAGATTACCGGAGATAAACTTTGAGCTAGGGAGGCTTAAGCTCAATAAATACTTGTGAGTTCAGAAACCTTCTCATAGGTCCATATTTTGAGCTTATAATTGTTCAAGAACAGGATGTAAATTTGCAGTAAAAAGTCAAAAAATTAATTATAGGTGTCTGCAAGTTCTCTACATAGTTCGCAGGGCATATAAGTCATGTTTGTCAACACAGCTATCCGTCCACTGGATACTTTTTATTTGTTTGGGTGATGTAAAACTGTGTCTAGTAGACTCAATGTATTGAAGTTCTGTAAATGACTTTAAGAAATAATTCTACAGTTGTAGTCCTTTTGTAGTGCTGGAATTCTGTACTGTTGTGGTGTTGATTATTGAAGAATTAATGAAACATAGATATCAAGATTCCCAGAGATGTGCATGATTGGGTTAAAATGAGTTTAGAATTTACCCAACAAATCTTCGCTTGTCTGCCTGGATGACTAAATAGCCTTTTTTTTTTGGGTAATAGAATCAGAATGAAATACAGAAATGAGGATTTCAGAAAATCTGTACCCTTGGTTTGAAATGGCATATCTAACACAATATTTGATCAATCGAATTAGAAAATGAGTGGGGAAATAGATGAGCCTTGGGATCTCTTTATATCATAACTTATTTGTGGTGTAACCTTTCAAATGTCATGTGCCTATATACTTACTAGAATACAATATTGCTCTGGTTTATTAAATGTAACCATAGTCTAGAACCACATATTTGCAGGAACTTTCCTTGAGGGGATTCTGGTTGCAGAATTGGATAAGCAAAGATAAAGCTGAAGAGAGCAGAAGAATGATAGACAGGCTTTTGGGTCTTGTGCAAGATGGAAAGTTAAAATACAAGTATGTCTTCTACCTATCAAAGGATAAGAAAAATAAGGAGGGGAAAGGGGGCGGCGGGGGGGTGGTTATATTCACTCACGACGGTCAAGTTGTTCATGAAATTTAAAATTTTATTATGTCCTCAAATTTCTGTCTCTCATTCAGTTGACAAACCAATTTCATATACTGCTTACCCTGTTTGCAGGATGGAACTGGCTCCCTTTAACGATTTCAACACAGCATTGGATAAAGCTCTAGGAAAACTTGGGAGCCAACCTAAGCAAGTGATCAAATTCTAAACATGTGGGATTTGGATTCAAGGAGTGTGGCTGTTGGTATTACATATCTTTTTGTGGAGAGGGAGTTCTGTATTTTATCTGCAATTTCTATCTCACTGTTAAGTACCACAAATCTTGTAGAACCCCATATGGTACACGGATACTGAATAATCTCCCAATAAACTTTTTTTAGCAGCTACGTACGTGCATGTTTGGTGTATAGATTTTGCGGAGTGAAGAATCCCTTTGAGACAAAATATTGCCTGCAACGGAGTACACATTTTTTACGTCAATGTATAGCTTTCATGCTTATATGCAACCAATCTTTTTCTCATAAATCCTAAGGTTATGTTTGGATATTTAGTAAATGATGAAATAGAATAGAATGTGATAGAATGAAATGAGATGAGATAAAATAAAAGTATTATTTTATTATTTGAATATTTTAAAATAGAATGGAATAAAATTATTATTTTATTATTTGAGAAGTGAATAAAATCATAAAAGTTATAATTTTATTTTATTTTTAAAATAATTCTATTTCATTTCATTTCATACTCCTTAAATTGGAAAACATAAAAAATTAATAATTTTTAATAAGATAAGATAAAATTTATCAAATCTGGATTCTCTCCAACAAGAGTTGTACAATAACTTTTCTATCGAATATCTGTAACATCTATGACCATTTAGTCTTAGAATTTTTATCTCAATGATCAGCTTATATGCAACCAATTTTTTAATATTAAAAAATATTTTTTTAATATTAAATGTGGTAGAAAAGTAGAAAAAAAAAATTAACTATTTGATAAAAAATAAAAGTTTATTATATTTGAGTTACAACAAACGATAAGTTATGCTGGATTTTATTTCATACTCTCTACTGGAGAGAAGCCAAATCCAAATTTATCCCACTTACTTCTATCTTATTTTATCTTTTTTTAATATAACCAAACAATAAAATATATCTTTATTTCATTCCATTCTTCTTCATTTCACTCCATCTTACTAATTTAAACATACTCTAAGTCTTTGTCAGGAAACATGGTGCGCGTCTTTATTTATTCAGGAATAGCTATTATTGGTTCTTAAAAGATTTGATCCTTTTAATTTTATTAGTTGAGAATTTTTGAAGGGAGAACTGAGGGTAGACGATTTATCTCTACACCCCCTCCTTAAACTAATTATGTTAACTTTTCTATCGAATATCTCAGCAAAAAAAAAAAAAGACTTATCGTATAGATCGATGCACTAAACTAACCAAGTCTTAGAATGTATGAAATAACTAAATTAAATTGGTAAAATTAGAAGTTAATAGACTGAATTGAAAGGGTGTATTCTTTTTTTGAAGACCGATGTGGTCATTTTTCAGCATTTTATTTGCTATTTTTGCCAGTGATGCATGTCTTTTCGATCCTTAAAGATATACTTGAGTGATTATTTATTTTCAAACCGTAACAATTTTTTATCAAGAATTTCCTTTTTAGTAATTTTCCTAATTTTTTTAACAACTGAATTACTAATACATTAATCCATATTTTATAAATTTGCATGACTTGCTACATATTCATTTGTACATTTTTAAGCTGAAGGAATTTGGTGAAATTCCCATCCAATCTTGAAATGAAATTACTAGCTCAAGAAAGTGTAGCTAAAGCTTAAGTAAAAGCCACCAACTAAAAGCTCTCAATTCATCAGAAATGCAAGCAAACATGAGCGAATGAAAATAAAAAGAAAAATCAATTTCACCCAGTGTATCATGGTGTATCTTATGCTTCAAATGAATGGCAGGATTAGGGCATAAATTATTACATTCTTCCGTTGATCAGAGAATCACCTTTTTAGAACCCTTTCCTGAAAGAATCAGAGCCTTAGCCATGTAAAGCAGACGACACCTATCAAGCGCATTCCTTTGTCAAGATGTAAGTCACAGCTTCTTCTACAGTGTCAACAACCTGCAGAAGCAAAGTTGTATTATAATCACCCCAAGGTATTTTACTTAGGAATGGCAACGTTAGTCCTAAAATTTAAATCACCAAGTTGTCATTTAAGTTTAACAAGGCTATATAGGGTGGTGTTGCCTCGATTATATCTCCCTACAAATTTCAGACAAAACTAAGGTTTGGACAATTCAATGCAAGCTGCGTTATAAACGTGGTCACATTTCCTTAAAACAGGTACTCCCCATGGGTATGGTGGCAAAATTTAAGAGTGTCATAATCATGACTCATGAGTCCTCCATCCTTTTTCAAAAGGTGACAAAAACCCAAGACCCAAAACAAAACAAATAGTAATAAAATAAAAATCTTGTCCATCCTGGTTTTTTACTGTATGTCTGACTCAAGATTGCTAACCCATTTTAGTTTTGATCAGGCTATCACTAGTTCCCATCGTGGCATCTAACATCGGAAGGAAAAAAATGTGTTTCTGCATCTTACATCTCCAACTACCCAAGACTGCTACTTCCAAAGAAATTTTAAAAGAAGGAAAAAATGTATAAGTATTTATGAGATTTTTCTAGAGGAACATAAAAGGAATTACCAGATCTGCTGGAAATTTGTCATGATTTTCCTTCCCCTTGTAAACCCCAGTTCTCGTGAGAATAGAAAACCACGGATGCCCAGTCTGAAATGCAATAATTTCAGCAATGGCATCATTTGTCAGCAGATAACTTTATGTATCACACTTGTGAAATAAAACTCCAAGATACATATACCTGTCGTGCACCTCTGATATCAACTGCAGGATTATCTCCAATCATGTAAAGTGTTTTAAAATATTGAGCATTTTTATGATTTATATCACAGAAATCATCATTATGCAGTGGCAAGAGTTGCTGTAACACAATTTCTGCATTCTTGAATACAGATGGATGTGGTTTGCCAAAACATGTGTACTCCAGGGAATGAGGGTGAATCCTGTATATAGAGCATTTCATGGTCTGAAATGAAGGATCTTAATAACCCAAATATGAGCTAAATCAGCACCATGCCACTAAACTAATTTGGCGCCACAGTTAGGTAATAAGCAGTCTTACCTGTTGAAGATGGATTCTAATGCAATCCTGAAAGCTCCCATGCCCAGACGTTCAGAAGGAAAAGCAGTCTACCTTTTGTGGGACCATGTCAGTAAGTATAGTAGTATACTATTTCAAAAGGGTTCCATGTAATCTCTATACTTCTGCAAGAATTATCTGTAGCAAACGTCAACCAACCTGGTATTCAAGGTCATCATTTGCAAAATATAAATGCGGTTGTGGTCCGACATTTCTTCCAGGAAGGCCTCCTGTTTTTAAGATGTCACACAGAACCTGAATGAAAAGTCTTGGTCAGTTCACAGATCTACCAATTTCATGCAAAAAAACATCAAATCTAAGAACTTTTAAAAACCCAAAGAAGTAGAGATTGTATTTTTATTTGTTCTCAAGTTCTCACTTCTCAGAAACACAAGCCAAGTTATAATCCAAATATGATTAAACTAAAACTAGTATGTTGAGAGCAGATTGAAAGTCTCAAGTGTCAAACTTAGTTGAATGATACTCAATTTAGGATCCTTGTAGAGTATATATTATAGCATTTCCTTTTCCTGTTTCTCTTCTTTCTGTTTTCTTCTTCTTTTTATTTCACTTCATTTCTTTTGATCAAGCTATGAAATGAAGACAAAGTCATGGCCCACGAACAGCCCAAACACAGACCACTCTCACTTACTCTCACAAGGAATGGCCATGTGAACATGACATCCAATATACTAAAATCTAAACATAGAAGTAGTCTAACACTGGCTCATTTTGCTCTATTGAACATCCACCAAAGTGGATGGCCTTGAGCCCTGAACCACCAGGTAGGTAACAACAAAGCCATGAGCAGTTTAGTTCCCCATCAAGGGAGAGACCAAAACCACTTATAACCTAATTGTGCTTGTTCATTTGATATACAAGTCATGCTGTTTTGTGAAAGAGAAATGGCTGCACAATGGTTGAACTTTCCATTAACTTTTCAATGCTTATGGTAAAAGCTGTTTAATTAAATTATTACTCTTTATAACCTGTGATTCATACAAATAAGCCATCGAATCTTTGTAACCTGTATGTCCCTGCTCCAATCAACAGGGTCACTAACTATGAACGCTGCTTGAACCCTTTCAGAGAAGACATCATTCCTCAGAGCACTCTCATTAAATTTTGCATTCTGAACAGCAGCCAGCTTGGTTGTCCATTTCTTGTATGGTGCTAGTGGATCAATATTTTCAAAGCACGATGCATATTCATCAATTGAAAGAACATTTCTGAAGATAAAAAATCAACAAGAACAAAATAATGAGATAATAAAGATGATGTTGGATTGCTTATTCAACATTTTCATGAAATATCAGACAAGTCAATTGTCAAAAAGCCTTACTTAAAACCATATTCAGACATCACTGCAGCAGGTTCCCCTTTTCCCACAGCAACAATGAATTCATTCTCAAGTCTGTAAACTGAATATTCTATAAGATAAATATAATGGGACAACATAGCCCTGAACTGCATGTTAACCTTATTGGTTTCAGCACGTAATATTCATACGCAACCAGATCAGTTAAGATGCAAATGCATACCTATTGACCAATTGTTTAAATGGTGAATGGCCCTGTAAAACCTGCATAATGATCACATTTATAATGGTTAAGGACAGAGCCTCTTCACTTTCAAACAGGGCAAATATGTGAACAAGGTAGTCACTTGTGACTTTTGAGAGAGACATGCATGCAGCATACATAGAACCATACATGTATATATTACTAGTACTACCATACAGGGGAAGAGAAAGAATGGTTGGTTAGTATGGATTACTGCATATTTTCAAAATACCTGTGAAGGTGAGACGTTTACACCCAAGAGTTGACTTAGCTCAAAGGCCCTTTTAGCTTCAGGAAAACCACCACCTGTGTGAAAGATATAATTAATATCCGAATAAGTGGCGCATTATTTCAAAACAAAATATTTGTCTAGGGGCGGGCTGGTTGTGCAAATGAGTCATTAATTGAAGCACACTCATATAACAAGGAAATTAGAAAGACCCAAAATAAGGCCACCTGATCCAGATGGCACAGAATGGGGAAATTTTGAAACACAAGACATAAAATAAGAGGAAAAAGTAGAACTGACCATTTGTGAGGAAAACGTAAGGGATTTTGAGTCTACCTAACAACAGATCAACAAATTCATCAATCAGTCGTTGAAAATGGCGAAAATGGATACTCATACGGAGAGTTTTTTTTTGTTAGTTTTACCAGCGGTGTCGTATAATCTTGATAGGGCTGCCGGAGCGCCACCGACGGGAGTGTTTCCGAGAAGAATGACACCGTCGATGTCGAACGCAATGCCAAATGAAGACCTGCTACTGCTACTGCTACATCGGTTATCCAATTCGAAACCATAAACTTATTAGAGTGTATTTAATGATCCAATGCAAAATTGAGAATGAAAGAGAAATATGAGGGTTTCACGAACCATGAAGAAAGCTGAGAAAATGAGCGTGAAAAAAGTAGAGAGGAAAACGCAGTTCGATTCCTCGCTTGGCTTTGCCAGGCTTTGGTGAAGAGATGGAAGCTCATCGTTTCAGTCCTTTTTCCTTAGAGAACCTAACCCAAGTTCAGGATCAGCAGTGTACCAGACCAAAAGTTTGTTACCAAAATTACCAGTAGGGCTGGGTCCAAACCAAAGCCGGGTCGGGGTAAGAGAAAATAAAGTTAAAATCAATCAATCAAGTTTGAGTTTCGTTGAATTAGTTTCTTGAAAAATTTTGAGGTAACTCAAACTGAAACAACTTAACCTATAAACAGGATTGATCTAGTTGGATCATTGGATTAGTTTATTTTAAAAAGACTAACAACTTGCCAATAAAATATGCTTAAAAAATGGTAAAAAATATGAAAAAATTCCAAATAAATTTACAAAGCTAGAGATGAGACTTGAATGCATCTCAGAACTGTTGTCACACTAAGTAGTCAATGGTTCGCGAGTCTTGACTTTGTGGAGGTGGGGGGCTGGGGGCTTTCTAGCTTGAACGAGGTCACGAATGCTAGCAACAAGAGGAGAGGAGCGTCGTTGACGAGGTCACGAATGAGAGGAATGTCGTGATCGTGGTCATGAACTCGTCGACATTATGGTGCTGTGTGAGTAGAGGTGTTGGCTGGGACGAAATGAGAGCAGCAACGGGGTGGCTAGGACGAATCAATGGCAGAGGTGGTCATGAACTCATCGCCAATGGTGGATAAGACGAAATAAGAGCAAGAATTCGTGAGAAAGGGCCGAGATTAAGAGCACTCAAAGTCGCAGGGTGCTTAGATTAGGGTTCCCAATTTGGCTATTTTGTAGAAATGACTCAAATGAGGATCGGGTTCAAAGAAAAGAAGGAAAATGGCAAAATGATATTCCCTTAGGTATAAAACAACCAAAACTACGTCGTATGTAATTGGGTGGTCAAGTGGTCGAGTCGGGTTTTCAGGTTAGTTTCTTGAACCCGTCATCTAAACTAATAATTACACAAGTTTTTCAGGTTTTACCTGAATTAACCCGATGACCCGAACCAACCCAAAAATTTTATATTGGGTCAGGTCAGGTTGGTCAGGTCAATGGGTCGATCCAGACACGTGTGCAGCCCTAATTACCAATGAATTCTTACTTCTCCATAATTTATGGCCTACATTCTCCAATAGCCACATGCTCACGTGGCCACGAGTAGTTGTGTCAAACAGGCTACCCTGACAAAACAATGACATTCAAGAAAAACAAAAATAATGTGGGATTTAGAATGTTGGGCTTGGCCCATAGAATGTGTAAGGCATGCAACTAACCCTTTACTTACAAGATGCAAAGGAGAGGGAGTAAAAATGTAAACCAATATTATGTAAACATATGACAAATATTAACAGAGATCTAAACATATGACAAAGAAGTTTGATTTCTCGAAGTGTCTTATTGGCATTAATCCTGTTGTCAAATGCATTCCCAATCTTATTAATGGCAACAATAATATCTTTGATCTCAGAATTAGTCACACTTTACATAATAAATTAATCAAGAACCAACAAGTGTTGGAGTGTCTGTATACATGCACAAATGTGAATTAGAGTAAGAAATCTAGATACCAAACAATACCTAATGTGCCACACCCCATCGGGCAATCGGAGGTTGTTTCTTAGAGTATATAAGAACCTTTAGGAGTCTCATTTCCTTCGATCTCCATTTATCATTTTCCATCTCTTTCTGCTTTTGAGAAATCAAAAGCAATCAAAGCCTTTTGCTTTTGGAGAGGACATTTGGCGTTTCAACTTTGAAACTTCAAATGTGAAAATTAAAATCAAATCTTCATTGGATAAGAGTTCAGTACACGTCAGTTATTTAGTGTTACCCGAGTTAGCTGACTAGAAATAGTAAAACAACTATGGATTGGTCCATTACTTTCAATCACTCTTTGAGGGAAGGAAACCAAAGTGCGGACTGGATTGCTAATCGAAGCTTCTCAAACGAATTTGGCCCAACGATTCTAGAACAACCTCTTCCTGATTTATTGCACTAGCTTCTAGTTGATAGATCAGGGATCTTAAAGCCCCACTGCCTAACTTAGTCGGGTTTGTTTTTTCCTTCTTTTGGCATTGGCCCTCCCTTATAACAAAAAAAAAACTACCAAAATATCTCCCACAATTTTTTTTTATCCAACTCTCACAAAAAGTTGAAACAAAATAAAAGACAGAAACCTATGTTGTAGGCTTAAAAGTTTGGGCCGCAAGGGACAACCCACCAAGACCCAAGATTACCCATTCAGATGTTGGGCTAAGAATGAATATGTTTTTACTGCTTTCGACACCACTTTGTTGTCCAACCATTTTTAAATCTATTATGACAAAAAAAAACCCTTATCTCTCTCTCTCTCTCTCTCTCTCTCTCTCTCTTTTAAGCATTCAGTTAGGATCGTTTTCCTTTAAAATATAGATAAGCACAAAAAAAAGAAAGAAAAAAAATCATTTGGCAATCATAACTTGATTTGCCACTTGGAGCGTACCAGCTCAATAGGTTCTCGACCTATCTTAAAGCTTGGCCCATCATCACTGATGGCTGAGCTGAGGGCTTGTGGAGCGTACTAGCCTAATAGGTTCTCGGCTTGTCTTAAGCTCAGTCTATCATCATTGATGACCTGACTGAGAGGCTGTGGACTATACCAGCCCAATAGGTTCAGCCCAACATCACTGATGGCCGAGCTGAAGGGATATGGACTATATTAGTCCAATAGGTTCTTAACCTGTCTTAAG